>CP136056.1:199703681-200349944 GCA_032464435.1 Aegilops umbellulata | reverse complement strand
AGGGGTCTGGCACCGGGGTTGGCCGGCGCAGGCCTCTACAACGACGGGGCACGGTGGGGGGAGCCGCCGCGGCTAGGCTCCTGTTGGCGGGGGCAGGAAGGCTGGACGGCGGCGGGGCTGGCCGACAGCGGGGGCTGGGTCCGAGGATGGGCTGGCGGCGGCGGAGACTTCGGTGGCAGCGACAGGAGGAGAGAGGAGGGCGTGCGGGAGGGAGGGAGGGAGGGAGAGAGAGAGAGAGAGAGAGAGAGAAGAGAGAGAGAGAAGACGGGGCCACCTGTTAAGTGGGCCTTCTTTGCTGTCTGCTAGCAGACGGCAAAGAGGGCGACCGTTAGGGACAGGCACACGTCTCCCCTTTGTCGTTCGCTAGCTGACGGCAAAGGAGGAACATTGTCGTCGGCTAGCAAACGGCAAAGTGTTCTTTGCCGTCCGCTACTAGACGGCAAAGAAGCTGACCTAGCCAGGTCGTGCCCTGTGGGGCCCACCGGGCTCTGCCGTCTGCCTTTTAGCTCTTTGCCGTCAGCTGGCTGACAACAAAGAAGCAACTAACGACAAATACCCTTTTGTCCATCAGCACTTTTTTTGCCGTCCACTTCCTCAAAGCAGACGGCAAAGAGCCTCTTTGTCGTCAGCTGGCAGACGGCAAAGTGGTGGCAGACGGCAAAAAGGCAGATTCCAGTAGTGTCACTTCTGCTCCCTTAGGGGATATTATTCATAACAGAGAAGCCATAGGTCGGGTAGCCAAGTGGGCCATTGAGCTTGGACCCCATGGTTTGAAGTATATGCCTCGGACAGCTATCAAGTCTCAAGCACTCTGTATTTCATCAATGACTGGACAGAGTTGCAGATGCCTGAGGAGAAGCCGGATAGCACGTATTGGACTATTCACTTTGATGGATCCAGACAGTTGGAAGGCTCAGGGGCTGGAGTTATTTTGACTTCCCCACGAGGTGATAAATTTTGCTATGTTTTAAGGTTGATGTTCCCTTGTACTAACAATGCACCTGAGTATGAGGCCTTGCTCCATGGTCTTCCGATGGCTAAAGAGATGAATTTAAGCCGGGTGAGGTGCTTTGGTGACTCAGATTTGGTGGCTCAGCAAGTTTCAGGCACTTGGGATTCCAAGGACCCACTCATGGTGTCTTATCGCCGAGAGGTTGATGTTATTGCTGGTCATTTCAAAGGTTATCAAGTGGAACATGTTGATCGTAGGAAAAATGAGGCGGCTGATGCTTTAAGCCAGCTGGGGTCCCAGCGTAAGCGGGTACCACCTAATGTTTTCCTTGATGTTTCGCATAACCCTTCAATTAAATTGCCTACGGAGGAAGATCTTGCTGTTCCTGACCACTTTGACCACTTGATAGAGGTCGGGTGTCCCGATCTTTCGATGAGATGATAACTATCGATTTGGTGGAGCCAACTTTGACGACCCGACTACAAACATGCACAACATTGCGCCTTAGCAATCACTAAACAAATCTCCTAAGGTTAGTGACAATGCCAGAAGCATGGTCAGCCTGACCACGAAGGTCTATTCCTGCAAGCAATCGAAGAACGATCAAGTATATGATAAAGCAATCTGAATATTGCAAATATATATGAAGTATTGATAATGGTGGGGATACGAAAGCGGTCTTGGTCTGGTCATTGGACACAAACGAAGTACACGAAGTTGCAATGGCTAACTTTTAACTAAACAAATCCCCCAGTCTAAACGATGCCTTAAGGGCTATATTTATAGGGAAAAGAGAGGGGATTTGGTCCACCCTAGGCAAGGTGGGACTAAAACACCTCCTAAGTCGTCCCCCCTACAATATGGACTCTAAAAATAGATTACATGGGCCTGGCCCAAAATAAGGTGCCGCAACACCAATAATAAGTTATGGACGAAATTTATGAAAGGCCATCTTGTATATTTCGTCCATCTTCATGTATGTCATCACGGTGGCTTCAAAGTCCAGAAATCTCCACTTGAACCTCCGTTCTTGTTCTCTTCGCACGCACCTTCATCTCCGTGCTTGACCATGCTCCAATGTTCATCCTTCTTGTCCGTGCTAGGCCCTTCAATTGCAAGCAACACAAATGTATCTAAGTTAGGCAGCATCATATTCTCATGAACGCTAGAAACATCACCAAGAAACGAAAGTACCTGATAATTTAATTGGCATATGCAAGCTCTAGCAATTGTTCCAAGAGGTCAGCAGGGGATATGGGTGTAACTTTGGTAGCCATGTCCTCATCAAAAGGTTACCAGAGAGAACTTGTTACAATGTACAATTCAAACATAGGTAACCTGCCTTGATGGCTTGTTGAAAAAATCACTTGGGGGCTTCCTGTTCAATGAACATAGCCTTATTTACCCTTTTGATTGGCTTGCACGCCAGGTGTATTCACCAAAAATCTGGGTTATCCTGCCTTTGTATGCCTGCCACTCCGACTAGGTAATCCTGGAAAGACTCGCCGAACTCTTGACAGTCAATCTTATAAAGTCCCTGAACTTGTCAAAGTTAAAACGACGATTGGTCATGTGAGGCCCAGCTTACAGGTTTGAATAAAAATTTAACTCAGTGGCTGTGTGGCCCTTCAATAGCACTTGCTATTGAGGATTGGCAGCCTTTGAAGGCCTTGTTTTTCTGATTTGTATTTGCTTTGAACATTTTTTGGGTTCATCTTGTGTACTGTATTGATATATGGTTTAAAATTGGTTCAGGCCATGTCGCCTTGATCCATATGATTCATATTTGAATCTATCCGGAATTTTGATTACCCGGCCTGGCTTTGGACGATAAGTCGCCAGTGTGTTTTGATTATGCGCTTGGAGTTCTGCGCTCTAAGTCTTTGGGATGTTACCCTTGCTGCATATGGCGTTGTAAGCCGACAGTATGAATAAATTGCACAGGGCGCTACGCTCTAAGTCTTTGGGCTGTTACCCTTACTGCATACGACGTGGTAAGCCGGCAGTATGAACAAATATCACAGGTATGATATTTACTTGTTATGAATATACGAGGTTTTGTTAAACCCTCCTTAGTTATGGACTATACAGTCACAGGTGGATTTTATATGGGGTATTATGACCCGCCCTGGGGTGGGGTAAACCGCCAGGGTACATGTTGTATACTTGTGTGCAGGGCTTATGATAACATGATCAGCCTGATTGACAAAAATTATGAGAATAAACAACGGATCTTCAAAGTTAGATCGGGCGGCTCAAAATGTTATACGCATAAACATGCACGATGGCATGACGGATCATGGTGTTTCATCTAGCCTATTACATGGCTCCCCGAGCCCAAATGATAGTGCTTTTTATAGCATAGTACGGTGATGTAGATTAAAGGACTGCCCCATAGATCAAGTCTCCTAGTCTTGGCGGGTTGAGGCTTTCGGGTCATCATGTGCCTATTATTTTTCTTCCTCCGTCGTTTGGAAGTTAGGTGATGACCAATCGATGCCAGTCAAGGCTTGAAATTCAGCTTCATCATCGATAAGTTCAGACGCTTCAATGTCAGGAGTGAAGGTTTGCTTACGTGTTGGTGGGATGAGATCCATGGCCTCATGAACCGGCGCCTTCACTTTCTTATTGTCAGCATCATACATCGCTTGATAATTGGACAGATCAGTCTCCTCAGCCAGTTTGCTTGCCAAAGGGCGCATCTCCCTTACTATGTTCGTGAAGTCTTCAGCACTGAAGGGAGACCTGTCTTCTTTTAAGCTTGGGCAGCCGGTGGCCAGTTCTTCCGTGTCAAGTTTGGCTTGCCACGCCTTTGCCTGGCTCAACGGGGTGATGGCACCGGCCCTGGCGGCTGATCAGTTCAATTCTTTGATCCTTTGCGGCAGCACATATAGCCTCTTCGGCACTTCCTTGATGAGAGAAGGCGGTGATTTTTTGTGTAAGGCGGCAGAGATGGCTCGTTGAGCGCCAGTGCACAACTGCTCCACAAGAGTTTATGTGGCTTTGAGTTTGACACACATATCTTGACCAAGGCTGGAGCTTCTCAGGCCTGCATCAATGAAAAAGTATTGGTCAACCGGGTAATGATTGATATCAATTGCTGCAGAAAGATTGAATTACAATGTTACTTACCAAAGATGGCGGCTGTCATCATATTAATTTGACGCTTTAAGCCGAAAAGCTCGTCAGCCACTGGCTTAATGGCAGCCTCAGCTTCCTCAGCTTTTTTCAATAGAGTTGTTTTCTCAGTCTCCCAGCTCGTCTTGTCAGCTTTGAAGTCCTTTTTCAATTTCTCCATCTCTTCCAAGGCGGTTGTCAGTTCTGGTTTGTCCTTGGAAGTATCAGATTGTTGAGACTTGATATTTTGCTGCAGATCAGCGACTTGGGATTCCTTCATATTTAGCTCCGCCTACAGTATGCAAATGATAGGCAGCATTACAATCATCTTATTGGAAGTCCCAAGCACAATACAAGTATTTCACTTGGCACTTGGGGGCTAATACATATTGCTCTTTTTTGAAGACAGTTCTCTGATGAACCGGCTAAACTACTATGACTATAGCCGATTCATGGGGGCTACATACTTGGATTTTATTCACAATTATGGTGATCAGTCCCGGCTTATCCATGCTGATTAAGCCAGCCCTTAGGGGCTACATGTGCAGAATTGAGCATTACAATTTGAAGTCCCGGCTTAACTTTCCAGTTTAAGTCGGCCCTTGGGGACTACTCGTTTTTTATCCTGACATGCATAAGGCTATCTAAAGTCTACAGCATATTTAATTCTATCATATTCAGTAGACTTGGCGGCTGATGGATATATATATATATATATATATATATATATATATATATATATATATATATATATATATATATATATATATATATATATATATTGATCCTATTAGTGTTTACCTCAAAACGCTCCTTCATCAGATTGACTATGCCGGCCTCAAAGTCTCGGCTTGTATGAAGGCGGTTCGGATAACCAGCGTGGATCTCTTGAGCGTTGTATTGGGCGTAACTCTCTAAATTCAGAGACCATTTGCCTTTGTCAGCAATAGATAACTCTTCTTTAGCGATGTGCTTTGAGAAGACATTGGGGTTGCCTAACACCGTGTAACTAAGCCCAGTAATGACAACATCTTCGGCCTTCTCTTTAGTAGGCTTGATGGGACTTGGGGGTTTGGTAGTGGCCGGTTCAACGTCCAAATGGTCTAGGTGACGTTGTGCTCCTCCGGTGGAGGATCATCAACTGCGGCCTTAGCAGCTCGGGTAGAAGTTTCTGTTGTTTGCTTCTCTGGTTCAGTGGGATTTGAGTCTCCAGCCGTTTTGTTCACCTTCAGCTTCTTGCTGGGCTTGGCCATAGCGCTGAAAAAGAAGCATAAGACAAGGTTAATATGACAATTAAGTACATGATTGAAAGCAGATAGACTAAACATTCTGACCCGGGCACGGTCTTGAAAATTGGTATTTGGGTCCCAGTTGAATCGTTGGAAGAGGAATGAGGTGTTCCCTGGTAATTTGAGTTAGAAGGGTTAAGAGGCTGCCGAAAAAGACCCGCCTTGGGATAAGCTAAGTCGGAAATAGGTGAAACCTCTGGACGGCGCTTGCGAGGAGCCGGCATGTTTCGTAAGCCGGAGGAGAGAATCCCGCCACCGCTGTTCCGGGTCGTGTGGCGAGCTTCATGTTGCTGCTTCTTCAAAATAAAGTTGGGGTCCAAATAAGCTAAAGGGTGAGAAAACCTTACTTTACGGCTTGCTTGATGAACTTTCTGTCTTGGCAGAGGTTCCGAGTCAGAGGAAAGGATTGTTACCTCTTCGCCATCTACGTGGCTGCCTTCTGCATCATCCTGATAGTGATCATTGTCAATAAGATGTACAAAAAATGAGCCAATGGAGTCAAGTTCTACCTCTGACTCAACATCATTCAAGTCAAATAGCTCGGAGGTGTTGGTCTTCTTCTTGGCAGGCTTTTTCTGAGCCTTATTCTTCGTCCAGGTCTTCTTGACCGACTTATACTTCACAAACCACTTGAAAATTGCAAATGTTTGTGACAGAGTTAGGTCCGATGTCTTGAGGATGGAGTTAGGTCCGATGTCTTGAGGATGGAGTTAGGTCCGATGTTTTGAACCGGGCGGAGTGAACTCCCAAAGCATGTGATCAGTGAAGACGACAACTTCGCCCTCTTTAGGCTCGGAGATGGTTTCTACTCCTGGGGCTCTCCAATGTATGACATCCTTTGCGGCTAAAATGCCCACTTGAACATGTTCATCCAATGCTTGCTCGGTAACCCGAGAAGCGACCCAGTTGCATGAGGTGACAGTCTTGGTCATTTTTTAGGAGGAAGGTCTAAAAAGGAAATATTGCCGGTTTAAGTTTATGTTGTTAAGCCAGCCATTGATTCAAAGATAAAGTGTTATAAAGAGCCAATGTGTTAAGCCGGAAAATAACACTCAGTTATGTTGATACATATATTGGCGGCTTAAAAGGGGACTAATGATATATGGCGGGTTACGGTTTATCGGTTAAGTCGCCCGAACAGTTGCTACACTTTTGATTTATAAGTGAGGATTGGCTAAGTGATGGACAAACAGATTCCACAGATTGATGCTATCATTTTGGGCCTGCAGTAGTTCAGAAATAAAGATAAATACTAGACCTAAAGTGAAGGCAATGGAAGAACTCATGTGTTCCGACGGATCTTATGCAAAAAAAGTATCTACTGTGATTGGAAAAAGGATGTTAAAACTACTACTGTGCGTCTCCAGTATCATGTTGAGATTCAACTACATGATCTAGAGAAGAACAGAGAGGAACTCCGACGAACTGGGGCAAACCCTAATGCAAATCTGTAATGTAGGAAGAGGAGTACTTACTGAGGATGTTGAACAGCGGAGGTGCGCTGCAGTACTCTAGTCCGATCAGGACGATGCATCATCCGGAGTTGAGGACGCTGGACGGCGACGACGGCGGCAGAGCTCGGGCTTGCTACGGCGTCACGAGGACGAAGATGAAGACGAGGGGGTAGGGTGGACAAATGAAAAGAAGGACCCCCTGTCCCTATTTATAAGGAGATGGATAAAAGGCATGCGCGGGGATTGAGGAGGCCAAAAATGATTATGTGGTTGCACGGACACCACGATTTTCGGGAGGACCATTAAAAATAAAGATATACTAAGATGTTTTGGGCTTCGTGCGAAGTTAATGCGATATGATGTGATAGAGGCAAAGGTGTCCCGATGTTTCGGTGAGATGGTGGCTATCGTTTTCTGTGGGAGTCGACCTTGACGATCTGACTATGAACGTGCGAGACGTCGCGCCTTAGCAATCGCTAAACCAACTTCCGAGGGTTATTGACCACGCCGGAGCATGATCAACCTGACCACGAGGGCTTGTTTCCTGCGAGCAAACGAAGAACAAGCAAGAAACTAAGATTGCAATCTGGATATTGCGAATATAAGAGGAAAGCTTTATTAATGAAGGTGGGGTTTTGTGACGCCTTGGTCTGGTCGTTGAACACAAACGAAGTACGCGAAGTTGCCGCTATGGCGAACTTTTAATCTAAACAAAACCCAAAGTCTAAACGACGCCCTAAGGGTTGTAGATATGGAGGAAGAGGAGGGAATTTCGTGTCCTTTGAGGGAGGGGTCCGAAACCAACCCTAACTCTTGTTTCCCCACACATACAGACTCTAAAAACAGCCTATACTTAAGTATTTCGAAATTACATGGGCCTGGCCCAATAATAAGGTGACGCAGCACCTAGAATAGCCTATGGACGAATATTATGAAGTGGCATCTTGTATATTTCGTCCAAGGCTTCATGCACTCATTATGGTGGCCTCAAAGTCCTGAAATAATCACTTGTAACTCCGTTCTTGTTCCCCTCGCGCGTGCCATCATCTCCATGCCTGGTCTTGCTCTAGTGTTTATCCCTCTTATCCATGACAGGCCCTTCATTTGTAAGAAAAACAAATGTATCCAATTTAGGCAGCATCATATTCTCATGAACATTAGAATCATTACCAAGAAACGGAAGTACCTGATAATTTAATTGGCGTGCGCGAGCTCTAGTAATTGGTCCAGTATGTATAGCAGTAGGGGATGTGGGTGTAACAATGGTATTGATGTCCTCATCATCCTCTTCTTCTTGAAATGAAGTCGTCCTCGACGGAAGCTCATCTTCCTCACCCAAATAAGGCTTCAAATCTGCAATGTTAAAAGTGGGACTAACCCCAAAATCTGCAGGCAGCTTAAGTTTATATGCATCATCATTTATTTTCTCTAACACCTTAAAAGGACCATCAGCACGTGGCATTAGCTTTGATTTGCGCAAATTAGGAAACCTATGTTGGGGAACGTAGCATAAATTTAAAATTTTCTACGCATCACCAAGATCAATCTATGGAGTAATCTAGCAACGAGGGGAAGGAGAGTGCATCTACATGCCCTTGTAGATCGCTAAGCGGAAGCATTCAAGTGAACGGGGTTGATGGAGTCGTACTCGTCGTGATCCAAATCACCGATGACCAAGCGCCGAACGGACGGCACCTCCGCGTTCAACACACGTACGGAGCGAGGACGTCTCCCACACCTTCATCGAGCAAGGAGGAGGGAGAGGTTGAGGAATAGAGCTCCAACAGCAGCACGACGGCGTGGTGGTGGTGGAGCAGCAGTACTCCGGCAGGGCTTCGCCAAGCTCTTAACGGAGGAGGAGAGGTTAAGGGGAGGGGAGGGGCTGCGCCTTGGATGTCGTCCTGCAGCCCTCCCCTCGCCCCTCTATTTATAGGGAGAAGGGGAAGGGGGCCGGCCCCTCTAGATGGGATCTAGAGGGGGGGCGGCGGCCAAGGGGGAGGGGGCTTGCCCCCCAAGCCAAGGGGGCGCACCCCTTTAGGGTTCCCCCAACCCTAGGCGCATGGGCCCTAGGGGGGTGTGGCGCCCCAGCCCACTTGGGCTGGTTCCCTTCCTCCTATGGCCCATAAGGCCCTCCGGGAGAGGTGGCCCCTCCCGGTGGACCCCCGGAACCCCTTCGGTGGCCCCGGTACAATACCGATATGCCCCCCGACCTTTCTGGTGACCGTATGACAACTTCCCATATATAAATCTTTACCTCCAGACTATTCCAGAACTCCTCGTGACATCCAGGATCTCATCCGGGACTCCGAACAACATTCCATAATCACATACAAGTCTTCCTAAAAACCCTAGCGTCATCGAACCTTAAGTGTGTAGACCCTACGGGTTCGGGAACCATGCAGACATGACCGAGACAACTCTCCGGCCAATAACCAACAGCGGGATCTGGATACCCATGTTGGTTCCCACATGTTCCACGATGATCTCATCGGATGAACCACGATGTCGAGGATTCAAGTAATCCCGTATACAATTCCCTTTGTCTATCGGTATGATACTTGCCCGAGATTCGATCGTCAGTATCCCGATACCTTGTTCAATCTCGTTACCGGCAAGTCTCTTTACTTGTTCCGTAACACATCATCCCGTGATCAACTCCTTGATCACATTGTGCACATTATGATGATGTCCTATCGAGTGGGCCCAGAGATAACTCTCCGTCACACGGAGTGACTAATCCCTGTCTCGATTCGTGCCAACCCAACAGACACTTTCGGAGATACCCATAGTGCACCTTTATAGCCAGCCAGTTACGTTGTGACGTTTGGTACACACAAAGCATTCCTACGGTATCCGGGAGTTGCACAATCTCATGGTCTAAGGAAACGATACTTGACATTAGAAAAGCTTTAGCATACGAACTACACGATCTTGTGCTATACTTAGGATTGGGTCTTGTCCATCACATCATTCTCCTAATGGTGTGATCCCGTTATCAATGACATTCAATGTCCATGGTCAGGAAACTGTAACCATCTATTGATCAACGAGCTAGTCAACTAGAGGCTTACTAGGGACATGGTGTTGTCTATGTATCCACACATGTATCTGAGTTTCCCATCAATACAATTCTAGCATGGATAATAAACGATTATCCTGAACAAGGAAATATAATAATAACTAATTTATCATTGCCTCTAGGGCATATTTCCAACAGTCTCCCACTTGCACTAGAGTCAATAATTCAGTTCACATCACTATGTGATCAACACTCAAGGTCACATCCCCATGTGACTAACACCCAAAGAGTTTTGGGTTTGATCATGTTATGCTTGTGAGAGATGTTATAGTCAATGGGTCTGAACCTTTCAGATCCGTGTGTGCTTTACGAATCTCTATGTCATCTTGTAGATGCAGCTACCATGCTCTATTTGGATCTATTCCAAATAACTATTCTACTATACGAATCTGGTTTACTACTCAGAATCATCCAGATTAGTGTCAAAGATTGCATCGGTGTAATCCTTTACGACGAACTCTTTTACCACCTCCATAATTGAGAAAATTCCTTAGTCCACTAGTTACTAAGGATAACCTTGACCGTTGTCCTGTGATCCATTCCTAGATCACACTTGTACCCCCTGACTGACTCATGGTTTGGCACACTTCAGTTGCGGTACACAACATAGCATACTTTAGAGCCTACGACTAAAGCATAGGGGACGACCTTCGTCCTTTCTCTCTATTCTGCCGTGGTCATGTCTTGAGTCTTACTCAATACTCACACCTTGTAACACAACCAAGAACTCCTTCTTTGCTGATCTATTTTGAACTCCTTCAAAATCTTGTCACGGTATGTATTCATTTGAAAGTACCATTAAGCGTTTTTGATCTATCCTTATAGATCTTGATGCTCAATGTTCAAGCAGCTTAATCCAGGTTTTCCATTGAAAAACACTTTTCAAATAACCCTGCATGCTTTCCAGAAATTCTACATCATTTCTGATCAACAATATGTTAACAACATATACTCATCAAAAATTCTATAGTGCTCCCACTCACTTCTTTGGAAATACAAGTTTCTCATAAACTTTGTATAAACCTAAAATCTTTGATCATCTCATCAAAGCGTACATTCCAATTCCGAGATGCTTACTCCAGTCCTTAGAAGGATTGATGGAGCTTTGCATACTTGTTAGCATCTTTCAGGATTGACAAAACCCTTCTAGCTATATCACATACAACCTTCCCTCAAGAAAATCGTCGAAGAAACAATGTTTTGACATCCTATCTGCAAGATTTCATAAATAATGCACTAACTGCTAACATAATTCCAACAGACTTTTAGCATCGCTACAAGTGAGAAAGTCTCATCGTAGTCAACTCCTTGAACTTGTCGGGAAACATCTTAACAACAAGTTGAGCTTTCTCAATGGTGACACTTACCATCATTGTCCGTCTTCCTTTTAAAATCCATCTGCACCCAACAGCCTTACGACTATCAAGTAGTTCTTTCAAAGTCTACACTTTGTTTTATACATGGATCCTCTCTCGGATTTTATGGCCTCGAGCCATTCGACGGAATCCGGGCCCACCATCGCTTCTCCATAGCTCGTAGGTTCATTGTTGTCTAGCAACATGACTTCCAAGACAGGATTACGTGCCACTTTGAAATAGCACGCATCCTTGTTGTCCTACGAGGTTTGGTAGTGACCTGATCCGAAGTTTCATGATCACTATCATAATCTTCCACTTCAATTGGTGCAGTTGCCACAGGAACAACTTCATGTGCCCTGCTACACACTAGTTGAAGTGGCGGTTCAATAACCTTATCAAGTCTCCACCATCCTCCCACTCAATTCTTTCGAGAGAAACTTTTCCTCGCGAAAGGACCCGATTCTGAAACAATCCCTATTGCTTTCGGATCTGATACAGGAGGTATACCCAACTGTTTTTGGGTGTCCTATGAAGATGCATTTATCTGCTTTGGGTTCGAGCTTATCAGCCTGAAACCTTTTCACATAAGCGTCGTAGCCCCAAACTTTTAAGAAATGACAGCTTAGGTTTCTTTAAACCATATGGTGTCGTCTCAACGGAATTGTGTGGTGCCCTATTTAAAGTGAATGCGGTTGTCTCTAATGCCTAACCCATAAACGATAGTGGTAATTTGATAAGAAACATCATGGTATGCACCATATCCAATTAGGGTGCAGTTATGATGTTCGGACACACCATCACACTATGGTGTTCCAGGCGGTATTAGTTGTGAAACAATTTCTTAATTGTGTGCCAACCTCGTAACTCAGATATTCATCTCTATGATCATATCATAGATATTTTATCCTCTTGCCACGACGATCTTTCAACTTCACCCTGAAATTACTTGAACCTTTCAATAATTCAGACTCGTGATTCATCAAGTAAATATACTCAGCATCTACTCAAATCATATGTGAAGTAAGAACATAACGATATGCACTACATGCCTCAGCACTCATTGGACTGTACACATCAAGATGTATTACTTCCAACAAGTTGCTTTCTTGTTCCATCTTACTGAAAACGAGGCCTTTCAGTCATCTTGCCCATGCGGTATGATTTGCATGTCTCAAGTGATTCAAAATCAAGTGAGCCCAAACGATCCATCTATATGGAGTTTCTTCATGCATATCTACCAATAAACATGGTTCGCATGTCTCAATCTTTTCAAAAACGAGTGAGTCCAAAGATCCATCAACATGGAGCTTCTTCATGTGTTTTATACCAATATGACTCAAATTGCAGCGCCACAAGTATGTGGTACTATCATTACTATCTTATATCTTTTGGCATGAACATGTGTATAACTACGATCGGGATGGTATTATTCAAATAAACAGAGTAACCATTATTCTCCTTAAATGAATAACCGTATTGCGATAAACATAATCCAATCATGTCTATGCCCAACGCAGACACCAAATAACAATTATTTAGGTTTTAATACCAATATCGATGGTACAGGGAGCGTACGACATTTGATTACATCAACCTTGGAAACACTTCCAACACATATCGTCATCTCACCTTTAGCTAGTCTCCGTTTATTCCATAGCCTTTTATTTCGAGTTACTAACACTTAGCAACCAAACTGGTATCTAACACCCTGGTGCTACTAGGAGTACTAGTAAAGTACACATTAATATAATGTATATCCAATATACTTCTCTTGATCTTTCCAGCCTTTCTCATCTACCAAGTATCTAGGGTGGTTCTGCTTCAGTGACCGTTCCCCTTATTACAGAAGCACTTAGTCTCGGGCTTGGGTTCAACTTTGGGTTTCTTCACTGGAGCAGCAACTGATTTGTTGTTTCATGAAGTATCCCTTTCTTGCCCTTGCCCTTCTTGAAACTAGTGGTTTTACTAACCATCAACAATTGATGCTCCCTTTTGATTTCTACTTTCGCGGTGTCGCGAATAGCTCAAGGATCATATCTATCCCTGATATGTTATAGTTCATCACGAAGCTCTAGTAGCTTGGTGGAAGTGACGTTGGAGAACCATCACTATCTTATCTAGAAGACTAACTCCCACTCGATTCAAGCAATTGTAGTACTCATACAATCTGAGCACATGCTCAACGATTGAGCTTTTCTCCTTAGTTTGTAGGCTTAGGAAACTTGTCAGAGGTCTCATACCTCTTGACGCGGGCACTAGCCTGAAATCCCAATTTCAGTCCTTGGAACATCTCATATGTTCTGCGACGTTTCAAAATGTCTTCGGTGCCCCAATTCTAAACCGTTTAACATTACGCACTGAACTATCACGTAGTCATCAAAACGTGTATGTCAGATGTTCGCAACATCCACAAACGACGCTCGAGGTTCAGCTCACTTAGCGGTGCATTAAGGACATAATCCTTCTGCGCAGCAATGAGGACAATCCTCAGTTTACGGACCCAGTCCGCATAATTGCTACTATCAACTTTCAACTAAATTTTCTCTAGGTACGTATCTAAAACAGTAGAACTAAAGTGTAAGCTATGACATAATTTGCAAAGTCTTTTTGACTATGTTCATGATAATTGAGTTCATCTGATTATTTCATGAACTCCCACTCAGATAGACATCCCTCTAGTCATCTAAGTGATACATGATCCGAATCAACTAGGCCGTGTCCGATCATCACGTGAGACGGACTAGTCATCATCGGTGAACATCTTCGTGTTGATCGTATCTTCTATACGACTCATGTTCGACCTTTTGGTCCTCCGTGTTCTGAGGCCATGTCTATACATGCTAGGCTCGTCAAGTCAACCTAAGTGTTTCGCATGTGTTCCGAGGCCATGTCTGTACATGCTAGGCTCGTCAACACCCGTTGTATTTGAACGTTAGAATCTATCACACCCGATCATCATGTGGTGCTTCGAAACAACGAACCTTCGCAACGGTGCACAGTTAGGGAGAACACTTTTCTTGAAAATTTAGTGAGGGGTCATCTTATTTAAGCTACCGTCGTTCTAAGCAAATAAGATGTAAAACATGATAAACATCACATGCAATCAAATAGTGACATGATATGGTCATCATCACTTTGCTCCTTTTGATCTCCATCTTCGGGGCTCCATGATCATCATCGTCACCGGCATGAAACCATGATCTCCATCATCATGATCTCCATCATCGTGTCTTCATGAAGTTGTCTCGTCAACTATTACTTCTACTACTACAGCTAACGGTTAGCAATAAAGTAAAGTAATTACATGACGTTTATGTTGACACGCAGGTCATAAATAAATTAAGACAACTCCTATGGCTCCTGCTGGTTGTCATACTCATCGACATGCAAGTCGTGATTCCTATTACAAGAACATGATCAATCTCATACATCACATATCATTCATCACATTCTTTTTTGCCATATCACATCACATAGCATACCCTGCAAAAACAAGTTAGACGTCCTCTAATTGTTGTTGCATGTTTTTACGTGGCTGCTATGGGTTTCTAGCAAGAACGTTTCTTACCTACGCAAAAGCCACAACGTGATATGCCAATTAATATTTACCCTTCATAAGGACCCTTTTCATCGAATCTGATCCGACTAAAGTGGGAGAGACAGACACCCGCTAGCCACCTTATGCAACTAGTGCATGTCAGTCGGTGGAACCTGTCTCACGTAAGTGTACGTGTAAGGTCGGTCCGGGCCGCTTCATCCCACGATGCCGCCGAATCAAGATAAGACAAGTAACGGCAAGTAAATTGACAATATCGACGCCCACAACAAACTTGTGTTCTACTCGCGCATAGAAACTACGCATAGACCTAGCTCATGATGCCACTGTTGGGGAACGTAGCATAAATTTAAAATTTTCTACGCATCACCAAGATCAATCTATGGAGTATAGCAACGAGGGGAAGGAGAGTGCATCTACATACCCTTGTAGATCGCTAAGCGGAAGCGTTCAAGTGAACGGGGCTGATGGAGTCGTACTCGTCGTGATCCAAATCACCGATGACCAAGCGCCGAACGGACGGCACCTCCGCGTTCAACACACGTACGGAGCGAGGACGTCTCCCGCACCTTGATCCAGCAAGGAGGAGGGAGAGGTTGAGGAAGAGAGGTCCAGCAGCAGCACGACGGCGTGGTGGTGGTGGAGCAGCAGTACTCCGGCAGGGCTTCGCCAAGCTCTTAACGGAGGAGGAGAGGTGTTGGGGAGGGGAGGGGCTGCGCCTTGGATGTCATCCTGCAGCCCTCCCCTCGCCCCTCTATTTATAGGGAGAAGGGGGAAGGGGGCCGGCCCCTCTAGATGGGATCTAGAGGGGGGCGGCGGCCAAGGGGGAGGGGGCTTGCCCCCCAAGCCAAGGGGGCGCCCCCCCTTTAGGGTTCCCCCAACCCTAGGCGCATGGGCCCTAGGGGGTGTGGCGCCTGAGCCCACTTGGGCCGGTTCCCTTCCTCCTACAGCCCATAAGGCCCTTCGGGAGAGGTGGCCCCTCCCGGTGGACCCCCAGAACCCCTCCGGTGGCCCCGGTACAATACCGATATGCCCCCTGACCTTTCTGGTGACCGTATGACAACTTCCCATATATAAATCTTTACCTCCGGACTATTACGGAACTCCTCGTGATGTCCAGGATCTCATCCGGGACTCCGAACAACATTCCGTAATCACATACAAGTCTTCCTAATAACCCTAGCGTCATCGAACCTTAAGTGTGTAGACCCTACGGGTTCGGGAACCATGCAGACATGACCGAGACAACTCTCCGGCCAATAACCAACAGCGGGATCTGGATACCCATGTTGGTTCCCACATGTTCCACGGTGATCTCATCGGATGAACCATGATGTCGAGGATTCAAGTAATCCCGTATACAATTCCCTTTGTCTATCGGTATGATACTTGCCCGAGATTCGATCGTCAGTATCCCGATACCTTGTTCAATCTCGTTACCGGCAAGTCTCTTTACTCGTTCCGTAACACATCATCCCGTGATCAACTCCTTGATCACATTGTGCACATTATGATGATGTCCTACCGAGTGGGCCCAGAGATACCTCTCCGTCACACGGAGTGACAAATCCCTGTCTCGATTCGTGCCAACCCAACAGACACTTTCGAAGATACCCGTAGTGCACCTTTATAGCCACCCAGTTACGTTGTGACGTTTGGTACACACAAAGCATTCCTACAGTATCCGGGAGTTGAACAATCTCATGGTCTAAGGAAATGATACTTGACATTAGAAAAGCTTTAGCATACAAACTACACGATCTTGTGCTATACTTAGGATTGGGTCTTGTCCATCACATCATTCTCCTAATGATGTGATCTCGTTATCAATGACATCCAATGTCCATGGTCAGGAAACCGTAACCATCTATCTATCAACGAGCTAGTCAACTAGAGGCTTACTAGGGACATGGTGTTGTCTATGTATCCACACATGTATCTGAGTTTCCCATCAATACAATTATAGCATGGATAATAAACGATTATCACGAACAAGGAAATATAATAATAACTAATTTATCATTGCCTCTAGGGCATATTTCCAACAACCTATCCTTACGCAAATGTAACCAAACAAGATCTCCAGGTGCAAAGACAACATGTTTTCCACCCTTATCTCCAGCAAGTTTATATTTAGCATTCATACGCTCAATGATGTCCTTAGTTAACTCATGCATTTTTAAGATCAATTCAGCATGTTGTTTAGCATCAAAATTAACCTTCTCCGAAGATGGAAGAGGCAACAAATCAATGGGTGCACAAGGTAGGAAACCATACACAATTTCAAAAGGGCACATCTTAGTAATAGAATGCAACGAACGATTATAAGCAAATTCAATATGAGGCTAGCATTCTTCCCACATTTTCTTATTATTCTTCAAAACAGCCCTAAGCATAGTAGACAATGTTCTATTAACTACTTCAGTTTGACCATCCGTTTGGGGGTGACAAGTAGTACTAAAAAGCAGTTTAGCCCCCAACTTAGCGCATAAACATCTCCAAAAGTGGCTAAGAAATTTAGTATCACGATATGAAACAATAGTATTTGGCACACCGTACAAGCGAATAATTTCACGAAAGAACAAATCAGCAACATTAACAGCATCATCGCTTTTATGACATGGTATAAAGTATGCCATTTTCGAGAATCTATCCACAACAAAAAATATGCTATCCCTCCCATTCTTTGTTCGAGGTAAACCTAAAACAAAGTCAATAGATATATCCTCCCAAGGAACACTAGGTATAGGCAAAGGCATATATAAACCATGAGGATTGAGTCGTGACTTAGCTTTTTGACATGTAGTGCAGCGAGCAACAAAATGCTCAACATCCCGTCTCATCTTTGGCCAAAAGAAATGTGTAGCAAGTACGTCCTCCGTCTTCTTCACGCCAAAGTGTCCCATTAATCCTCCTCCATGCGCCTCCTGCAACAACAAAAGACGAACAGAGCTAGCAGGAATGCATAGCTTGTTAGCACGGAACACAAATCCATCGTTAACGACGAACTTGTTCCATGTTCTACCTTCTCTACAATTCTGCAATACATCTTTAAATTCAGCATCATGCACATATTGATCTTTGATGGTCTCCAAACCAAATATTTTAAAGTCAAGTTGTGAAAGCATAGTATAACGACGAGACAATGCATCAGCAATAACATTTTCTTTACCCTTCTTGTGTTTAATGACATAAGGGAAAGTCTTAATGAATTCAACCCATTTAGCATGTCTACGGTTCAGTTTTGCTTGACTTTTAATGTGTTTCAAAGATTCATGACCAGAATGTATAACAAATTCTTTGGGCCATAAATAATGTTGCCATGTTTCTAAAGTCCGAACAAGAGCATATAATTCTTTATCATAAGTAGAATAGTTCAAACTAGGCCCACTCAATTTTTCAGAAAAGTATGCAACAGGTTTGGCATTTTGTAATAACACACCTCCTAATCCAATTCCACTAGCATCACATTCAAGCTCAAAAGTCTTATTAAAATCAGGAAGTTGGAGTAAAGGAGCATGTGTCAACTTATCTTTCAGTACCGTGAAGGCTTCTTCCTGTGCGGTACCCCAAACAAAAGGCACATCCTTCTTTGTAAGCTCAATGAGAGGTGCATCAATGGTGCTAAAATCTCTCACAAAACGCCTATAGAAACCAGTGAGTCCAAGAAAACTCCTCACTTGTGTGACCGTTTTGGGCTGCGGCCAACTCTCAATAGCTTCAATCTTGGCTTTATCAACTTCAATTCCCTGTGGAGTAACAACATAGCCAAGAAAAGATACTCGGTCAGTGCAAAAGGTGCACTTCCCAAGGTTACCAAACAAACGTGCATCACGTAGAGCATTAAAAACAGCACGTAAATGTTCCAAATGTTTTTCCAAAGATTTGCTATAAATCAGTATATCATAAAAATAGACTACCACAAAACGTCCAATGAAAACGCATAAAACTTCGTTCATTACTCTCATGAAAGTACTAGGTGCATTAGTTAACCCAAAAGGCATGACAAACCACTCATATAAACCAAACTTAGTTTTAAATGTTGTTTTCCATTCATCTCCCAATTTCATACGAATTTGATGGTATCCACTACGCAAATCAACTTTGGAGAATATTGTAGAGCCACTCAATTCATCAAGCATATCATCTAGCCTAGGAATAGGATGACGATAACGAATAGTAATATTATTAATGCCTCTACAATCAACACACATACGCGACGTACCATCCTTTTTTGGCACTAGTATAATAGGAACAGCACAAGGACTAAGAGATTCGCGTATATAACCTTTGTCGAGCAGCTCCTGTACTTGACGCATAATCTCCTTCGTCTCCTCTGGATTGGTATGGTATGGTGCACGGTTGGGTAGTGATGCATCGGGAATTAAGTCAATTTGATGCTCAATCCCTCGAATAGGTGGTAATCCCAGTGGCACGTCTTGTGGGATGACGTCAGCGAACTCCTGCAAAATGTTAGTGACAGCAGGGGGCAAAGAGGAAGGCACGTCCTTGAATGAAAATAATGTCTCTTTGCACACAAAAGCATAGCAAACAGATTTGCAAAATCTAGCTCATCAATATCAGATTTGGTGGCAAGTATACATGCACTTTTCTATTTAATTTCAGAAGCAACACTAGATGGTTTATTATTAGGCTTCATTTGTTGCTCAAATTCTTTTGCCACAATCTGATTTTCACTCTTATTTTTCTCCTGTTTTGCTTTATTAGCTCTATTAATATCATCTTTCAAAATGGAATCAGGAGTCATAGGAAGCAAAGTAATATTTTTATCCTTATGAACAAGAGAATAGTGATTGTTTCTACCATGGTGTACAGAATTTTTATCAAATTGCCATGGCCTACCAAGTAATAAGGAACATGCTTGCATAGGTACCACATCACAATCAACATAATCAGCATATGTAGAGATACTAAAATGCACCCGAACAGTACGTGTTACCTTAAACTTTCCGCTGTTTTTGAACCATTGGATGTAGTAAGGATGTGGATGTGGTCTTGTGGTAAGTGATAGCTTCTCCAGCATCTCCATGCTGGCCAAGTTGTTGCAGCTCCCTCCATCTATGATGACGCTAATAGAACGTTCCTTCACAACTCCCTTTGTATGGAACAAATTATGCCTCTGATTTTGCTCAGCTTGTGTAACCTGCACACTCAAAACAAGTTGAGCAACTAAACATTCATACCTGTTAGCATCTTCAGCAGCCATGTATTGTGTCTCATGATCAGAATCATCTCCGCCGTGTTCTTCATGTGTAATAAGAGCAAAAGTCTCCTCATCATAGTCACTAGCGGACTCATACCCACCATCCTCGGTAGCAATCATCACACCCTGAGATTTGCATTCTCTCGCAAAATGTCCTCTTCCCTAACAACGAAGACAAATAATATCACTTGTGTGCCCTGTAGACGCCACAGAAGAACAAGAGCTCTGTGCAGGCCGGACAGGTGTGCTCTTGGCAGATAGTGGTGGTTGTGCCTGCTTTCTTGTATCACGGTTGGAGGTGGCAGCTGAAGGTGGTGATGGTGCAGTGGAACTAGATGATGCACGTGGTGTCCATGATGAAGGTCGACCTGCAGAAAAGTTAGTCCGTGCCAATGCATGTCGATCCTGCACTTCACGTTCAGCTTTACAAGCAAGATGGAATAAACGAGTGATACTTTTACAATCCTTATAGTCTAGAATGGTCTGAATCTCTCTATTTAATCCACCCAGAAAATGTGCAAGCATAGCTTCATCCTCCTCAACAATACCACATCTAATCAAGCCAGTTTGTAATTCCTGATAATATTCTTCTCCCGAATTTGTTTCCTTGTCTTAAGCGCTGCAGTTTTTGAAGTAATTCACGTTGATAATATGGTGGAACCCAAGGAGTACACAGAGCAGTTTTCAAAGCAACCCAAGTAGCTGGAACAGGATATAGTCTACAATGTTCAGACCACCATACACATGCAAAACTAGTGAAAGCACAAACAGCAACAGGAACACATCTCTCCTCAGGATATTGTAAACATGTAAATATTTACCCTCAAATGGTGGAATATTCAATTTCAGTTTAGGGAGATGGTCATGATCTCGTACCTGAGGGGGAGCCCTAACATTGCCATTATTTGCATGTGGACGACCTGGTGGTTGCACGTAGTTCTGATTTTGATCAACTTCATCCTCGTAATCTCCCACATAATCATCCTCCTCCGCATCAGCAGCAGGAGCCACAGAAGTATCAATAGCAGCACCAACAGTTTGGCCAAGCGCAAGAGGGACACGGCTCGCTCGGCGGAGGGCTGTTTCGTGACGTGGAGGTAGTCGTTGTTGTTGTTGTAGAGGTGCGTTAGGTGCAGCCGGTGGTGGTGGTGGAAGACGCGCAAGCAATTCATTAAACTTGTTATCGAGCTTTGTTTCGAACGTCTTCTCCATGCCATCTATCTTCTCCACGGCCTCTTCAAATCTGTTGAGCACATCTTGCACCTGTCCACTCATCATTTGCTGAAATTTATCATGCAACTCCTTATTCATCATGTTCTCCCAGTCAGTCTCGTCGGCTTGTGATCCTGGCATGGTTAGCAGCAACAGAAACACACAATAATATGATCCTACAGACTACTAACAACAAGTGGTGGTGGGTGTCACAAATCCGTCAAGCAAATCTCAAATTCTTACCAGTTCTTACCCAGCAGCAGACGGTGATCGACAACCGTTGTAGTCAAAACTCTCAAAAGCTTGGATAGAGCGATTGCCAGGGAGAGTCAAACGCATGACGTAGATGTATGTGGAGCTGGGAAGGCTTATAATATGGTAGCAAAAAGGGTCAACAATAATCAATTCAGAGATGCAAAGTTGAATAAACGCTCAACGACAGTACTGTGCTGGTCCTAGGCTAGACCGTGCTAGAGACGCGAGCCTAGAACACTAACAAAATCACGGCGCTGCACGTAAACAAAGGAGGAGCACACTCTGGAAAAAAATTCTCTTTTTTTTTCTTTTTTTGCACTTTTTTCCTCTTTTTTTTGAAACTGGAACTATTTTTCTTCTGTTGATGGCACGGAAGTTGGGGAGTCCTTCTCTGTCACGACTCGGAGTATGGTGTGATCTGGAAATCCAAAACAGAGTAACAAAATACTGGACTCGGAATAGGACTGGTGGCGGAGATGAATCTGGTGGAACTCGGACTGGTGGCGGAGATGAATCTGGTGGAACTCGGACTGGTGGCGGATATATGTTGCAGGTGGACTCGGATTGGCGTGATGGCGGCGGATATGTGGTGGCTTATATGGACTCGGATTGGTCGTGAATATGTGGTGATATATGGCAGCAGCGATGATGATGATGCGGTGGTGATATATGGCAGCAGCGATGATGATCCGGTGGTGATATATGGCAGCGGCGACGTGACAACCTGTGAACAGAACTCGAAACTCTAAAGGACTAGACACTAAGACCAGCAACTTGACACGGCAATGCAACCACAAATTCAACAAAGCAAATACAAAAAAGATTATGCAAAGGCTCAGATTGGTTTGTAACTGATGAACTAACCCCAATTTTTTTTGGCTTTTTCGTGGACTGTAGGTATGAAAACAGACTCGATCTAAACTATGAAAAACTGTAAAATCTCACCGAGCAACCTGGAAATCTGATACCACTTGATAGAGGCAAAGGTGTCCCGATGTTTCGATGAGATGGTGGCTATCGTTTTCTGTGGGAGTCGACCTTGACGATCCAACTACAAACGTGCGAGACGTCGCGCCTTAGCAATCGCTAAACCAACTTCCGAGGGTTATTGACAACGCCGGCGCACGATCAACCTGACCATGAGGGCCTGTTTCCTGCGAGCAAACGAATAACAAGCAAGAAACTAAGATTGCAATTTGGATATTACGAATATAAGAGGAAAGATTTATTAATGAAGTTGGGATTCTGTGACGCCTTGGTCTAGTCGTTGAACACAAACGAAGTACGCGAAGTTGCAGCTATGGCGAACTTTTAATCTAAACAAAACCCCCAAAGTCTAAACGACGCTGTAAGGGTTGTATATATGCAGGAAGAGGAGGGAATTTCGTGGCCCTTGAGGGAGGGGTTCGAAACCAACCCTAACTCTTGTTTCCCCACACATACGGACTATAAAAACAACCTATACTTAAGTATTTCGAAATTACATGGGCCTGGCCCAATAATAAGGTGACGCAGTACCTAGAATAGCCTACGGACGAATATTATGAAGTGGCATCTTGTATATTTCGTCCAAGGCTTCATGCACTCATTATGGTGGCCTCAAAGTCCTAAAATCATCACTTGTAACTCCGTTCTTGTTCCCCTCGCGCATGCCATCATCTCCATGACTGGTCTTGCTCCAGTATTCATCCCTCTTATCCATGACAGGCCCTTCATTTGTAAGCAAAACAAATGTATCCAATTTAGGCAACATCATATTCTCATGAACATTAGAATCATTACCAAGAAACGAAAGTACCTGATAATTTATTTGGCGTGCGCGAGCTCTAGTAATTGGTCCAGTATGTATAGCAGCAGGGGCTGTGGATGTAACAATGGTATTGATGTCCTCATCATGACGTCACGGCAGGTTAACACAATTCTGTGAGCTGGCATCATGGCGGGTTATAGCAAGATCATAAAAGTTGATGATGGAAGATTTCATTAAGTCAAGCACTGAAGATTGATGTGAACAAATTCAAATCAACCTAGGGCCTAATGTTGGGGATATAACTATTGGGTATGAAGCGCCCAGGAGGGGCCGGATCATACCACTGGCGATTTAAAGATGAAGATGGCGGGTCGTGAAGCAAGCCTATTGAAGGCCCAAGAACCCGAGGCAACTTGAGGCCCAAGAGGATGAACCGCCATATGTTTGACTTGTATTGTAAGACAAGTTTAGTTAGTCACTGAGTCCGACACGTTGTGTATGAGCCGACCGGGACTCTGTAAGCCACCGGGCATCAACCTGTGTATATAAAGGGGTGCCCCAGCAGCGGGTTAAGACAAGAAACAAGAGATCGGGAACTAGGTCAAGCGTATTCGCTCCCTGCTAATCGAACCCAAGCAATACAACCTAAAGATGGAGTAAGACATTACCACGTTGAGAGGGGCCGAACCAGGATAAACTCTCTGTGTCATTTGTCCCGTTTAACACCTTCAAGCTAACCTAGTTACGATGGCTCCACACCTAAGTCCTTTCGCTAGGGCATCTGACATGTTAAGTCCACGACATGCATCATGCAAACAAAAACAGTTCATCCGAGTGAACCATAAGCCGTGTATCGCACACGCCGTCATCTGGCTGCCTGTCTCTTTTGTTCTGCCACATCGCAAATAGTTAATTGAACTGAAGCGTATGCCCAGCATCGCACACGCAACTAAAATCTGAATCGTGTTTGATGCATCCTCCATCGCAAACGTTTTGCACCTTTTTTGATGGTTTTTTACACCACCGTTTGCGATTAATGCATCACACACAGTTTTGTCGAAGGGTCTCTGATCGTAGTGTCGCATTAGCAGCAACATGTAGTAGTGCTTCTCCAACGGCACTTGCACTAGCACTGACACTGGCAGCAGCTCAGTCTGATCCACCTAAGGATGAGGCACCGAACACGTCAGCCGATCAGGCTGATCTACCGGAGAATCGGGCATCGATGCCGGCACCTGCTCTGACATTGGCACCAGATCCACAAGGAGCACCATCTCCGGCAGCAGCAGCGGCACTACCAGTTGCACCAGCACGGGCACCAGCACCTGCTCCGGCACCTGATCCAACACTTGCACTTGCATCTGCTCTGGCCCGTGCAGCAGCAACGGAACTAGCAGTTGCACCGGCAACATACTGGGTTGTAGTTCGAACTGCATATACTGAAGTCCTTACAAAAACCGACATCTCCACCTTCTTGGTAAGCATTGTCCGCCCAAGTGCTTTGTTCTTTTTTCTTTCCATGTTGTTTCACATGATTCATTGTGTTGATCTAACTGTTTGTGTATGTCTTCTTGTTTGCAAACAAAGAATTCATAAAGCAATGAGGGAGTCGTTCAACAATCCGGGTGACCGTGTCCAAGTTTCCCTTACCATGCGCAGCCTTGGTGTGAATGAACCTGCTTAATATACCATAAGTACCCAGGATGGTCGCATGATGATTAATGCTAAAGTATGGTCAAGGTTTAAATCTAAATCAAATCTTGTAGTAGGGGATGATGTCAAAATCAAACTTTCTCAGCAAGGAGAGCTGGTCCAAATCAACTTTGAAATTCTTTAGTAGCAGCACGCAACTGCTGAGCTGATCTATCCTCCGAGAGATTTTGATGTAATAATCTGGCATGGTGAAACAAGTGTCCTGTGTGTATAAGTAGTACGACAATATTATTTATCACGTAGGATATCGTTGATATAATTGCAACTCTGATTGTTGGTTAGGAACTGTCGTTCGATTTCATTCTAACAGTTGTCGTGCTTTATTCAATTTTCTGTATTTGCCTTGCGACAGCATCAAAAACCAGCACCATACCGATCGCTTCCAATATGAAAAGTGTTGAGGTAGAACACATGGGCCCCCAAAATGTAGGACCATCGGCCTGTGGCCCAAAGTCCTGAACCGTGAGCAGGTCTGAGTATTATATTCTCAGCTGAACCCCCATATTATGTTATATATGTTCCCCTTGATTTTTCTAATGTATAAAGTTGTGACATAAAAGATTTCTAGATTTCTTTACAAAGGGAGTATCTATCTATCAAAAATATATTCATGTGTAACTAGTTACTCCTGCCTATCAACTTCCTTTCGCTAATATATGGGGCATCCGGCAACGGGGTCCACGTGCCATGCACCAAATTAGAGTGCACAACTGCAGGGTACACTCACCCCAGTCGTAGCGCCGCAGTAATGCCCAATGAGCCATCAAATCACAACCCCCCCACCTTTCCAGCTTAGCCAGTAAGATGGACAGACGAAGCAGCAATATTTCCTGGGCCTGAATCCCCTTCTCCCTCGTCTGCTTGTTTAGAGAAAACCCCCTCTCGACGATTGCATAGGGTTTTCTCATTGAGAACCAGGTATGAATTCTTCATCCATCCCCAATAAATCCAAGTCCCTTGGTCGCGGGTAATCCTAGGATGACAGCCGCCGTTGTTGATGCATTTTTCTTCCTACTGAATCTAGTGTGTTTCATTTGCAGTGCCCAAAGTGCAAGGACCCTACAGGTTTCTGCGCCCTCGACGAGATGCCACACTTGTTCCTTCTCATCCTAACACAGGATTTTAAAACGCGCACAGTATGTTCCTAGAATCCTCATTTCTATCCGGGAGCGTGGGGTTTTTTGAACATGTTGTCGACTAATTTGGAAATTTGGATTGCTATATTTGGATAAAAGGTACTAGTACCAAGGTCAACACTGACATGAAGGAGGAAATTATTTCCAGATTTGGATAGGGAATACATTGTGTTCTCATATTATTTTTCGTGCAGTGCATTCCTTGCTCTGCTAGAACACATGTACTCAAGATGGTCGGCCTTGCCATAACTGAATACACCAGTTTAATGTCACATTGAAGACAAGCCATCGATATAAGTTCCGAGTTGGGTTCATGAACCAAGAAGATCGCTGCTTTTTTATGGCCGAACTTTGATAAACTTTCTCAAGTGTTACGGACTGAAAGTTGGCGCACGAATGTTGATGGAAATAGCAGAACCTGGTCTCATCTTCACTGTGATCTTCTGCCCTGATGTCGTTCCAATTGTTCATCCATGTTAGTTTTGTATCTGGTTCTTGCTTGTTGCCTCGATTACTTCTTAATCCACATATTTTGTATAACTAATCACAATTTAACTTTAGAAGTAACAACGAATCTCTCACGAAGATGCTAGTTCTAACTAATATTTCTTATAATTGGTGGCACGTGTAGGTTATTTAAAATTTAAGCAGGCTACTCGTTTGTTATTCTATAAGAACTCGACTGATACTGATGGCACTGAAGTTGACTGGGACGACATCCACAAGTTACTACACTTTATTGATCGTCTTGAGGTCCTTATGGGGCGTTTCAATGGTGGAAAACTACTAGGAAAATGCTTATACACAGTAGCTTAGTAGTAGCGCTGTAAAATAGTAACCGCCGCTAGTAGTTAGCAGTAGCGCTGTTCCTGGGAGACGCTACTAGTAAATCTATATAAGTAGCACTGCAAAACAAAAACATGGTACTACTATGTGGAACCAGACGAGGCCACCGACGGTAACTGGAGTAGTAGTGCTGTATAGAATCTAGCATTACTACTAACTGTTTAGTAGTAGCGCTTTATTTTACTGCGCTGCTACTGCTAATGGGCCCCTCTTAGTAGTACTGTGTCGCTGCGTCTTGAAGTCCCGTAGCAGCAGCGCTTTTTGGTAAGCAGCGCTATTGCTAGTGGCGGCTAGTGCCACCTTTTCACCCCTCCCCCTCCTCTCCCCCTCTTTTCCCTCTCTCTCCCCCTCCTTTCCCCTCTCCACTCTCCACCATTGTTGCTCTTCTTCTCTCTTCCTCCTACCTCTCTTCTCTCCTCATTAATGTCCCCCTCACCATAACTCTCCTCCATAAATGGCATCTCTAAAATCTCTCTCTTTCACCTACCTCTCTTCTATCCCCATTAATGCCCCCCTCCACCATTAATCCCTCTCTATTAGTTAGCTAGCTAGTTTCACCTCTCCTCCCCAACAACTAGATCTAGATAGCTATTTATCCATCCACACTTTTGATCCATATAGGTAGCGAAAGGCCCTCATCATCTAACCGCGTGCTCTCTCGATCAGTCTCTCTCGAAGATATATAGGTGAGTAAAAAGTTGTTCATTTCAAGAATGGGAATATGTGTAGAATATGTGTGTTTGGGATATATATATGGAGAGATTTGTGCGAGTGACATGCCCTCGAGTTGCTTATGTTTGGCCAAAATGTCGATTTGTTTCTCTTTCGATGAATTTCGAGCAAACTCAATATGTCCTATTTTTAGGCAAGGGCATGCCAAAATTTTATATGGCTTTGAAGCATGCGTGCATTTATTTTATAACCCTTTTGCTTGTTATACCGTGTAGTCGGTCATGAAGGTGAGTGGATAGAACGTGGAGCGGTACATGCAATCCACGGTGATGGACATATATGCAAATAATCAGACTAGGATTAGATATCCGTGTGCAAGATGCAAGGAAGGAGTCCTTTTGGACCCTTTTGATCGTGGAACTTTGAAGGCGCACCTACTGATGAATGGTTTCATGGATGGCTATACTCGGTGGATAAGTGAAGAAGATGATGAGGAGGAGGATGACATCCACATGGCAGGGAATAACGACATGGGGCTAGAAGAAGAGACGACCGATCGACACGAAGATGATGGCGCCGGACATGGTGGCGGGAAAGAGTCCGGAAATGACGGTAGTGAAGAAGATTCCAGACACGGCGAAGAAGAGTCCGGACATGGCGGAGAAGAGGCGGCGGTCACGCCGCAGTCTTCAATGCTACTAAGTGCAGTCGTGCAGGACCCTCATGTTCGAGACCTCCTTCGCAAGAGTACGACTAACAAGAGAGCTGCTTCTAGAGAGGAGGCCAAGCTAGCGCAACTTGAAGTAGACTCAAAGACTCCATTGTATGATGGTTGCGATCCCGAGGTGACCCGCTTGAGTTTCTTGCTTGAACTTCTAGAGACGAAGGCCAAAAACAAACGGACAGACAAAAGCCTCGATGAGCATTTGAAGTATCTACATAATAAAGTTCTTCCCGAGGGGAACATGTGTCTTACTAGTGCCGAGGAGGCCAAGAAAATTGTTTGCCCTCTTGATTTGCCACACATTAGGTACCATGCATGCCTCAATGATTGCATCATTTATCGGGGAAAGCACGCGGAACAAACCAGCCGTCTAGTGTGCAAGCACGCGGAACAAACCAGCCGTCTAGTGTGCAATGCTTCTCGATACAAGAAGGCAGGAAAGAAAGCTCCAAAGAAAGTTGTATGGTACTTTCCGATCACTCCCCGTCTGCAGCGGTATTTCGTAAATCCTAAGGAAGCAAAGCTCATGCGCTGGCACGCGGAGAGGAAGAAGCCTGACGATGGAGATGATCCGAAGCCGAGACACCTCGTAGATGGTAGCCAGTGGAGAGCATTCAACGCCATATATGGCTTTACTGCAGAACATTCAAGGAACATCGTGCTTGGTGCGAGTACCGATGGCATGAATCCGTTTGGAAACCAGAACACCAACCACAACACATGGCCCGTCTTTGTATGGATGTACAACCTCCCCACATGGAAGTTCATGAAGACAAAGTACATACACATGAGCATGCTAATTAACCTGTATATGGGGCTTCTGCAAGAGGAGCTAGACACGTTATGGAAAACACCGGCATGGACATGGGACGCGAGCAAATGAGAGTATTTCTAAGAGAGTCGCGCTGATGACGACGGTGCACAACTATCTCGGTTACAGGTACACCTCAGGCCAAGTGTGCCACGGATATTGCTGATGCACGAGGTGCATGGATGACACAACATCTCAGCAGCTTACGTCAACGAAAGAGGGCGGGTCCTAGAAAATCGTGTACATGGGGCATCGTAGATGGCTCAAGAAGGATGACCCGTGGAGAAGCGTGGAGATCTATTCAATGGGTTGGCTGAGCATCAAGGGCATCCATGTAAGAAGAGTCGCACCGAAATCAATGAGCTGTTGAAAAACTAGGAACAGTGCCTCGCACTGGGAAAGATGAAAAAGGCGTCGGAGCCGCTGATGAAGGTATGGAAAACAAGGTGTGTTTTCTAGGACTTGGTGTACTTGCCCAATTACGACACGCGTCATTACCTTGATCAAATGCATATCACTAAGAATGTCCTCGAGAGCTTGCTTGGCACACTTATGAACATGCTGGAGAAGACCAAGGATGGGCCAAAGGCAAGGAAAGACTTAGAAGATTTGAAGATCAGGAAAGTTCTCCACCGTATAAAGTCGATGGAGGAGACGGAGACGGAGACGGAGGAGGGGGAAAGGGGCATAAAAGTCAACAAGAAGGAGGAGAAGTATTGCCCCTTCTTTATTCACCTTAAATGCGAAGGAGATCGATCAATTCATGAAGTGCTTTATGGGAATCAAAGTCAGTCCCAGTTACTGTGGGAAGATAAGCATATTTCTAGACCCCAAGAAGAAAAGGTTCAGTGGGATGAAGTCTCATGACTGTCATGTGATGATGACGCGATACTCCTAGTTGGCATTAGGGGGATAATGGAGAAGCACGTCCGTGACACGATTATTGGTCTCTGCAACCTCTTTGATGTTATCTCTTGAAAGTCCATAAGTGTGAAGTAGCTCTGAAGGCTACAGGGAGAGATCGTTGTCATACTATGTGAGCTTGAGATGTACTTCCCGCCCACGTTCTTTGATGTCATGGTGCCTTTGTGTGTCCACATCGTGGACAACATCATCGACCTCAGGCCGACATTCCTTCATAGCGTGATGCCATTCGAGAGGATGAATCGGGTCATCAAAGGATTCGTTCGTAACATGTCCCTTCCCGATTGGAGCATCGTCCAGGGGTATCTGACGCATGAGTGCATCTCCTTTTGCGAGAATTATATAGGCATTAGAGACCCTGTTGTTGGTTTGCCCGTCAAGAAGCACGATGGGAAGCTCGAAAGAGATGGTCACATCGATGGCCAGAGGGAATTGCACCTGGACTACACAGATTGACGGAACGACTTTGACATGGCTAACTTAGTAGTGCTACAACACCTTGATGCGGTAGATGATTATGTGGAACGGCACAAAGAAAGCATCGCGAAGAAGTACTGTGATAAGGGGATGCTCAAGACGGATGACGAAGTTACCGTAGAGCACAACGCCACTTTCTTGCATTGGTTCAAAGAGCAAGTTCTTGAAAATCCCCCGGAAGAGGGCAGTTCAGACAGATTGCTCATACACGCCTTAGCACATGGCCCCACGCCCAAGCTCGCGACCTATCAGTACTACGATATCAATGGGTACACATTCTACACAGAGGCCAAAGACATGGATAGTGATTACGAGAACTCCAGGGTGACAATTGAATGTGTGACCGACGCCAATGGCACAACTGAAATATTCTATGGAAGGATCGAAGAGATTTGGGAGCTTGACTATGCTGGAATGCACGATGCGACGATGTCTAGTGTCGGATGGGCCAAGGATGTCATAAGAGAAAACAAGTATTTCACCACCATGTCTATACCCAACGTGAAGAGCACTCCCGTGAACATTAATGTCATCGCTAAAAATGATCCATGGGTACACGCTAAGCACATGACACAATGCTTCTTCATAACCGACCCAGGCAATCCCAGTCGTGTTGTCGTGAGGAGATCCAAAAGATGCATCGTCGGAATGGATGGAGTTGCCAACAAGGAAGACTATGACCAATACGGCAACCCGATGAGGGAAGATGACGATGACGATGAAGCATACGTGAAAAGAAGAATCAATACTACATTACCTAAGAAAGACCGTACTCCATGGCTCCAGAAAGGTAACAAGGAGGGGCTCAATTACTCAGCAACTAACAATAAAGGGAAGAAGCTCAATGTGAAACGTCGTCGACGCAGCTGATTAGAAACTATCATTTATATATATGTATCTATTTTGTGTACGGACTTAAGTAACCGTTATCGGTCAACTGATATGTTACCACCACATGCATGGTTCCGGTGATATACATGCAGTGTGGGAGAGGGAGACACCGTCGTCCGGAGAAAAACAAAAAAACAAAAACAAAAGGGAGAATGCAATACAAATGAAAAACAAAAGTAAACAGAAAAGAAAAGGAAAAAAACTAGAAACTAGAAAAGGAAAATAATAAAAAGAATAGAAAAATAGCAGTATCGCTTTGTGTTGACGAGCGCTATATCTAAGTATTTTGTAATTAAAAAATAAAAGTTGGAACAGTTAGCAGTAGCGCTTGTTTCCAGACCAGCGCTACCGCTTTTGAGTTAACCCCCCGCCGCGCGGGCTCAAAATTTCACCAAGTCTCATTCCCCCCATCTCCACCTCTCGCCCCTGCGCCCGCCGTCGATGCCCTCGACCTCGCCGCCGCCGGCCGTCGTCCCTGCGCCAGCCCTCGAGCTCGGCGGCCGTCGCCCCTGCGCCCACCCTCGACCTAGCCATCTCCGCCCTCGACCTCGATGCCACCGCCCTCGACCTCGACCTCGACGTCGCTTCCCTCTCACCCGCCCCGTAAGCCTCTCCTCTCCCCTCCCATGCCCTCCTCTCTCTCTATCAAATTTGATTTAGCCTAGCTAAGTGTTGGATGTATGAACCCTAGCTAGGAGATGTAGCAGAGAGAGAGAGAGAGAGAGAGAGAGAGAGAGAGAGAGAGAGCAATCTAGTTTAGGGCAATTTAGCAAATTTAGTTTTGTGCAATTTAGCAATTTAGTTTAGGGCGGTTTTGTTTAGGGCAACTTAGTTTAGGAAATTTAGCATATTTAGTTTAGTGCAATTTAGCAATTTAGTTTAGGGCAATTTTGTTTAGGGTATATAAAATACCTATAAATAAAAAACAGTAGCAAATTGGTTTTTGTAGGTATAAAAAACAGTAGCTAAAATTTATAAAAAACAGTAGGTAATTAGTTTTTGTAGGTATATAAATTAGCTATAAAAACAGTAGCAAAAATTTATAAAAACCTGTAGCTAATTAGGGCAGTAGCAAATATAGCTAGGGCCAAAAAAATTAGTAAATGAGTAAATCTAGCTAGGGAAAATTTGTTTAGGGCAGTAGCTAATGCAATAGCTAATTTATTAGGGTCAGTAGCAGTGAGAGAGAGAGAGGGGAGAGAGAGAGATCATTTATGAAAAAAACAATAGCAAATAAAAACTAAAAAACAGTAGCAAATAAAACCCTAGATGATGCTTTAGGAGCACATAGCCTATACAGTGTTGTTGTTTTTAACACTTGGTTAATTTGCTAAGTCCTACAAATCTGTCATATGTGTTACCATGTTCTCTTGAGATAGCATCAAATCCCAATTGTTGAAAAATATGCGAGTGGCCTATGTTTTGCCGGAATGTTGATTCATTTCCATTCCGGCAAATTTTAGGCGCTCCATATGTCCACTTTTTAGCAAACGTCATGCCGAAAATTTCCGCGATTTTCGGCATGACTTGTTCTAGAAACTAGGACATATTGAGTACCTTGGATTTTTCGGAAGGGGAATGAATCAACATTCCGACCAAATATAGGCCCCTTTATTCTCTTCATTGTATCTTTGATTTACAATTGTTGAATAGGAAACATGTCTACCGATGCCGAAGTCGGGGATTCTGCTCGCCTCGCAGACCCCATCGAGGCAGCAAATCACTATTTCAATTACCTGGACGAACACCAGATGGGGTTGCATGGTGGTGGCAGTGGCACCAACCCCGACACCGATGCAGACACCGGCACCAGCACTGGCACCAACCCACCCCCGAGACCGGCAATGATGCTATCGTAGCCGGTAAAGCACCAAAGAAGAAGAGGACACGAAGACCAAACGAGCTTGGCATCGGACAAATTGTGGTCACGGAGATGCACCCCAAGAAGTTAGAGCCAACGGTGCCGGAGGAAGCACGCTCGTGTTGGGGCAATCAACTTGGATGCATCCTCAGGGAAACCACCAACATCAACGACGAGAGGTTGAAGCAGATACCACATATGGAGCACATGCTCCTAAAGAAGTTGCAAAATAGGTTCCTGTTCCTCGGTCGGAATGAAGGCAAATATAAAGAGTCGTGGGACGAAGTCGCCATGATAAAGATAAAGGACAAGGCGATGGTGACGTTCACCAACGACTTGTCCTCCTGGAAAGTTTGGGTGAAAAAAGAAATTGTGAAGAATGAACCATGGTCCAAGATTCATGTTGATAATCCGTCAATAATGGAAGAGGACTTTGAAAATTCAAGGAGAATTGCGGTAAAGAAGAAGTCAAGGCAAGGTTGGAGAAAATGAAGGCACTCCAGGCCAGGAACATGCCTCCCCACCGCCTAGGAAGCCATGGTTACGAGAGGAAGAGGCACTTATGGGCCAAGGAGGACGTCGAATGTTAAAATCACGGAATCCCAGACCCCTTGGCGGAGTTCACCGACCCGCTGGAGCATGAATGGATCAGGGCCCGGTACAAGTGGGACAAAGTCAAAAAGATCTTTTACACGGACCCGAACACGAGGAAGTTCATGAGACTTCTGGTAATTGTTATATTACCACATTATCATATTAGCTTCCAATCAATTCAACTATAAGTTTTGTCACATTAGTAAACCATCCACATTCCTTTTGCAGAAAGAGAAGCACCAAAAGGTAGCCGAAAGCGATGAGTCGTCATAGTCATCGGCGAGGCCCAAGTGGGACACCCCATTCAACTGGGCCCTGAACATACTGAAAAGGGTCCCGGTGGACAAGCCGGCGTCCTATGGACGTGCGCACGGCATTGGAGATGGCGTCTCATGGAAGACGTGCTACCACGAGGAGCCAGAGGAAAGAAGGAACAGAGGGTCTCTCGTCACTCAGCAGACCATCGATGAGAAGGTCGCCATTGCGGTCAATAAGACCAAAGCTGAGACCAAAGAAGAGTTGCTCGGGGCCGTCAATGTAGTGGTCACTGACGCGGTGGTCAGCTTGATTCCGGCACTTTTTGATTGGTCGAAGAACAATCCAAATGCACGGCCAGAGGACTTTCCCCTTCCCAGCTTTGTCGGGAGAAATTCGGCGAACACCACAACACCAGCACCTGCTCAAGCAACCACAAAAGGTCCCGCCCCTGTTCATAGCAGCCCGACCTCCGTCTCTTGCATGCTCGGCGAGCCTTCATCGCTAGCTGAGCTCGACGCCCTCACGGTATTTATGTGGCATACCCTTTTTACCAGCATGTCTATAGTCTTCCATTTCAGTTGCCTTTCAGATGTTTGACATCGCAGACATGTCTCCTTCATAGGCCGACGACACCCCGTGCACCCTACTCTACGACATCAAGGGCCAGAAGGTGGCCATGGGAAAGGTAACGATCGTGAAGCCGAAGGACCGAATTTTCCACAACCAAGAGATGCCCTATGGTGTCGTCAAGATTAACATGGCCAGTTTCTTAGTGGACTTCGAGGATTTGCCTCCTCCGGTACCAGTCGATGACGACGAGACCCCTAAGAGGATTGGTGCATGCAAGAGCTGGTTCTTGCCTTGGCCTAAGTCTCTTCTTCATCTTGAGGTGCCCAGTATCACACCAACGCCACCTTCTCAAGAAGGTATGAACACCACCCCACCTATCAAATTACCTGCACTTGTCGCGGCGGGTGATAGCGGATGATGCGAGGGAGAGCCTCCTTTAGTGCCAGATCATGTCGCCCCCGTTGTCAAAGAAGCAAATGTTGATGATGACATGGAGGAGGAGGATGATGACCCAGACAAGTATTTCAATACTGCCTATGATGATGGAGGATTGATGGCTCAGGACGACGAAGACTCAGGCTATGAGCGTGGAGATGATGACTTGATGCTGCCTGATTTGCCGGAGCCGGATCGTCCTAAGGCGGAATGCAAAAAGTCTCTCTTCAAGCAATCCTCGCAGGAGACGCTTCCAGATGCCGCCTGTACCCAGCAACCCCCTGATGGTCGTCCACTAATTAGCCCGATGACACTTGGGGTGGTGGTTAGGGAAGGTATGGTGGGCTCACTACCGCCACCCGCCAAGAAGCCAATGAGGAGACCGGACAGGAAAGGCCCTAAAGGCACTAGAGCTGCTTCAAGCAGCCAGCCGCCTCTGAAGCCCCGGGTGGTAAACAGAATACCTGTCGAAGGTGCAAAGCGTTTCCATGTCGCCGGCGAACCGGTCCTACCTGCGAAAGCGCTAGAGCACATACTGAACAATGATCTAAAGAGACTCCATGAAGATGTGCTGGCCAAAGAGAAAAGCCTTCTCATATGGAAGAACCAGGATACCCGCTTTACGTGGCTCAGGTGCCGGGTGGGAAGTTGTACGTCAAGAGATGGCCTGCAATAAGTTAATCCTATGATTTGACTACATCTACGACACGTACCACATGACCAAGTTGGATTTCCAGTTCGTCCGCATGTATGCGTTGTATCTCAACTACTTCATCAGGATCAAGAACATACAATATATCTGCATCGCGGACCCGTACTATGCACGAGAGCTTCTTGGCAGTGTGCAAAGAGCACTGTGACTATGCGAGCAAGTACCTCGGCGACTTCATGATCGCTAATAAGGACAAGGAAGCGATTCTCTTGCCTTATCATCCCACGTAAGTCATCCGCACATATCCTTTCGTAAGTGTTAATCATTCCTTTACAAGCATGGAGGCTAATTTGAGGTGTACTTAATTTGCGCAGCGGGGGGGGGGGGCGTCGTCCTCATCGTTCTGTACACGGAATACTCCCATGCTATGTACTTGGACTCATCGAAGAACCTCATGAAAAAGGATTACAAGCACATAAAGAGTGTTCTTGATAGTGCCCTGTTAACTTTCAGCATGTCTGGTGGATATATCAAGGTGAAAAAGTACAGGGGTCGTGGGCTGGCTTTCGGTCATAAGACCGACTTCTGCTGCATCCAGCAACCGCACACCAATATGGCTGATGGATTCTACCTCATGCATCACCTGCTCGAGTACAAAAGGGATAATCAACGCCTTCGCATGTCAGCTACTACCAACGATGCCGAGATTGTCAGCTGGGCCACAAGCATAGGAAAGACACCGGATCATCGAATCAGAGCTGAGTTTTATCATGTACAGTGTGAACTTGCCCAAGTGATCATGAAGCATGTCCTCGAACCAACTGGGATGTTCTACCATGGGCCAATCACGCGGGAAGATGTCAGAGCACTGCTCCTCGCTTAGCGTCTGGACCTGGAGCCTTTCAAGAAGCTCAGGTGCTTCCTCCCTGACTATGAAGGTTGGACTGCCGACATGGAGGACTGATTGTTGATGACAATGTGTCACTACTGTCTTTCTATGGCAAAACCTTGAATTTATGCACGGCGAAACTATGTGATGTAACTAAACTGTGGTCCTGAACTAGCGCTCTAGTTAATTAGTTTTGGTATGAGGAACTTCATCATTTATGTTTTCTATTTGTTGCTTGTATTTTGCTAGTTATGCCTCTTTGTTTTCTTAAGTACATTATGTTGCATATTATCGTTCAATTCATCAACTGACAATGCAGGTACATAGATCAGAGATGGCGAAGGACTGCTACATCGTGTACGTTGGGACGGTTCCAGGAGTCTACGACCACTAGTCAGACGCTCAGGCCCAGGTGTACAGGTACCCGGGTGCTAGCCATAGAGGGTTCGACACCAGAGCCGAAGCGGAAAGTAGTTACTTGAGCTAGACACTCCAGCATGAGCAGGGGTGGGACCCCCGGTACTACATAGTTGTGCTCTTGCTCATGTTGATCGCTATTCTCTTCTACATCATGGTTTAGATAAGGATGATGAAACTTGTGTGTGTGCCATGACCATGCAGTTGCACTTATTCGAGACATGACATGATCACTTGTGTATCGCTATTTTCGAGATCTGATGATATTTGTGTTGAATGATGATGATGATGGTATGACGAGACTATTGTATGTCTATGATATGATGACAATAGTGTATGTTTAGTATGATCTGATGAAACTATTGTATAGAGCCTATATAAATACATCACGAATATGTAGAGGGGGTGCCAATATGTGAAAGCAGGAATATTAGCAGTAGCGCCGGAAAGCACCTACTAGAAGCGTTGGCTTAGCAGCAACGCTTCATCCGAACAAGCGCTATAGATAGTTATAAGTAGTGCTGGTCCGGGCAGCGCTACTGCTAGCAGTAGCGCTGCCCATACCAGCGCTACTGCTACAACTTAGCTGTAGCGCGGTAGCAGTAGCACTGCACCCAGCGCTACCTGCTATGCATATTTCAAGCGCTACTACTAGGGTTTTCCCTAGTAGTGGAAGGCTACATGGGATATGTGTGCCACTGCTGCACACGTTGAACAAGTCCAACTTTATTGAGAAACTTATGGTACGAGTTGTTTTCTGTTATATATGTTGTTCATAAACTCTTGCTTATACACAGTTTTACAGGTATGATCTTCTTGAAACAGAAACTTCCCAGTTCTATTGTTCCTGTACAGATGCCTGACCATTGTAGGGTCAGACTTGCGCTTGGTCACAACATGATGTTTATGTCGACCTACTCCATTCCCCTTGGAGGTAAAAAGATACTTATTCATGGGTGGTCTCCAATAATGAAGGCCCGCCCATCTTGGAGAATAGAACAGAAGGTTATGTTCATGCTTTCCCGTGGCTCTAAAGCGAATATCCTGTTTATTGACCACATTGCAAACTGAAGCCGCTTTCAGAAGGTTGTGGATGCGCGGGGTGGCGCCTGGGCCTTCTCCTGGGGCTTGGTGGCCTCACCCATGGTTAACTGTAGGCAAAGTAGCATTGTTCAAGGCGTTGTTTGAACGATTGAGCCTGTTGAGGGAGTACTGGATTAGGGGGTATCCGGACAGCCGGACTATATCCTTTAGCCGGACTGTTGGACTATGAAGATACAAGATTGAAGACTTCGTCCCGTGTCCGGATGGGACTCTCCTTGGCATGGAAGGCAAGCTTGGCGATACAGACATGTAGATCTCCTTCCTTGTAACCGACTCTGTGTAACCCTAGCCCCCTCCGGTGTCTATATAAACCGGAGGGTTTAGTCCGTAGGACAACAACAATCATACCATAGGCTAGCTTCTAGGGTTTAACCTCTACGTTCTCGTGGTAGATCAACTCTTGTAATACTCATATCATCAAGATCAATCAAGCAGGAAGTAGGGTATTACCTCCATCGAGAGGGCCCGAACCTGGGTAAACATCGTGTCCCTCGCCTCCTGTTACCATCCGCCTTAGACGCACAGTTCGGGACTCCCTACCCGAGATCCGCCGGTTTTGACACCGACATTGGTGCTTTCATTGAGAGTTCCACTGTGCCGTCACCGTAAGGCTTGAAGTCTCCTTCAATCATCGGTAGCGATGCGGTCCAGGATGAGGTCTTCCTCCCTGGAGAGATCTTCATATTCGGCGGCTTTGCACTGCGGGCCAACTCGCTTGGCCAACTGGAGCAGATCGAGAGCTACGCCCCTGGCCATCAGGTCAGGTTCGGAAACTTGAATTACACTGCCGACATCCGCGAAGACTTGATCTTTGACGGATTCGAGCCATGCCAGGTGTGCCACACAACCACGACGAGCATGATATAGCTCTGCCGTCGGACAGTGTTCGGGAGATCACATCGGCAACTACTCCAGCCTTCAATCCATAGCAAATTGCGCCATCCGAGGACAGGCGGATAGACCCCGCCTTGGAAGCCGCACTCTCAGTGGAGATAGAGCCGGATACTGACCTAACCCCTCACGAGAGCCGTGACGCCGAACCACTGGATTCATCTCTAGCCTCGGACTGCGAGCCGCCTGCGCCCATGCCTATCGAATCTGATTGGGCACTGATGAGGACATCAATACCATTGTTACACCACAGCCCGTGCAGCTATACATACTGGACCAATTATTAGAGCTCGCGCACGCCAATTAAATTATCAGGTACTTTCGTTTCTTGGTAATGATTCTAATGTTCATGAGAATATGATGACGCCTAAATTGGATACATTTGTTTTGCTTACAAATGAAGGGCCTGTCATGGATGAGGGATGAACACTAGAGCAAGACCAAGCATGGAGATGATGGCATGCGCAAGGGGAACAAGAACGGAGTTACAAGTGATGATTTCAGGACTTTGAGGCCACCATAATGAGTGCATGAAGCCTTGGACGAAATATACAAGATGCCACTTCATAATATTCGTCCATAGGCTATTCTAGGTGATGCGTCACCTTATTATTGGGCGAGGCCCATGTAATTTCGAAATACATAAGTATAGGCTGTTTTTAGAGTCCGTATATGTGGGGAAACAAGAGTTAGGGTTGGTTTCGGACCCCTCCCTCAAGGGCCACGAAATTCCCTCCTCTTCCTCCATATATATAGCCCTTAGGGCGTCGTTTAGACTTTGGGTTTTGTTTAGATCAAAAGTTCGCCATAGCTGCAACTTCGCGTACTTCGTTTGTGTTCAACGACCAGACCAAGGCGTCACAGAACCCCACCTTCATTAATAAAGCTTTCCTCTTATATTCGCAATATCCAGATTGCAATCTTAGTTTCTTGCTTGTTCTTCGTTTGCTCGCAGGAAACAGTCCCTCGTGGTCAGGTTGATCGTGCTCTGGCGTGGTCAATAACCCTCGGAAGTTGGTTTAGCGATTGCTAAGGCGCGACGTCTCACACGTTCGTAGTCGGATCGTCCAGGTCGATTCCCACAGAAAACGATAGCCACCATCTCATCGAAACATCAGGACACCTTTGCCTCTTTCAAGCGCCGGTCATGGAGTTCACCTCCGCGGATATCTTTCAGCACTCGCCCTTCGGCGATGTGCTGAAGTCATTAAGGTCTCTCTCCTTGTGAGGAGAACCCTAGCCAAACTATGTTCGGCTAGAATGGGATGCGGATGACGAAGAAATTCACTCCCCACCCACCACCCACTTAGTAGCCACTGTCAACGATTTAACCGACATGCTCGACTTCGACTATGAAGACATCGATGGTATGGACAACGATGCAGGAGACGAACAGGAACCACTGCCCACAGGGCACTGGACCGCCACTTCATCATATGACATATACATGGTGGATACACCCAAAGAAGGCAATGGCGACAAGACAGCAGAGGATGACCCATCCAAGAAGCAACCCAAGCGCTGACGTCAGCGGAGCCGCTCTAACTCTCGCCACAGCAAAAGCGGTGATACCGGCACAGAAGATAATAGCACTTCGGACAGTGCCGAAGACGACGACAATCCCCTCTAGCAAGATTTAGAGCCGGAGGATGAACAAGCCAGCCCTCCTGAGCGAGCGGCAGAGGGAGAAGCGGAAGATGGCAATTACATGCCTCTCTCCGAAGACGAGGTGAGCCTCGGCGACAAAGAATTTGTCGTGCCTGAGGATCCCATCGAGCAGGAGCGCTTTAAGCGCCGGCTTATAGCCACAGCAAATAGCCTGAAGAAAAAGCAACAACAACTTCGAGCTGATCAGGATTTGCTAGCAGACAAATGGACAGAAGTCCTTGCGGCCGAGGAATATGAACTTGAACGCCCTTCCAAGGGTTACCGAAAGCGCAGGTTGCTACCCCGACTTGAGGAGGAAGCATTGAAACCTACATCACCAGTGTACGATGCGGCTGATCGGCCACCTCGTGGCCGAGACAGAGAGGCATTCTAGCCTGAAGCTCAGCCCGCATCACGCCGCAACTCAAACAAAAATACCAAGGCACGGGGCAACACGCGAGACCTGTGAGATGTATTGGAAGACAGGGCAAAACACACAAGATCGATCTATGGATCACGAGGGCGCGCGCCTACGCGGGACGATGAGCGTCACGTCGGATACAGTAAAAGTAAATCTGGCCGGGCCGAACATAGCAGGAAAGACTCATATGAGCTGCGTCGTGATATAGCCCAGCACAGAGGCGCCGCACACCCCCTATGCTTCACTTACGAAGTAATGGATCATGAATTCCCAGAGGGTTTTTAACCCGTAAATATCGAATCATATGATGGTACAACATATCCCGCGGTCTGGATCAAGGATTTCCTCCTCCACATCCACATGGCCCGCGGTGATGATCTACATGCCATCAAGTACCTCCTACTAAAACTCAAAGGACCAGCTCGGCATTGGCTGAATAGCTTGCTAGCAGACTCCGTTGGCTGTTGGGAGGATCTTGTAACGCCCTCGATGCGGCTATATCTCCCACGTGTCGAGGCACGACTTAGAGGCATAACCGCATTGAAAGCAATGTCGCAAGTGAGGTAATCTTCACACAATCCATGTAATAAATAAAGGGGAAAGATACATAGTAGGCTTACAATCGCCACTTCACACAAGTACATAAATAACATCCATCAAACAGATTACACTCAAGGTCCGACTACGGTACCAAAATGAAAGAAGACTACCCCAAATGCTAAACAGATCCCCGGATCACCCAACTGGGCTCCACTACTGATCATCTGGAAAAGAAACATAGTAACGGCCACGTTCCTCGTCGAACTCCCAAGTGAGCTCGGTCGCGTCATCAGCACTGACATCGTTGGTACCTGCAACTGAGGTGATAATATCTGTGAGCCACGGGGACTCAGCAATCTCACACCCGCGAGATCAAGACTATTTAAGCTTAAAGGTGGGAAAAGGATAGTGAGGTGGAGCTGCAGCAAGCGACTAGCATATGTTGACTACAGCGCAAAAGAGAGCGAGAAGAGAAGGCAAAGCACGGTCGAGAAGCTAGAAATGATCAAGAAGTGATCCTGAACAACCTACGTCAGGCAAAACTCCAACAACCGTGTTCACTTCCCGGACCCCGCCGAGAAGAGACCATCACGGTTACACACGCGGTTGATGTGTTTTAGTTAAGGTCAACTTCGGGTTTTCTACAACCGGACATCAACAAATTCCCATCTGCCTCATAACCGCGGGCACGGCTTTCGAAAGATAATACCCTGCAAGGGTGTCCCAACTTAGCCCATGATAAGCTCTCACGGTCAACGAAGGATATTCCTTCTACCGGGTAGACCTGATCAATCTCGGAATCCCGGACTACAAGACATTTCAACAGCAATAAAACAAGTCCAGCAAAGCCGCCCGATTGTGCCGACAAATCCTGATAGGAGCTGCACATATCTCGGTCTCAGGGCACATCCGGATGAACACTACGTACGGAAACCGAAGATACCCCAAGTTGCCTCAGGGCGGCACCACAAGTGGCTCTAGTTGGACCAGCAATCGAAGGAGAACTGGCCCGGGGGGTTAAAATAAAGATGACCCTTGAGTCTGCAGATCCCAAGGGAAAAAGGCTAGGTGGCGAATGGTAAAACCAATGTTGGGCCTTGCTGGAAAAGTCTCATTCAAAGCGAACTGTCAAGGGGGTCCCATAAATCACCCAACCGTGTAAGGAACGCAAACTCCGGGAACATAACACCGGTATGACGGAAACTAGGGTGGCAAGAGTGGAACAAAACACCAGGCATAAGGCCGAGCCTTCCACCCTCTACCAAGTATATAGATGCATTAATTAAATAAGAGGTATTGTGATATCCCAACAAGTAAACATGTTCCAACAAGGAACAACAAGTCCATGTTCCAACAAGGAACAAACTTCATCTTCACCTGCAACTAGCAACGCTATAAGAGGGGCTGAGCAAAGCAGTAACATAGCCAAACAACGGTTTGCTAGGACATGGATGGTTAGGGGCTGACAAGGCAATATAGGAGGCATGATATAGCAAGTGGTGGGTATCGCAGCATAGGCATAGCAAAAGAGCGAGCAATCTAGCAAGCAAAGATAGAAGTGATCTCGAGGGTATGGTCATCTTGCCTGCAAGGTTCTCAGAGTTGTCGAAAGCTTGGTCCTCGTAAGCGTTCTCAACGGAATCCTCGGTCACATACTCGTCTCCCGGCTCTACCCAAGACAAGAGAACAAGCAAAGGAACCAATATCAACCACGATGCAATGCGCAAGCAACATGATGCAAAACATGGCATGATATGCGAGAGGTGATATGCAATGCGTATGCATGCTCCGGAAGGACAAGGATGAACAGGGCATAATCTTGGCAAACCAAGCATGCCACTGGATAGATGAGGTGATTTCGGTTGAAATCGATATAAAGATCACCGGAATCGGATGCACGGTTTGCAAATGGCAAGCAATACAAGAATGACACGAAACTGCCATAAACAGCATGATGCTACTTAGCAAGCAACAAATAGTTAAGCTACTGCACCCAAACATGGCAACAAAGCATATGACAGTAATCTACTCAAGATGCTCGACAAAAGATGAACACTGAGCTACGGCTAATTCACATCATAACAGGTTCAAACAAGCATGGCAAAAGTGCAAACGATAACAAGTTCCCAGACTTAGTGAAATAACAACAAGTCAGGAAAACAACATCAGGATGACATGTTCAGAGCAATGAAACAACATGCTACATGTTCAGAACATAGCAGAATAAGACATGGAACGAATCTACACATAGCACTTGACAGAAGTCCCTTACTGACCATAAGCCAAAAAGGACCAGAAAATATGATTACACCCATGTCAAATAAGCAAGTTTCGTTACAGGTTTCAGACTTAGCAGAAAACTGGACATGGCAGAAAACTGATAACGACTAGGCATGTTCGTGAGCTCGATGCACTCACTACAGAGCAATTCATGAAAAAACTAGGCATACATACATCAATAAGACATGGCATAGTAACTAGACATGGCAAGAATAACATCATATCATGCAAGGATCAACTACACCAAGCTTGGCAAAATCGAATAACACGTAAACAATCTGCCAGCAACATTTTGAAACAAAAGTAGAGCTCGATTGACTCAAGCTATGGCACTCCATAATTGCAAACAAAGTCATGGATGGATATAGCAAATACTAAAGTTCAAAACTCCCTTACTGATCATGCTCAAATTATGCATAGATCTCTCAGAAACAACATGAACACGTGGCATAAAAATAACAGCAGTCAGGGACTTAGTGAAATCACTAAGTCTCTGAAATCAGCAACATCAAGAGACCTAGTTTGCATGCTTGTGCTAGTCACCACATAGATCAAAAAAATACATGGCAAAATCCTCTGGAAAGGTAACATGGCATATTACAAAACTCATGTAGGACTCAACTTCATAGGATGCACACATCAATCATGGCAAAAATGACAAAAGTGCATGTCCAGATAAAATTCAGCAACTAACAGCAACTAGCCCTCTTCTAACAGCATTTCGGGCATCAAGATGACCTCAAATGAAAATGGTGCAATGGAACAAAGTGATGTACTCTTCGAGGCGAACAAACTGACATATTATACGTGCAAAACGGAGCTACGGATGCAAAGTTAAGGCATAGCAAACATGGCATGATGATACAAAATTTAGAGACTTGGAGAAAACGGGGGGAAGAAACGAAGTCAACCCTTGGCGCGGAAATCGAGGTTCGCCGGAGGGAGCGGCGGATCTGGCCGGGAGGGCGCCGGAGGAGGCGGCTCGGCTCGGGGGAGGCATTTTTATAGACAGAAGGGGCTAGGGAGCTCCAAATGGAGTGCGGTTTTCGCCCACGCGATCGTGATCGAACGGCGGAGGACATGGGAGTGACTTAGATGGGTTATGGGGCTGTTTTGAAGGGGTGTTGGGCTGCAACACACACAAGGCCTTCACGGTTACCCGGTTAACCGTTGGAGTACCAAACGAACTCCGATTGACCCGAAACTTGACAGGCGGTCTACCGGTGCTATACCAAGGCCACATGTCAAACCTCGGTCCATTCCGAGAATGTTTAATACCCGCTCATGAAGAAATGTAAAAGGGGACGCCGGGAGACATAGGAGCGCCGGATTGCAAAACGGACAACGGGAAAGATGCTCGGTTTTATGAGACGAACACGTATGCGAATGCGATGCACATGATGACATGATATGAAATGCATGACATGACCAAAATGCAAAACGGAGAGAACCCAACCATGGAGGGAATATCATAGCACATAGCCGGAAATGGCAAGAGTTGGGTTACAAATATGGCAAGTTACATCGGGGCGTTACAACACACCACCACTACGAGAGGATCTCGTCCCGAGATCTAGGACTGAAAGAACTCCGGATACTCGGAACGTAGGTGGTCTTCACGCTCCCAGGTGGCCTCTCGGTCTGAATGATGTGACCATTTCACTTTGAGGAATTTGATTGACTTGTTGCGAGTCTTGCGCTCAGTTGTTTCAAGAATAGCAACTGGATGCTCATGATAGGACAAATCTTCTTGAAGATCAATCTCTTCGAAGTTGATGGTGCGCTCAGGCGTCTTGAAGCACTTGCGAAGCTGTGACACGTGGAAGACATCGTGCACATTTGCAAAGTTGGAGGGGAGCTGAAGTTGATAGGCGAGATCGCCTCGTTTCCCGATGATCTTGAAGGGACCGACGTATCTGGGAGCAAGTTTCCCCTTGATACCGAAGCGACGAGTTCCTTTCATTGGCGAGACGCGGAGGTAGACATGGTCTCCGATCTCGGATGCCACATCTCGGTGTTTGCTGTCGTAATAGCTCTTCTGGCGCGACTGCGCGGCTTTGAGGTTCTCACGAATCACCTTGCACATGGCCTCAGCCTCTGAGATCAAATCATTGCCGAGCAATTGACGTTCACCGGTTTCAGACCAGTTGAGAGGAGTACGGCACTTCCTGCCATAGAGAATCTCGAATGGGGCTTTGCCCGAGATGGCTTGAAAGCTGTTGTTGTAGGAGAATTCAGCATAAGGAAGACAATCCTCCCACTTCATGCCGAAAGAGATAACACAGGCTCTGAGCATATCTTCAAGAATTTGATTGACACGCTCAACTTGTCCACTAGTCTGAGGGTGGAAAGCTGTGCTGAAGCGAATGTTGGTGCCCATGGCCTTCTGAAAAGAATCCCAAAATTTGGAGGTAAAGATGCTGCCACGGTCTGAAGAGATCAATTTTGGAATGCCATGCAACGAGACAATTCTGGAGGTGTAGAGCTCTACCAGCTGCGCTGCTGTGATAGACTCTTTGATAGGAAGAAAATGAGCCACTTTGGTGAGCTTGTCGATGACGACGAAGATAGCATCATTTCCACGCTTGGACTTAGGAAAACCAGTCACGAAGTCCATTTCAATATGATCAAACTTCCATTCTGGAATAGCAAGAGGTTGGAGAAGACCTGCTGGTCGTTGGTGTTCTGCTTTCACCCTTCTGCAGACATCACACTCATTCACGAATTGAGCGATCTCACGCTTCATTCGAGTCCACCAATACGACTGCTTGAGGTCATGGTACATCTTCGAACTTCCAGGATGAATGGACAGAAGAGAATTGTGCGCTTCGTTCATAATGACTTTACGGAGATCACCCTTTGGAACCACAATCCGGTCCTCGAAGAAAAGAGTATCTCTGTCATCAACTCAATAGCACTTGTATTTGGGGATGCTCTTTTCAATACCACGTTTCACCTTCTTCACCATGGTATCCAACAATTGTGCCTCACGAATCTGATCTTCCAAGGTAGGAGAAACAACGAGGTTGGCAAGAACACCTTGAGGAACAACTTGGAGATTCAACTTGCGAAAAGCCTCACAGAGATCCGGTTGAAAAGGCTTGAGGATTAAGCTGTTGCAGTACGCCTTTCTGCTCAAAGCGTCTGCAACCACATTAGCCTTGCCTGGAGTATATTCAATACTCGGATTATACTCTTGAATCATTTCGACCCATCGAGTTTGCCTGAGGTTGAGATGAGGCTGAGTGAAGATATACTTGAGACTCTTGTGATCGGTGAAGATGTCCACTTTCCTTCCCAACAGGAGATGTCTCCATGTTATTAGTGCGTGGAACTGCCGCCAACTCAAGATCGTGAGTGGGGTAGTTCCTTTCATTGGGCTTCAACTGGCGAGAGGTATAGGCAACAACCTTCTTCTCTTGCATTAATACAGCACCGAGGCCCTGAAGAGAAGCATCACAGAATACTTCATAAGGCTTGGATTCATCAGGAGGAGTCAGAACTGGAGCAGTGACAAGTTTCTCTTTGAGAGTGTTGAAAGCAACGTCACACTCAGGAGACCAGACATATTTCACATGCTTCTGGAGGAGGTTGGAAAGAGGCTTTGCAATCTTGGAGAAATTCTCAACGAATCTTCTGCAATAGCTTGCAAGTCCAAGGAAACTGCGAAGCTGCTTGACATTCCGAGGAGGATTCCAATTCAAAACTGCAGACACCCTCTCTGGATTAACAGCGATGCCCTTGGCAGAGATGATATGACCAAGATAAAGAACTTCATCAAGCCAGAATTCACATTTGGAGAACTTCGCATATAATTGATACTCTCTGAGCTTGTCGAGTACCAATCGCAAATGTTCGGCATGATCCTTCTTATTCTTGGAGAAGACCAAAATATCATCGAGATAGACCAAGACAAATTCGTTGATGTAGGGGTTGAAGATGAAATTCATCAATCGAGTGAAATACGGAGGAGCATTGACAAGGCCGAAGGACATGACAGTATATTCATAAGAACCAAAGCTTGTTCTGAATGCTGTCTTGGGAATATCTTCTTCACGAATGCGAATCTGATGATAACCCATACGAAGGTCAAGCTTGGAGAACACCTTAGCACCTTTGAGTTGCTCAAATAGCTCATTGATGTTGGGAAGTGGGTACTTGTTCTTGATAGTCTTCTTGTTCAATGGACGGTAATCGACGCAAAGTCGGTCCGTGTCGTCCTTCTTCTTGACAAAAAGAACACCACAACCCCAAGGAGAAGAACTCGGTCTGATGAGGCCCAGACGTTCTTGTTTATCGAGTTGAATCTTTAATTCCTTGAGCTCATCTGGTCCAAGCTTGTAGGGACGCTTGCAAACGGGTTCCGTGCCAGGCTCAAGTTCAATAACGAATTCAACTGGCCTGCGGGGAGGCATACCCGGAAGCTCTTCTGGAAAAACATCTTGGTACTCACAAACAACTGGAATATGAGAGATAGCCTCCATTTCACCCATCTCATTGAGAGAAAACAACCGAATGGTGTCATCACGAGAAGCATAGATGATCACATCGTTCGAAGTGTGAGTCAATTTGATTTCCCTGGCAGCACACTCGAGCTGAGCCTTGTGCTTAGAAAGCCAGTCCATCCCAAGAATAAGATCAATATCAGAATCACCAAGAACAACTGGTTTAGACAAGAATTTATAGTCGCCCATCTTGATAGAAACATCCGGGACACAAACATTAGATGTCATTTGCTTGCCCGAGGACACAATCTTCAACGGAATAGGGATCTTTTCGGTCACAAACTCATGCTTAGCAACAAAAGGTCTCGAAATGAAAGAAAGCGATGCACCAGTATCAAATAAGACTTTGGCAGGAATATCATTAACAGGAAGATTACCCATGATCACTTCAGCAGACTCCTCTGCTTGAGCTGCGTTCATCATGTTCACCTTGGCATACTTGGAATTAAGCTTGACCACTGCATTGCTGGAAGATTTCACAGGAGGAGGAGGCGGAAGGTGCCTCTGGTTAAAGCACTTGTTCGCATAGTGACCCTTCTGCTGACATTTGTTACAAGTCACCTCTGAGAGCGGACGATGGTAAGGAGCACTTGGCCTTGGAGTTTGGTTCTGAGACTTGTTCTGATAGCCAGGGCTGGGTGGGTGGGAAGATCCACGACCACTTGAATTCTTCTGCTGATAAGGCTGACGGAACGGAGGAGGAGGAGGCAACCAGAACTTCTGTTGCTTAGCTGCCACAAGTGAAGAAGAAGAAGACTGAACTGCGTCTCTGACTCTCTTCTTAGATGCCTCACACTTGAGCTGAGCAGCTTCTTGTTTCAGCGCCATGTTGTAGAATTCATCATACTTTAATGGCTCGAAAAGCACGAGAGCAAGTTGCAGATCTTCTCTGAGACCACGCCTGAACTGGTAGATCATACTCTTCTCATCAGGAATGTCTTGCCTTGCAAAACGAGAGAGCTACTGAAACTGAGTGTTGTATTGGTAGACAGTCATGTTGACTTGCTTGAGATTGCGGAATTCCTCACGCTTAAGCTCAACAACACTTTCTGGAATGTGGTGCGCTTTGAAGTCACGGCGGAAATCATCCCAAGTGATCACACGACCTCCTCTGGAATCTTTGTATTGCTGGAACCACTCAGCAGCTTGATCTTTGAGTTGAAAAGAGGCAAACTTGACAAAGTCCTCAAGTCTGACATTGCTGCACTCGAAATGCTTGCTGATGTCCACGAGCCAATCATCAGCGTCAATGGCCTCGACACAGTAGCTGAAGGTCTTTGGCTGATTAGCAAGGAACAGGTTCAGTGAAGCGAAATGCGGCTGATTGTTGCCTTGGCCTTGATTCTCTTGATTTGCTTGCCCTTGGTTGCGATCTTGCAAGAGCTGAATCAGAATCTGAGCATTGGCATTTGTGGCAGTCATCAAGGCTTGCCAAGCTTCCGGAGGCGGAGGTGGTGGCGGAGGGTTAGCCTGATTCCCGTCATTGCGTTCCGGATTCTGACGCGTTGGTGGAGCCATCCTGAAGAGGGTGACATCCATTAGCATCTTGACAGAGATATATTGAGGCTGAATCAAAGGAACGAAATTGCAACATATAGTCTTCACAATTAACATTCGAACGAGAATGAACGAATGAATTCCCAATGTAAATCATCACACTTCCAAAATTGAGCAGCCACTTAGAACATGGTAAGGAATAAAATCAACAAGGTACGGAAGTGAACAAATACTTGGTAAGGATTACCCAATCACAAACCAAATATCTGCGGAAGAAATACTAAAGCTACAAGAATTCCCACTTATAAACTCCCGAAACTTTCTGGTTATGCAATCAGGTGTTGGGGATACAGGGGAAGCATAATATCTCACCCAAACTAGCAAATCCTACAACCAGCTGTGTCCATCCTTCAACACATAACCAAGAAACCTTCGGAAATCGTCTACCTCAACCTTCGAAAACACATCCGTTATACAAGTCATGGCAATACCCCTGCACTCGCCACAGTACTGGGCTATCAGGGTTATCTCACCAACAACTGTACAAAAGAGATTTTCGATGTCGGTCGTACTAAACTCAGGTATTCCAAAACCGCAACGATAAAATTATGACGACAACACCTCGGAGCTCAACTCCCCGGGACACTGCCACAACCCCTAAATGTCAGGAGGCAACCAAGACAATGTTGTCATCATAAAACCATCGGAACGATTGTAATATACCCGCGTGATCCTAAAAAAAAAATTAGTGAAATTTGAGAAGAGAAGAGTCAAACTCTATGTCAGGATGCCTTACCAGAAGGTCGAAGGGACTGGGGAGTAAAAAGAATTCCTAAACTCTCCGATATATAATTCCTAAATGACTCAAATCTTTTTTTTTCTAGACACAACTCGGCCACTAAGACGATCAAACAGTGGGGGCTCCTAAGGTCGGGAAAGGCTCTGATTACCAACTTGTAACGCCCTCGATGCGGCTATATCTCCCACGTGTCGAGGCACGACTTAGAGGCATAACCGCATTGAAAGCAATGTCGCAAGTGAGGTAATCTTCACACAATCCATGTAATAAATAAAGGGGAAAGATACATAGTTGGCTTACAATCGCCACTTCACACAAGTACATAAATAACATCCATCAAACAGATTACACTCAAGGTCCGACTACGGTACCAAAATGAAAGAAGACTACCCCAAATGCTAAACAGATCCCCGGATCACCCAACTGGGCTCCACTACTGATCATCTGGAAAAGAAACATAGTAACGGCCACGTTCCTCGTCGAACTCCCAAGTGAGCTCGGTCGCGTCATCAGCACTGACATCGTTGGTACCTGCAACTGAGGTGATAATATCTGTGAGCCACGGGGACTCAGCAATCTCACACCCGCGAGATCAAGACTATTTAAGCTTAAAGGTGGGAAAAGGATAGTGAGGTGGAGCTGCAGCAAGCGACTAGCATATGTTGACTACAGCGCAAAAGAGAGCGAGAAGAGAAGGCAAAGCACGGTCGAGAAGCTAGAAATGATCAAGAAGTGATCCTGAACAACCTATGTCAGGCAAAACTCCAACAACCGTGTTCACTTCCCGGACCCCGCCGAGAAGAGACCATCACGGTTACACACGCGGTTGATGTGTTTTAGTTAAGGTCAACTTCGGGTTTTCTACAACTGGACATCAACAAATTCCCATCTGCCTCATAACCGCGGGCACGGCTTTCGAAAGATAATACCCTGCAAGGGTGTCCCGACTTAGCCCATGATAAGCTCTCACGGTCAACGAAGGATATTCCTTCTACCGGGAAGACCCGATCAATCTCGGAATCCCGGACTACAAGACATTTCAACAGCAATAAAACAAGTCCAGCAAAGCCGCCCGATTGTGCCGACAAATCCTGATAGGAGCTGCACATATCTCGGTCTCAGGGCACATCCGGATGAACACTACGTACGACAACCGAAGATACCCCAAGTTGCCTCAGGGCGGCACCGCAAGTGGCTCTAGTTGGACCAGCAATCGAAGGAGAACTGGCCCGGGGGGTTAAAATAAAGATGACCCTTGAGTCTGCAGAACCCAAGGGAAAAAGGCTAGGTGGCGAATGGTAAAACCAATGTTGGGCCTTGCTGGAAAAGTCTCATTCAAAGCGAACTGTCAAGGGGGTCCCATAAATCACCCAACCGTGTAAGGAACGCAAACTCCGGGAACATAACACCGGTATGACGGAAACTAGGGTGGCAAGAGTGGAACAAAACACCAGGCATAAGGCCGAGCCTTCCACCCTCTACCAAGTATATAGATGCATTAATTAAATAAGAGGTATTGTGATATCCCAACAAGTAAACATGTTCCAACAAGGAACAACAAGTCCATGTTCCAACAAGGAACAAACTTCATCTTCACCTGCAACTAGCAACGCTATAAGAGGGGCTGAGCAAAGCAGTAACATAGCCAAACAACGGTTTGCTAGGACATGGATGGTTAGGGGCTGACAAGGCAATATAGGAGGCATGATATAGCAAGTGGTGGGTATCGCAGCATAGGCATAGCAAAAGAGCGAGCAATCTAGCAAGCAAAGATAGAAGTGATCTCGAGGGTATGGTCATCTTGCCTGCAAGGTTCTCAGAGTTGTCGAAAGCTTGGTCCTCGTAAGCGTTCTCAACGGAATCCTCGGTCACGTACTCGTCTCCCGGCTCTACCCAAGACAAGAGAACAAGCAAAGTAACCAATATCAACCACGATGCAATGCGCAAGCAACATGATGCAAAACATGGCATGATATGCGAGAGGTGATATGCAATGCGTATGCATGCTCCGGAAAGACAAGGATGAACAGGGCATAATCTTGGCAAACCAAGCATGCCACTGGATAGATGAGGTGATTTCGGTTGAAATCGATATAAAGATCACCGGAATCGGATGCACGGTTTGCAAATGGCAAGCAATACAAGAATGACACGAAACTGCCATAAACAGCATGATGCTATTTAGCAAGCAACAAATAATTAAGCTACTGCACCCAAACATGGCAACAAAGCATATGACAGTAATCTACTCAAGATGCTCGACAAAAGATGAACACTGAGATACGGCTAATTCACATCATAACAGGTTCAAACAAGCATGGCAAAAGTGCAAACGATAACAAGTTCCCAGACTTAGTGAAATAACAAGTCAGGAAAACAACATCAGGATGACATGTTCAGAGCAATGAAACAACATGCTACATGTTCAGAACATAGAAGAATAAGACATGGAACGAATCTACACATAGCACTTGACAGAAGTCCCTTACTGACCATAAGCCAAGAAGGAACAGAAAATATGATTACACCCATGTCAAATAAGCAAGTTTCGTTACAGGTTTCAGACTTAGCAGAAAACTGGACATGGCAGAAAACTGATAACGACTAGGCATGTTCGTGAGCTCGATGCACTCACTACAGAGCAATTCATGAAAAAACTAGGCATACATACATCAATAAGACATGGCATAGTAACTAGACATGGCAAGAATAACATCATATCATGCAAGGATCAACTACACCAAGCTTGGCAAAATCGAATAACACGTAAACAATCTGCCAGCAACATTTTGAAGCAAAAGTAGAGCTCGATTGACTCAAGATATGGCACTCCATAATTGCAAACAAAGGCATGGATGGATAGAGCAAATACTCAAGTTCAAAACTACCTTACTGATCATGCTCAAATTATGCATAGATCTCTCAGAGAGAACATGAACACCTGGCATAAAAATAACAGCAGTCAGGGACTTAGTGAAATCACTAAGTCTCTGAAATCAGCAACATCAAGAGACCTAGTTTGCATGCTTGTGCTAGTCACCACATAGATCAAAAAAATACATGGCAAAATCCTCTGGAAAGGTAACATGGCATATTACAAAACTCATGTAGGACTCAACTTCATAGGATGCACACATCAATCATGGCAAAAATGACAAAAGTGCATGTCCAGATAAAATCCAGCAACTAACAGCAACTAGCCCTCTTCTAACAGCATTTCGGGCACCAAGATGACCTCAAATGAAAATGACGCAATGGAACAAAATGATGCACTCTTCGAGACGAACAAACTGACATATTATACGCGCAAAACGGAGCTACGGATGCAAAGTTACGGCATAGCAAACATGGCATGATGATACAAAATTTAGAGACTTAGAGAAAACGGGGGGAAGAAACGAAGTCAACCCTTGGCGCGGAAATCGAGGTTCGCCGGAGGGAGCGGCGGATCTGGCCGGGAGGGCGCCGGAGGAGGCGGCTCGGCTCGGGGGAGGCATTTTTATAGACAGAAGGGGCTAGGGAGCTCCAAATGGAGTGCGGTTTTCGCCCACGCGATCGTGATCGAACGGCGGAGGACATGGGAGTGACTTAGATGGGTTATGGGGCTGTTTTGAAGGGGTGTTGGGCTGCAACACACACAAGGCCTTCACGGTTATCCGGTTAACCGTTGGAGTACCAAACGAACTCCGATTGACCCGAAACTTGACAGGCGGTCTACCGGTGCTATACCAAGGCCACATGTCAAACCTCGGTCCATTCCGAGAATGTTTAATACCCGCTCACGAAGAAATGTAAAAGGGGACGTCGGGAGACATAGGAGTGCCGGATTGCAAAACGGACAACGGGAAAGATGCTCGGTTTTATGAGACAAACACGTATGCGAATGCGATGCACATGATGACATGATATGAAATGCATGACATGACCAAAATGCAAAACGGAGAGAACCCAACCACGGAGGGAATATCATAGCACATAGCCGGAAATGGCAAGAGTTGGGTTACAAATATGGCAAGTTACATCGGGGCGTTACAGATCTGGAAGATGCATTCCTTCACAACTTCCAGGGCACTTATGTGCAACCACCGGATGTCGATGACTTGAGCCATATAACTCAGCAGCCGGGGGAATTGGACAGGCAATTCTGGAGACGGTTCCTAACCAAGAAAAATCAAATTGTCGACTGTCCGGATGCAGGGGCCTTAGCGGCATTTAAGCATAACATCCGCGACGAGTGGCTCGCCCGGCACCTCGGCCAGGAAAAGCCGAAGTCTATGGCAGCCCTCACGACACTCATGACCCGCTTTTGCGCGGGAGAGGATAGCTGGCTGGCTCGCAGCAACAACATATCAAGGAACCTTGGCACTTTGGATACCAAGGACAGTAACGGCATACCATGTCGTAGCAAACACAAGCGCCGTAACAACGGCGATAACGCCGAGGATATGGCAGTCAATGCCGGATTCAGCGGCTCTAAATCCGGTCAACGAAAAAAGCCATTCAAAAGAAGTACTCCGGGCCCGTCCAGTTTGGACCGCATACTCGATCGCTCGTGTCAGATACACGACACCCCGATAAGCCGGCCAATCACACCAACAGAGAATGTTCGGTGTTCAAGCAGGCCGGCAAGTTAAATGCCGAAAACAAGGACAAGGGGCTGCACAGTGACGATGACGAGGAGCTCCGGCCGCCGAACACGGGAGGACAGAAGAGGTTCCCCCCACAAGTGCGGACGGTGAACATGATATATGCAACCCACATCCCAAGAGGGAACGGAAGCGTCCACTAAGGGACGTCTATGCGATGGAGCCCGTCACCCCAAAGTTCAACCCATGGTCCTCTTGTCCGATCACCTTCGATCGCAGGGACCACCCCACTAGTATCCGTCATGGCGGATCTGCCGCATTGGTCTTAGACCCCATCATCGACGGATTTCACCTCACTCGAGTCCTTATGGACGGCGGCAGCAGCCTGAACCTGCTTTATCAGGATAAAAAGCGCAAGATGGATATAGACCCCTCGAGGATCAAACCCACCAAAACAACCTTTAAAGGCGTCATCCCAGGTGTAGAGGCCTATTGCATAGGCTCAATCACACTGGAAGTGGTCTTCGGATCTCCAGACAACTTCCGAAGCGAGGATTTAATCTTCGATGTCGTCTCGTTCCGCAGCGGCTACCACGCACTGCTCGGGCGAACCGCATTTGCAAGATTCAATGCGGTACCACACTACGCATACCTCAAGCTCAAGATGCCAGGACCTAGGGGGTCATAACAGTCAATGGAAACACAGAGCGCTCACTCCGCACGGAGGAGCACACTGCAGCCCTCGCAGCAGAAGCACAAAGCAACCTCTTAAGGCAATCCAGCAATTCGGCGATAAAGCCCCCGGACACCATCAAGCGAGTCCGGAGTAACCTGCAACAGGATCGCCTGGCACGTTCAGAGCTCGCCTAGCAATTTGGCCCCCGCCCTAGTCCTAGACAGACAGCGAAATCCGTGTCGCGCGTACATAATTAGGCATTGAAAATACCATGGGCATAGGCGGGGGCACGACCATGGCACGTCCCACAGTGCGGCTCAACCGCCCTAGGGGCTGAATACCTTCATCATTCTCTCTCTTTCAGGATCTTACTCTCTGGAAGCCCTATCCGGCAGTGTGATTGCCGGACACCTCATACAACAACCAAGGAGGCAGGAAGCTACGTCGTACAATGGAATCCCCAGGTGCTCTCTAATAACGAATGGAATACCTACTTTAAATACCAGTCCGCAGCTTGCCCTTGGAAAGGACATGTTAAATAATCCTATTTTTTGCCTATCACACTACTTGTATCAGTACGCGTCAACGTATTCTTCGAATAACAATGCATATCGCTAATCTATCATTGCATTATCTATTCTTTTTATAGATGTTTATTTACGACAATCAGCACCCGTACATTCTGGTACGGAAGGTACGCCAGGGGCTTTCGTATACCCCATAAGACGGCGTGAGAAGTCTGAACATTTTCGACAGTGCGGCACCCCGAACTTATAGCACTATATGCATCAGCTCCAAATCATGTCTTCGGTCAATAGTTGGGTTTGCCCGGCTCCCATGTTTTGGTACCTTACGTTCCGCTATATCGGCTAAGGTGGCACTGGGAGAACTACTGCGATTGTGTCCCGGTTCTTCCGGACGAGCACCTCAGTAGAGAAAGCCAAAACTGAATGTCATGATGAGGCGAGAGCTAGTCGCTGTTCCAGAGGTCTCAAGTCCCTAAAGACTTTTTCTGCTTCGGGCGAGGAGTTGGCTTTGTCCTACTTAGGCGTATATAGCGCCCCAAATTCGGCCTTCCGAATACTAGGGGATTCGCCAAAATTTAAAATTGTAGACTTCTATGGCTAAGTGAGAGTGATAAAGCATTATAGTCCGATTGTCTGGTTGGTTGCGCTGAGCACCTCCCTCGAAGGACCCAAAAATAGGAAAAAGAGTGCTCAGATTTATCCCGAACACCCCAGCACTAGTTGCATGGGGGCAGAAGCCGACAACTGGCCAACTCCCAGATTTTATAAATGGCCACACAGAAGGTAATATTTTAAATTCAAAAAGTGTTGCATAGCGCAAATGAACTAGTTTTCACATTACAGGATCACATGAGCACGTTCATTCAAAAATCACATCCTTGGTACACTCCTCCGCCACAAGACAGGCACCCTTCAGGGCACCCTCATAATACATTTCGGGGTGGCGATGCTCCTTGCCCTGCGGCGGCCCCTCCTTCACTAGCTTCTCAGCGTCCATCTTCGCCCAGTGCACCTTCGCACGGGCAAAAGCCCTGCACGCAACTTCGATGCAGACGGACCGCTTGATGACTTCCAACCGGGGGCAGGCATCTATAAGCCGCCTCACCAGACTGAAGTAGTTGTTGGGCAGGGGATCGCCAGGCCACATCCGGACTATAAGGCCCTTCATGGCCTGTTTGGCCGCCTTGTGAAGTTCGACCAATTGCTTCAGCTGGTCGCTCACGGGCATCAGGTGTTCGGTCCCTGTATACTGAGACCAGAACAACTGCTCCGTCGAGCTCCCCTCCTCGATGCGGTAGAACTCCGCGGCATCAGACACACAGCGGGGCAGATCTGCGAACGCTCCTGGAGAGCTCCGAACTCGGGTAAGTAAAAAGAGATTTTCTTTCACATGCTTGCTTTGCATAATGAATGCCTTACCCGCCGCTATCTTCTTAACCGCCTCAATTTCCTGGAAGGCCTTTTGGGCTTCGGCCTTGGCATGTTTCGCGTTGTCGAGCGCCTTGGCAAGCTCGGACTCCCGCGTCTTAGAGTCAAGCTCCAGGGCCTCGTGCTTCTAAACGAGAGCCTGGAGCTCTTGCTGTACCTCGCCTACTCAGGCCTCTTGTTTTTCTCGCTCGGTGCGCTCCTGGGCCGCTTTGTTCTCAGCCTCGGACAGCGCCTTCTTCATGGTCGCCACTTCGGTCGCGGCCCTGGCACATTCATGATGATCCTATCATTCTGCAACCAAATCTGTTTTCATATACACAAGGTCTTGCTTACCTTTGTTCTCTTCGAGCTGCCTCTTGATAAGGACGAGCTCCTCCTTGGACCGCTCAAGATCCTGCTCTAGTGCAGCGACCTCCGCAGTACGTGCGGCAGCGGCCAGCAGTAAAGCCTGCATATGCAAATAGACATATTCTAATTAGACTCCTGAGTCATGATTTGATCCTCTATTGGGCCTTTCTTCGTGAACGCCAAACAGAGCATCAGGGGCTACTGTCTATGCGGCAGCATTTTCCTATAATTACTTACGTGAAAGCCTGTCAGGAGGCTTGTGCATGCTTCAGTCAGTCCGCTTTTGGCGGACTGAACCTTCTCAATCACTACACTCATGATAGTGCGGTGCTCTTGGTCGATGGAAGCACCCTGAAGCGCTTCCAACAAGTTGTCCGGTGCCTCTGGATGGACAGAGGTCACCGGCACGGGCGGCTTGCCCCTCTTAATAGGGGGTCGCCTGCCGGAGTCCTGAACCACCGGAGGTTCCGGCGCAGTGTTCGGCTGAGGTACGAACCTGGAGCCCGTGAGAGTCTTGCTCCCTTTGCGCCCAGGGTCTGGAAGGTCGCCCTGAGGCGTCTCCTGGACTACCTCCCCTCGGCCCGGTGCCTTCTGAGACAACGCCTCGATGTTGTCCATAGGGCGAGGGGTAGAGGCGGTCAGAAGAGAACCGCTATTCATATCCGACGGGTCCAAAGAACCGTCGGACGAAGATACGTCGATACGGGCTTGGGACGGACAGCATAATCATGTTCGGCATAAGGTGAAGCGGTGCAATAGAAACATATCATGAATTATTATGGTATCTGGATACTTAGTACTTCGCCAGGGGCTTGTCCCTGGGCAACCACTCGTCATCGCTATAGGCGGCGGTCGTGGAGCAGTCCGGAAGGAGGGCCCTCTTCTTCTTGGACCCGTCGGCCTCCCCAGTTAGGGCGGCCTTCCTTCTCTTATCTCCCCTGGTTGGGGGGAGAACTTTCCTCCTCCTCGCCATCTTCATGGGAGGAGTGCGTCTCGGAGTTATCGGACGATGAGTCCGATATCACCTGACGCCGGAGACCCTTCCGGGTCGCCGTGGCCTTCTTCTTGGTCTTCTTCTCTGGCACCTCATAAGGTGCCGGAGTCAGCATCTCCATCAGGAGAGTGTCTGCCGGATCTTCGGGCAGGGGGGGCGAGCAGTCAATCTGCTCTACTATCTCTACCCAGTCCTATCAAAGGCATGGGAGCTTAGATCCCGCACATGATTAAACTGGGGAAAGTGAATACCCTATAAGGTGTAGAGAACTTACCGGATTCGCAGGGCGCTTTGCGCTAAGTCTGCGGTCCTCGGTAAGGGAAGGAGGTACCTCGGCACCCTTGAACAGCACCCTCCAGACGTCTTTGTGCGTCGTGTCGAAGAGCTCGCGCAACGTCTGGTGCTCGGCCGGGTCGAACTCCCACAAATTGAATGCCCATCGTTGACACGGGAGGATCCGGCGGAAGAGCATGACCTGGACCACATTGACAAGCTTGAGTTTCTTGCTTATCATATTCCGGATACATTTCTGGAGTCCGGTCAGCTCCACCGACGGACCCAGGACAGGCCCTTCTCTTTCCAGGAGGTGAGCCGCATGGGGATTCTAGATCGGAACTCGGGGGGCCGCCACCCAGTTGGTGTCACGCGGCTCGGTGATGTAGAACCACCCCGATTGCCACCCCTTTATGGTCTCCACATAGGAGCCCTTGAGCCATGTAACGTTGGGCATCTTGCCCACCATGGCGCCTCCGCATTCCGCTTGCTAGCCGCCTACCACCTTCGGTTTAACATTGAAGGTCTTCAGCCACAGGCCTAAGTGGGTCCGGACGCAGAGGAAGGCCTCGCACATGACGATAAACACCAAGATGCTGAGGATGAAGTTCGGGGCCAGATCATGGAAGTCCAGCCTGTAGTAGAACATGAGGTCGCGGACGAACGGGTGGAGAGGAAATCCCGGTCCACGGACGAAGTGGGTGAGGAAAACTACCCTCTTGTGAGGTTCCGGGGTGGGGACGATCTGCCTCGCGTCTGGCAGCCAGTGCGCGATATCCGCGGCCAAGTATCCGGCTCCCCGCAGCTTTTTGATGTCCTCCTACGTGACGGAGGATTTCAACCACTTGCCTCCCGCTCCGGACATGATTGGAACGGTTTGAGGGGAAAGACGAAAACTTGGGTGTTGGAGCTCGAGTGCTCGAGAATGGATGAGAAAGGAGGAAGAAGGCGTGGGTAAAAAGGAGGAGTCATTATCCCTTTATAAGGGCGGAGCAAACTATGCGCCTCCCCACCTGCCTAGTAAACTCTCTTATTGCCCAGGCGCCGTAATTGATGGCGCGGTTGGGTTACCTACATCCGTATGGATGAGAATCCCGTGATAAGGGGACACGATCTCTGCTTTGACAAGACGTGCCAAGGAAACCGCCTCACGATATGCGCCGGGGCTGGTTGAGAAAGAATGGTTCGAATAATGACCGGGCCATGGTGTGATGTCATACTACGAAATGCGTTAGCAGATTAGTTTTGTGGAAATATTATTCTCTCTACGGTGGTATGTGGAACTTGTTTTGCAGAGCCGGACACTATCCTTCTGTTCTAAATCTTCTATGGAGTATTTGGAGGAGGAACCCGCCTTGCAATGCCGAAGACAATCTGCGCGCCGGACTCATCGTCAGTGAAGCCTGGTTCAGGGGCTACTGAGGGAGTCCTGGATTAGGGGGTATCCAGACAGGCGGACTATATCCTTTAGCCGGACTGTTGGACTATGAAGATAGAAGATTGAAGACTTCGTCCCGTGTCCGGATGGGACTCTCCTTAGCGTGGAAGGCAAGCTTGGCGATACGGATATGTAAATCTCCTTCCTTGTAACCGACTCTATGTAACCCTATCCCCCTCCGGTGTCTATATAAACTGGAGGGTTTAGTCCGTAGGACAACAACAATCATACCATAGGCTAGCTTCTAGGGTTTAGCCTCTACGATCTCGTGGTAGATCAACTCTTGTAATACTCATATCATCAAGATCAACCAAGCAGGAAGTAGGGTATTACCTCCATCGAGTGGGCCCGAACCTGGGTAAACATCGTGTCACCCGCCTCCTGTTACCATCCGCCTTAGACACACAGTTCGGGACCCCCTGCCCGAGATCCCTCGGTTTTGACACCGACGCATGTATAAGTACTCGTACTGCTTTCAGCTATGGTTGTTAAGTGCCCCTGCTGGTTTCAGTTAAGGTTGTTAAGTACTCCTGCTGCTTTTTGGTCTGTTGTGTTTCTTCAGTCCTGTCTTCCTCCAGCCGCCAAAACCAAACCAGCGCAGGCGGGGCCGCCTACTTCCACCTCCCATGGCTGGCTGCGCCTCAGCGCACGCATCGCCACCCCACCATCTCCTAAATCATTAACGCAGACGTCTAAGGCCTCGTCGTCGTCCTCCGCGCGCTTTGGTGCACTCGCCGCGGCGCCGCCCTCTCGCGTTGTCAACATGGTCAACAAACAAGAGGAATCGGAAGAGGACTGTACATCGAGAGGATGACGGTTGGGCCCACCATGTCCATGGCCGTACGCAAGGAAGTTCCTCAGTTTTTGTTATATATACTCCATTGTCAGTGTATAGAAAAAGAAAATGCTTCCTCCTAGTGGTTTCCTGACACCTGGGACCCACGACATTGTCAACGTATATAGTCAATAGACAAGAGAACAGCACAAGATCGACTAACACCTGGGACGTAGCTGCTCGAGTAGTATTTTTTTTATTGTTGAGACGGAGCAAGGTTTCAACTGGGTTGTGGCCCGTCTAGCCCAGGCTTATATTTTACGTTCACCACATGACCAGCCCAACTATTTTTTCATTGTGAAAATGAGCCCAATTTATTTTTTCTGAAGAATACCCAATCCAGGCCTACTTATTTTTCTACGCCCTGATGGGCTGCTACTCTTTCAAGACGGCTACAAATCTTGAAATAATATGAAATGGGCTATAAATATAAAAAATAGACGACAAATTGGCAATTACTTTATAATTTCTGAATTTTTTCACACTTTCATATTCCAATTTCACTAGGCTTTAACCTAATTTAAATATATCTTCAAAGTACTTTAAATCTGGCTCGACATTTTGGTATTAAAAATAGTTTGGACACCATAGAAATATGCAAAATTTTGTTTAAATTTTTAACCCTTGCCCTGGCCAACAAAAAAAAGGACTACAATAAATTGCATAAGAAGTTGCAATGATCTGTAAATTATTTAAAAAATAGGGAATGATCTGACCTGTGGGCCTATTAAGTTGACGCGTATGCAAGATTTCTTTACTTATTATATACGTCAACAAACGATTCTAGCAGGCGCCGTTGGATGTCAATCCAATGGCCCTCGTGCTTCTTCAGTCTCTGTTCTTCTTGCTCCAGCCGCCGAATCCAGCGCCGGTGGGACCACCTGCTCCTGCCTCCCGTGGCCTGCTGTGCTGCCACGCATGCCTCACCACTCCCTACTACTCCCACTGAGGGAGTCCTTGATTAGGCGGTCCTCGGGTGTCCGGGTTGTGTGATATGGGCCGGATTGATGGGCCATGAAGATACAAGGCAGAAGACCTTCCCCCGTGTCTAGACAGGACTCTCCTATGCGTGGACGGCAAGACTGGTGTCCGGATATGTAGTTTCCTTCCTTCCATAAACCGACTCTATGTAACCCTAGACCCCTCCGGTGTGTATATAAACTAGGGGGTTTAGTCCGTAGAGGCTATCAGAATTTACATAGGCTAGACAGCTAGGGTTTAGCCATTACGAGCTCGAGGTAGATCAACTCTTGTAACCCCTATACTCATCAAAGTCAATCAAGCAGGAAGTAGGGTTTTACCTCCATTAAGAGGGCCCAAACGTGGGTAAACATCGTGTCCCCTTTGTCTCCTGTTACCCTCGATCCTCAGGCGCATAGTTCAGGACCTCCTACTCAAGGTCAGTCGGTTTTGATACCGACATTGGTGCTTTCATTAAGAGTTCCACTGTGTCGTCAATGGAAGGTTCGATGCCTCGTTCAATCTTCAACAACGATGCCGTTTCCGGGGAAACTTTCCTCCCTGGTCAACTTTTTGTGTTTGGCGGCTTCGCTCTGCGTGCCAATTCAATTGGTCACCTCGAACTGATCGATAGCTATGCCCCTGGTCATCAGAACAGGTTCGGAAGCCTGAACTATGTCGCTGATATCTGAGGAGATTTGATCTTCGAAGGGTTCATGGCCTCAACCGATGTTCCTCATCTGCAAGAAGGAAACTCGTAGGATCCACTAACAGGCTCCGTTCAAGGATACCCTCTCTCTCCTGCCCTAGCCCTAGATCCAGAGCAGATCACCTTGTCTGAATATGGGAGCATGAACCCCACCGGACCCTCTCCTACAGCGGAGCTCCACACCGGAGACCCAGAGGCGGCGATATTATCGGCAGATCTGAAATCGAACAAGGTTCTCCCTGTCGTCAGAAAGCCGAACTCACCTCTGGATGTTAACTCCGAACCCCTAAGGTCTGCGTCAATCAGGCATAGCCAACCAGCGGTCATCAGACCCAGCTCTGTAGATCACCAGCCACATGTCCGGTTTCGCTTCTAAGTGAAGCCCTGGACTTAATGCAATCTCTCGCCATCACCGAAGCGTCACATCCGAACTACGCCCAGCCCGAACTAGGGGCTGAGTGCGGGGAATTTTGTGTCCCACCCACCACCCACTTGGTAGCCTCTGTCGAGGACTTAACCGATATGCTCGACTATGCCTCCGAAGACATCGACGGTATGGACGATGATGTCGGAGCCGATCCAGGCCAAAACCCGCCTATCACCTGGGGTTGGACTGCCACTTCTACATACGATGTGTACATGGTGGATACGCCCAAAGAGGACGACGATGGCAATAAGGATCCGATCAAGGACAAGCCCATCGAGGTACCACCAAAGTGTCGACGTCGGTGGCGCCATTCACGATCGCGGCGGGAAAAAGAAAGCAACACCGGCACCGGAGACAATGACACTCTGGATGACGCCGAACACCCCGAAGACCCCATCGAGCCTGCATCTGGTCAGGATGAATGGGAGGAGGAACAAGTCAACCCCGACAAACCTGTCAAGAATGATGATTCGGAAGATAGTAACTATCTACCAATCTCCGAGGAAGATGGCAGCCTCGACAACAATGATTTCATCATGCCAGAGGAACCCTTCTGAGCTGGAAAAACAAATACCAGTGGCCTCTCATCCAACTGTTGAGGCTACCATTGATGAGCCGCCACGAGAAGATCATAATGTCACCACAGATCATATGGACATTGAACCGGTCATCCCTAAGGCAAGTCCCATCAAGCCCACTGAGGAGAAAACTGACGATGTTATCATCACCGGGCTTGGTTATACAGTGTCGGGTAACCCTACTGCCTTATCCAAGCACAGCGCCAAGGAAGAATTTTCTGCTGCTGATAAAGGCAAGTGGAAGGTAGTCTTGGAAAGCTACGCTCAGTTCGGCACCCAAGAGATCCACTCCAGTTATTTGAACCGTCTGTATACCAGCCGTGATTTTGAAGCCGGCTTGGTCAATTTGATGAAGGAGCGCTATGAGGTAATCCAGCAAAATCCTCCTCATAAATACTCCCTCCGTTCCGAATTACTTGTCGCGGGTATAGATGTATCTAGATGTATTTTAGTTCTAGATACATCCATTTCTACGACGAGTAATTTGGAACGGAGGGAGTATATCTCTATCAGCCGCCAAGTCTATAGAATATGATAGAATTGAATATACTGTAGACTTTCAAATAGTCACAAATAGATGAACATCATCACTAGTATCCCCCAAGGGCCGGCTTAAACTATCAAGTTAAGCTGGGACTTCAATTAGCAGTAATCAGTTTTGCATCTGTAGCCCCCAAGGGCCGGTTTAACCAGTATGAATAAACCGGGACTTATCACCATGGCTGAGACCAATATCCCAATATGTAGCCTTTATAAACCGGTTCATATCATTTTGCCTGGGTCATCAGATAAATTTGTCTTGAAAGGAGCAATAGGCATTAGCCCCCAAGTACCAAGGAAAAGACTTGTATTGTGCTTGGGACTTCAAAAAATAATCATGATCATAATACCTTCCATGTTTGTTCATGTCGCAGGTTGAACTAACTGAGAAGGATTCCCAAATCAATGATCTGAGGGCCAATATTAAAATTCAGCAATCTGAGACATCCAAGGCCAAGTCAGAACTGAAGACTACATTGGAGAACATTGAGCTATTGAAACAGAACTTCAATGCTGATAAAACCGGCTTGGAGACTGAGAAGGTGGCTCTTGTAAAGAGAGTAGAAGATGCCAAGGTAGCTCTTAAACTGGTGACTCATGAATTGTCTGGCTTAAAGCAGTAGATCAATAGCATGACTTCAGCCATCTTCGATAAGTAGTAAAATGAACTTTACACCAACAGGCATATCATAATCATGTGTCGGTTTATCAATAAATTTATTGATGCAGGCTCCCGAAGCGTCAAGTTGGGATCTGATATGCGCATCAAGCTGAAAGTTGTCTACACTCTTGTAGAACAGCTATATACTGGCGCTCAACGGACAATTGTTGCTGCTATCCATAAAAAACATCCGCCCACCCTCACTAAGGAAACATTGGAGAGGCTATCAGTGCTGCCCCAGAGAATTGATGAGCTAAAGCGAGCATCTGCCAGAGCCGGCACCCCTACTGCCTTAAGCCGAGCAAAGGCGTGGCAAGCAAATCTTAATCCAGAAGACTTAGCCAATGGTTGTCCTAGTGTAAAAGAGGATGGGTCTCCCTTCAGCGCTGATGACTTTGTAGAAATAGCAAGAGCAATGCGTCCATTAGCAAGCAAACTAGCTGAGGAGACCAATCTATCTCAATATCAGGCAGCTTATGATGCTGAGAACAAGAAGATAAAGGCGTCGGTTCATCAAGAGGTGGATCCCATTCCACCAACGCATAAGCACACCTTCGCCCCTGACATTGATCCATCAAATCTTATTGATGATGAAGCTGTGTTCAGAGCTTTGACTGGTATCACCAGGTCTATGCCTGACTTCCAGCCAATGGATAATCAAGGAGTTGAAGAAGAAGAAGCACAGGATGATCCGGAGGCTTCAACCCGTCAAGACTCATGAGCTGGCTTACCAGTCATAGCATTTTGATGCTATGCCCCAGAAAAACACTTGTCCTTTTGGGCCGTTAGATGCCTTGTAATAGGCTTGTTAAATAATTTTGTTCCGTCACGCCATCGTGCGTGTTTATTTGCATAATACTGTCGATCCGTCATTTCGAGACCCGCCACTTATACTTTATAATATTATCAATTATGCATATCAAACTTATCATTTTCTCCTGCACATAAACAAATATCAAGTGCCCTGGCGGTTTACCCCAGGGCGGGTCAACATGCCCCATATAAAGACCAATGATGATTGAATAGTCCATAACCGGGGTCGGTTTATCAAAACCTTATATAATCATGATAAAATAAATATCATACCTGTGATATTTATACATACTGACGGCTTATCATGACAGTAAGGGAAACAACCCAAAGACAGAGCACAACACCCTGTTCAATTTATTCATATTGCCGGCTGCTTAGAGCCGGAACTCTAAGCACAAAAATCATCATATACTGGAGACTTAAAGTCCAAAGCCAGACCGGGTTAATAAACTCCGGATAAATTCATATATGAACCATAAGGCGTCATGGCCCTAACCAGTTTTCAACCATGTATCAACATGGCATAAAAGATAACCTCAAAAAATGTTTAAACCAAATAGTAAATAAACAAAAACAAGGCATTCATAGGCTGCCAAGCCCCCATGTCAAGCATTATTCAAGGGCTACGCAACTGCTAAGTTAAACCTTAATTCAAACCTCGTAAGCCGGACCTCACATGACCAATCACAGTTTTAACTTTGACAAATTCAGGGTCTTTTTAAAGATTGATTGTCAAGAGTACGGCGAGTCATTCCAGGATTACCTGGTTGGAGTGGCAGGAAAAACAAAGGCAGGATAACCCGGATTTTTGCGTGAATACACCTGGTGTCCAAGCCTATTACAAAGGTCAACAAAGCTCTGTTCATTAACAAGAAGCCGCCAAGTAATATTTCATTCCAGGCATATAAGCCAGATCAGTAGGGTAGTCACAGCTATGCTCAAAGAGCAGGAATCCCCCAAGTATTTAGTAATCATGGCGTACAAGCCGGATCAAGAGGGTAGTCATAGCTATGCTCAATTAGTAGGAAACCCCCAAGTGATCATATGAAGTGATAATAAAGACTCATATTCTCAGAAGTGAAACGACAGAGTCCCTGAATTATCAGGGATGCCGGCTTTATTATATTCATCATAATATATACATTGATAGAAATATGTGCATCATAAGAGACAGTGGCTCAGGTGTAATAAGGCCGAAGGTGAGCAATATTCCACAGCCGACGGGTCTCCTCCTTCGATGCGCGTGAGTCCTTGTGGTCTCGAACATCGATAAGGTAGTATGATCTGTTGTTCAAATTTTTGCTAACCTCAAAAGGTCCTTCCAAAGGTGGGGATAGCTTGTGTATATCAGTTTGATCCTGGATAAGACGGAGCATCAAATCTCCTTCTTGAAAGGTTCTGGTTTTAAACCGGCGGCTGTGATAACGACGCAGATCTTGCTGGTAAATCACCGAACGAGCCGCCGCATGGTCACGCTCCTCATCCAACAAGTCAAGATCATCCTGACGTGCTTTTTCATTATCAGCTTCAACACAAGCCGCCACACGGGGCAAATCATGACGGATGTCACTAGGGAGAACCGCCTCCGCTCCGTAAACTATGAAGAAAGGCGTGTAACCCATAGATCTGTTGGGGGTAGTATTGATGTTCCATAACGCTGAGGGTAATTACTCCACCCAACAACCCGGTGTCCTCTGCAAATGGACCATAATCCGGGGCTTGATGCCTCTCAAAATTTCTTGATTGGTTCTTTCATCTTGGCCATTGGACTGGGGGTGAGCCACTGATGATACATCAAGTCGAATATGCTCTCGTTGACAAAATTCTTTCATAGCACCCTTGGACAGATTAGTGCCATTATCATTTATAATATTGTGGGGATAACCAAAACGGAAAATCACCTTTTTGATGAATTGAACCACCGTCGCCGCGTCACACTTACTGGCCAGCTCTGCCTCAACCCACTTTGTAAATTAGTCAACCGCCACCAAAAGGTGGGTCTTTTTATCCTTGGACCTTTTGAAAGGTCCAACCATATCGAGCCCCCAGACTACAAATGGCCAAGTTATTGGAATCACCCTCAATTCTTGAGCCGGCACATGAGCTCTTCTGGAAAATTTCTGACAACCATCACATTTACTGACCAAATCCTCCGCATCAGCATGAGCCGTCAGCCAATAAAACCCATGACAAAAAGCCTTGGCTACGAGAGATTTAGATCCGGCATGATGACCACATTCTCCTTCATGAATCTCTCGTAGAATCTCACTGCCCTCCTCAGGAGAAACACACGTTGAAACACCCATGTGACACTACAGCGGTGCAATTCTCCATTGACAATAGTCATTGACTTAGACCGCCAGGTTATCTGCCTGGCCAAAGTTTCATCTTCAGGTAACTCGCCCCGGGTCATATAAGCCAAATATAGAACTGTCCAATCAAGAATAGCATGAAGAGGCGCCACCAATTGTGCCTCCGGGTCAGGAATAGCAAGATCTTCCTCTGTAGGCAACTTGACTGAAGGGTTATGCAGAATATCAAGGAAAACGTTGGGTGGCACCGGCTTACCCTGGGACCCTAGCCGGCTCAAAGCATCAGTCGCCTCATTTTTTCCTGCAATCAACATGTTCCACTTGATAACCTTTGAAATTACTAGCAATAGCATCAACCTCGCGGCGGTAAGCCGCCATGAGTGGGTCTTTAGAATCCCAAGTGCCTGAAACTTGCCGAGCCACCAAATCTGAGTCACCAAAACACCTCACCCGACTTAGATTCATCTCTTTAGCCATCCGAAGACCATGGAGTAAGGCTTCATACTTAGCTGCATTGTTAGTACAAGGGAACATCAACCTTAAAACATAACAAAATTTATCACCTCGTGGGGAAGTCAAAATAACTCTAGCCCCCAAGCCTTCCAACTACCTGGATCCATCGAAGTGATAGTCCAATATGTGATATCCGGCTTCTCCTCAGGCATCTGCAGCTCTTTCCAATCATTGATAAACTCTACAAATGCTTGAGACTTGATGGTTGTGCGAGGCATGTATTTCAAACCATGGGGTCCAAGCTCAATAGCCCACTTGGCTACCCGACCTGTGGCTTCTCTGTTTTGAATAATATCCCCTAAAGGAGCAGAACTAACCACAGTGATGGGATGACCCAGAAAATATTGCTTGAGCTTTCGACTAGCCATGAACACCCCTTATACTAGCTTCTGCCAATGCGGATACCTCTGGTTGGACTCAATGAGCACCTCACTGATGTAATAAACCGGCCGTTGAACCAGATATCCCTTGCCTGATTCCTTCCTCTCCACAACAATTGCTCTTTATCAATGGGAGGAGCAAGGATCGGCGGCTCAGCTAACTGTTTCTTCAAAGCTTTTCTCCCAACCGGCTTATGAACCGGCTCAAGGCCGCAATACTACCTTCCAGACGTTGAACATCATTTATACACGTCGGTTTAGCCAATGAAGTAATAGCCTTGATCTTTTCCGGGTTAGCCTCAATGCCTCTTTCAGAAACCAGAAAACCCAAGAGCTTGTCTGCTGGTACAGCAAAGACACATTTGGTCGGGTTAAGCATCATCTTGTAGACCCAGAGGTTGTCAAAGGTCTCTTTCAAATCATCTATAAAGGTCTCTTTCTTCCATGATTTCACCACAATATCATCCACATAAGCATGAACATTGCGCCCAATCTGATCATGGAGGCAATTTTGCACACACCGCTGGTAAGTCGTCTAGGCACTCTTGAGCCCAAAAGGCATACACACATAACAAAAGGCTCCAAAAGGAGTGATGAAGGTTGTCTTCTACTGGTCCTTAACTACCATCTTGATCTGATGATACCCAGAATAAGCATAAAAAAACTTGAACGCTCACAACCCGCCGTAGCATCGATAATCTGATCAATAAGAGGGAGAGCAAAAGGATCAGCCGGGCAGGCCTTATTAAGGTCATATAATCTACACACATGCGCCAGGTGCCATTCTTCTTAAGTACCAGCACCGGGTTAGCCAACCATTCAGGATGAAAAACTTCAACAATAAACCCAGTTGCCAAGAGCTGGGTCACTTCTTCACCAATGGCCTTACGTCTTTCTTCATTGCAGTGATGAAGGAATTGCTTGACTGGCTTGAACTTTGGATCAATATTAAGAGTGTGCTCAGCGAGTTCCCTCGGTACACCTGGCATGTCTGAAGGCTTCCATGCAAAGATGTCCCGGTTCTCATGGATGAACTTGATGAGCGCGCTTTCCTCTTTCGGATCCAGATTAGCACTGACACTAAACTGTTTGGATGAATCGCCAGGAACAAAGTCAACTAGCTTAGTGTCGTCTGCTGACTTAAACTTCAGCAAGGGGTCATGCTCTGTGGTTGGCTTCTTCAAAGGTGTCATGTCTGCTGGATCAACATTGTCTTTATAAAACTTCAACTCATCAGTTGCACAAACAGACTCAACATAAGCAGCATCGCCTTCTTCACATTCCAAGGCTATCTTCCTATTGATGTGCACAGTGATGGTGCCACTGTAACCCGGCATCTTGAGCTGCAGATAAACATAACAAGGCCTCGCCATAAACTTGGCATAAGCCGGCCGCCCAAACAAAGCATGATAAGGTCGCTTAATCTTAACCACGTCAAAGGTCAGGGTCTCAACTCTGGAATCATGATCATCACCAAAAGCCACTTCCAAAGCTATCTTGCCCACTGGATATGCTAATTTACCATGCACCGCACCATGAAAAACAGTGTTAGAGGGCTTAAGATCCTTGTCAGTCAAACTCATACGACGAAAAGTTTCGTAGTAAAGGATATTGATGCTGCTGCCTCCATCCATGAGCACCTTAGTGAACCTGTACCCTCCAACCTGGGGTGCAACCACCAAAGCCAACTGACCCAGATTGTCAACCCGGGGCGGGTGATCCTCATGGCTCCAAAGATTAGGATGTTCAGACCATCTCAAGAAATGGGGAACCGCCGGCTCAATTGCGTTCACCGCCCTTTTATGAAGCTTCTGATCTCGTTTGCATAAACTTGTGGTGAACACATGATATTGTCCACTATTCAGCTGCTTCTGGTTACTCTGATAACCAGATTGCTGCTGCTGATTCCCTTGACCAGATTGTTGATTTGAACCACCTTGATTGCCTTGGCCCTAGAAACCAGGATTTGAGCCGCCACCACCAAAGCCAAGCCCGTGAGAGTCGGGTCCTAAACCACCGTTCGGACCATGATTGTTTTGGAAAAAATTGGAATTTATGTACTCCCTCGTGATGAAGCAATCCTTCCATAGATGATTGGCCAGCTTCTCATGCATACCATGCTTTGGGCAAGGCTGATTTGTCATCGCCTCGAGGTTGAACTTTGGCCCACCAAGGTGGGTGGTTTTCCCTTCTTACGCTGATTATTGTTCTGCATATTGGTGTTGGGCACAAAGTCTAAACCACTCTCATCTTTGCGCTTACCTTTGCCACCGTGACCCGCCGAGTTATGCTGTTGTCCCTTCGTGCTGCCACTCTTCTTCCCCTTACCCGCCTTCTCCTCATCAGAGTCAGGGTCTTTGGTACTATCAGAGTCGGCATATTTTACGAGAGCCGCCATGAGCTCTCCCATATCATTGCAGTGGCGTTTAAGCCGCCCCAGTTCTGTTTAAGGGGAGAAAACCACAATTCTTCTCCAACATCAGGACTGCTGAACCGGCATTGATACTGTCCGATGAGTGTATAATAGCTGAAATCCGGCATACCCAATTTGTTGTTGACTCGCGCTCACCTTGGACACAAGAATCCAAATCCAGGATTGACATAGGCTGCTTGCACGTGTCTTTGAAATTTTGGATAAACCGAACCTTCAACTCTGCCCATGATCTAATGGAGTTAGTGGGTAGCCCTTTCAACCAAGTACGAGCCGGCCCATCCAACATCATGGTGAAATACTTAGCACATGCAGTGTCACTAACATCCAACATCTCCATGGCCATCTGATAACTTTCGATCCAAGCCTCAGGAGGCTGATATGTTGTGTAATTAGTCATCTTACGAGGACCCTTGAAATCCTTAGGCAAACGCTTATTACGTAGAGCCGGCACTAAACATGGCACGCCCAATGTTCTGGAGGTCACCCCTGCTTCCACTGATGGATTAACCGGCGATTGTTGTTGAGCCACCAGCTGAGCCGCCAGCTCAGCCTCCCAACGTGCTCTACCCTGATCCACCAAGGTCTGAGCGTCCACACCACCGCGCGCTGGGTCATGCCGACAAAGTTGGTTACGGCATTGTTCAATGCTCGAAACTGCTGGCAAGTCAATCCTTTCACGACTGTACGAATAAGCCACCTGCTGATCCAGTGCTGTCTGAAGAAGTTCTCTGGCCCTCCGTGTCTCTATCGCAACCGGAGACTCGCCTTCAACCGGTAAAGCCGCCAATCACGTTGCCGCAACAATCATGTTTTCCAAAGGGTTAGAATAGTGACCCGGCGGTGTCAAAACGTGCTGAGGAGGAGTATTATTCAAGCGAGGTGGATCCATCGTATGCGGCTGAACCGGCGCGCCAGTCACAGGCACCTCAAGCACCCGGTTCACTATCGGCGGGTCACTGGTTCCTACTCCAGACGTGTTGAAGAGGTTCCTCGCCTCATAAACCGAGGGTAAATGACTCTGGTGCCTCCTTCTCATGATCTCGTTCGAAGCGTTGTGATCCAAGGTGAGCCGGAAAGAGTCTGCCTGGATCCGTTGTGCCTAAGCGTCCAAAGCAGCTAGTTCCGCAGCCATCCTAGCGTTCTCAGCCGCCAGCTCTTCCTTGGCTTGAGCTATCTCATCTCGTAGCTTCGCCACATCCACCTTGTGTTACTCCTGGTTATCCGTGGTCACCTCCACCCCCATCAAAGTCGCCAAAGCCTCCAATAACTCTGTCAAAGCTCGAGCCAGCGGGCGTGCAGTACCGCTAGCACGAGCCGCCGTAGCAGCAGTTGAGCTAGAGGTCATAGTTGCAGCGGTTGTCAAACCAAGCACCGGCTGTGTACCGGCCATGAAGATCGCCACCCAGTTCGGCACCTCATAGGGTTCCACAATATTGTCGCCATCGGAACATCCCCCAAGCCGGCCGTCTTGCACTTGATACATTGAATTAGTATCACCTGTGGACGATTCACCGTCAGAGTAGATGGCCATCTCACCACCAGACACAGATCCTTCCTCAAATTTCGCCCCATGGATGAAACCAACAAAGGCATGCTTCACGGCGGGCTGAACCTGGGCGGGTCGTGCACGCTGAGCCATCTCGATGATGTCGGTGTAGGTGTCCGGCTCAGGGCCCGGTTCGCCGATCTTGCCGATGAAGACGTTGATTCCACCAAAGGGGACCCAGTACCCGTACTCAATTGAGCTGGCCTCGGTGCCCCAGCCTGCATCGTCGATGTAGAGCTTGCCACGACGACTCTTGGTCATCCGGCCCACAGTGTATCCCTTGATCCCTACGAAGCTGCCCTTCAAGAACTCGAAACCACCTTGCGCTGGCCCCACGGTGGGCGCCAACTGTCGTGGACTTAACACGGCAGATGTCCTAGCGAAAGGACTTAGCCATGGATCCATCGCAACTAGGTTAGCTTAAAGGGGTTAATCGGGACAAAGGACACAGAGAGTTTATTCTAGTTCAGCCCCTTGCGGTGAAGGTAAAAAAGGCCTACTACAGTTTGGGGTTGTATTTCTTGGGTTTCGATTACCAGGAAGCGAATACGCTTGACCTAGTTCTCGATCTATTGTTTCTTCTCCTAAACCGCCGCCAGGTCGTCCCTTTATATACACAGGTTGACACCCGGCGGATCACGGAGTCCCGACCGGCTCATACACAGTGTGTCCGGCTCAGTGACTAACTACGTTTGCCTTACAAAACAAGTCATACACATATGGTGGTTCATCCTCTTGGGCCTCAAGTCACCTCTGGGTCTTGGGCCATCAATGGGCTTGTATGAGCCGCCATCTTACCATGGCGGAACGAAAGAGGTGCCACGGCAACGACAACGGAGAAGGTGCCACGGCAACATTCCAATGATCCGACAACTCATTGAGATACCGGTGCAAAAGAGCAAGTGTGCAAAGGTGTGGAACATGCTAGAGATGTTGCGGTGATCCTGGTTACCGGGTTCCCACGGGTCGACGCATGGCAAACGAGGAGGAACGTGCAATGACAACTCAAACACGGTGCAAACACAGGCATCTCATACAACACACATGCATTCGTTCACAGGCGTCGTCTCGTATTATACCTTTGAAGCGTGCATTTTTGGAGCGGATCGGGTTCGATGCGGTGTAGAGGAAGTAGACGTTCTCGGGACAGTCGTAGTGGAAGTAGTGGTACACGATGACGGTACTGGAAGTAGTTCTTCATGTTTTGGCGAGGAACTTGACGGATACAATGCCTTCGGAGCGACGGTAGTGTACACGGCAACCGTAGTCCAACTTGAAGGATCGCCGATGTCATGGTACTTGGTGACATGCACATGATGGTAGTTGTACATGTTTGTAGAGGTACTTGGCGTCCAGTGCCGTACTTGGCGAATCCAAGACATAGAGGTACACTTGTTGAAGCGAAACTTGACGAAATCCATCTGGAGGTAGCCGGCCGTGGTCGTACTCATGTTGATGTGCAACACGATGGTCTTGATGGATCGTAGTTGAACTTGGCGGTCCGTATGGTCAACGTAGATGAACTTGGCTACAGTTATTCTTGTGCTCACGAAACGGCAAAGAGACACAGCAGCGAAGCTACTGCTCAAGGACGTCGCGGTCGGTCAACACAGACGCTGGAGATGGAAGAACGACTGCAGGCAGAGAGGGCCAACGAGAGGATGCATGCGAGGTGGCTGTCCATGGCAGCGTCGGGCAGGGCTCGAGCTCGGACTCGAGGCAGAAGACAACCGTGAACCGCAGAGGTGCGACAACAGAGGCCGAAGGGGTGGTTGATGCCGCGGGAATGATGGCTCCAGCGCGGGGCAGACGGAGCAGCTCCGGCGGTGGCGGGGTACAAGGCGATGACGTCGCCGGACGTTGGTGGTGGCTGGAGGTGGAGGCGCTGCGACGTGCAGCGGCGGGCGCGATCTTGGAGCACCCCAGCCGGAGGACGAGGCAAGGGCATGTCTAGGCGGGGCTACAAAGATGATGGTGGACCAGAGAGCGGGCGGCAGCCTGGTTCTGCGGTGGCTCTTGTGAGGTGGGAGGAGGGGATCGAGGAGAGGGCGAGGGGATCCGGCGCTGGCGGCGCTGGAGGATGGACGAGGGGGAGTGGGGGATCGGTGAGAGAGCTAGGGTTAAAACAGGGGAGCCGGATGGGCTTCTGGTGGGTGGTTGCTGCTGGGCATGAGTGGCCTGCTGGGCTATGCTCTCTCTCCCTCGCTCTTCTTCTTTTATTTCCCAAAACAAAAAAAATATCAAAGAAGAAAAGGAGAAGAAAGGAAGTGTTAGGTAAAGAATATGCGCGGGTGGTTAATTTTCCCGGACTCATAAAAATGAGCTTGATCTAGGAAAATAGAAGTGGGCATGATCGAAGTTTAAATTCAAACTCTTTGAATTTAATTCAAATGGTTTGACTAGAACAAGGTTTTAGAAGTGTCCAAAAATGTTGAGAATTTAGGAAGAGCCTTGATAATAGGGGAAAGAATTGTTGGCAAAGTTTGAGGCAAGGAATTGAGATAGAAAATGCCTGGAACTTAAACTGCAGGTGTGTTATGGTGATTCCAAAGTTAATGGAATATTTTAATATGTCTCCTTAAATATTGAGAGGATGTGTTATAAAGAGAAATCACCATGTGAATTCCCTCGATTTAAATGGATCAAAGATCCATGCACTTTATTTAGTGAGTTTTTTTAAAAAGGGTTGCATGATGACGTGATGCAATGCAAATGATGCAATGATGAATGTAACAAACAAATAAATCGCATAGCAAAACTCGAAAAACAAGGAAGGCGTCTCGAGCGTCGGTCTCGAGGCGTCACAACACTCCTCCACTTACAAGAGATCTCGTCGTAAGATCTAGGATGGCACCCGAGAGAAGCGGAAGAGGAAGAGGTAAAACAAAGTTGCTTCTTGTACAAACGAGTGATACCAAAGAACCTTGAGAGGTTAAACAATTGAAAGAAAGAATACAACGAAGATGAACAAAGTTGAAAACACTCCGTTAGAAAAGAGGAACAAGGAACATTACGAGAACCTTGTAGGTTGAAAGACATAAGAAAAGGGTTACAATCGACAAAAAGTACATGCCAACACTCTGGTTGAAACGAGATGTACTAGGAACGATAAAGATCAATTACGACAACACTCCGGTTGGAAATGGAAGGCATAGAGTATGAACTTGGCAAAATGTAAGCACTTGGATGAGACTCCGGTTAGAAGAGGAATGATAGACACAACACTCCGGTTAAATGGAAAGAATCAACATGCATTTGACAAGATTGGGCAATCCTTGACAAAAGGATCAACACAATGCCTCCGGAAGAAATGAAAGAATGGAATGAAATGAACAGAGACGAACATGAGAACTCTCCCAATTAAAATTGAAAAGAGTATCCTTACGAATAAGGGTTGAACGGAGTTGTTGGAAAATCAACAATGAAAAGAACAAACTTGTTGTGGGCTTATGGACCACATCTCAAAATTATGAGGTGACAAGCGGCCACTAACGGAAACAGTTGATTGGATTGAGATAAACAAGGAGATGAAAAATTCTTCACCAAGATGAGAAGAAGAAAATTGGATCATTGATAAACACCGCAAATAGCTACATTCCTTAGGAAAGGCTTTAAGTGGAATCTATACCAAGATAACACCAACGAAGAAATTATTGGGTTGAAAAGATCTCGTGAACGAATTGAAAATGATGGGTTTAAAATATGTCACTCTTGAAAACTTGTAAATAATGAAACACAAAGGGAAATTATCAAGAATGACATAACACGACCTCAAAAGATAAGGTAGGAAGAATTTTACTTCGGAATGCAAGATGAAGAATACTTGAACTCCTCAAAACAAGACATGTGTTGAGCACCATGTTTAATTTTGAGTATAGCTTACTTTGAGAGAAATCTTGAAGAACAATTGAAGAATTAAAAGAATCCTTGACGAAGCACCATGTAGAGCCTCCATGAACAAGTCTGGTAATAAAAGTATGATAAAAAGAAAGAGAAGTTGAGAACACAAGGTGAAGCCTTGTGATGATTTAGATGGAGCTTTGCGGCGAGATAATCGAGAAAACTTGGAACTCCGAAAAAAGAAAGATGAAACAATTGAAACTGAGAATTGATAACATGAATGAAGTCCGGATGTAGGAATTAATCACTTGGATTTAACAAGAATAAGAATTATGTTATGCTTATCCTTGGATTTGGAATACTACTTATTCTCGTAGAAAGGATTAAGAGAGATATGGCGTAAACTTGAGAAGGTCTTCAACGAACCACCGGCAGGATTGAAACAACGATTAAATTAATATTAGAACATAGGAAGAGGAATCTTGAACAAACCGCCGTAAGAGTTAAAAATGAAAGTAACAAAGGCACAATTCACCGGGAAGAATTGGAAAACGAGTGAAGATACCTGAGGGGATTTAGATACATGAGAATGAAGAGATCACGAGCTGACTAGAACGATGCACCGGAAGAATTCGAGAACGAGAGCTGAAAGCTGAGAATGAATAATTCTGAGATGATGGGCTACGGAGAATCAATCTGAAAAGACTCTTGAATTGCTCCGGATGGGTGAAAAAAATTCTCACAATCGAAAACAATTATGAGAGGATGGAATAATGCTAGAACCATGAATCTTCGAGAGAACGGGCCAAGATTTAGAGGAAACACTTCTTTGGTCTTCAAAATCAGAGAATGATGACGAGATATGGCACCATGAATTATTGAGGCACTCTGGAATGAAGAATAGAAAGGTTGAACCAATGATGAAAAGAATTTGAAAGATCTTGGACAAAGACATTTGACTGATGATAATACATTCTTACGTCAAACTTTGAAATGAATTTGGGAATAACTCCAAAAAAGTTAGAAGAGTCAGGTAAGATCCTGGAAAAAGACCTGTGGGTTAGGGCCCACTCAAAAGAAAACACTGTTGAATGATTTAAAAGAGAATTTCGCCGGTAGAATTAAATGGCTTGAATAAAGTAAGACCTCAAAATAGCTTGAGAGGATTGCGAATAGAAACTTGAATCTTCTAGGATATCTTCAGCACTCCAGATAAACATGAATAGCAAGAGGTGGATGATTAAGAGGTGCACCGGCATGAGAAAGCATTTGAAACAAGGAAAGGATATGATCGATGTGACGCCCCCGATTCAATCGTACACTAATCATGCACGCAAATGTGTACGATCAAGATCAGGGACTCACGGGAAGATATCACAACACAACTCTAAAACATAAATACGTCATACAAGCATCATAATACAAGCCAGGGGCCTCGAGGGCTCGAATACAAGTGCTCGATCATAGACGAGTCAGCGGAAGCAACAATATCTGAGTACAGACATAAGTTAAACAAGTTTGCCTTAAGAAGGCTAGCACAAACTGGGATACAGATCGAACGAGGCGCAGGCCTCCTGCCTGGGATCCTCCTAACTACTCCTGGTCGTCGTCAGCGGGCTGCACGTAGTAGTAGGCACCTCCAGTGTAGAAAGAGTCGTCGTCGACGGTGGCGTCTGGATCCCGGGCTCCATCGTCTGGTTGCAGCAATCGGGTAGAGAGATGGGGAAAAAGGGGAAACAAGGCAACCGTGAGTACTCATCCAAAGTACTCGCAAGCACGGAGCTACACTACATATGCATGGATATATGTGTAAAGGGGCATGTCAGTGGACTGAACTGCAGAATGCCAGAATAAGAGGGGGATAGCTAATCCTGTCAAAGACTACGCTTCCGGCAGCCTCCGTCTTGCAGCATATAGAAGAGGGTAGACTGAAGTCCTCCAAGTAGCATCGCATAGCATAATCCTACCCGGCGATCCCCTCCTCGTTGCCCTGTTAGAGAGCGATCACCGGGTTATATCTGGCACTTGGAAGGGTGGGTTTTATTAAGTATCCGGTTCTAGTTGTCATAAGGTCAAGGTACAACTCCGAGTCGTCCTTTTACCAAGGGACACGGCTATTCGAATAGATAAACTTCCCTACAGGGGTGCACCACATAACCCAACACGCTTGATCCCATTTGGCTGGACACACTTTCCTGGGTCATGCCCGGCCTCGGAAGATCAACACGTCGCAGCCCCACCTAGGCACAACAGAGAGGTCAGCACGCCAGTCTAAACCTAAGCGCGCAAGGGTCTGGGCCCATCGCCCTGAGCACACCTGCACGTTGCGTGGGCGGCCGGAAGCAGACCTAACCTAGTGGCGTTCCAGTCCAATCCGGCGCGCGCCGCTCCGTCGCTGACGTCACGAAGGCTTCGGCTGATACCACGACGCCGGGATACCCATAACTACTCCCGCGTAGATGGTTAGTGCGTATAGACCAAATGGCCAGACTCAGATCAAATACCCAGATCTCGTTAAGCGTGTTAAGTATCCGCGAACGCCGATAGGGCCAGGCCCACCTCTCTCCTAGGTGGTCTCAAACCCGCCCTGTCGCTCCGCCACAAAGTAACAGTCAGGGGCCGTCGGGATCCCAGGCCCACCACTACCTGGGTGGAACCACCTGCCCCTACAGCCCCCAACTCCGAACAGTATCACAGGTAATGTAACAGTGTAAAGTATATAGTATATGTCCGCGATCACTTCCCGAAGTGATCACGGCCCAGTAGTATAGCATGGCAGACGGACAAGAGTGTAGGGCCATTGATGGAACACTAGCAACCTATACTAAGCAAGTAGGATTGCAGGTAAAGGTATCAACAGCAGTATCAAAGACAGGCTATGCAGTAGTATAGGATTAACTGAAAGCAGTAACATGCTACACTACTCTAATGCAAGCAGTAGAGAAGAATAGGCGATATCTGGTGATCAAGTGGGGGGGATTGCCTGGTTGCTCTGGCAAGAGAGAGGGGTCGTCAACTCCGTAGTCGTACTGGGTAGCAGCAGCGTCGGTCTCAGTGTCTAGCGAGAGAAGAGGGGGGAGAAACAATAAATATTTAAGCAAACAGATGCATAGCGATGCATGACATGACAAGTAACGGTGCTAGGGGTGCCCTAACGCGGTATGAGGTGATACCGGTGAAGGGGGGAAACATCCGGGAAAGTATCCCCGGTGTTTCGCGTTTTCGGGCAGAGGAGCCGGAGGAGAAAGTTTGCGAGTTCGATAGGTTAGGGATGCGTGGCGAACGAACGGGCTGTGTATCCGGGTTCGTCTCGTTGTTTTGAGCAACTTTCATGTACAAAGTTTTTCCAACCGAGTTACGGTTTATTTTATATTAATTTTTAAAGTGTCGAATCATTTTCTAGAAATAACAGATTTAATTTAATCCTAAAATGCATTTATGACGTCAGCGGTCAAACGTGGACTTTGACTAGTCAACAGACCTCTGGGTCCCACATGTCATTGAATAAGACCAACTAATCAGGTTTAGTTAGTCTAACTAAATGATTAGGTTTATTAATTACAATTAATTAGGTTAACTAAACACAATTAATTAGGTTAATTAATTTAGTTAATTAATTAATATAATTTTATTTTTATCTTTTTTTATTATTCTTTTTCCTTTTAAAAACAAAATTGTTCTAGGGGTGGGGCCCCTTTGACATAGGCCCAGCGGGGCCTATCGGGCACGCGGTTAGCGGGCGCTGGGCGATGCGAGCGCCCATCCCAGAAGAGGGTCGAGCAGCGCAGACAGGCGCCAGCACCGGGCGACGACCAAGACCGCGGCGAGGGTGGCCGGAACGGGGCGGCGCCGGTGATGCAGGGCGGTGGGGAGGCAAGTGTGGTGCGCGCAGGCCGGAAAGCAAGCCGGCGCGACCGCGTAGTGGGGGCAGAGGCGGAAGGCGGGGCGCGGGACGGCCGGGACGAGCTGCCGGCGGCAGCAGGCGCATCATAGCAGCAAGGCAGAGCCAGTGAGGGGTGGTCAGCGCGGCGGGCCAGCGGCAGCGAGCCGAGACGGGCGGGCAGCGAGTGAGGCCAGGGGCGCGCAGGGCGTCCCGCAGCGACTGGCGCAGCTGCAGCGCGGGTCGCGGGCGCAGCGCGTGCAGGCGCAGTGTACGGGCGCGTGCGGGACAGGGCCACGGTGAGCGCGACGAGTGCGAGCTTGCGAGCGTGGGCAGAGGCAAGGACGCCGAGAAGGGCCACGGCATGGTCGTGGTGAGCGCGGGTAAAGGGGGAGAGGAGGCCGGGGGCCTCACCGGCGTTTGCTGAGAAGAGGGCGGCGAGGCTCGGGGGCGACCCGCGGGGAGGAGGACGGGGACGAGGCGTCGTCGCGGCGTCGGGGAGGCGGGCGCAGTCCGGCGGGGAGGAGGACGGGGACGCGGCGACGAGGACCGGCGACGGCGCGGCAGCTTCGGGGCGGCGGCGGTGAGGTGACGGCGCCATGGATGGGTGCCTGCGTCGGGGTCGGGCGCGACCCCGATCTAGATCGAGACGAGAGGGAGAGAAACGTGGGGGTCGTGCGGGGGAGTGTTGACACTGGGGGTTAGGGAGGGTTTCAGGGTAGTGGGGGATAAGGTAGGATGGGGTGGGCCGGTTAGGGCCAGATGGGCTGGCCAGCTGGGTCGTCTGGCCCAGTTGGCCGGGGGGGTCCTTCTCTTTTATGTTGTTTTCACTTTTGTTCTTTTCATTTTATTTATTTAGTTTCCTCTAAGTTTCTGTTTTATAAAAATTAGCACTAGAACCTAAACCTGCATTTATAATTATACTACTGCCACAACAATTATTTACCCAAAACAAAATAGTTTAATATTTAATAAAATCCAATATGTAATTATTTAATTGTTTTGACTACTGTTTTAATTACCTAATTGCATTTAAACCTTTTCTAACAATGTGGTTTCTCCACCATTACTAATTATGCGTTATTTGACTCACTCCGAACATTTTAGTTTTAATATTTGAAAACTTTTATTGTTTGCCTTTAATTGAATTTGAATTTGAATCGGTTTCGAACTAACATGAGATTAGCGATAGTAATCGAAGTGACGTGGCATCATTAGCAGAGAATTACTGTAGCTTAATTATCCGGGCGTCACAATCGACAAAGCTTGAATTGAGTCCACTGGTTAGAAAGAGAACGAAGAATGATGAACTCGAAGCTCGTGAGCCTCTCCATGAGAAATCACTGGTTAAGAACATTGAAGGAAAAGAGTGAAGAGTCTTCACATGAATTAAATTGATACTTGATTAAGAAATCTGAGTCCTTGAAGAAAAAGGGTGGGAGGGTGGGAAAACAAAGGCAACTTGGGGACGAATGAAACGAACAACATTGGGAAACTGAGAGGTAATCTTGCGAATGTTGAAATGATCGGGTCCACTTGAAGAGAAGCACGTCGTTTGGAAAAGAATTAACATGACAACCTCGATGTTCAAGAAGGATTAGTACTCACATATAAATATGAGAACAAAGCTTAGGGAAGGTATGGAATCAACACTTGACATTGAAGCAACTCGAATACCACAAACCAAAACAAAAACAAAGGATTTGGCTTGCACAATAAGCCGGAAACAAACATATGATAGATCATGTGTCTGTTGGAAAGATATCCTACGAGATACCAAAATTCCCACTTATCAACTCCCAAAACTTTCTGGTTATGCAATCTGGTGTTGGGGATACAGGGGAAGCACAATATCTCACCCAAACAAACAATCCCTAAATCCAGCTGTATCTATCCGACAACACATAACCAAGAAAACTCCGAAAAATCGTGTACCTCAACCTTCGAAAAGCATCCGTTATACGAGCTATGGCAATACTCCCGAACTCCCGCCCCAGTACTGGGTGGCATCGAGGTTATCTCACCAACGACTGCATAAAAGAAATTTCCGATGTCGGCGAACTCAGGTATTCCAGAACTGCAATGATAAAATTGTGACGACAACACCTCGGAGCTCAACTCCCCTGGACACTGCCACTACCCCTAAATGTCAGGAGGCACCAAGAACAATGTTCTCGTCACAAGAATATCAGAACAATCCCAAGATACCCGCATGATCCTAAATTTTTTTAGTGAAATTTGAGGAGAGGAAAGTCAAAACATCTACGTCAGGAGGCCTCACCAGAGCGACGAAGGGACTAAGGAGTAAAATGAATCCTACTCTCCAATATATATAATCCTAAGACTCAAAATATTTTTGTTCTAGACTCAACAACGTCAGCGATTCGATCAAGCAGAGGGCTCCTTAGTCGGGGATGGCTCTGATTACCAACTTGTAACGCCCACGATGCGGCTATATCTCTCACGTGTCGGGGCACAACTTAGAGGCATAATCGCATTGTGGTTTTGTCTCGAGAAGGGTCATCTTCACACAATCCCATGTAATGAACAAGAATGGGATAAAGAGTTGGCTTACAATCGCCACTTCACACAATACTTGAATGAATTCATACATCATCAGAGTACACACAAAGTTCGACTATGGACAAATACAAAAGAAAAGAAGATAACCCAAATGCTAGATCCCCGATCGTCCAAACAGGGCACCACTACTGATCATCAGGAAACGAAACATAGTAACGACCAAGGTCCTCGTCGAACTCCCACTTGAGTTCGGTTGCGTCACCTGCACTGGTCTCATCGGCACCTGCAACTGTTTTGGTAGTGTCTGTGAGTCACAAGGACTCAGCAATCTCAAACCCGCGAGATCGGGACTATTTAAGCTTATGTGTAGGATGGGGGTAATGAGGTGGAGTTGCAGCAAGCACTAAGAAAATATGGTGGCTAACATATGCAAAGAAGAGCGAGAAGATAAGCAACGCAATGGTCGAGAAGCTAGAAGTGACCAAGAAGTGATCCTGAAACTGCTTACGCACAACCATAACACAAGAACCGTGTTCACTTCCCGGACTCCGCCGAAAAGAGACCATCACGGCTACACACGCGGTTGATGCATTTGAATTAAGTTAGTGTCAAGTTCTGTACAACCGGACATTAACAAATTCCCATCTGCCACATAACCGCGGGCACGACTTTTGAAAGTTTATACCCTGCAGGGGTGTCCCAACTTAGCCCATCACAGGCTCTCACGATTAGCGAAGGACATTCCTTCTCCCGGAAAGACCCGGTCACTCTCAGAATCCCGGTTACAATACATTTCGACAATGGTAAAACAAGACCAGCAAGACCACTCGACTGTGCCGACAAATCCCGATAGGAGCTGCACATATCTCGTTCGCAGGGCACACCGGATAAGCTAAGCGTACAAGTACCAACATAACCCAAGTTGCCAAGGGATGGTCCCGCACGGTGCTCTAGTTTGGACCAACACTCAGAGGAGCACTGGCCCGGGGGTAAATAAAGATGACCCCGGTCTCCGGAAACCCAAGGGAAAGGCTTAGATGAGGCAAATGTAAAACCAAGGTTGGGCCTTGCTGGAGGAGTTTTATTCAAAGTGAACTATCAAGGGGGTCCCATAACCCCAACCGCGTAAGGAACGCAAAATCAAGGAACATAACACCGGTATGACGGAAACTAGGGCGGCAAGAGTGGAATAAAACACCAGGCATGAGGCCGAGCCTTCCACCCTTTACCAAGTATATAGATGCATTAATTAAAATAAGATATATTGTGATATCCCAACATATCCATGTTGCAACATGGAACAAACTTCATCTTCACCTGCGACTAGCAACGCTATAAGAAGGGCTGAGCAAAAGCGGTAAATTAGCCAAACAACGGTTTGCTAGAAAGGTGGGTTAGAGGCTTGACATTGCAATATGGGAGGCATGATAAAAAAAGTGGTAGGTAGCGCAACATACTGATAGAGCAAACAACTACCAAGAAAAGATAGAAGTGATATCGAGGGTAATGGTCATTTTGCCTGAAATTCCGCTAGGAAGAAGATCAAGTCCGTGAAGTAGACGAACCAACATAGTCAAACGGGTCCTCACAATCTCAACGTAACCGGAACTATCAAGGAGAAGTACAACCGGAAAGAAGAAAACAACATAGTAAACACACAAGCATAAACATGGCATGATGCATAACCAAGTATTATGCATGTCCGGTTTAATAAGGCATGGCATGGCAAGGTGCAACAAACAACACTACAAATTAAGTGGAGCTCAATATCCAACGAATTGCATATCGACGAAAGACCACATTCATTTATTTAGTTCTCTCTCATTTATGTACCCAACAATATTAATTGTTATTAAACATGGCTAGGGGTGAAGCCCAATTAAACTACACTATCTAAGCAAATCAAATGGGGCTGGAAACAACAAACAACAATTTCGGAAAATCCTCACATGCATTAAGCAATTTAATGCAAACAAAAATTTTAAACATTTAAATGTTGTTATCATGATGCGGATGACATATGCAAGTTTTATGCCATTTTATGAAAATGTTGACATGAGCACGCTATGAAGCATTTGGTCACCATGGCGGAACGAAAGGGGTGCCACGGCAAAGACAACGGAGATGGTGCCGCGGCAACATTCCAATGATCTGACAACTCATTGAGATACCGGTGCAAAAGAGCAAGTGTGCAAAGGTGCGGAACATGCTAGAGATGGTGGGGTGATCCTGGTTACCGGGTTCCCACGGGTCGATGCATGGCAAACGAGGAGGAACGTGCAATGACAACTCAAACACGGTGCAAACACGGGCATCTCATACAACACACATGCATTCGTTCACGGGCGTCGTCTCGTCATTATACCTTTGAAGCGTGCATTTTTGGAGCAGATCGGGTTCGATGCAGTGTAGAGGAAGTAGACATTCTCGGGACGGTCGTAGTGGAAGTAGTGGTACACGGTGACGGTACTGGAAGTAGTTCTTCATGTTTTGGCGAGGAACTTGACGGATAGAATGCCTTCAGAGCGACGGTAGTGTACACGGCAATCGTAGTCCAACTTGAAGGGTCGTCGATGTCATGGTACTTGGTGACATGCACGGGATGGTAGTTGTACACGTTCGTAGAGGTACTTGGCGTCCGATGTGGTACTTGGCGAATCCAAGACATAGAGGTACACTTGTTGAAGCGGAACTTGACGAAATCCATCTAGAGGTAGCCGGCCGTGGTCGTACTCATGTTGACGTGCAACACGATGGTCTTGATGGATCGTAGTTGAACTTGGCGGTCCGTATGGCCAACGTAGATGAACTTGACGACAGTTATTCTTGTGCTCACGAAACGACAAAGAGACACAACAGCGAAGATGCTGCTCGGGGACGTCGCAGTCGGTCAACGCAGAGGCTGGAGATGGAAGAACGGCTGCAGGCAGAGAGGGCCGACGAGAGGATGCAGGCGAGGTGGCTATCCATGGCAGCGTCGGGCAGGGCTCGAGCTCGGACTCGAGACAGAGGGCAACCGTGAACCGCAGAGGTGCGACAATAGAGGCCGAAGGGAGGTCGATGCCGCGGGAACGACGGCTCCAGCTCGGGCGGAAGGAGCAGCTCCGGCGGTGGCGGGGTACAAGGCGAGGACGCCACTAGACGTTGGGGGTGGCTGGAGGTGGAGGCGCTGTGAACTGCAGCGTCGGGCGCGACCTTGGAGCACCCCAGCCATAGGACAAGGCAGGGGCATGTCTAGGCGGGGCTCCAACGACAATGGTGGACCGGAAAGCTGACGGCAGCCTGGTTCTGTGGTGGCTGGAGCGAGGTGGGAGGAGGTTATCGAGGAGAGGGCGAGGGGATCGGGCGCTGGTGGCGCTGGAGGTTGGGCGAGGGGGAGTGGAGGATCGGTGAGAGAGCTAGGGTTAAAATAGGGGAGTCGGATGGGCTTCTGGTGGCTGGTTGCTGTTGGGCCTGAGTTGTCTGCTGGGCTATGCTCTCTCTCCCTCACTCTTCATCTTTTATTTCCCAAAACAAAAAATATCAAAGAGGAAAAGGAGAAGAAAGGAAGTGTTAGGGAAATAATATGCGCAGGTGGTTAATTTTCCCGGACTCATAAAAATGAGCTTGATCCAGGAAAAATAGAAGTGGGCATGATCGAAGCTTAAATTCAAACTCTTTGAATTTAATTCAAATGGTTTGAACTAGAACAAGGTTTTAAAAGTGTCCAAAAATGTTGAGAATTTAGGAAGAGCCTCGATAAAAGGGAAAAGAATTGTTGGCAAAGTTTGAATCAAGGAATTGAGATAGGGAATGCATGGAACTTAAACTGCAGGTGTGTTACGGTGATTCCAAAGTTAATGGAATATTTTAATATATCTCCCTAAATATTGAGAGGATATGTTATAAAGAGAAATCACCATGTGAATTCCCTCGATTTAAATGGATCAAAGATCCATGCACTTTATTTAGTTGAGTTTTTTTAAAAAGGGTTGCATGATGACATGATGCAATGCAAATGATGCATTGATAAATGCAACAAACAAACAAATCGCACAGCAAAACTCGGAAAACAAGGAAGGCGTCTGGAGCGTCAGTCTCGGGGCGTCACAGAGGGGTTCCTCTGGCACGATGAAATCTTCATTGCCGAGGCTGGCATCATCATCGGAGATCGGTAGATAGTTGCTATCTTCCGAATCCTCATTCCCGACCTGCACATCGGAGTTAACTTGCCCCTCCTCCCGTTCGTCTTGTTCGGGCGTAGGCTCAACGGGGTCTTCAGGGTCTTCGGCATTGTCCGGAGTGTTATCGTCTCCGGTGCCGGTATTACTTTCCTTTGAGCGACGTGATTTTGAGCGGCATCGCTGGCGTCGACGTTTCGGTGGTGCATCCGCGGGTCTATCCTTGATCGAATCTTTCCTGCCTTCGTCTGTAATGGTGAGGGATCGCATTAGGTCCAGAGCATCATTTAAGTGCGAGGATTGGATGGCGAAATGAGAGTCCGCGGAGCTAGTCAGGGCAAGGGCCTCCTGGCCATGCTCACTTGGCATGGACCTCGAGAGTTCGGAGCTAGCGTCCAGGGGCGAGTCTAGCTTTTCAATGATAAGGGGAACCCAGTTTGGCTCCGGGCTTGCCGATGACACAATCGCCTCTGGATCTCCAGTAGTGAGCTTCATAATAGCTGAGAGTCTGGTGGGCTCCAAACTCCCATCCTCGGACCCAGCAGTTTGCTCCGGATATAAGGCCAGAGCGGTGGTCGAAGCCACGAACCCTTCGAAGATCAAGTCTCCTCGGATATCAGCGACATAATTCAGGCTCCCAAAACTAATCTGATGACCGGGGCCGTAGCTTTCGATTTGTTCGAGGTGGCCAATTGAATTGGCACGCGGAGCAAAGTCGCCGAACACAAAAATTTGACCGGGGAGAAAAGTATCCCCGGGAACAGCATCGTCGTTGATGATCGAACGAGCCATCGAACCTTCTGTTTGACGGCACAGTGGAACTCTCAATGAAAGCACCAATGTCGATGTCAAAACCGACCGATCTCGGGTAGGGGGTCCCGAACTGTGCGTCTGAGGATCGAGGGTAACATGAGATAAAGGGGACACAATGTTTACCCAGGTTCGGGCCGTCTTAATGGAGGTAATACCCTACTTCTTGCTTCATTGACTTTGATGAGTATAGGGGTTACAAGAGTTGATCTACCTTGAGATCGTAATGGCTAAACCCTAGCTATCTAGCCTATGTGAATTCTGATGGCCTCAACGGACTAAACCCTCCGGTTTATATAGACACCGGAGGGACCTAGGGTTGTACAGAGTCGGTTTACAGAAAGGAAACTATACGTCCGGATGCCAAACTTGCCATCCATGCAAAGGAGATCCCCATCCGGACATGGGGGAAGGCCTTCTTCTTTGTATCTTCACGGCCCATCATTCCTGCCCATATCACATAGCCCAGACACCCGAGGACCCCATAATCCAGGACTCCCTCAGCAGCCGCACTAAGCTTTGCTCCTCGACCCTGTTGTCTCGATGTGTCGCCGCATCGCGCTTCTCTGTCTGCTGGGTGGAGGTCGCCGCGCGCCTAATTAATTAAGGTATTCTTTTCGTGAGTGGCTTAATTAAGGTATTCAATTCCTAAGGGTAGTGTTGTACTAGTACTTTGCGTGTAAATTGACTGGCCATTAATTTTTGTCATTGCACGCCTCGATAACAATATGGAGCGCCCTCAGTAATTATGAAAATAAAACCTTGTGATTTATGCACGCATCTTTGGGCAACAGTTAATCTATGTATTAATGTTGTTGTTTTGTTTTTAATTACCATTTGTGTGGTGCAGATGGAACAATCTTGATGGATGAATGATCAGAAAATCACAGAATTTATCAGTGGTGTGACAGAGTTCATGAATTTGGCTGAAAGTACAAAGAGGAGAATTGGTGATGCGGATTACATCCCGTGTTCATGTGCTGATTGTGCCAATACAGAGTCACATGTAGTTGGAGATGTCCAGTGGCACTTAGTCTCTCGGGGATTCATGGATGGATATACACGTTGGACCAGACATGGTGAAGAGGAGGTCATGGATGGAAACACCCAGAGCTGCGAGATGCCAAACCCCGATCAGTGTCACATGGATGTTGAATCTAACATCGGGGCAGACGCGTCAAGCTACCAATGGAACACCGGAAAGCCGAAATGCCCACTGGAAAACCAAGACATCGATGCAGATCACGACGATCTTGATACGCCAGATTGTGCTGCTATGATTGCAGATTTCGAGGGCCCAAAAAAGGATATGATTGGGTACAAGGATCTGCCAACCATTGATGCGGACTCCAAGAAAGAATGGTATACAGGATGCAAAAAAGAAATATTCCAGGTTGAGTGCCACCCTGGCGCTTGTCAGATTTAAAGCAGCAAACGGTCTATCAAACAAGGGCTTCACAGAGATGTTCGGTCTTTTCAAAGAAATTCTTCCAGAAGATAATGTGCTCCCCAGAAGCACGAATGAAGTGAAGAAAATTGTTTGCCCATTGGAACTTGAAGTACAGAAGATACACGCTTGTGTCAATGATTGTATATTGTACCGTGGTGAGTACAAAGATTTGCGTGCATGTCCCACATGCAAGCATGCACGATACAAGCGTATGAGAGCAAAGGACAAGTACAAATTGGACGACAAGATCAAGACAGGAATATCGTTCAAGGTTGTTTGGTACTTGCCTTTAATTCCAAGGTTGAGGCGTTTGTTTGCAAACCCTAGAGAGGCAAAGAGGTTGCGGTGGCATCACGATGAGCGAATTGTGGACAAGTTTATGAGGCACCCGAAAGATGGGGCTCAGTGGGAATTAATCGACAACAAGTTTGAAGACTTTGCCAAGGATCCTAGAAGTATATGGCTCAGGGAGTGTACTGACAAGATGAATCCTTTTGGTGATGTGAGCACCAATCACAGCACATGGTCGGTGCTTCTGTGCATATATAACCTACCTCATTGGTTGTGTATGAAGAAAAAATACATTATGATGTTAATGATTATCCAAGGCCCGAAGCAACCTGGAAATGACATCGACATTTCCTTTCAGCTACTGGTAGAAGAACTGCTGAAAGTGTGGATAGATGCGCATCTTGTAAAATGTTATGATGCTTATAGAAAGCAGATTTTCGATCTACATGCGATGCTGGTGCACACCATTCAAGATATGTCGAGATTAGGCAACACATCGGGGCAGAAAACAAAGGGAGATGTAGGGTGTGTCACATGCATGGACAAGACAGCTAGCAGAAGACTTCCCAAGTCGCAAAAAAACCGTGTATTTGCGTCATCGTAGGTTCTTACAGAAAACTCACCCATACCAATAGATGAAAGCTGAATTTGATGGTACGACAGAGGTAGGTGTGGGCCCAAGACCCTATGATGGGGAGGTGGTCCACAACATGGCTAAACAAATTAATGTTTTCTTGGCAAGAACCACCCTTTGAAGGTGAAACAAACACCCAAGGGTCAAGTGTTTAAGAAGAAATCAGTGTTCTAGAAATTACCTTACTGGGAGATTCTACATGCACGTCACCGCATTGATGTCATGCACGTAGAGAAGAACGTATGTGAAAGCATCCTTGGTACTCTGCTCAAGATTAAAGGTAAAAGAAAGGATGGTGACGGTTCATGGCTTGATATGCTTGCTCATCAATCAAACCGCAAGAGTGAAGCAGAAGATGATGACAAATTCATCAAAGCTCACCAGAGTTACAATTTCAGTACAAAAGAAGCAACATAGTGTTACACCTATTTGTTGTTAGTTAAGACACCCTCTTCCTACTCCGCAAACATCAGAAGTCTCGTGGATGTGAGCTCGGGTAAAATGAAAATGGGACACATGAAGTCACATGATTTCCACGTAATGTTGACACAAATCCTCCCGGTGGCCATCAGGAATCTGATGGACAAAGATATAAGAAACACACTCATTGAGCTCTGTGATTTCTTCAACCAACTATGGCAGAAAGTTGTACATCCTGAAGAGTCGGATCATATGCAAGATGATATTGCAAGAATACCGTCCAACCTAGAGATGTTTTTCCCACTGTCATTCTTTGATGTCATGGTCCATCTCACTGTGCACCTTGTCGATGATATAAAGTATTGTGGTCCTGTGTTTCTTCGCAACATGTATCCCTTCGAGCGGTTCATGGGAATACTGAAGCGCTTTTGTCGGAACCGAAACCATCCAGAGGCAAGCATCCTACAAGGTTATACCGCGGAGGAGGTGGTTGAGTTTTGCACCGAATACATGAAACAAAGACCTATAGATTTGCCCCTCTCTCACCACGAGGGAAGGCTGAAAGGTAAGCCAGTCCTTGCTGGCACACAAATGGTTGCACCCAGAGAATTGGCAGAGCAAGCCCATTTGACGGTACTGCTTAACAGCCAAGTTTTCAGCGCTTATGCGAAAGAACACTTGGCGGAGATACGCCAAAGCTTCTTACCGATGGTGCCTTCATGAGATGTGGAGATGAAGGAGCACACTAAGAACTACGCCGAATGACTGAAGAATCGTTTGGCACAAGGATCCATCGATGACATTGCTACGTGGTTGGCACAAAAGCCATCACCTATGATGTTGACATACCAAGCATATGACATCAATGGATACATGTTCTACACTGAGGAACGTGATCAGAAGACCTCATATCAGAACAACGATGTTCGAATAGAATGCATGATTGTAGATGAAGATGATAAAAGGGTATACTACGGAACCATCAAGAGATTTGGGACCTTGACTATGTGAAAGTTAAGGTGGCATTATTCAGGTGCACATGGATCCCTCTTGGTCATGTAAGGATTGATGAGAGACCTGTGTTAACAGGACAACGATGGCATATCACATGAACCAGTTCATTCTTGCTAGCGACGCTACCCAGATTTTCTTTGCGGAAGACCCCTTGCATAAGAACTGCCATATAGTGATGCATGGGAAGAGGAGGGTATTGGGTGCCGAGGATGTTGCCAATGAGGACGAGTACAATGAATTTACTGAGTTGCCAGCCAAGGGATCACGCACCCGTGCAACAGAGCAGCGTAAAATCATCAGAAAACCCAAGTTCATTCGTTGTCAACGTAGTGATCCTAGTTCCCCCATGTACATGGGAATTAAGCCATAAGACTAGTCTTTATGCCTACCCTGCAACTTAATTCGTTCAAATTAGAGTCGTTACGTGTACTGAATTTGTGAGTTATGCCCCGTTTTCTGTTGATGTAAGAGCCATTAATATGTTGACCTTGATATGTTGTCACCTCAGGCAATGAATATGAACTATTTTTTGTTGTTATTATTATTATATCATAGAGGTAGCACACTCAATTGATCTCACTATAGTATGTGTGAACAAAAATATGCAATCTGGTTTGCGACTAGCACACGCTTCATTGATGAAAGCCATGTGCTGACCAAACCCCGCCCACTATCTGAGTCGTGCTTTCTGATTGGCCAGAAACCAAAACCCACAGATCGTACGTCTGCACCGTTGGATGCTCCCAGATCGAACGGCGATCCTCATCCCTTTTGACAGCACATGCAATTCCAGTTGTAATATTATTTTTATGCACAAAATGCACGTTAAACTCAAAAAATGTCTTGCATATAGCTAACGATACGTGAAATGCGGCAGAAAATCAAACCCGTGGTATAATGGTGATTGCGTACCATGGAATTTTTGGCCAAACGATGAAGTCACCGGCCACTTGAGTTTGAATTGACACATCTCCTTTCGGAAACCATGATCCTTCATGTGAGATGCTCTGGTTTGGAAGGAGCGATCCTCAAAACTTCTGTAAAACTTTACCAATTTTTTCCACGGGGTCGTGAGAGCACGCCACGGGCACACATCGATTTTGATGATGTCCGGACTCCATCTAAATTTCCTATGATTAAAATACCAACTAGGCCTATGCCAGTGGCCGCACCTCGTAGCCGAAATGTTTGAAACTTCTCCCCGCTTCTCGAACAAACGGATGAAAACTCGCAAAGCGGCGCACAAATGATTTGCATTGCTAGGTTGATCATAATGCATGGAAGTATCATAGCTAGTATCATGCATGCCAACTAGGCAATTTTGATGAGCTGGCATATAACTAAATAAAGAAAGAGAGGGTTAAGAATCATATGGTACCGTCTGATAATAAATGCTATGCTACTATGTGTCATGCATGACAATAAATAAAATACTACATGATACTATGATACTATGCGCGCATTACAGAGTGTGGCACCCCAGCTCAGAGCAACCGGTTTATGTTGCATTGCCAGCCCAGAGACCATGTCCTCTGGCAACACACAACATCTTGGTACAAAAAACAACCACTTTATTGGTACTAGCGGAACATAGTTCATATTACATCAAGTTGTGAGGCCAAGCGACACACACGGTGCGGCTGAACAATATGTACATTATTTGGTGAACATTAAGGGGCCTCGATCACGACAACTACGCGGCAGAGGAACGACGACGAAGCGGGACTCCATAGCACAGGGGCACCGATGTAGACAAGATCTAGACTCGGACAACACTACGATCCAACGAGACTTTCCTGAAATCTGGCATGACACATCAGGTCAGTACATTGAATGTACTTGCAAGCTCATAATAAGCATAAACATAATGACAAACAATATCATGATATTAACCAAATTATCATCATTGCAAAACCATACTAGGGATGAAGTGAACAAGATCTCGTGCCTCAAGTCCCTCGGACTTGCTTACCAAACGGGTTACCTCGTAACCAAATGGTGATCTTTCTCGGATCACGAACGGACCAACACCGTGGTCTTCAAATGGGTTACCTCGTAACCAAACGGTGATCTTTCTTGGATCACAAACGGACCAACACTTTGGTCTCCATTATCAACATGGTTTCTCAACCATCATCATTCCAACAGTGCCACGTTATTTACATTAGTGTTCACCATTATTTAAATGTTGACCCATGGTGTGACCTACTTCCGAGTTGTGTCTGTAACCGAGGATGCGGCTATCAATAGATTAAATACACTCTGCAGAGGTAGCGCACTGTAGCCACACCACGGAATCCATGGCCTCGCACTCCCATTCAGGTGGACCAACGGCATTCCGACGAAACCCCTCCATTGCCATGACACTCTCCCGGCCACTCCGACTCACTCCCCATTTGGCTAAGTCCTGGGTGGCCCCGTGCCTACCAAAGGCACCAACGGCCACCGTCGGGGCAAAACATAAGCAGTCCCAAATGGGGACAAGGTACCATAACAACTACGGGCACACAAGGTTATGTCTGCTTACCGGGCCAGGGTAACGCACGCCCATAACCTTCCCTCGTTGGAGGCACCGACCAGAGGCATGACAAAGGAACGAATAACGACCTTCCCATAAAGGCAAATGTGGTTGCACTGGGAAAAACTCGATTCAGTGGCACCATGACCCGATCAACGATATGTTCAAGTTGATTTATTATCATGTTTAACTTAAAAATATTAACCAGTGTCATGATATGCCATGAAAATGCAATATTACAATATGCATCACATACCATCAGAAATAAATGGGTCAACTACATCAAGTACTAACCATGATCATCAACAACTCATACCACTTCTGTGGTTATTGTTATTCAGCAAACTTAACCATGATGTTAACTTAGCATAATTCATTTTCTCACTTAAGAAAATATTAACCAAACTAATCCTTCTTCATAGTCATTTTATTTCTTCATAACCAAATATTACTTCTACTGACTTAAACTAACTTAGTTATTTTCAAACTACTGTAAACTAAACATACCAAACTAAACAAGCATTCAACAGAATAAATATTGATATAAGTGATTTAAATGCATGAACTAAATCATTTATTCAAGTTGGAAAATCACAAATATTGCAATGGCACCATGAAAATGTTGCATGTGGCTTGCCTTAGTGCAGATGAGGTTCACACTCCTTCTAGTGATCCTCAAGACAAGCTTCACCTTCTGAAAATAATTAAAAACAGAGAAATAAAACATCAAGAAACACTCTAAAAATCACCAGAAAATCTAGGCAGCAGAGAAAAATCACATTTTTGGCGAGCTGCTAGATCTTTTCATTAAGAACACAATGCAAAAAGAATTACTTCAGTTGGACTTATGGTTAAAGAGTTGTGGCTGTTTAAAGTTCTCTCGATAAATTTGAATTGAATTTAAATAAAAACAAAAAGTGGGGGTGACGTCGAAGACGTAAACCCACGAGGCGCCACCACTCATACCGCTTTGGGCACGGCCTGAGTGGCTGACAACGGGCCCTAGTGGTCAGGTGCGAGGGTGAGAGAGAGAGAAACAGAGCACGGCAAGGCTTCGCCAGAGCTCACGCCAGCGAGGAGGGCTCCTTGGCCAGATCCAGAGGGATAGAACATGAGAGGAGATTGAAGCGCACCTGCCCGTACCCGTAGAATAGCTAGGGGTGGTCGGACAGTGTCGGAACGAGATTCTCCAGCGGCGCCAGAAAGCAGAGGTCGCTGGAGTTGGAGATGACGGTGAGGTGAGGCTGCGCCAGGGGCTCCAACCGGGTCGGACGGCACCAGTGAAGCACTACGGAGGCTCTGGAAGAGTGGATTGAGCTTGTGAGGGCTGGAACGGTGGGGGCGAACCGCGGGGATCACCGGCGAGCTCGAGCTTGGGGACGGCGGCCCGAGGCCTGCCCGGCCAGGCTGTGGCTTTCTACTGTGTTGTGGAGTGTGTGTGGTGAGTTGGTGATGCCGGACAGGGCTAGGGAGGGTTGTATTTATAGGCGATCAAGGAGAGGGAATCGGGCTCCGCCGGAGGGCTTCTGGACATGGCGCCCGGTGACGAACGGCGTCAGTGAGACGGGGAGAAGGCGACGCAGCTCATGCGGGCACTATGGAAGGGCGGAGACGAGCACAGGAACGAGGGGGTGGTGACGAACACAGTGGTGCGGCGCACTGTTCGGTTGGCCGGGTCGCGCCCGTCCTCGCTGCGGCGAACTCCAGCGTCGGCAAGTGCCAGGAGGGAGTTAAGTGAGTCGGGACAACGATGGTGGCAATGTTTGGCAAGGTGCGGCAGCCGGGGAAGCGAGCACGCGATGAACAGAGAGCTCGGCGGCATCCAGAACGTGTCGACTAGCAGGTTGGCATCATGCACACGCGTGGTCACCATGTGAACTCTAGCATAATGTAACGCCCCCGATGTAACTTGCCATATTTGTAATCCAACTCTTGCCATTTTCGGCTATGTGCTATGATATTCCCTCCGTGGTTGGGTTCTCTCCGTTTTGCATTTTGGTCATGTCATGCATTTCATATCATGTCATCATGTGCATCGCATTCGCATACGTGTTCGTCTCATAAATCCGAGCATCTTTCCCGTTGTCCGTTTTGCAATCCGGCGCTCCTATGTCTCCCGGCGTCCCATTTTACATTTCTTCGTGAGCGGGTATTAAACATTCTCGGATTGGACCGAGGTTTGACATGTGGCCTCGGCATAGCACTGGTAGACCGCCTGTCAAGTTTCGGGTCAATCGGAGTTCGTTTGGCACTCCAACGGTTAACCGGGTAACCGTGAAGGCCTCGTGTGTGTTGCAGCCCAACACCCCTTCAAAACAGCCCAATAACCCATCTAAGTCACTCCCATGTCCTCCGCCGTTCGATCACGATCGCGTGGCCGAAAATCGCACTCCATTTGGAGCTTCCTAGCTCCTTCTACCTATAAATATGTGCTTCCCTCCTCATTTTCGGGCAAACCCTAATCCCTCCTCGAAATCCGCGCCAGCACAGTGCTCCGCCGCCACCTGTCCCGCCGCCGGCGCGCCCTGGCCAGTGGGAGCGTGCCACGTGGCCTCCCGTCCCCGCCGGACCCGCGCCCGCCGCCGAAGCCCGCCGGGGCCCGGACCGGGCCCTCCCGGCCCGCGCGCCCGCGCCGCCGCCCCAGCGCGCCCGCCCGCGCTCCTCTGCCCCCGCGCCGCCGACTCATCGCCGCTGCCCTCCGCGTCGTCGCCGGCGACCGCCGCCCTCCGCGCCACCCGCGGCCCCGCCGCCGCGCCCGCCGGATCCCGTCGCCGCCTCTCGCCGCGCCTCCCCGCGAGCTCGCCGCCACCGCCCGCGCCGCGCCTCGCCGCCTCGCGCCACCGCTCCCCATCGCCGGCGCCGCCCTCGCCATCGCTGGCCGCCGCCGGACCCGACACAGATCCGATCGGGTCGGGCTAGGGTTGACTCTTTCCCTCTCCCCTATTTTCTCTAAGTCCTCAAGATTTCATATGATCATCACCTGTTTCGCATGCCATAACTTCGCATCCGTAGCTCCATTTCGCGCGTGCAATATGTCAAATTGTTAGTCTCGAAGAGTACATCATTTTGTTCCATTGCATCATTTTCATTTGAGGTCATCTCGATGCCCGAAATGCTGTTAGAAGAGGGCTAGTTGGTGTTAGTTGCTGGATCTTATCTGAACATGCACTTTTGTCATTTTTGCCATGATTGATGTCTACCTCCTATGAAGTTGAGTCCTACATGAGTTTTGTAATATGCCATGTTACCTATACAGAGGATTTTTCCATGTAATTTTGTGATCTATGTGGTGACTAGCACAAGCATGCAAACTAGGTCACTTGATGTTGCTGTTTTCAGAGACTTAGTGATTTCACTAAGTCCCTGACTGCTGTTATTTTTATGCCATGTGTTCATGTTGTTTCCGAGAGATCTATGCATAATTTGAGCATTATCAGTAAGGGAGTTTTGAACTTGAGTATTTTCCCTATGCATCCATGCCTTTGTTTGCAATTATGGAGTGCCATAGCTTGAGTCAATCGAGCTCTACTTTTGCTTCAAAATGTTGCTGGCAGATTGTTTACATGTTATTCGATATTGCCAAGCTTGGTGTAGTTGATCCTTGCATGATATGATGTTATTCTTGCCATGTCTAGTTACAATGCCATGTCTTATTGATGTATGTATGCTTAGTTTATCATGAATTGCTCTGTAGTGAGTGCATCGAGCTCACGAACATGCCTAGTCGTTATCTGTTTTTGACATGTCCAGTTTTCTGCTAAGTCTGTAACCTGTAACGAAACTTGCTTAATTGACATGGGTGTAATAATGTTTTCTGGTCCTTTTGGCTTATGGTCAGTAAGGGACATTTTTCAAGTGCTACGAGTAGATTCATGCCATGCCTTACTTTGCTATGTTCTGAACCTGTAGAATGTTGTTTCATTGCTCTGAACATGTCATCCTGATGTTAGTTTCTGCTTGTTGATATTTTCTCTAAGTCTGAGAACTTGTTATCGTTTGCACTTTTGCCATGCTTGTTTGGACCTGTTATGATGTGATTTAGCCGTAGCTCAGTGTTCATCTTTTGTCTAGCATCTTGAGTAGATTACTGTCATATGCTTTTTTGCCATGTTTGGGTGCAGTAGCTTAATTATTTGTTGCTTGCTAAGTAGCATCATGCTGTTTATGGCAGTTTCGTGTCATTCTTGTATTGCTTGCCATTTGCAAACCGTGCATCCGATTCCGGTGATCTTTATATCGATTTCAACCGAAATCACCTCATCTATCCAGTGTCATGCTTGGTTTGCCAAGATTATGCCCTGTTCATCCTTGTCCTTCCGGAGCATGCATACGCATTGCATATCACCTCTCGCATATCATGCCATGTTTTGCATCATGTTGCTTGCGCATTGCATCGTGGTTGATATTGGTTCCCTTGCTTGTACTCTTGTCTTGGGTAGAGCCGGGAGACGAGTACGTGACCGAGGATTCCGTTGAGAACGCTTTCGAGGACCAAGCTTTCGACAACTCTGAGAACCTTGCAGGCAAGATGACCATACCCTCGAAATCACTTCTATCTTTGCTTGCTAGTTTGCTCGCTCTTTTGCTATGCCATGTTGCGATACCTACCACTTGCTATATCATGCCTCCTATATTGCCATGTCAGCCCCTAACCATCCATGTCCTAGCAAACCGTTGTTTGGCTATGTTACTGCTTTGCTCAGCCCCTCTTATAGCGTTGCTAGTTGCAGGTGAAGATGAAGTTTGTTCCTTGTTGGAACATGGACTTGTTGTTCCTTGTTGGAACATGTTTACTTGTTGGGATATCACAATACCTCTTATTTAATTAATGCATCTATATACTTGGTAAAGGGTGGAAGGCTCGGCCTTATGCCCGGTGTTTTGTTCCACTCTTGCCACCCTATTTTCCGTCATACCGGTGTTATGTTCCCGGAGTTTGCGTTCCTTACATGGTTGGGTGATTTATGGGACCCCCTTGACAGTTCGCCTTGAATAAGACTTTTCCAGCAAGGCCCAACATTGGTTTTACAATTTGCCACCTAAGCCCTTTTCCCTTGGGTTCTGCAGACTCAAGGGTCATCTTTATTTTAAACCCCCGGGCCAGTTCTCCTTCGATTGCTGGTCCAAACTAGAGCCCTTTGCAGCGCCACCTCGAGGCAACTCGAGGGCTGGTTTTAGTTGTACGGAGTGTTCATCCGGATGTGCCCTGAGACCGAGATATGTGCAGCTCCTATCAGGATTTGTCGGCACAATCGGGCGGCTTTGCTGGACTTGTTTTATTGCTGTTGAAATGTCTTGTAGTCCGGGATTCCGAGATTGATCGGGTCTTCCCGGTAGAAGGAATATCCTTCGTTGACCGTGAGAGCTTATCATGGGCTAAGTTGGGACACCCCTGCAGGGTATTATCTTTCGAAAGCCGTGCCCGCGGTTATGAGGCAGATGGGAATTTGTTGATGTCCGGTTGTAGAAAACCCGAAGTTGACCTTAACTAAAACACATCTACCGCGTGTGTAACCGTGATGGTCTCTTCTCGGCGGGGTCCGGGAAGTGAACACGGTTGTTGGAGTTATGTCTGACGTAGGTCGTTTCAGGATCACTTCTTGATCACTTCTAGTTTCACGACCGTGCTTTGCCTTCTCTTCTCGCTCTCTTTTGCGCTGTAGCCACCATATGCTAGTCGCTTGCTGCAGTTCCACCTCACAAACCCCTTTTCCCACCTTTAAGCTTAAATAGTCTTGATCTCGCGGGTGTGAGATTGCTGAGTCCCCGTGACTCACAGATATTATCACCAAGTTGCAGGTACCAACGATGCCAGTGCAGATGACGCGACCGAGCTCACTTGGGAGTTCGATGAGGAACGTGGCCGTTACTATGTTTCTTTTCCAGATGATCAGTAGTGGAGCCCAGTTGGGTGATCCGGGGATCTGTTTAGCATTTGGGGTAGTCTTCTTTCATTTTGGTACCGTAGTCGGACCTTGAGTGTAATCTGTATGATGGATGTTATTTATGTACTTGTGTGAAGTGGCGATTGTAAGCCAACTATGTATCTTTTCCCTTATTTATTACATGGATTGTGTGAAGATTACCTCACTTGCGACATTGCTTTCAATGCGGTTATGCCTCTAAGTCGTGCCTCGACACGTGGAAGATATAGCCGCATCGAGGGCGTTACAAGTTGGTAATCAGAGCCTTTCCCGACCTTAGGAGCCCCCACTGTTTGATCGTCTTTAGTGGCCGAGTTGTGTCTAGAAAAAAAATGTTTTGAGTCATTTAGGAATTATATATCAGAGAGTTTAGAAATTCTTTTTACTCCCCAGTCCCTTCGACCTTCTGGTAAGGTATCCTGACGTAGAGTTTTGACTCTTCTCTTCTCAAATTTCACTAAAAAAATTTAGGATCACGCGGGTATATTACAATCGTTCCGATGGTTTTATGATGACAACATTGTCTTGGTTGCCTCCTGACATTTAGGGGTTGTGGCAGTGTCCCGGGGAGTTGAGCTCCGAGGTGTTGTCGTCATAATCTTATCGTTGCGGTTTTGGAATACCTGAGTTTAGTACGCCGACATCGAAAATCTCTTTTGTACAGTTGTTGGTGAGATAGCCCTGATAGCCCAGTACTATGGCGAGTGCAGGGGTATTGCCATGACTTGTATAACGGATGCTTTTCGAAGGTTGAGGTAGATGATTTCCGAGGATTTCTTGGTTATGTGTTGAAGGATGGATACAGCTGGTTGTAGGATTTGCTAGTTTGGGTGAGATATTATGCTTCCCCTGTATCCCCAACACCTGATTGCATAACCAGAAAGTTTCAGGAGTTTATAAGTGGGAATTCTTGTAGCTTTAGTATTTCTTCCGCAGATATTTGGTTTGTGATTGGGTAATCCTTACCAAGTATTTGTTCACTTCCGTACCTTGTTTATTTATTCCTTACCATGTTCTAAGTGGCTTCTCAGCTTTGGAAGTGTGATGTTTTACATTGGAATTCATTCGTTCATTCTCGTTCGAATGTTAATTGTGAAGACTATATGTTGCAATTTCGTTCCTTTGATTCAGCTTCAATATATCTCTGTCAAGATGCTAATGGATGTCACCCTCTTCAGGATGGCTCCACCAACGCGTCAGAATCCGGAACGCAATGACGGGAATCAGGCTAACCCTCCGCCACCACCTCCGCCTCCGGAAGCTTGGCAAGCCCTGATGACTGCCACAAATGCCAATGCTCAGATTCTGATTCAGCTCTTGCAAGATCGCAACCAAGGGCAAGCTAATCAAGAGAATCAAGGCCAAGGCAACAATCAGCCGCATTTCGCTTCACTGAACCAGTTCCTTGCTAATCAGCCAAAGACCTTCAGCTACTGTGTCGAGGCCACTGACGCTGATGATTGGCTCGTGGACATCAGCAAGCATTTCGAGTGCAGCAATGTGAGACCTGAGGACTTTGTCAAGTTTGCCTCTTTTCAACTCAAAGATCAAGCTGCTGAGTGGTTCCAGCAATACAAAGATTCTAGAGGAGGTCGTGTGATCACTTGGGATGATTTCCGCCATGACTTCAAAGCTCACCACATTCCAGAAAGTGTTGTTGAGCTTAAGCGTGAGGAATTCCGCAATCTCAAGCAAGGCAACATGTCTGTCTATCAATACAACACTCAGTTCCAAAAGCTCTCTCGTTTTGCAAGGCAAGACATTCCTGATGAGAAGAGTATGATCTACCAATTCAGACGTGGTCTCAGAGAAGATCTGCAGCTTGCTCTCGTGCTTTTCGAGCCATTAAAGTATGATGAATTCTACAACATGGCACTGAAACAAGAAGCTGCTCAGCTCAAGTGTGAGGCATCTAAGAAGAGAGTCAGAGACGCAGTTCAGTCTTCTTCTTCTTCACTTGTGGCAGCTAAGCAACAGAAGTTCTGGTTGCCTCCTCCTCCTCCGTTCCGTCAGCCTTATCAACAGAAGAATTCAAGTGGTCGTGGATCTTCCCACCCACCCAACCCTGGCTATCAGAACAAGTCTCAGAATCAAGCTCCAAGGCCAAGTGCTCCTTATCATCGTCCGCTCTCAGAGGTGACTTGTAACAAATGTCAGCAAAAGGGTCACTATGCGAACAAGTGCTTCAACCAGAGGCGCCTTCCGCCTCCTCCTCCTGTGAAATCTTCCAGCAATGCAGTGGTCAAGCATAATTCCAAGTATGCCAAGGTGAACATGATGAACGCAGCTCAAGCAGAGGAGTCTTCTGAAGTGATCATGGGTAATCTTCCTGTTAATGATATTCCTGCCAAAGTCTTATTTGATACTGGTGCATCACATTGTTTCATCTCAAAGCCTTTTGCATCGATGCATGAATTGCCTATCCAAGGTTTGCCTAAACCGTTATCAGTTGTCTCTCCGGCTAAATGCATGAACGCAAGTTATATGGTTCCGGATGTCTCTATCAAGATGGGTGACTATAAATTTCTATCTTCTCCAATGGTGCTTGGCGATTCTGATATTGATCTTATTCTCGGGATGGACTGGCTTTCTAAGCACAAGGCTCAGCTTGAGTGTGCTGCCAGGGAAATCAAATTGACTCACACTTCGAACGATGTGATCATCTATGCTTCTCGTGATGATACCATTCGGTTGTTTTCTCTCAATGAGAATGATGAATTGGAGGCTATCTCTCAGATTCCAGTCGTTTGTGAGTACCAAGATGTTTTTCCAGAAGAGCTTCCGGGTATGCCTCCCCGTCGGCCAGTTGAATTCGTTATTGAGCTTGAGCCTGGCACGGAACCCGTTTGCAAGCGTCCTTACAAGCTTGGACCAGATGAGCTCAAGGAATTGAAGATTCAACTCGATAAACAAGAGCGTCTGGGCCTGATCAGACCGAGTTCTTCTCCTTGGGGTTGTGGTGTTCTTTTTGTCAAGAAGAAGGATGGCACGGACCGACTTTGCGTCGATTACCGTCCATTGAACAAGAAGACTATCAAGAACAAGTACCCACTTCCCAACATCAATGAGCTATTTGAGCAACTCAAAGGTGCTAAGGTGTTCTCCAAGCTTGACCTTCGTATGGATTATCATCAGATTCGCATTCGTGAAGAAGATATTCCCAAGACAGCATTCAGAACAAGCTTTGGTTCTTATGAATACACTGTCATGTCTTTCGGACTTGTCAATGCTCCTCCGTATTTCACTCGCTTGATGAATTTCATCTTCAACCCTTACATCAACGAATTTGTCTTGATGAACTCTAGCATAAGGCCACAGCTTGCCATAAATTCATGTCTGGCGCGTAGTCCTTAATGGTTTGGGTCGTTCCAAAGCTTTGACTCGAGCCCAGGTGCTGTAAGTTAGAGTTTTACTTCATGGTAAGTTTTTGGGCAGTAACATTGGAAGTTAACTGTGGTCAAACTAGTAAGAGTTGAGGGCTGAGATTTGGGGTTTAGCAATCACTTAGGAAGGTAGAGATGATCAAGAAAATTCAGCAGCATTGGATCAAGGAAAATGGTACTTGCTATAGAAACTGGCTTTTCTGACGAGAATAGAAAAGATTTTCTGTAGCAAAAATATTCCAAAAAGTGATGCAATATATTTGCTCAGGAAGGTGCTCTAGGGTTCAGAGAATATTTGGGAATTTTTGCAGATTTTTGTGGGCAAGAAAATTAGGGGTTGCTTTGGAGCACATGTTGTTGATTAGGGTTTTAGAGGAGGAAATGAATATTTTTCATTTAAGAAAAATATTCCTAAGATTATTTTGGGATTAACCAGAGAAGAAATGATGCTTTGGGGAGAGGTGAGCCACTTGGGTGAAAATCAAGGTTATGCCCAAGTGTTTAAGTCCAACTGAAATGATTCAAAAACCCAATTCAAATAAAAGGCAAATAGAAATCAGGAAAAAAAAGAGGGGCAAAAATCAGGCTCTCACAAACCTCCCTCACTTAGGATGAATCTCGTCCTTGAGATTCGGTTGCTCGGGAAAACAATTCTGGATAGGTTGCCTTTATAAATTCCTCTTGTTCCCAAGTGCTTCTTCCTCTATGTGATGCTCCCACTGAACCTTATAAAATTTTCTTGCTTTACTACGAGTGATCATTTCCATCTCATCCAAGATTCTGAACAGTTTCTCCTCATACGTTAAATCCTTAGCCAGCTCTAATTCTGACATATCGGTCTTTTTCTTAGGAGGCGGTATACATCATCTTAGCTGTGAGACATGGAACACATTGTGCACTTCTGACAATTCCTGGGGCAGTTCCAATTGATATGCAACAGTGCCTACTCTCGACATGACTGGGAACGGGCCAATATACTTGGGTGCCAATTTTCCGCGAGTCTAAAATCTCTTGACTCCTTTCATAGGAGTGACTCGGAGGTATACATGCTCTCTGGGTTCAAAACTGACCTGTCGGTGCTTTGCATCATAATAACTCTTCTGTCAGGATTTAGCCAATTGCAATCTGTCTCGGATTTCCTTGACTTGCTTTTCAGCCTCCATCATGAGATTCGTTCTGAAAATATGGCTATCTCCGATTTGAGACCAATTTAACGAAGTGCGGCACTTACGACCATACAGAGCTTCATAGGGTGACATCTTTAGACTGGTCTGGAAACTGTTGTTGTAGGAGAACTTGGCATAGGGCAGACAATCTTCCCATTTAGGTCCTTGGGCCAAGGCACATGCTCGAAGCATATCTTCAAGTATTTGGTTTACACGCTCGGTCTGCCCATCGGTCTGAGGATGATAAGTTGTGTTGTACTTTAATGTTGTCCCCAAAGCTTGATGGAGACGTGACCAGAAAGCGGAGGTAAAAAGTGATCCTCTGTCAGAAGTGATTGTTCTTGGTAGCCCATGCAGACTGACTATTCTGGATATATTTAACTGTGCGAGCTGATCGACTCGGTAAGTGGTTCTAATGGGAACAAAATGAACTACCTTGGTTAATGTGTTCACTATGACCCATACCGCATCATTGCCTCCATGAGTCTTTGGTAGGCCCATGAAAAAATCCATATGGACATCATCCCACTTCCATTGTGGAATAGGCAAAGGTTGGAGGAGTCCGACAGGCTTCTGGTGTTCTGCCTTCACTTTGTTGCATATGTCGCAACAAGCCACAAAATAGGCGATGTCTTTCTTCATCCCTTCCCACCAGATATCTGTCGAAGGTCTTCGTACATTTTAGTACCTTCGGGGTGAACGGAATACGAAGATTCGTGTGCTTCTGCCAGTACCTTCTTTCTTAAGTCTGCTTGATTCGGTACACAAATCCTTCGATGGAACCTTGGCGTACCTTGCTGACCCTTAGAGAAATCTTGGGTCTGGCCTTTTAACTTATGCTTGGCATGTTGTTGGAGTGCTGGATCATCTGACTGGGCCTTGCGGATCTCATCCCCGAGGGTAGGAGTAACTTCCATCACATTAGCAAGACCAGCATCAATAATGACCAGATTAAGCTGGGTAATCTCTTCCTGAAGTTCGGTAGGCAAGGATTCCATAATGGTATTCAGACTGGCAGGCTTCCGGCTGAGTGCATCAGCAACCATGTTGGCCTTACCCAGGTGAAAATTAATTCCAAGATTATAATCCTTCACTAACTCAAGCCATCCCCATTGACGGAGGTTTAAGTCTGGCTGAGTAAATATGTACTTGAGACTCTTGTGGTCGGTAAATATTTGACACCTTTTTCCGATGAGGTAGAGTCTCCAAATTTTTAGAGCATGAACCACCGCGGCCAATTCCAGATCATGAGTAGGATAGTTTCCTTCGTGGGGTCGTAGATGTCGAGATGCATATGCTACCACTTTGCCATCTTGCATAAGTACGCATCCAAGACCTTGTCTGGAAGCGTCACAGTACACATCGAGGCTGCGGTATATGTCTGGAAGAGTCAACACAGGTGTTGTTGTCAGTCTAATTTTCAGCTCATTCAAACTTTTCTCACAGTCCCCAGTCCATTCAAATTTCTTATCTTTCTTGAGAAGCTCTGTCATTGGCTTGGCAATCTTAGAGAAACCTTCAATGAAACAACGGTAATACCCGCCTAATCCAAGGAAACTCCGGATTTGGGATACTGTCATGGGTGCCAGCCAATCAAGCACGTCCTTCACCTTACTTGGATCCACGGCTATACCTTCTACTGACAGCACATGCCGAAGAAATCCAACTTTCTTGAGCCAAAACTCGCATTTACTGAATTTGGCGTATAGCTGATGGTCACGGAGTCTTTGTAAGATAGCTCTGAGGTGTCCCTTGTGCTCTTCTTCACTTTTTGAGTATATGAGGATATCATCGATGAAGACCACCACAAATTTATCCAGGAAATCCATGAATACTTTGTTCATCATGTGCATGAAGAAAGGAGGGGCATTGGTGAGGCCGAAAGACATAATGGTATATTCATAAAGACTGTATCGGGTAGTGAACGCGGTCTTAGGAATATCTTCCTTTTTATCTTGAGTTGGTGGTATCCAGTCCTTAAATAAATTTTGGAGAATACTTTTGCACCACTGAGTTGATCAAATAAATCTTCAATCCTAGGGAGTGGATTTTTTTTTGATCGTGACATCATTCAGCTGACGGTAATCCACACACATACGGAGACTACCATCCTTCTTGTCCATGAATATTGCGGGTGATCCCCATGGTGAAGAGTTGGGGCGGACATAGCCTTTCTGGAGCATCTCATCAAGATGTTTCTTTAACTCCACTAATTCTGACAAAGGCATCCGATAATACTTCTTGTATAGCGCTGCGTTCCCGAGCACAAGATCAATTGCAAACTCAAGCTCTCAGCCCGGCGGCATTCCTGGCAATTCTTTTGGGAATACGTCGGGAAACTCACTGACCACAGGAATTAACCCCAACTCGCCAGCCACTGCGGTGAAGACCATTTCTTTCTTGGGTATGCTCCTGCCGGCATAGAATTTTGTAGTCTGACCTTCCTGACTTGTCAAGGTGACTTCTCGGGTCACGCAGTTTATGCATACTTGGTATTGGGTTAACCAATTCATCCCCAAAATAATGTCCAACTTGGCAGATTTGATGACTATCAAGGAAGTTGGAAAACGGACTCGATTGATATTAATTTCCAAATTGTGGCAGACCCGATTGCCTCTAAGCAAAGATCCCAGGGATTGTACCAGCATATTCTTGCTCGAAATCGAACAAGGAAATTTTTCTTGGGCAGCAAAACTCCGCAAAATAAAAGAGTGGGAATCCCTAAAGTCAAATAAAATTATTGCAGGTATGCTATTAACATAAAACATATCAATGACGACTTCGGGGTTCTCTTGGGCTTCGTCTGCGGAGAGGTGATGAACTTGCCCAGTGATGTTTTGCTGGATAGGGTATGGTCCCATATGGTTGACTTGTGGCCTGAATGGAGCATTTGCCCTGCCGTTCTTGGGACACTGTCTGGCATAATGTCCGGTTTGCCCACAACTAAAACAGGAATTGTTGCGCTGGCATTCTTCTCGTACCGGGTTCGTTACAACATTTTTTACTTGAGTAGTGGTTTTGTTAACATTCTGCTGCCAATTGGGCTTCTACTCTACTTGAGTGTGCTGCCAAGTATGAGCCTTTTGCACTGGCTGACCATCCTTCCTAGGCTCGAACTTGCGCTTGTGATCATTATTGGTAGGCTTCTTGTCATGTATAAGCTTGTGCTCTCTTTCAGCAATGGGGGCCTTCTTCAGTGTTTGAAAGTCTGGGAAATCAAACATACTATGTGCACCGGAGATGTTGGTTTAATCCTCCAAGAAATCTGTCAATCTTTCTTTCTTCTGTGGCCACATCATAGAGGGAATACCAGGCCAAGTGATTGAACTTATGCAGATACACACTCACAGACTGGCTTCCTTGGATGAGCGCGAGGAAAAATTCACGCTGCTTGACCTTCATAATACCAGCAGGAATATGGTATTTGCGAAAATGATCCTTGAATTTTTTCCAAGTGATTTCTTCATCAGCAGGCCACATGGCCTTCGCATTATCCCACCATATAGCGGCAGCTCCTTCGAGATAATGTGTAGCAAATGGAACCTTGTCATCCTCTTCAGTACGAGCAATCTCAAGCTTTTTCTCAATAGTTCGTAACCAATCGTCTGCGTCCAAGGGATCAATAACTTGGCTGAAACTGGGAGGCTTGGTTCTCTGAAAATATGACAGTTTGGAGTGGTGACCATTCTGATTTCCATTCTACACAACCATGGCTTGTACACTCTTTAATATTTCAACTAGATCATTTTTCCTTATTTCCTCAAACATGCGTAAAATTTGCTCGGTAGAGGGCAGATTTGGCGGTGGAGGCGGTGGTGGATCGTACCGCTCAGGGGAGTGCCCTGCCTGTCGTGCTGAACGCCGAACAGGGACATCCTCACAAGCATTATTGCTGCTACCTCCTCGCGTCATCCTATTATTTGTTTTTTCCAAGATAATGCAACCGAGATGAGCAACATCCAAAATAGTGGGGAAAAGACAGTGACAAAACCCGAAAGAAGTCGGAAAATCGAAGGAAACACGCCAAATAAGAAAAAGTTCCAGCATAATTATACATAGACTCGTACATGAAAGATAAATGCCATCATAAGTTTGACTACTCTCATACATGAAACGAGACATCATGACTCGTACGACTACATCCGTACATCAATATGACAACTGCGGATACTCGAACGCTCTAATGCTCTGCTGGTGCTGCCAGGTCCTCTCCTGAAGCAGACTTGGATCCTAAGCTGATGACATTAACGAGACCTTTGGGTTAAAGGTAACACGACGATGCTGCCACGAGGGCTCTCCCTTCAGGGAAGGTGCAGGATGATGCTGGAGCATTGGGGCTATGGGGGTAGCGAGAAGGGAAACCCACTCAGCAGGAGCATTGAGAGGAGTCACGGTCGAGGTGTCCGAGCTACTCGGAGGAGTAACCGGTGAAACAAGCGAGCTAGAACCGGGTCGAATATAAGGAGTAAATCCCATAGACGAAGTAGAGAATGATCCAGTGGCGGTTAAAGCAGTGCGAGCACGAGTGAGCTCTTGAGCCAATGATAGAGGCAAAGGTGTCCCGTCTTTCGATGAGATGGTGGCTATCGTTTTGGGGGAAGTCGACTTTGACGATCCGACTACGAACGTGCGAGGACGTCGCGCCTTAGCAATCGCTAAACCAACTCCAAGAGGTTATTGACCACGTCGGAACACGATCAACCTGACCACGAAGGTCTGTTTCCTGCAGGCAAACGAAGAACAAGCAAGAAACTAAGATTGCAATTTGGATATTGCGAATATAAGAGGAAAGCTTTATTGATCAAAGGTGGGGTTCTGTGACGCCTTTGTCTGGTCGTTGAACACAAACGAAGTACGCGAAGTTGCAGCTATGGCGAACTTTTAATCTAAACAAAACCCCAAACTCTAAACGACGCCCTAAGGGCTGTGTATATGGAGGAAGAGGAGGGAATTTCATGGCCCTTGAGGGAGGGGTCCGAAACCAACCCTAACTCTTGTTTCCCCACACATACGGACTCTAAAAACAGCCTATACTTAAGTATTTCGAAATTACATGGGCCTGGCCCAATAATAAGGTGACGCAGCACCTAGAATAGCCTATGGACGAATATTATGAAGTGGCATCTTGTATATTTCATCCAAGGCTTCATGCACTCATTATGGTGGCCTCAAAGTCCTGAAATCATCACTTATAACTTTGTTCTTGTTCCCCTCGCGCATACCATCATCTCCATGCTTGGTCTTGCTCCAGTGTTCATCCCTCTTATCCATGACAGGCCCTTCATTTTTAAGCAAAACAAATGTATCCAATTTAGGCAGCATCATATTCTCATGAACATTAGAATCATTACCAAGAAACGAAAGTACCTGATAATTTAATTGGCGTGCGCGAGCTCTAGTAATTGGTCCAGTATGTATAGCAGCAGGGGCTGCGGGTGTAACAATGGTATTGACGTCCTCATCATCCTCCCTTTCTTGAAATGAAGTCGTGCTCTACGGAAGCTCATCTTCCTCACCCAAATAAGGCTTCAAATCTGCAATGTTAAAAGTGGGACTAACCCCAAAATCTGTAGGCAGCTAAAGTTTATATGCATTATCATTTATTTTCTCTAACACCTTAAAAGGACCATCAGCACATGGCATTAGCTTTGATTTGTGCAAATTAGGAAACCTATCCTTACGCAAATGTAACCAAACAAGATCTCTAGGTGCAAAGACAACATGTTTTCAACCCTTATCTCCAGCAAGTTTATATTTAGCATTCATACGCTCAATGTTGTCCTTAGTTAACTCATGCATTTTTAAGATCAATTTAGCACGTTGTTTAGCATCAAAATTAACCTTCTCCGAAGATGGAAGAGGCAACAAATCAATGGGTGCACAAGGTAGGAAACCATACACAATTTCAAAAGGGCACATCTTAGTAGTAGAATGCAACGAACGATTATAAGCAAATTCAATATGAGGCAAGCATTCTTCCCACATTTTTTTATTATTCTTCAAAACAGCCCTAAGCATAGTAGACAATGTTCTATTGAGTACTTCAGTTTAACATCCGTTTGGGGGTGACAAGTAGTACTAAAAAGCAGTTTAGTCCCCAACTTAGCCCATAAATATCTCCAAAAGTGGCTAAGAAATTTAGTATCACGATCTGAAACAATAGTATTTGGCACACCATGCAAGCGAATAATTTCACAAAAGAACAAATCAGCAACATTAACAACATCATTGCTTTTATGACATGGTATAAAGTGTGCCATTTTCGAGAATCTATCCACGACAACAAATATGCTATCCCTCCCCTTCTTTTTTCGAGGTAAACCTAAAACAAAGTCCATAGATATATCCTCCCAAGGAACACTAGGTACAGGCAAAGGCATATATAAACCATGAGGGTTGAGTCGTGACTTAGCTTTTTGACATGTAGTGTAGCGAGCAAAAAAACCCTCAACATCCCGTCTCATCTTTGGCCAAAAGAAATGTGTAGCAAGTACGTCCTCCGTCTTCTTCATGCCAAAGTGTCCCATTAATCCTCCTCCATGCGCCTCCTGCAACAACAAAAGACGAACAGAGCTAGCAGGAATGCATAGCTTGTTAGCACGGAACACAAAGCCATCATTAATAATGAACTTATTCCATGTTCTTCCTTCTTTACAATTCTGCATTACATCTTTAAAATCAACATCATCCACATATTGATCTTTGATGGTCTCCAAACCAAATATTTTGAAGTCAAGTTGTGAAAGCATAGTATAGCGACGAGACAAAGCATCAGCAATAACATTTTCTTTACCCTTCTTTTGTTTAATGACATAGGGGAAAGTCTCAATGAATTCAACCCATTTAGCATGTCTACGATTCAGTTTAGCTTGACTTTTAATAAGTTTCAAAGATTCATGATCAGAATGTATAACAAATTCTTTGGGCCATAAATATGTTGCCATGTCTCTAAAGTCCGAACAAGAGCATATAATTCCTTATCATAAGTAGAATAGTTCAGACTAGGCCCACTCAATTTTTCAGAAAAGTATGCAACATGTTTGTCATCTTGTAATAACACACCTCCTAATCCAATTCCACTAGCATCACATTCAAGCTCAAAAGTCTTATTAAAGTCAGGAAGTTGGAGTAAAGGGGCATGTGTCAACTTACCTTTCAATACCGTGAAGGCTTCTTCCTGTGTGGTACCCCACACGAAAGGCACATCCTTCTTTGTAAGCTCATTGAGAGGTGCAGCAATGGTGCTAAAATCTCTCACAAAACGCCTATAAAAACCAGCGAGTCCAAGTAAACTCCTCACTTGTGTGACCGTTTTGGGCTGCGGCCAACTCTCAATGGCTTCAATCTTGGCTTTATGAACTTCAATTCCATGTGGAGTAACAACATAGCCAACAAAAGATTCTCGGTCGGTGCAAAAGATGCACTTCCCAAGGTTACCAAACAAACGTGCATCAAGTAGAGCAATAAAAATAGCACGTAAATGTTCCAAATGTTCTTCCAAAGATTTGCTATAAATCAGTATATCATCAAAATAGACCACCACAAATCGTCCAATGAAAGCACGTAAAACTTCGTTCATTAGTCTCATGAAAGTACTAGGCGCATTAGTTAACCCAAAAGGCATGACTAACCACTCATACAAACCAAACTTAGTTTTAAATGTTGTTTTCCATTCATCTCCCAATTTCATACGAATTTGATGGTATCCACTACGCAAATCAACTTTGGAGAATATTGTAGAGCCACTCAATTCATCAAGCATATCATCTAGCCTAGGAATAGGATGACGATAACGAATAGTAATATTATTAATGCCTCTACAATCAACACACATACGCGACGTACTATCCTTTTTAGGCACTAGTATAGTAGGAACAACACAAGGACAAAGAGATTTGCGTATATAACCTTTGTCGAGCAGCTCATGTACTTGACGCATAATCTCCTTCGTCTCCTCTGGATTGGTACGGTATGGTGCACGGTTCGGTAGCGATGCACCAGGAATTAAGTCAATTTGATGCTCAATCCCTCGAATAGGTGGTAATCCCGGTGGCACGTCTTGTGGGAAGACGTCAGCGAACTCCTGCAAAATGTTAGTGACAGCAGGGGCAAAGAGGAAGGCACATCCTCGAATGAAAATAATGCCTCTTTCCACACAAAAGCATAGCAAACAGATTTGCTAGAATCTAGCTCGTCAACATCAGATTTGGTGGCAAGTAAACATGCACTTTTCAATTTAATTTCAGAAGCAACACTAGATGGTTTATTATTAGGCTTCATGTGTTGCTCAAATTCTTTTGCCACAATCTGATTTTTCACTCTTATTTTTCTCTTGTTTTGCTTTATTAGCTCTATTAATATCATCTTTCAAAATGGAATCAGGAGTCATAGGAAGCAAAGTAATATTTTTATCCTTATGAACAAGAGTATACTGATTGTTTCTACCATGTTGTACAGATTTTTTATCAAATTGCCATGGTCTACCAAGTAATAAGGAACATGCTTGCATAGGTACCACATCACAATCAACATAATCAGCATATGTAGAGATACTAAAATGCAAACGAACAGTACGTGTTACCTTAACCTTGCCGCTGTTGTTGAACCATTGGATGTAGTAAGGATGTGGATGTGGTCTTGTGGTGAGAGATAGCTTCTCCACCATCTCCATGCTCGCCAAGTTGTTGCAGCTTCCTCCATCTATGATGACGCGAATAGAACATTCCTTCACAACTCCCTTTGTATGGAACAAATTATGCCTCTGATTTTGCTCAGCTTGTGTAACCTGCACACTCAAAACACGTTGAGAAACTAAACATTCATACCAGTCAGCATCTTCAGCAGCCATGTATTGCGTCTCGTGATCAGAATCATCTCCACCGTGTTCTTCATGTGTAATAAGAGCCAAAGTCTCCTCATCATAGTCACTAGCGGACTCATACCCACCATCCTCAGTAGCAATCATCACACGCTGAGAGTCTCATTCTCTCACAAAATGTCCTCTTCCCTTACAACGATGACAAATAATATCACATGTGTGCCCTGTAGACGCCATGGAAGAAGAAGAGCTCTATGCAGGCCCGGCAGGTGTGCTCTTGGCAGATAGTGGTGGTTGTGCCTGCTTTCTTATATCACGGTTGGAGGTGGCACCTGAACGAGGTGATGGTGCAGTGGAAGTAGATGATGCACGTGGTGTCCATGATGAAGGTTGACCTGGAAAAAAGTTAGTTCGCGCCAATGCCTATCGATCCTGCACTTCACTTTCAGCTTTACAAGCAAGATGGAATAAACGAGTGATATTATTATAATCCTTAGAGTCTAGAAAGGTCTGAATCTCTCTATTTAATCCACCGAGAAAACGTGCAAGCATAGCTTCATTCTCCTCAACAATACCACATCTAATCAAGCCAGTTTGTAATTCCTGATAATATTCGACTACCGAATTTTTTCCTTGTCTTAAGCGCTGCAATTTTTAAAGTAATTCACGTTAATAATATGGTGGAACCCAACGAGTACGCATAGCAGTTTTCAAAGCAGCCAAAGTAGCTGGAACAGGATATAATCGACAATGTTAAGACCACCAAACACATGCAAAGCTAGTGAAAGCACAAACAGCAGCAGGAACACGTCTCTCCTCGGGATATTGTAAACATGTAAATCGTTGTTCAGTTTCTAACTCCCAAGTAATATACATATCAGGAACATATCTACCCTCAAATGGTGGAATATTCAATTTCAGTTTAGGGAGATGGTCATGATCTCGTACCTGAGGGGGAGCCCTAACATTGCCATTATTTGCATGTGGATGACCTGGTGGTTGTGGTGCTGGTGGTTGCACGTAGTTCTGATTTTGATCAACCTCATCCTCGTAATCTCCCACATAATCATCCTCCTCCGCATCAGTAGCAGGAGCCACAGAAGTATCAACAGCAGCACCAGCAGTTTGGCCAAGCGCAAGAGGGACATGCCTCGCTCGGCGGAGGGCTGTTTTGCGACGTGGAGGTAGTCGTCGTCGTCGTCGTTGTTGTTGTTGTTGTTGTTGTTGTTGTTGTTGTTGTTGTTGTTGTTGTTGTTGTTGTTGTTGTTGTTGTTGTTGTTGTTGTTGTTGTTGTTGTTGTTGTTGTTGTTGTTGTTGTTGTTGTTGTTGTTGTTGTTGTTGTTGTTGTTGTTGTTGTTGTTGTTGTTGTTGTTGTTGTTGTTGTTGTTGTTGTTGTTGTTGTTGTTGTTGTTGTTGTTGTTGTTGTTGTTGTTGTTGTTGTTGTTGTTGTTGTTGTTGTTGTTGTTGTTGTTGTTGTTGTTGTTGTTGTTGTTGTTGTTGTTGTTGTTGTTGTTGTTGTTGTTGTTGTTGTTGTTGTTGTTGTTGTTGTTGTTGTTGTTGTTGTTGTTGTTGTTGTTGTTGTTGTTGTTGTTGTTGTTGTTGTTGTTGTTGTTGTTGTTGTTGTTGTTGTTGTTGTTGTTGTTGTTGTTGTTGTTGTTGTTGTTGTTGTTGTTGTTGTTGTTGTTGTTGTTGTTGTTGTTGTTGTTGTTGTTGTTGTTGTTGAAGAGGTGCGTTAGGTGCAGCCGGTGGTGGTGGTGGAAGACGCGCGAGCAATTCATTAAACTTGTTATCGAGCTTTGTGTCGAACGTCTTCTCCATGCCATCTATCTTCTCCATGGTCTCGTCAAATCTGTTTAGCACATCTTGCACCTGTCCACTCATCATTTGCTGAAACTTATCATGAAGCTCCTTGTTCGTCAAGTTCTCCCAGTCAGTCTCGTCAGCTTGTGATCCTGGCATGGTTAGCAGCAATAGAAACACACAATAATATGATCCTATAGACTACTAACAAGTGGTGGTGGTGGCAGGTGTCACAAATCCGTCAGGCAAATCTCAAATTCTTACCAGTTCTTACCCAACAGTAGGCGGTGATCGGCAACCGATGTAGTCAAAACTCTCAAAGCTTGGATAGAGCGATTACGCACTATGTAGATGTATGTGGATCTGGGAAGGCTTATAATATGGTAGCAAAAAGGGTCAGCAATAATCAATTTAGAGATGCAAAGTTGAATAAACGCTCAACGACGGTACTGTGCTGGTCCTAGGCTAGACCGTACTAGAGACGCGAGCCTAGAACACTAACAAAATCACGGCGCTGCACGTAAACAAGGGAGGAGCACACTCTGAATTTTTTTTTTGTTTTTTTCACTTTTTTTTGCACTTTTTTTCCTCTCTTTTTTTGCTCTGCAACTTTTTTTTTTCAAAATAGTCTACAAATGTCCTAAAAACTGCCTAGCCAGAATTTTCCAAACTTAGTTTTTTTTAAACTAGAACTATTTTTCGTCTGCGGATGGCTCGGATGTTGGGGAGTCCTACTCTGTCACGACTCAGAGTATCGCGTGATCTGGAAATCGAGAACAAAGCAACAATTACTAGACTCGGACTAGGACTGGTGGCGGAGATGGATCTGGTGGAAACTCGGACTTGTGGCGGATATTCGCAGGGCGATGGAACACGGACTGGTGGCAAATCTATGATGGAGGTGGACTCGGATTAGCGTGATGGCGGTGGATATGTGGTATATGGTAGCGGCGATGACGATGGTGGTATATGGCAGCGGTGATGACGTTGGTGCGGCGGCGGCGTGACAACTTGTGAACAGAACTCGAAACTCTAAAGTACTAGACGCTAGGACCAGCAACTTGACTCGACGATGCAACCGCAAATTCAACCAAGCAAAAACAGAAAAGATTATGCAAAGGCTCAGATTGGTTCGGATAAGATGAACTAACCCTATTTTTTTGGCTTTTTCGTGGACTATGGGTATGAAGAACAGACTCGGTCTAAACTACGAAAAACTGTAAAATCTCACCGAGCAACCTGGAAATCTGATACCACTTGATAGAGGCAAAGGTGTCCCGTCTTTCGATGAGATGGTGTCTATCATTTTGGGGGAAGTCGACTTTGACGATCCGACTACGAACGTGCGAGGACATCGCGCCTTAGGAATCGCTAAACCAACTCCGAGAGGTTAATGACCATGCCGGAGCACGATCAACCTGACCATGAAGGTCTATTTCCTGCAGGCAAACGAAGAACAAGCAAGAAACTAAGATTGCAATTTGGATATTGCGAATATAAGAGGAAAGCTTTATTGATCAAGGTGGGGTTCTGTGACACTTTTGTCTGGTCATTGAACACAAAAGAAGTACGCGAAGTTGCAGCTATGGCGAACTTTTAATCTAAACAAAACCCAGTGTCTAAACGACGCCCTAAGGGCTGTATATATGGAGGAAGAGGAGGGAATTTCGTGGCCCTTGAGGGAGGGGTCCGGAACCAACCCTAACTCTTGTTTCCCCACACATACAGACTCTAAAAACAGCCTATACTTAAGTATTTTGAAATTACATGGGCGTGGCCCAATAATAAGGTGACGCAGCACCTAGAATAGCCTATGGACGAATATTATGAAGTGGCATCTTGTATATTTCGTCCAAGGCTTCATGCACTCATTATGGTGGCTTCAAAGTCCTGGAATCATCACTTGTAACTCCGTTCTTGTTCCCCTTGCGCATGCCAACATCTCCATGCATGAACTCGCTCCAAGGTTCATCTTTCTTGTCCATGGAAGGCCCTTCATTTGTAAGCAAAACAAATGTATCCAATTTAGGCAGCATCATATTCTCATGAACATTGGAATCGTTACCAAGAAACGGAAGTACCTGATAATTCAATTGGCGTGCGCGAGCTCTAGTAATTGGTCCAGTATGTATAGCAGCAGGGGCTGTGGGTGTAACAATGGTATTGATGTCCTCATCATGCAGCAGCCGGGAAAGCGAGCACGCGATGAAGAGAGCGCTCCGCGGCATCCAGAGCGCCTCGACTAGCAGGTTGGCATCATCCACACGCGTGGTCACCGCGTGAACTCTGGCATAAGGCCATGGCCTGCCATAAATTCATGCCGGGCGTGTAGTCCTTAGTGGTTTGGGTCGTTCCAAAGCTTTGACTCGAGCCCAGGTGTTGTAAGTTAGAGTTTTACTTCCTAGTAAGTTTCTGGGCAGTAACTTTGGAAGTTAACTATGGTCAAACTAGTAAGAGTTGAGGGCTGAGCTTTGGGGTTTTGCAATCACTTAGGAAAGTAGTGATGCTCAAGAAAATTCAGCAGCATTGGATCAAGGAAAATGGTACTTGTTGTAGAAACTTGCTTTTCTGACCAGAACAGAAAAGATTTCCTGTAGCAAAAATATTCCAAAAAGTGATGCAATATTTTTGCTCAGGAAGGTGCCCTAGGGTTGAGAGAATATTTGGGAATTTTCTCAGATTTTTGTGGGCAAGAAAAATAGGGGTTGCTTTGGAGCACATGTTGCTTATTAGGGTTTTAGAGGAGGAAATGAATATTTTTCATTTAAGAAAAATATTCCTAAGATTATTTTGGGATTAACCAGAGAAGAAATGATGGTTTGGGGAGAGGTGAGCCACTTGGGTGAAAATCAAGGTTATGCCCAAGTGTTTAAGTCCAACTGAAATGATTCAAAAACCCAAATTCAAATAAAAGGCAAATAGAAATCAAAAAAAAGAAGAGGGTCAAAAACCAGGCTGTCACAAACCTCCCCCACTTAGGATGAATCTCGTCCTCGAGATTCGGTTGCTTAGGAAACAATTCTTGATCGGTTGCCTTTAGAAATTCCTCTTGTTCCCAAGTTGCTACTTCCTCTGTGTGAAGCTCCTAGTGAACCTTATAAAATTTTCTTGCTTTACTATGAGTGATCCTTTCCATCTCATCGAAGATTCTGAACAGTTTCTCCTCATACGTTAAATCCTTAGCCAGCTCTAATTCTGACATATCGGTCTTTTTCTTAGGAGGCGATATACATCGTCTTAGCTGTGAGACATGGAACACATTGTGCACTTCTGACAATTCCGCGGGCAGTTCCAATTGATATGTGTCGGTGTACTAAAGTAGGGGTACCTTAGTACCCCGAACTTGTGCACGGGCAGTCGTAGCACCCCGCGGCAAGGCTTGCCAGGCGATCGCCAAAACTCTCCAAGGTCCCTTTTTGGGCCATCCAAGAACAAAGTATTTGAGCCAAGGCCCCGGCAGGAGGAGTTTGCCGGGAAGGCCACCCGAAGAGAGGAAGGCCCCGGCAAGAGGAGCTTGCCGGGACGGCCGCTCGAGGCACAAGGCCCCGGCAAGAGGAGCTTGCCGGGAAGGCCGACCAGGGCACGACAAGAGACTTGCTGCGACGCGCCACGCGTCCCGGCAAGGATCGGTGAGCGACAAGCTCCCGGGCGCAACAAGGCATCAACCGCGGCAAGGCGCTTGCCGCGGCAAGTCACCACCCCGCGCCTGCATTCCAGCTCATCCACCCACGCGTCGCTCTGGGGCCATTCCAGGCGTACGTGGCGAGAGGCTGCGCAGCCAGGGGCATGCGGTGGCGAAGCAACGCTGACAGGGTAGCCGTCATGGCAAACGGTGGCTCCCCTGACGGTCCCTTTTCTGCACTGTTTGGGCGACCCAGACGGGTATTTAATGCCCTTGTCCCCTGCCGTCAGAGTTAGGTGTGATAGCACTGTGCAAACAGCTGTACCCAACACAGCGTTTTCCAGTTTTACCCCCACCTACGTTGCCACCTGTGGGTAACCCCTTGCGCATATAAAAGGAGGCCCCATGCGCAACGTGAGGGGAGAGGGAGAAAGGAGGCCACTCACGCTCGGCCTAATTAGTTGCCTGAGTGTACTGTAGCACTCAGCGCTCCCGAACAAGAACACAATACAAACCACAAAGCAGCAGTAGGGTTTTACGCATCCGTGCGGCCCGAAGCTGGGTAAACCCCTTGTGTGCATCGCCTCGATCCGCTCTTCGCGCGACCTCCGCCCCCCGCCGAACCAGAAAGGGGCTCGGTCCCCATAGGTGTTCGTGGAGGCAGATTTCCCCCGACATCTTTGGCGCGCCAGGTAGGGGGCGTCGAAGTTGTGTGAACCTGATCCGGCGTCTGCACAGGCTAGATCTCCATCGTCTTCATCGACATGCCACTGAAGAAGAAGGCTCCGGAGGTGGCTGGTCCGTCCGCGTCGAACCCACCGCTCCTGGAGCAAACGGGTGGTGGGGACGGCACCGGCGGCGGAACGGGCGTCGCCGAGCCAGCTCATGGTGCCACGGCATCCGAACATGCACCGCGCCCCTCCCAGGAGGCACGGGACCAGCAACGTCTTGGCACTCACGGTACCATACGCTCGCTGGACCCAGATCGAGCTGGCGGATCCCAGGGTGCTCAAGGCCAGCATACACACCAACGTGTTGGCGTGAGCGTGGCGCGACTACCTGGTCCGGGTGCTGCGCCTTCTAACATAGTTAGAAGTTCGAGCACATCCCGCTCCACGCGCCGCTCGCCACCGCTGCCCGCCACTCCAGCAGAAGCTCTAGCACGAGCTCAACTGCTCCTAGACTACCCTCCAACGGCGGACAAGCTCGACGACTGGAGGGCCACGATACAGAGTCTCATCGGGTTCGCTAATGGCGACACCCCGCGGCAGCATAGTGCGTTGCAGCCGCGGCAGGTCGGCCAGGCGAGAACCGATGGCGCCAAGACCGGTGGGGGTGTGACCACCGTGCATTCCCCACCCCAAAGGCCAAGATCGCCGACTCGCCGGAACCATCACGACAACGACTCCACCGCGTCATCAAATCCGCGAACTCGTCGCGATCAACGCCAAGTTCTTCACGAACGAGAGCAAGAGGACGCTCGTACTCGCATCATGCGTCGAAGAGAAGCGCGGCGTCAATCAGACCAGCGCGCTGGGCCCTCTGTCGACATGCATGCGCCGGGGCGACCAGGCGACCTGCCGTACGCGGTAGGCTGCCCCGCGTTCACCCGTGAGCTGCGGCAAGTCCAGTGGCCCAGCACGAAGAATTTCAAGCCAGACGTACCAGAGAAGTACGACGGCAAGTCGCATCCGTCAGAGTTCCTCAGCATCTACACCATTGCGGTGCAGGCTGCTGGAGGGCGAGACGACAAGATCCTTTCCAACTACTTCCCGCTGGTACTCAAATCCAACGTCAGATCCTGGCTCATGCACTTGCCGGACAACTCCATAACCTCCTGGACAGACTTGTGCCATCAGTTTGTTGGCGCCTTTACAGGGGGCCACAAACCCCATGGCCAAGCGAGCGACCTTCATCTGCTCGTCCAGAAGGAAGGGGAATCCTTGCGCAAGTTCATCCAGAGATTCAGCCGCGTGCACTACAACATCCCGGACATCCACCCTGCCGCGGTCATCAGCGCGTTCCATCAGAACGTGTGTAACCGCAGGATGCGGGAGGAGATGGCGATGTGCAAGATCAAAGACGTCAACAAGCTATATGCCCTGGCCGACAAGTGTGCACGTGCTGAGGAAGGAAGGAAACTCCCCGGAGAGAACACTGGAGCAGGAGAATCTGACAGTGAGGATACCGCCCCGGCAAGGAAGAACCGGCGGCAGAGCAACAGGAAGAAAAAGAGCCAAGAAGTACTGGTTGTTGAGCAGTCCGGCGATGAAGGCGCCGCCAAGAAGGCCCAGGCTGGTAGCCCCGGCAAGGAGGTTGCCGGATGTGCCATCTGCCAGGCTGTGGCGATCGCCGACAAGCGGGACGGCACCAACAAACAGTACTGCAAGATCCACCGCACCAAGGGCCATGACCTCCAGAGCTGCAAGCAGGTCGAGCAGCTCGTCGAGCTGCAAAAGGCCGAGTATGAGCGACGTGACAAGGAGAGAGCCCGGGGAGGTGGCGGAGGATCCGGCACGAAGTGCCCCGGCCAGGGAGGACGCCACGACAAGGACAAGCAGCGGCAAGCAGACAGACCTCCCCGCGGTCGCGACAACAACGAAGACGACGACGAAGACGAAGACATGGATGATGTCGAGACCAGTGAGCAGGAGTTTCAGAAAGCCACAGAGGTCTTGTGCGTAGACGGCGGTGCTTCTCTGCATACTTCTCACCGCCAGCTCAAGCAATGGGCGCGGGAAGTCAATGTAGCGGAACCACCCGTCGAGTCGCGCAAGCCTCTGAAATGGTCCAGCACGCCTATCATCTTCGATATTGAGGACCACCCTGACCGCACAACTGCGATCGGGTGCTTGCCGATGTTGGTCTCACCAACAGTCCGCAACCTCAAGGTCACTAAGATGCTAGTCGACGGCGGGGCCGGCTTGAACCTGATCTCCTCCGCTGTGCTCCAGAAACTCCAAGTCCCCGACAGCGAGCTTGAAGAGACCGGCACGTTCCAAGGAATCAACCCGGGAAGGAGCAAGCCGAAGGGGAAGATAACGTTGCTAGTGACATTTGGCAGTGAGCTGAACTTCAGGACGGAGAGGATCACTTTTGACGTTGCCGATTTTCCATTGCCCTACAATGGAATTCTCGGCCGTCCAGCGCTCGCGAAGTTCATGGCGGCCTCTCACTACGCATACAACATGCTCAAGATGCCAGGCCCGATAAGCGTCATCTCTGTCCCCGGCGACAAGAAGGATGCCCTTATCTGTGCCGACAAGATCTACCGGGAAGCAGCAGCCGCAACGGATCACAAGCCACTTGCCGCTGAAGCTCCCGGAGGGAAGAGGAAGACCAAGCCCGGCAAGTGCTCTAGTGCCCACTCCGGCAAGCGCACCTCTTCGGAGTGTTGCGCTACCGTCGAGGACGCGCCATCGAGCTCCACCGGCAAGAGTAAGAAGTCAATGGCGGCCTCGCCAACGACCAAGAAGGTGTCCGCCAAGGAGGACGGCACTGGTGGTACCTTCACCATCAGTGCTACTCTCGACCCCAAATAGGAAAGCGCGCTCGTTGCTTTCCTGCGGGCGAATGTCGATGTGTTTTCCTGGCAACCATCTGACATCCCCGGCGTTCCCAGGAAAGTGATTGAGCACCACCTTGCCGTCTGTCCTCATGCGTGGCCCGTCAAGCAGAGAGTCAGGAAGCAAGCGGTGGAGCGCCAAGAGTTCATCGCAGAAGAGATCAAGAAGTTGGAAGCGGCAGGCCTTGTCAGAGGTGTGCTCCATCCGACGTGGTTGGCCAATCCTGTTGTCGTGCGCAAAGCAAATGGGAAATGGAGGCTTTGCATCGACTTTACTGATGTTAACAAAGCTTGTCCCAAAGATCCCTTTCCCTTGCCGTGCATTGACCAGATTGTTGACTCCACGGCCGGATGTGACCTGCTTTCATTTCTTGACGCATACTCAGGGTACCATCAAATCTTCATGGCTGAAGAAGATGAGGAAAAGACCGCATTCATCACTCCATGTGGCACGTACTGTTTCGTACGGATGCCTTTCGGTTTGAAGAATGCTGGTTCGACGTTCGTGAGGGTTGTCCATACCGCTTTTGAGCCGCAAATTCACAGAAATGTGGAAGCCTACATGGATGACATAGTGGTCAAAAGCAGGAATAGGGCAACCCTGATTCAAGACTTAGAAGAGACCTTTACGAACCTGCGCAGGATCAGCCTCAAGCTCAACCCCGAGAAGTGCGTGTTTGGAGTCCCTTCCGGCAAGTTTCTCGGGTTCTTCGTGTCTCAGCGAGGAATCGAAGCCAATCCAGACAAAATCAAGGCCATCGAGCATATTGAAGCACCAACACACGTCAAGGATGTACAAAGGCTTGTCGGCTGCGTCGCGGCTCTCAGCAGGTTTATTTCCAAGTCTGCAGAACGCGCCCTGCCATTTTTCAAAGTTTTGAAAAAGGCGGGTCCAGTAAAATGGACTCCGGAAGCAGAGGCTGCGCTGCAGGACTTGAAGAAATACCTGTCCTCCGCTCCAATACTTGTCGCGCCTAAACCACAAGAGAAGTTGCTGCTGTACCTGGCGGCAACCAATCAAGTGGTTAGTGCTGCGTTAGTAGCAGAGAGGGAGGCAGATGATGAGCTAGCAACCGCGGCAAGCGCGTCCAGCGACAAGCAAGAGGCTTCCCCGACAAGCTCTGGCCCCGACAAGGATGAATCTGCGCAGGAGCGAGTGGAGGTGCAGAAGAAGAGAATGGTGCAGCGCCCAGTTTACTTTGTCAGCTCCCTTCTGCAGGGGGCTAGGTCAAGGTACTCTGGTGTGCAGATATTGCTTTTCGGCATTCTCATGGCCTCGAGATAGCTGCACCATTACTTCCAAGCACATGAGATTACAGTTGTCACCCGCTTTCCGCAGAAGAGGATACTGTAGAATCCAGAAGCAACAGCCAGGATTGTCGAGTGGGCACTGGAACTGTCAAGCTTCGGTCTCAAATTCGAGAGCACTTCAACTATCCAAAGCAGAGCATTGGCGGAGTTCATAGCAGAGTGGACACCGACACCAGACGAAGAGATTCCAGAGATGAGCATCCCCGTCAAAGAAGCAAGCAAAGAGTGGCTGATGTATTTTGATGGTGCCTTCTCGCTGCAAGGCGCCGGTGCTGGCGCGTTGCTTATCGCGCCCACCGGAGAGCATCTCAAGTACATAGTCCAGATGCACTTCCCCAAGGAGCAAGCAACCAACAATACTGCAGAGTATGAAGGTTTGCTTGCCAGTCTCAGGATCGCAGCAGAACTTGGGATCAAGAAGCTCATTGTCAGGGGTGACTCGCAGCTTGTCGTCCGCCAAGTGAACAAAGATTACCAGAGTCCGTTGATGGAAGCGTACGTTGATGAAGTGAGGAAGCTAGAAGAGCACTTTGACGGCCTGCAAATGGAACACGTTCCAAGAGCTGAGAACGACATTGTTGATGGCCTGTCAAAGTGCGCAGCACTTAAGTTACCTGTGGAACCAGGAACCTTTGTGCTCAAGCTGACTCAGCCATCCGTAACACCATCAACCCGACAGAGCAAGAAGAGGAAGTTGGTCTCCGGCGACTATCTTCCGGCAGAGCTCCCCGGAGCCGCCGCCAAGAAGGTCCCCAAGATCGACGCCAAGAGCGCTGAGGAGCCGTCTGCTCCGGCAAACTCGAGGGTTTGTTCCGTAGAAGCAGGCGCTCCCGACAAGTTTTGCTCCGGCAAGCTTGCCGGGGAACATCAAGCTCCGGCAGAGCCCCAGATCCTCGCCGTAGAAGCGAACGTTCTCGCAGCAGCAGATGTGCCTTCAGTCCTTGTTGTCGAGCCACAGGCTCCAGCATGGGCATAGCAGACTGTCTATTTCCTCGAGAACGGAGAACTTCCCGAAGAACAAGAAGAAGCGGAAAGAGTAGCCCGGCGCTCGAGTATGTACCAGTTCGTCGACAACACGTTGTACAGAAGAGGGCGCAACGGTGTGAAATTGAAGTGTATTTCCCGGGAAGACGGAGAAAAGTTGTTGGCAGAGATACATGGAGGCATATGTGGTCACCACATTGGCGCAAGAGCACTTGCCGGCAAAGCGTTCTGGCAAGGTTTCTTCTGGCCGACAGCCCTCCAGGATGCAACTGCACAAGTAACCAAGTCTGAAGCATGCCAGTTCCATTCCAAGAAGATACACCAGCCAGCTCAAGCTCTCCAGATGATCCCTTTATCCTGGCCATTTTCAGTCTGGGGGATCGACATCCTCGGCCCCTTCCCTCGAGCTGTCGGGGGCTTTGAGTACTTGTACGTCGCAATCGACAAGTTCACAAAGTGGCCGGAAGTGGAACCAGTGAGGAAGGTGACAGCACAGTCAGCAGTCAAGTTCTTCAGGTCGATGTTTGCCGCTTCGGGATCCCCAACAGGATCATCACCGACAACGGTACGCAATTCACGAGCCGCGCCTTCATGCAATACGTCCAAGATCTCGGCGCCAAGGTCTGCTTCGCTTCTGTTGCTCATCCCAGGAGCAACGGTCAAGCGGAGAGGGCCAATGCCGAAGTGCTGCGCGGGCTCAAGACCAGAACTTTTGACAGGCTGCACAAGTGCGGAAGAAACTGGATCGAGGAGCTGCCGGTGGCTCTTTGGTCGATCAGAACAACGCCAAATCGAGCCACTGGCCAGACACCATTTGCTCTAGTCTATGGAGCAGAAGCAGTTACCCCCACGGAACTCGTATACGGGTCACCTCGAGTGCTCGCTTATGATGAGCTTGAGCAAGAGCGGCTGCGTGAAGATGACGCGCTGCTCCTTGAGGAAGATCGTCTTCAGGCTGCTGTGCGAGCCTCTCGCTACCAGCAAGCTTTGCGTCGCTACCATAGCCGCAAAGTTAAAGCCAGAAGCTTCGACGAAGGCGACCTTGTTCTTCGGCGTGCTCCGTCCGCCAAGAATCATAACAAGTTGACACCGAAGTGGGAAGGCCCTTACCGGGTGAGACGAGTCACGAGGCCCGGCGCTGTCCGCCTTGAGACTGAAAATGGCACTCCGGTGAGCAACTCCTGGAATATTGAGCATCTTCGTAAGTTTTACCCGTAAGGCGCGGTTGCCGGACCCCGTCCGGCAACCACCCTTTTGTACAAGTCTTGCCGCTGTTGCATGTAATCCTTTGTACAAAGCCAGGCGCACACCCTGAGCACCAGTAAATGAAGCGCTGGCGCCCTAAGTTTTAGCATGCATACTGAGTCGAGTCTCGTCCTTGGTTAGGGTTGATAGTGCCTAACAACTGCTAACCCCTAGCTTAGAGGTCGGGTCTGCGTCCTTTTTTCCTGTTCTTTCGTTTCCTTTGGTTCGCAGGGTTTTGCATATCCTGGCCAGACCGCTTAAGGATGAAGAAGAGAAGAAGGGCGGGCCAGCATCTGGTCCCCGGCAAACCAGTGTTGCCGGGGGCTGCAAGTACAAAGATTCGCTCGCGGCAAGCCAAAGTTTCCGGGGGCTGCAATCCCAGATAAGTTTCTCATCCCTTGTCATGCATTCTCTTATGGACTGAGGAATGCGAAAGCCTTGTTTCTTCCTAAAAAGCTGTCGTGCTCCCTTAACTCTGGGCTCCAGAGCGCGTTCCTGGGGCCAGTTCTGGTAGTAGCCGCGGCGGCAAAGGGACGGAATGAGGAGCCCGGACCCGCCTCATCCCTACCTCCGCCAAAGGCGTGAGGAAGGTCGAGTGGCGCGGGAAGACGGCAGGGCCTGTTGCCGGGCAAAGAAGTGTCTATCTTAACGATATAAAGGATTCGCTCCTTGGCGTGGGTTTTACCCGCGAGACAAATGGCCCGGCAAACATCCCCTTTTCATTAAAAAAACATTCCGCTCAGGTACAGTTCAGAGAGAATGAAAAACATGAGAGATGGGATTACAAGCTTTAAATGCAACTAAAGCCCGAAGGCTTATAAGTTAAAAAGAGATAAGGTGCCCGTAATCCCTTTCTTGTCTCTCTCCTCAGGAGGTAGGACAAGGAGGCGAAAGGGGCAAAAGGGGCGCCTAGACGAGCTACGGGTGGCAGAAGACACCAAGAGAACACCCCGGGGGCCGTCTGAAAGCTGGACGGTGACGGCGGCGCCGGAAGCAGGGCTCGACGAGGCGGCAGGACGTCAGCACGCTGTCAAGGGCGTCGTGCCCTCGTACTCCAAGTTGACGGCCTTGCCGCCCGCCCTCTTCCTCTTCCGCAGCCTCCCTACGCCAGCCGCCAAGGAGACGACCCCGGGAAGCTCAAGGAGCCGGCGGCACGGATGATGGGGTCGCTGGTGCCACGCGGAGCCGTGACCAACGCCTAGTCGGACCCGTCATCCCGACGACCGCTACCCTCGTCGTCGTTGTCACTCCCCTCCTCGTCACTCTCGCTCGAGGAGGAGCCTTCGCTATCGGAGGAGCTGTCCACGCAGCACCGGGCCCGGGTCCCCTAGCACCCGAAGACCTTGACGGAGAGGAGATCGCCCTCCATCAACATAAAATGGAGGGTGAACCCCTCCATCAAGCTATGGATACGGGCGAACGTCTTCCACCCTCGACCAAGATACATCACGCCGGGGGCTGGGGACTCAACGTGGACCCGCGTGCCGCTGATCCCGCAGCCCCTCATGCGCAGTCTTAGCGTCTTGGGTTGTTCCATCTCCATCACGCTTGCGAAGGGAGCCGGGAGATGGAGGCGACGACGAGGCGCCCGGCGCAGCCTGACGAAGAACTCGCAAGGGTCGTCCCCGATGTGGACTGCCGTGAGAAGAGGAGCCGCTGGCGGAGGCGAGGCCGGCGCGTCGCCCCGTCCGCCTCGTCCCCGAGCGCCTCGGCCTCGTCCACGACCTCGCCCCCTCCCCCTTCCCCTTACGGTTGGCTCTGCCACCGCGGGTGCAAGGGGAGGAGGGGCGCGTTGCCTAGCGGCGACCCTCGCCACCACCGATGAAGGACCAGGGTTCCCTTTCTCCATGGCGAATGGAGAGAGGGGATCAGAAGCTGAAGGGAAGCAAAGGTGAAGGAGTGTGGGTTTCCGTCGCCCCCTCTTATTCTTTATAAAGGAGCAGGGTGGGGGCTCAGCCGCCCCGCTCGGCCAATCAAGACGCAGGAAGAGCAGGCGACCGGGACCGGCCTGCTGCCTCGACCCGCGACGGCCCGGTTTCCTGCCTCCACCGTCCGCGACTCCAGGTGCATGGAAGCCGCGTGGCTGGCGTGCAGGACCGAGGCAACGGATGACGCGACCTCCCCTCACCCCGTGATCGTGGGGAGCGGACGCCTCGAAAACCGTGCCTCGGCCCCGTCCAGCAAACGAGCCACGCCTCCACGCCTCCCTCCACTTATGGAGATGGCGCGAACCGTCCCCCTTTATTGCGACGTGACACATGCCTGCGGGGCTCAGCCCCACGCACGCCACCCACGTCACGCACGCCTCTCCCCACGATGCCGCGTTCGACGCGTGCCGTTCGGGGAGGACGTGGTGGATGCAGAAGAAGATGCAGCGTGACCCAGGCCGCGCATGCCCGTGCACTGTTTTGGGTCAGGCCCAACAGCGCTCGGCACCGTGTATGGCCCAGGCCCGGGGGCTCCTGTCGGTGTACTAAAGTAGGGGTACCTTAGTACCCCGAACTTGTGCACGGGCAGTCGTAGCACCCCACGGCAAGGCTTGCCAGGCGATCGCCAAAACTCTCCATGGTCCCTTTTTGGGCCATCCAAGAACAAAGTATTTGAGCCAAGGCCCCGGCAGGAGGAGCTTGCCGGGAAGGCCACCCGAAGAGAGCAAGGCCCCGGCAAGAGGAGCTTGCCAGGACGGCCGCTCGAGGCACAAGGCCCGGCAAGAGGAGCTTGCCGGGAAGGCCGACCAGGGCACGACAAGAGACTTGCTGCGACGCACCACGCGTCCCGGCAAGGACCGGTGAGCGACAAGCTCCCGGGCGCGACAAGGCATCAACCGCGGCAAGGCGCTTGCCGCAGCAAGTCACCACCCCGCGCCTGCGTTCCAGCTCATCCACCCACGCGTCGCTCTGGGGCCATTCCAGGCGTACGTGGCGAGAGGCTGCGCAGCTAGGGGCATGCGGGGGCGAAGCAACGCTGACAGGGTAGCCATCGTGGCAAACGGTGGCGCCCCTGACGGTCCCTTTTCTGCACTGTTTGGGCGACCCAGACGGGCATTTAATGCCCTTGTCCCCTACTGTCAGAGTTAGGTGTGATAGCATTGTGCAAACAGCTGTACCCAACACAGCGTTTTCCAGTTTTACCCCCACCTACGTTGCCACCTGTGGGTAACCCCTTGCGCATATAAAAGGAGGCCCCATGCGCAACGTGAGGGGAGAGGGAGAAAGGAGGCCACTCACGCTCGGCCTGATTAGTTGCCTGAGTGTACTGTAGCACTCAGCGCTCCCGAACAAGAACACAATACAAACCACAAAGCAGCAGTAGGGTTTTACGCATCCGTGCGGCCCGAAGCTGGGTAAACCCCTTGTGTGCATCGCCTCGATCCGCTCTTCGCGCGACCTCCGCCCCCCGCCGAACCAGAAAGGGGCTCGGTCCCCATAGGTGTTTGTGGAGGCAGATTTCCCCCGACAATATGCAACAGTGCCTACTCTGGACATGACTGGGAACGAGCCAATATACCTGGGTGCCAATTTTCCATGAGTCTGAAATCTCTTTACTGCTTTCATAGGAGTGACTCGGAGGTATACATGCTCTCCGGGTTCAACACTGATATGTCGGTGCTTTGCATCATAATAACTCTTCTGTCGGGATTTAGCCAATTGCAATCTGTCTCGGATTTCCTTGACTTGCTTTTCAGCTTCCATCATGAGATCCCTTCCGAAAATACGGCTATCTCCGGTTTGAGACCAATTTAAAGGAGTGCGGCACTTACGACCATACAGTTGATATGCACTATGAAGGTAGTAACTTAGACTAGTGTCATATGCATGACACTAGTAGAAGTTACTCCCACTATGATCAGCCTAATATATATACTAGTATATGATACTCCCCATTAGGCTGCTTCCAATGCATTGGTGCTTACTGTCGGCATTCTGGGAACGGGGTTACCCAGACTTGCCTGCCTGCAACCCTCGGCGTGGCTCCATCAACGGCCTCGTATGGCCTAGCTTCATCAACAACAACTCAAGACCATCGCGAGGGGCCAAGCCTTGCGAGGCGGACGACACCAAGACCTCCACGAGGAGTGGTCTCTCCAGGCTGGCTCTCGAGGAGCAGAGATTTCTATGCAAGCCTCACCTCGCGAGGTCTAGATGACGTGAGACATGACGACCAAGACCAGGCAGGCGCCAGCGGGCGCAGTGTACCTTTTTCCTCTTTGGTGCTAAGGAGGCAAGCGCAGGCGCGGAGTCCCGAGGAATCAGCCGAAGGTTTCCATTCCCATGCAACAAGACCAAGACCTCCAGGACGGCAAGACGGAAGTCATCGCCGAGTCCACCACGGCGTCATGACCAGAGGCTTTTGCAGGCGAATACTACTTTTGTCAGGATAGCGTGTACTAGTTGTCTCCCTTCAAATTTGGCCATTGTGGGATCCCTTCCCACCTTCATTTGGGAAGAGGACCAAGGCCGCTATAAATAGGACTGAGCCACTACCATAGAGGGGGACGGATCCATTCCACCCTAAAATCCACCAGCTCACTCGAGCCCAAGAACACCTCTCCTCCTGAGGTTGTTCGCCACCGTACTAGTTCATCCTCAGCCCCTCGAGGCTAATCCACCACAAAGTAGGAGTAGGGTTTTACACAGCAAGGTGGCCTAAACCTAGGTAACGGATGTGTCTCTTTCCCATTCATTTCATCGAGCTAGGTTGTGAGATTAGCGAGCAGGTAGACTGGAGAGGACGAGTTCTTCGCACGCACCCTAGAGTTCGAACCTCTCAAGGGTTTGCGGAACCCGAAATCTGACATTTGGCACGCGAGGTAGGGGTGTGTCGGAGCCTCTCTTCCGTCGGTCGACTCGCCACCGCTCCACCGCTTCCATCGCTGACGCCCGTCGAGCTCGTGCTGAGCGTCAGGCCGCTCTTGCCACCCGCGTCGCTCAGACAGTGCCGGCGGGTGACGGTTGTCCTCGCCGTCCCCCATCTCTAGCTGCGAACACTGTAACCGGCCCGGCGAGGCACGAGCAGCAAGCTTTGTCGCTGCACCTCTCTGTGTGGTGTGATGGGCACACCGCCACCCCGTCGCTGACTTCGGCTGGTCGTCGTCCCATGCTCATCACGGTCCGGCGAATGTGCAGGCTGCGTTGCTCATGGCGCGCGAGCTCCTGTGCTATCACCCTGTCAACGACCTCTATGAAGACTGGCTGGACCACATCGCCGAGCTTGTCAGCGCCACCGGGGGCTCTCCTGCACCGTCTCTCTTGCTGCCTCGCTCAACGCCTGTTGTGGGTGACGTAGCCCATGGAGCACCTCCTCCACCTCCCCGTCAAGACGTCACCCTCGGGCCAAGGCGCCAGGCCCCGTGGCACGAGCCACCACGCAGAGCGCCGCCGCATGAAGAAGAAAGCTGCCAGGAGGTCCAGCAGCCGCAAGAAGATGCTCGTGCACTCCCAGCAGCACCACGTCAAGACTTCGCGCCGCCTACAGTGGTGGCGCGCGAACGCTAGGATCAGGGTCCACCTCCACGATGGGCTCCCGTGATCACAACGGGTTGTCGCGCCTTCACTCCGGAGCTTTGCAGCGTCGTCTGGCCGGGGAAGTTCAAGCCCGACCAGCCTCCATGCTACGATGGCACCCCCGACACTGCTGAGTTCCTACAGCTCTACGAACTAAGCATCGAGGCACCCAACGGCGACGAGAAGGTCATGGCGAACTGGTTCCCCATAGCACCTAAAGGATGGTGCGCGCTCGTGGCTCCTGAACCTGCCCATGGGATCGATCTCCTCCTGGGACGAAATGCGAGAGTGTTTCGTCGCCACCTACCAGGGCACCCGCGACCGGCCATCGGCTATGTGTGACCTGCGGCGCATCAAGCAGCAGCCAGGGGAGACCTTGCAGAAGTACATCCAGTGCTTCAACAGTGTTCGCCTCAAGATCCCCAAGGTGTCGGACGAGGCCATCATCTCGGCATTCACTAATGGTATCCGTGACGTCAAGATGAAGGAGGAGCCCGCCATACACGAGGACCTATGCACGGCTCTAGAGATGTTCAACATGGCAACCAAGTGTGCGAGAGCTGAGGAGGGTCACCTATCCCTTCTGGAGCTCCCGGGGGCTGAACTAGAAGACAAGAAGGCCTAAGCCAAGGATGTGAAGCGCAAGGGACCAGTCGTGCTCGCGGCTGAACTGGAGATGAAGCGCGACTGCGACCACCCACAGTCATCCAAGGGCAGCCGCCCGTTCTGCAACTTCCACAACGTGCACAACCACAACACCAACGATTGTCAGGAGCTTAGGGCCATCAGCGATGGGCGCCTCGGTCGTCGCCCCGATCGCAATGATCGTGGCTACGACCGCGGAGGATACCAAAGTGGAGGACGCTGGGACGGCCGCGACCTCCGCCAAGAGTGGCGCGATCAGCCTCATGAGGAACGCTGGCAGGGCCAGCCTCGCGAGGGCCTCTGGAGGGACCGGCCTCATGAGGACCGTCCTCAGGCAACGCTGGCCTCCCTCCGCTGCCACTACCACCAAGAAGGAACAACAACCACCACCAGGATGAGGGGGTTGGGGCCTTCCAGGAGCCTCGTGCCATCGCCTGCATCCTGGGTGACGCTCAGGTCCCTGCCTCTCATCGCATCTTCAAGCAGTTTGCTCATGAGGTGAATGCATCCCTCCCCAAGCTCGAGGCTACGCGTTCGCTCAGGTGGTCCAAGTGCACCATCACCTTCAGCTCGTCCGACCATCTCAAGTGCGCGGCAACTGCCGGCACTCTCCCAATGCTCTGCTCGCCAACCATCAGCAACGTCCTCATCACCAAGACTCTCATTGACGGCGCAGGGCTCAACGTTCTTTCCGTCGAGATATTCAACCGACTCCAGGTGCCCTATGACCAGCTGCAGCCCACCAAGTCCTTCTCAGGAGTGACCGACGGCTCCACCACCCTGATAGGGCAGATCCGCCTCCCTGTCACCTTCGACAAGCGCGAAAACTACCGCACTGAGCTCATCGACTTTGACGTCACCCACATTCGCCTTCCATATGATGCCATCCTTGGGTATCTGGCCTTGGCCAAGTTCATGGCAGTGACTCATCATGGTTACAATGTCCTCAAGATGCCAGGGAGCTGCGGCATCATCACGGTCGCCTGCGAGGAGAAGGATGCGGTGTGCTCTCTCGAACGCGCCTACCAGGCTGCGGCAGTTGAGAACCCCGACAACGAAGGCACCGTCTACCCTCCTGAGGTTGTCCCCAAGAAGAAGAAGAAGCCGTCGTGCCAAGGACCTCAGGAGAGCGGGGTGTCCAGCAGCACCACCTCAGGACCTACACCCGCCGACGGGGCGCCTCCGTCTCTCGCATTGGAAGGCGCGCCCGGCACCCCTCTTATGCTGGGCTCAGGGGCTCTCCTCTGGAGGGCCTCTAACCTAGCCAACGTCACGAGGGAGGCGCTCGGGCACCATGTGGAGGCGTGCTTCAGCGTGCGCTTCCGCCAGGAGGGCACAAGGCACGGGGTGCAAGATGCTCAGGTGTTCATCACCAAGGCAACCGAGGAGCTTCAAGAGGCGAGAGCTATACGCGGCGACGGCCGCTCACCACCCGGTGCGGCTCCTTGTCCCGGTGAGGATAGCGAGCTACGCGTATGTGTCAACATCCCAGGGCTCAACAGGGCTGCATCTCAGGAGCGCTTATGGCCATCACGCGCTGGCCGGTGCAAGGGCCCCCCTCACAGCTATGTTGCATGCCTTTTGGCTTGCTGAGCAGGGCTGTCATGCATCAGCGTCACATGTAGAGCATCTTGGCGGCTCAGGAGGCCAGGAACCAGGCGATCCTGACAGAGGAGGTGACGGATCCTCATGAGCCCACCGAGTCCTTAGAACCTCCCGAGGTTCAGGACCCGGGCGGCTCATGAGGAGTGACTTCTGCAGCAAGCTTCTTCGACTACTCCAACATCTCTTCAGCAACAGTGCCAGGTGACATTTTCTGGTTTATTCAGTTGGGGCGCCCCTCGGGCTGCATTATCCCCAAGCCGCGTGGGTCCGTCCCTGCGGCATGTATCGTTTTGTATCTATCAGAGCTGGCCTTTACCTTCTTCCATGAGTTGCTTTATGATTATCAGTTGCACGTCCAGTGCTTCATTGCCATGAACGCCATACGCCCTTGCAAACCCACTCACGACCGCCTCATGATTAAGGACTGGCACAACGTCTATGCTCGGGTCCGTCCCTGCAGCGTCGCTAAACCCAAGAGGCTGAGCTTTGGCTTTCGGGCTAGCTCATGTGCATGTCACCTCCCATGGTCCTTGGTGCCTTGTTCTTGCATGAGCTAATCGCGGGCGGATGAGTGAGGGCACACGACCGGGTGCCTCGTCACCTCGGGAGCCGTGCACCGGTTGTCTTTCTTCAGGACCTTCGCATGAGAAGACCGGGCACGGCGTCTGTGCTCGGGTCCGTCCCTGCAGCATCGATAAACCCAAAGGCTGAGCTCTATCTGGCGGGCCGTCCCTGTTCACGTCACCTCCTGGGGTCGTTGGTGTTCGGACTTCTCATGCAATAACTTCAGGAGATTCACTCGGCACAAGTTGTCTGACCATCTCGCAGGACTGCCACCAGTGTTCCAAGCCAAATTCAGGCGCAACCCGCCTTGGGGTAGGGCCTCGTGAGTCTCGTGCTGGCTCACGAGTGCCCATACACACCTCCTCTAGCCCTGTCGTGCAAGCCACGTGTCAGGGCGGGGCTGTACACGCCTCGGGGGTTCCACTCAAAGGGAGCCCCCACCCACGCACCAGTGGAAGCACCATGCTCCACGCTAGCAGCCGACACGGTCGAGGAGCGGCTATGCCCATGCAAGAGCGGAAGCGCCATGCTCCGCGCTAGTGATAAACAACTGAGGGCGGCTTCATGACTGCAATAACCTCAGGGAGCCGTTAGGCTCGGTGTTCAGCCTCACCGCAAGGCTTTCCCTTCAGGAGAGTCGCGCGAGGGGGCTGGGCACGGGGGCTATGCTCAGGTCAAGCCTAGCGCACGCTACCCTGCCAGGTCCCTCGGACATGGTCATCGCGCGCCCCTCCCGAGCGGGACCTCGGCGAGAAAAGGTATGGAGGTATGTTCGTACGTCAAGGGCGACTCCTGAGCATCGTGACTCGGGAGCCTAACTGGTCACGTAGCCCCTCACCTCTTGGTCAAGTCCTGGTGATCCGGATGACCCAACGAAGGCTGAGGTATGCGCGGGGCCAGGCCCTGCCGACGCAGAACACTAAGGCCTACTCTCGCATCTCCTTCCCGAGGGATGTTTGTACGTCAAGGGGGACTCCTGAGCATTGCAACTCAGGAACCTAACTGGTCATGTAGCCCCTCACCTCTTGGTCTTGTCCTGGTGATCCGGACGACCCAGCAGCAGCTGAGGTACGCGCAGGGCCGGGCCTTGCCAATGCAGAATACAAAAGCAAACGGAAAGGAAATCGCAGAACCCTAGCAAATTATTACAAAACATATTGTCTCTGAAAAGTACCCAACATAAGTTCTTACGCTTCCATGAGGCATGATACATGTTGCAGGACTTAAACAGGGGGGAGTGCCGCCATAATATGTTAATGAGGAGAGAGGTGTTTAGAGTAACATAATATGTTACCGTAACATAGCGCTTCCCGAGAAAAGATGAGTCTACAAGCTAATAAATGAAGCCATCTATGATACTACTACTAGGTTACTCTGCACTATGAAGGTAGTAACTTAGACTAGTGTCATATGCATGACACTAGTATAAGTTACTCCCCACTATGACCAGCCTGGTATATATACTAGTATATGATACTCCCCATTAGGATGCTTCCAATGCATTGGTGCTTACTGTCGGTGTTCTGGGAACGGGGGTACCCAGACTTGCCTGCCTGTGGCCCTCGGTGTTTCTCCATCAACGGCCTGGTACGGCCCACCTTCAGCATCAACAATTCAAGACCCTCGCGAGGCAGACGAGACCAAGACCTACACGAGGAGCGGTCTCTCCAGGTTGGCTCCCGAGGAGCGGAGATTTCTAAGCAAGCCTCACCTCGCGAGGTCCAGATGACGTGAGCCATGAAGACCAATACCAGGCGAGCGCCAGCGGGCGCAGTTTACCAGTTTCCTCTTTGGTGCTAAGGACGCAAGCGCAGGCGCGGAGTCCCGAGGAATCAGCCAAAGGTTTCCATTCCCGTGCAACAAGACCAAGACCGCCAGGACGGCAGGACGGAGGTCATCGCCGAGCCCACCATGGCGTCACGACCAGAGGCTTTTGCAGGCGAAGACTACTTTTGTCAGGATAGCGTGTACTAGTTGTCTCCCTTCGAATTTGGCCATTGTGGGATCCCTTCCCGCCTTCATTTGGGAGAAGGACCAAGGCCGCTATAAATAGGACTTAGCCTCTACCATAGAGGGGGACGGTCCATTCCACCCTAAAATCCACCAGACCACTCGAGCCCAAGAACACTTCTCCTCCTGAAGTTATTCACCACTATACTAGTTCATCCTGAGCCCCTCGAGGCTAATCCACCACAAAGCAGGAGTAGGGTTTTACACCGCAAGGTGGCCCGAACCTGGGTAAATGGCTGAGTCTCTTTCCCATTCAGTTCATCGAGCTAGGCTGTGAGATTAGCGAGTAGGCAGACGGGGGAGGATGAGTTCTTCGCACACACCCTAGAGTTTGAACCTCTCAAGGGTTTGTGGAACCCGAAATCCGACACTTACATGAGGTGCTAAGCATATTAAATACTTTAGCAACTAAACACCCTAATGCAGAGGTGCTTAATTGTTGGTGCTAAGTATCCTTCATTTAATGATTTGGCAACTAAAGTTCTTCATGTGTTGGTGGGATTCTTCCATTTAAGTGTTTTTCCTAGGTTCTCGCGCTTTGGCATTGTTTCTTCCTGGGTTCACCACTAGGGCTGGACAAAAGCTCGAAGCTCGCGAGCTAAACAAGTAGCTCGTGAATCGGCTCAAATCGACTCGAACTCGAAGAAAAATGAGTCAAGCGGAGCTTTAGTTTAAGATCGTTTATAGACCAAGTTAAACGAGCCAATCTCACGAGTACTCGTGTAACTCGTTAGGCTCGATACAATAGATCAGCCACTCCCAATACAAAGAAATATCACCCACTCAGCACCCTACGTCCCAGGCGCACAACACAAGGCCCAGCCGTTGAAGGCCTAGCCGCCTAGGAGACTCATGTGTTACAAGGAAATTACAATTGTTTAGTGATATATACGTTTAATATATACATAATCATTTTTATCATATTTGAGGGCTTTATGTTTATATCTTTAATGAGCTTAACAAGCCAAACGAGCCAGCTCGCGAGTTATACGAGTCGAGCCAATCTTGGGTTTGAGCTTGTTATAGTAACGAGTCGATTCGAGCTAGCTTGTTAACGAAACGAGCTCTAGCGAGTCGAGCCGAGCTAGCTCGCCTCGACTCGAATTCCAGCCCTAGTCACCACACTCATCTCTCTCCTCTTAATTACCTTGCCACATCAGATTTTTTGCCTACGTGGCAGCCTTAGCACCTGTACAAGGTGGAGCATTGGGAGGGGCCCTAAAACCAGCCTTATCATATACTAGTATCATGCATATGATACTATAGTATATGATACTACCTCCGTAAGGTGCACATAGTATCATAAGTTAGTATCTTAGGTTGCCTTATTAATTGCCATGCATGACACAAAGTAGTACACCACTTAGTATGATACGGGTATCATGATATGATATCACTGAAGGAAATATGCCCTAGAGGCAATAATAAAGTTATTATATATTTCCTTATATCATGATAAATGTTTATTATTCATGCTAGAATTGTATTAATTGGAAACATGATACATGTGTGAATACATAGACAAATAAAGTGTCACTAGTATGCCTCTACTAGACTAGCTCGTTGATCAAAGATGGTTATGTTTCCTAGCCATGGACATGAGTTGTCATTTGATTAACGGATCACATCATTAGGAGAATGATGTGATTGACTGGACCCATTCCGTTAGCTTAGCACTTGATCGTTTAGTATGTTGTTATTGCTTTCTTCATGACTTATACATGTTCCTATGACTATGAGATTATGCAACTCCTGTTTACCATAGGAACACTTTGTGTGCTACCAAACATCACAATGTAACTAGGTGATTATAAAGGTGCTCTACAGGTGTCTCCGAAGGTACTTGTTGGGTCGGCATATTTCGAGATTAGGATTTGTCACTCCGATTGTCGGAGAGGTATCTCTAGGCCCACTCGGTAATGCACATCACTATAAGCCTTGCACGCATTGTAACTAATGAGTTAGTTGTGGGATGATGTATTACGGAATGAGTAAAGAGACTTGCCGGTAACGAGATTGAACTAGGTATTGAGATACCGACGATCAAATCTCGGGCAAGTAACATACCGATGACAAAGGGAACAACGTATGTTGTTATGCGGTTTGGCCGATAAAGATCTTCGTAGAATATGTAGGAGCCAATATGAGCATCCAGGTTCCGCTATTGGTTATTGACTGGAGACATGTCTCGGTCATGTCTACATAGTTCTCGAACCCGTAGGGTCCGCACGCTTAAAGTTCGGTGACGATTGTATTGTGGGTTTTTGTGTTTTGATGTACCGAAGGTAGTGCGGAGTCCCAGATGTGATCATGGACATGACGAGGAGTCTCGAAATGGTCGAGACGTAAAGATCGATATATTGGACGACTATGTTCGAACACCGGAATGGTTTCGGGGAGTTTCGGACATATACCGGAGTATCGTGGGGTTACCGAAACCCCCCAGGGAGTTTAATGGGCCAAGATGGGCCTTAGTGGAGAAGAGGAGGGGCAGCTAGGGCAGGCCACGCGCCCCCTCGCCCCTAGTCCGAATTGGACTAGGAGGGGCGGTGGCGCCCCCTTTCCTTCCTCCTCTCTCCTTCCCTTCCTTTCCCCCTCCTACTCCAACTAGGAAAAGAGGGAGTCCTACTCCCAGTGGGAGTAGGACTCCTCCCTGGCGCGCCCTCCTCTAGGCCGGCCGCCTCCTCCCCCTGGTCCTTTATATAGGGGGCAGGGGGGCACCTCTAGACACAACAATTGATCTCTTGATCTCTTAGCAGTGTGCGGTGCCCCCCTCCACCATATTCCACCTCGATCATATCATAGCGGTGCTTAGGCGAAGCCCTGCGTCGGTAGCAACATCATCACCGTCATCACGCCATCGTGCTTACGGAACTCTCCCGTGAAGCTCTGCTGGATCGGAGTTCGCGGGACGTCATCGAGCTGAAAGTGTGCTGAACTCGGAGGTACCATACGTTCGGTACTTGGATCGGTCGGATCGTGAAGACGTACGACTACATCAACCGCGTTGTGCTAACACTTCCGCTTTCGGTCTATGAGGGTACGTGGACACACTCTCCCCTCTCGTTGCTATGCATCACCATGATCCTGTGTGTGTGTAGGATGTTTTTTGAAATTACTACGTTTCCCAACAGTGGCATCCGAGCCAGGTTTTATGCGTAGATGTTATATGCACGAGTAGAACACAAGTGAGTTGTGGGCGATACAAGTCATACTGCTTACCAGCATGTCAGACTTTGGTTCGGCGGTATTGTTGGATGAAGCGTCCCGGACCGACATTACGTGTACGCTTACGCGAGACTAGTTCTACCGACGTGCTTTGCACACAGGTGGCTGGCAGGTGTCAGTTTCTCCAACTTTAGTTGAACCGAGTGTGGTTGCGCCCGGTCCTTGAGAATGTTAAAACAACACTAACTTGACGAACTATCATTGTGGTTTTCATGTGTAGGTAAGAACGGTTCTTGCTCAACCCGTAGCAGCCACGTAAAACTTGCAACAACAAAGTAGAGGACGTCAAACTTGTTTTTGCAGGGCATGTTGTGATGTGATATGGTCAAGGCATGATGCTATATTTTATTGTATGAGATGATCATGTTTTGTAACCGAGTTATCGGCAACTGACAGGAGCCATATGGTTGTCGCTTTATTGTATGCAATGCAATCGCCCTATAATTGCTTTGCTTTATCACTAAGCGGTAGTGATAGTTGTAGAAGCAATAGTTGGCGAGACTACAACGATGCTACGATGGAGATCAAGGTGTCGCACCGGTGACAATGGTGATCATGACGGTGCTTCGGAGGTGGAGATCACAAGCACAAGATGATGATGGCCATATCATATCACTTATATTGATTGCATGTGATGTTCATCTTTTATGCATCTTATTTTGCTTAGATCGACGGTAGCATTATAAGATGATCTCTCACTAAATTTCAAGGTATAAATGTTCTCCCTGAGTATGCACCATTGCAAAAGTTCTTCATGCTGAGACACCACGTGATGATCGGGTGTCATAAGCTCTACGTCCGAATACAATGGGTGCAAAACAGTTGCACACGCGGAATACTCAGGTTAAACTTGACGATCCTAGCATATGCAGATATGGCCTCGGAACATTGAGACTGAAAGGTCGAGCATGAATCATGTAGTAGATATGATCAACATAGTGATGTTCACCATTGAAACTACTCCATCTCACGTGATGATCAGACATGGTTTAGTTGATATGGATCACGTGATCACTTAGAGGATTAGAGGGATGTCTATCTAAGTGGGAGTTCTTTAATAATTTGATTAACTGAACTTTAATTTATCATGAACTTAGTACCTGAGAGTATTTTCCATGTCTATGTTGTTGTAGATAGACGGCCCGTGCTGTTGTTCCGTTGAATTTTAATGCGTTCCTTGAGAAAGTGTAACATCCCAAATTTTCAATTTGCAATGTTATACATTAGATCATCATTGCATATCATATTTTAATTGCTTTTGGTTTTGATCCTGGAAATTCTACGCAACTCAAGGACCCACGGAGAGAGTTGGGGATTTCGTTATTTTCATATTTGAGTTTTCTCGAATTTTGAGAATAGGATCATTTGATTTTAATTATTTTATCATCAATAATTTTTATTACAAAAATATGAGAGAGGGGATAAAATGAATTTCCCAAAATAAAGAAATATTGAGGATTTAATAATAAAATCAAACGAGATTTTATTTCGGAGTTTTCGCTATTTTTATTTGAATTAAGGAAAAATATGTGTTTTCCAAAATTGCATTTAGGCCCCAAATAAATGTTCACTTTGTCTGGCTTGATTTTAGAAGTCGGGGAAAACTTATTTCGGGATTTTTGGAGTTCGCTTAGTATTTCTTTTATTTGTTTTTCTGCGCGTTATATTAAAAAAAAGAACCGACTTCGGGCCGTACCCGAGCGGGACTCCACCCGGGGGGCAGCCTTTAAATAGCCGCCGCACGAGCCGCCCAGCCCTCTAGAGCCCGCGCCACCAAACCATAACCCTAGCCGCGCCTCGAGCCCCGCGCCCGCTGCCGCCACCGGAGCCGCCGCCCGAGGTTGCCTCGATTTCCGCTGCCGTTTTTTCTCGAAAAACCGTTCGGTTTTTCCATCGGTTTTCGTCGGTTTTTTTTAGTTTCCGTTTTTTTACTTAGATCGTTTTTTCGGTTAGGTTAAATAGCGAGTGATCGCTTGTTTGTTCGTTTTAACGAACGTCCTCGTCGTTTAGATCCAGATAACGAATGTTCGTTCGTTAATCTATTCGTCGCTTTTCTTTTTCTCAGATTTTCCCGCGATTATTTCTGGTCGTGATTTCTTATCCGATTTTCGTTTTAGTATAACTTTTCGCTCGTTTATCGGAATCAGGCGGTTCAGGCGCCTGGAGTTTCGTCTCGAAACCCTCTATCCGTTTAACCAACTTAAACAAGTTTTTGCTTCTGTAAAATTTGACTTAGATCCAAATTAGTAGAACGAAGTTGTTTTCTTTCGCTGTTTGACTTTCGTTGCTTCGTTTGATTTGACTCTTTTTGCGAACCGGAGTTCTTAAGTTGAACTTTCTGGTTAGATCTCTTGTTTGAGTTTTAGCTGTGCATTAAATGAATACTTATTGTATGCTTGTTTGTTTGTTTGTGTGCGATACCCGGAGTGCGCCGCCTGTTACTTCGAATCTCTAGGTTTCGCGGATCATCAGCAAGGCAAGTAACACTTGATCATACCTCCTTACTACCCAGTTTTATTGCATTAGATCAATCCTCAAACATTGCATGATTAGGATCTAATTAAACTGTGGGATGGGAAGTAGTTCAGGTAGTACCTATTACCTGTTTTATTATCAAACCTTTGGGAGTTACTTCTACGTTTGCTTATTATGCCAAGCTATGCTAGTAGACGTGGATTGGGTGAGTGATATCTATGATAGATGTGAGTTTGTAATTAATGGTTTATCTAAGGTGGCAACTTGAACACACATCTGGGTGGATTGAGGTACCTGGGTATTCCAGGATTGCCTGTTGTTTTTCTTTATGGACCGCCACCCAGGCCCAAAGGGATCATGAGATTTTTCATACTAGAAACTTCCGTGTGTAGCCACAAGCTATTATGGGCTCTAGCATAGTTGATTAAGTCGTGCGAACTCTTACAGGGTAGACTAGCAGATGTAGGGGAAAGTAGGTGTATCGGTCTATCCATCGTAAGGTGTAAGCGCTTCTGAAAGACTATGTCTCGGTCATCCGTTTCTCAAACACCACGTAGTGCGAGAAATCCAACGGAGGCGATCGAGTCTTGTGGGGAAAAGTGCGCAAACCTCTGCAGAGTGTACAAACAAGTCATGATTAGCCGTGTCCCCGGTTATGGACGTTTTGAGTATCTAGTACTTGGATTATCATGTGAATCTCATCATGTTACTTTAATTAATATTGTTGGGTTTTTAATGATGATTACCTTAAATGAGGATTGAGGATGCTGTCAACCATTCTCAATGTTTAACGACCACCATGATAGTTAAATAAATTTTATTCCTTTGCAGTAGGGAAAAACTGGCTTTACGCAAAAACTGTAACCATAAAGCTTTCCACCAGCCATATATGCATGTAGTATAGTTTTGTTCTTCCATTACTCTCTATGTGTTACTTTGCCAGCATATTCCATGTGCTGACCCGTTTTCGGGCTGCAACGTTTCATGTTGCAGACTTTTCAGACGACGAGTAAGGTGCTTTTAGGTCGTGGTTCTATACTCAGTGATGCCGTTGGAGTTGATGGACTCGCTTATCTTCCAAGCCTTCCGTTGTTATTGTTATTAGATGGCCTTAAGCCATATTTATTGTAATAAGTTCTCTTTTGAGACATTCGATGTAATAAGTGTGTGATTGCTACTCTATTATAAAACCTTCAAGTACTGTGTGGTGTCAGCATTACTGATCCAGGGATGACACCTGAGCACAGCGATCAGACTATTTGAGGTCTGGTCGCTACAGAAAGCAAAGTTGAAAGATGATGGTAGCAATTACACGGACTTGGTCCGTAACTTGAGGATTATCCTCATTGCTGCACAGAAGAATTACATCCTGGAAGCACCGCTAGGTGCCAAACCTGCTGCAGGAGCAACACCAGATGTTATGAGCGTCTGGCAGTGCAAAGCTGATGACTACTCGATAGTTCAGTGTGCCATGCTTTACGACTTAGAACCGGGACTTCAACGACGTTTTGAACGTCATGGAGCATATGAGATGTTCTAGGAGTTGAAGTTAATATTTCAAGCAAATGCCCGGATTGAGAGATATGAAGTCTCCAATAAGTTCTACAGCTGCAAGATGGAGGAAAATAGTTCTGTCAGTGAACATATACTCAGAATGTCTAGATATAACAATCACTTGATTCAACTGGGAGTTAATCTTTCGGATGATAGTCTCACTGACAGAATTCTTCAATCATTGCCACCAAGCTACAAGAGCTTTGTGATGAACTATAATATGCAAGGATGGATAAGACAATTCCCGAGCTCTTCGCAATGCTAAAGGCTGCGGAGGTAGAAATCAAGAAAGAGCATCAAGTGTTGATGGTCAACAAGACCACCCGTTTCAAGAAAAAGGGCAAAGGGAAGAAGAAGGGGAACTTCAAAAAGAACAGCAAACAAGTTGCTGCTCAAAAGAAGAAACCCAAGTCAGGACCTAAGCCTGAGACTGAGTGCTTCTACTGCGAGCAGACTGGTCACTGGAAGCAGAACTGCCCCAAGTATTTGGCAGATAAGAAGGATGGCAAGGTGAACAAAGGTATATGTGATATACATGTTAGTGATGTGTACCTTACTAATGCTCGTAGTAGCACCTGGGTATTTGATACTGGTTTTGTTGCTAATATTTGCAACTCGAAACAGGGGCTACGGATTAAGCGAAGATTGGCTAAGGACGAGGTGACGATGCGCGTTGGAAATGGTTCCAAAGTAGATGTGATCGCGGTCGGCATGCTATCTCTACATCTACCTTCGGGGTTAGTTTTAGACCTAAGTAATTGTTATTTGGTGCCAGCGTTGATGATGTAGGGTGGAACCCTAGATGGCCGTTCTTTCACGAAAGGAGCGGATCCCAAGGATGAACACAAAGAACACGAGGGGAAACACGAGGGAAAACACAAGAGAAACACTCAACCAACAAGAAATAGATCACACATGCCCTAGATCGATGAACACAAAGGAAGATACATTGATCCAAAGTCAACAACGGACGATACAAACGGTAACCGGTTCTTCTTCGTGAGGAGGTCTTGATGGGGCCACCCAAGAGGGGGTCTTGAATCCGCTTGGAAGGATCTTCTCCGATGGAGGCACGTCTCCGAGGAGAAGGAAACCAAGTGGATGAGCAAAGCTCTCACACAAATATGAGCTAATCCTTTGCTAACCCTAACTAGGAGGTGGGAGAGGTCTATTTATAGTCTTAGTGCAAAAGGGGGCGAAGTGAAGGGGTACATGGGCTTCGGCCCAAAACTGTGCGCAGACAGGTACCGGACGTCCGCTGGGGACCGGTCGTCCGATGGCTCACGGGGGTCCGGACGTCCGGTGTCGTCGGACATCCGCTGGATCAGTTCTGTGAAGGAGGCGCCGATCGTCCGGTATCTTCATACTTCCGCTAATATCCATTCTGTTGGGGGGTGCCGGACGTCCGGTGACTTCGGTCGTCCGCTCGCTGGAGATTGTGGTCGGTCGTTCGGTCCGGGCCAGACGTCCGCTCGCTGGGGCGTGCGTTGGCTGGGACTTGGCAGCTGGGGCTTCAGGCACCGGACGTCCGGTCCCGACCGGTCGTCCGGTGGCTAGAGTTTTCTCCGGTAGCTCTTCTTCTTGTCCTTCGCGGTTGGTGGCCTTTTTGTCTTGTCCGATGGATGTAGATGTACCATGGCTTTCCTCCAAGTACCTAAGCACACATAGCGTTTCCGTTTGAGGTAGTAACCATGTCTCATGTGTCGAAAGTGGTAATTCGGAAAGGAGCGAGTTCACCTTCTCTTCGATAGCCTTAGCTCGGGCTCTTGTCATTGGTCCACATGGTGTAGTGGGCGACGTAAGAAGGTCCATGGGGATGACCTTGGGATGCTCCGCATCATCTCCCCTCCCTTGGGAAAGATCCAACGTCGGATCGAAATCCTCATCACCATGGTACGGGGAGAGATCGTATGTTGACGATGTCGCTCACGGGGTACTTGTCGCGTGGGATGTCGATCTTGTATGCGTTGTTGTTGTAGCGTGCAAGCACCTTGAAGGGTCCATCCGCTCGGAGTAGTAGCTTGGACTTGCGTTCATTGGGGAAGCGATCCTTGCGAAGGTGTAGCCACACAAGATCTCCAACATGGAACATCATGGGTTGCTTGTTGACGTTGAGCTTGGTCGGGAGTCGTTGTACTTTGCGCTCGATGGTATTCCTTGTATCTTCATGCATCTTCTTGAGGAAGTTGACTCGGGCACTCGAGTCCATGTTTGTGCGCTCTTGTAGCGGCAGAGGAAGAATGTCCAATGGGGACAATGGGTTGAAGCCATAGACAACCTCGAAGGGGGACTTGCCGGTAGTCGAGTGTCTTGCACGATTGTAGGCGTACTCGGCGATGGGTAGGCACTCTTCCCACTCCTTGATGTTCTTGATCAACACGCGAAGTAGAGTGGAGAGCGTACGGTTGGTCACCTCCGTTCGGCCGTTGGTTTGCGGATGGTATGCCGAAGAGAACAATAGCTTGATTCCGAGCTTGGCGCACAAGGTCTTCCAAAAGTAACTCAAGAACTTGACGTCGCGGTCCGAGACAATCGTCTTTGGCACTCCATGAAGGCGCAAGATTTCCCTACAAAACAAATTTGCAACATGTGAAGCATCGTCTATCTTGTTGCAAGGAATGAAATAAGCCATTTTGGAGAAACGGTCCACAACTACAAAAACGGAATCCTTGCCATTTCGAGTTCTAGGAAAACCAAGCACAAAGTCCATGCTAATATCTTCCCATGGTTGATATGGAATTGGAAGTGGCATATAGAGGCCATGAGATTGAGCTTTAGACTTAGCTTTGCGACATGTAGAACATCGGTTGGTGAAGCGATTGACGTCTCGATGCATCTTGGGCCAAAAGTAGTTCTTGGAGAGCGTGGCGAATGTTTTGTCGCGTCCAAAATGTCCCATTAGTCCACCTCCATGAGATTCCTGCAAAAGCAACAAATGCAAAGAGGACTCGGGAATGCAAAGTTTGTTATCTCTCATAAGATATCCATCTTTGATGTAGTATCGATCCCAAGAAGTATGCGTCAAACACTTGGCATAAGGAATAGCAAATGTAGGATCATGTTCATACAAGTCTTTTATATGCTCAAAACCAATGACATTCAACTCTAGGTTAGTGACAAGCATGCATATACAGGAAAGCGCGTCCGCCACAACATTTTCCTTACCCTTAATGTACTTGATGACATAAGGAAATGACTCAATAAATTCACTCCATTTAGCATGACGCTTGTTCAACTTAGTTTGACCCTTAAGGTATTTAAGTGTTTCACGGTCAGTATGGATGATGAACTCATGAGGGCAGAGGTAATGTTCCCATTCACGCAAAACTCGCACTAAAGCATATAGCTCTTTGTCATAGATGGGGTAATTGAGTTGCGCTCCGGATAGTTTCTCACTAAAGTATGCAATGGGGCGCTTCTCTTGCGTTAACACGCCTCCTATGCCATTACCACTAGCATCGCAATGAATTTCGAAAGGTTTGTCAAAGTTGGGTAATGCAAGCACGGGAGCACGAGTAAGCAAATTCTTAAGCTCATTGAAAGCGATATCTTGGGATGTTCCCCAAACAAATGGTGCATTTTTCTTACTCAAAGCATGCAAAGGTGAAGCAATGGTGCTAAAATCCTTCACAAATCTACGGTAGAAACCGGCTAAACCAAGAAAACTACGCACTTGTTGCAAATTGGTTGGTTGGGGCCAATTTTTGATAGCATCGATCTTAGATTCATCAACATGAACACCCTTAGAAGATACTACGAAACCCAAGAAAACAAGCTTATCAACACCAAATAGGCATTTGTCCATATTAGTGTAAAGTTCTCTTTGCGAAGAGTTTGTAGCACGGTGCGAAGGTGGGTGACATGCTCTTTGAGAGATTTGCTAAACACAAGGATATCATCAAAGTAGTCAACAACAAATTCACCAATGTAAGGGCGAAACACGTAATGCATAAGACGCATGAAAGTACCGGGTGCTTCCGATAAACCCATAGGCATGACTAACCACTCATATAGACCAAACTTTGTCTTGAAAGCGGTTTTCCATTCATCACTCTCTTGTATGCGGATTTGATAGGAACCACTCTTAAGATCAATTTTGGAAAAGATAGTGGCACCACTAAGTTCATCAAGCATATCATCAAGGCGTGGAATGGGGTACCTATATCTAACGGTGATAGCATTGATAGGTCTACAATCGGAGCACATGCGAAAGCTACCGTCTTGTTTTGGCACAAGTATGACCGGTACGGCACAAGGACTCAAACTTTCACGCACATGTCCATGGTCTATGAGATGCTTTACTTACCTTTGAATTTCTTTGGTTTCTTCGGGGTTGACGCGGTATGGAGCTTTGTTTGGAAGTGGTGCTCCGGGGATGAGATCAATTCGGTGCTCAATGCCTCGTAGTGGAGGTAGCTCATCAGGGAAAACATCTTGGAATTCCTGCAATAGAGAATATAACACCAAAGGTAGATCGTGAGAGTTGTTAGTTTTTGGTGCCTCGTCCTTGCACAATAGGACATAGTGTAGGACACTTGATGGGTTCTCACACACTTCTCTCATCTCACGTTTGGTGGCAAAGAGAACTAAATTTTTCTTGTCGTTCATCGTGGAGGCACTCAATTTGGGCTTGTGGCGCTCACTCTCTTTTTGGTGGTTCGCTCTCTCACTATTCTCTCCACGATGGGTGGCTTGCTTGTCGGCGAGCACTTGGCTTGGAGACATAGGACGTAGCACAAATTCCTTCCCTTTCATCTTGAAGCTATAGTGATTTGTACGCCCATTGTGAATGACACCTCTGTCAAATTGCCATGGCCGTCCTAGAAGGAGGTGGCAAACGGTCATTGGTAGGACATCACATTCCAAAGTGTCTTCATAGGCGTCGATCTTGAAAGAGACTTGTACTCTATGCTCGACTTGTATGGTGCCGGTGTCGCTTAGCCATTGAACCTTGTAGGGGTGAGGGTGCTTCATCTTGACCAATTGGAGCTTGGAGCAAAGCTCTTCACTTGCCAAGTTGTGGCAACTACCTCCATCGATGATGACCTTGACGGAACGTCCATTGATGTCGGCCTTTGTGTGGAAGATATGGCATCTTTGATCTTCATCTTGTTGATGTTGAAGAGTCAAGACCTTGGAGACAACAAGAGCGGGACTTGAATCTTCGTCGCAAAAGACCTGATCATCTTCATCTTCGTTGTTCACTTGTCGGTGCATGGCCACTTGCTCAAGAGCTTCCATTTCTCCTTCACTCATGCAGTCCTAGGTTCCGTCGTCGTTGAGGATCGTGCACTCGAAGGACTTATGGCCTCGACCTCCGCATGTGAAGCATTTGATGGAACTTGTCTTGATGGTCTCATCGGTTGGGGTAGATGATGATGAATCTTTCTTGAAGTTGCTTGTAGTAGGAGGACGACTTGGGCTTGTCGAAGCTTTCTTGTAACTCGACTTGTCGTCGTTGTTTGTAGAAGGCTTGGTTGAGGTAGAAGGTGTTGGAGTCGGCGAAGCTTGATTGTTGGAGAAGCCGTAGGACTTGGATGAGAACTTAGCATACTTGAAGTCGTCTTGTACTTGCCGTTCCTCTTTGGTGGCTTGATGCACTAGCTCGATGAGGTTCGAGTATGGTTGGAAGTCGGAAATCTTCTTGATAGGATGATTGAGTCCTTTCAAGAAACGTGCCATAGTTTGCTCATCATCTTCTTTGACATTGGCTCATATCATGGCAATCTCCATTTCCTTGTAGTACTCTTCAACGCTCTTGGTTCCTTGCTTGAGTTGTTGAAGTTTCTTGAAGAGGTCGCGGTTGTAGTAGTTTGGCATGAATCGTGCTCTCATGACATCCTTCATTTGTGCCCAAGTGGTGATGGGTGGTACACCTCTTGTTGCGCGGCGCTGAATGACTTGTTCCCACCAAATGAGGACGTAGTCTTGGAATTCAAGGGATGCCATTGCGATCTTCTTCTCTTCTTCGTAGTTGTGCAAGCGGAAGATTTTGTCAACCTTCAATGCCCATGAGATGTACTCTTCGGGGTCATTGCTTCCATTGAACTTGGGCATGGTGAACTTTAGCTTGCCATATCGTTTCTCTTCATTGTGTTGTGGTCGGGGATGATGACGCCCATGTCGTTGAGGATTGACATTGTCATGTTGCTCTTGGTGAAGATGGTTGTAGTCCTCATGTTGCTCTTGGCGAGTAGGGTTGTCAACCTCATGTTGCACTTGGCGAGGGCGGGGTCCATTGTCTTCGTGCTCTCGATGGACTTGACGTTCTTGTCTCGCTTGAGGAGGGGCTTGTCTATCTTCCCGAGGAGCTTGCCGATGCACGCGGTCTTGGTAAATTCTTTCTTGAGCTTCATCGCGAAGTGCTTCTTGATGGAGACGAGCTTGTCGGCCTCGATTGGCTACGGCACGACTTGAATCGTGAAGGGCATGTTGCGCCTCAAGTGCTTGAGCTTCACGGAGTTGTTGTTGTTGGCATTCCGCCTCGGCGTCTTGTGCATCTTGTTGTTGTCGCGCTCGCTCCTCTTGTTCTTGTTGTCGTTGGCGTTGCCGTTCTTGTGCTTGCGCGAATATAGCTTGGTTTTGACGATGTCGATGCTCCTGAGGGTCGGTGTCGTGTAGAGGATTGCGGTTTGCTTGACGGTCTTGACGCGCGGCACGATGAAGAGTATTCGATGTCGGTGTACTTGAACCGGAGATGGTGTCGTCGGAGTGTCGACTTGAGCGGCTCCGTCTTGAAGAGGACGAAGTTGTAGAAGAGCGGACCATCATGGTTCGGATATCTTCTTTGAGTGAACTCATGGATGTGTCGAAGTAGTCCCTTGTACGTTGCTCGGATTGTCGTAGGTTGGTGGCGAGATTGTCGATGCGGTCGCCCAAAGCAAGTTGTTCTTGATGCAAAGCCCGTTGTGCACCAAATAGTTGAGTCTTGGTGACGTAGGAAGACATGTCGTCGTCTTGCTCCAAGAAGAGTGGGTTGGTAGAAGTACTTGGCCTATCCATCATTCCAAACAAAGGTATGTGAGTGGGATACAAATAAGAACCAATACCAAATGTACCTTGACCGAAGTTGAGAATGGATCAAAGATCACTTCAATGTGTATCAAGGAAATAGCAAAATTGGTACCAATTCTTGTTGGTTCTCGCACCTACACAAGTAAAAGCTTATGGTGGAGCTCGGTTAGGATGGTGGCACAAAATTTGATGCAATTGTAAGTGAGACTCAATAATGTTGGAAAAGATTCACAAATTTGCAAATGCAACAAGTAGACCAATAGCAAGATATGGTACACAGAAACACACACGCAAATAGATAAGATGGGGTTATGCAACCAAGGATGAGCCAAAATGTGGAATCCATGAAGATGCTCTTGTTGCACAACACTAGAGAGACGCTAGCACGATTGCACAATAGGCGGATACGAACTTGTGCACAACCTACTAAGCAAAAATGCAATGACTTCTATCCCAAGTATTATATATGTATGATGTTTCTATGCTATGATCCGAGATGATCAAGTATGACAATCTTAATGTTGTATGATGCTATGGTTCTTGCTTATCTTTCCTCTTTGGCTTAAAAGCTTGTTTGGCTCTTTGATGTTTGAGCTCTTTTCTCATGCAATGCTTCATGAACCAAGATAGCAATTGTGTATGCGACAACAATTTTGTGACACAAGTGATGATACCAAGAGATGCAACACGATGATGGTATGTATGTTATGTGAAGTATGAACACTAATGTGCACAAGTCACGTTGCCGGCAATACTCAAAAGCTAGTCTTGATGGGTAAGTGACGCAAAAGTAAGGCTATGGGGTTATCAATGCAAAAGCAAGAGAGAATGATGATATCACGATACCAAGGTGATATCCAAGGTGAAATGTGATACCAAAGTGAAGTAGCCGTTCGTAGTAGTCCTTGGCGAAGATGAGCGGTGGTGATGTTGATATCGAACCGTACCTAGATAGCCGAAACACAAAAGGACACGGAAACCAGAACTCAAATTCTCAAAGCAAAATGGGTCAAAATTGTCGGAGTTGGTAGCGGGAAGGGCTATGGTGGTGCTATGCGGAAGTGGTGGTGGTATGCGGAAGTGGGTGTGGTGGCTGGAAAAACAATTCGGGGGAAATTCAGTTTTGTCAGGGATCAACGGACGTTCGATGGTGGAGCGGTCGTCCGGTCGTCGGACGTCCAGTAAGATCGGAAATCTGTTGATTCGAATCAGGTCAGAGGTTCCGGTCGTCCGATGGACAACGGACATCCGGTGGTCGGGGGTGAACGCTGGATGCGAAATTGGGCAGAAATTTTAGGATTTTGAGGACAAAATTCGAATGAATTTGTGGATGGAAGGTGGAGAAAACTGGGGGGGGTGCTAGATCTACTCAAAGCAAAGCAAATCCATGGATCAAATCCAACAAAACTTCATCACACCAACAAATCACAAAAAAAAATTGGGGCTATTTTTGTGGGGCAATTTTCAGATTAGGACGAAAAACAACAAAATCAAGCTAGAAAACAAAGAGGGGAGGCTCCGAAATCGTGATCAACGTGGCTCATGATACCAAGATGATGTAGGGTGGAACCCTAGATAGCCGATCTTTCACGAAAGGAGCGGATCCCAAGGATGAAGACAAAGAACACGAGGGGAAACATGAGGGAAAACACAAGAGAAACACTCAACCAACAAGAAATAGTTCACACATGCGCTAGATTGATGAACACAAAGGAAGATACATTGATCCAAAGTCAACAACGGACGATACAAACGGTAACCGATTCTTCTCCGTGAGGAGGTCTTGATGGGGCCACCCAAGAGGGGGTCTTGAATCCGCTTGGAAGGATCTTCTCCGATGGAGGCACGTCTCCGAGGAGAAGGAAACCAAGTGGATGAGCAAAGCTCTCACACAAATATGAGCTAATCCTTTGCTAACCCTAACTAGGAGGTGGGAGAGGTCTATTTATAGTCTTAGTGCAAAAGGGGGCGAAGTGAAGGGGTACATGGGCTTCGGCCCAAAACTGTGCGCAGACAGGTACCGGACGTCCGCTGGGGACCGGTCGTCCGGTGGCTGACGGGGGTCCGGACGTCCAGTGTCGTCGGACATCCGCTGGATCAGTTCTGTGAAGGAGGCGCCGGTCGTCCGGTATTTTCCTACTTCCGCTAATATCCATTCTGTTGGGGGGTGCCGGACGTCCGGTGACTTCTGTCATCCGCTCGTTGGAGATTGTGGCCGGTCGTCCGGTCCGGGCCAGACGTCCGCTCGCTGGGGCGTGCGTTGGCTGGGACTTGGCAGCTGGGGCTTCAGGCGCCGGACGTCAGGTCCCGACCGGTCCTCCGGTGGCTAGAGTTTTCTCCGGTAGCTCTTCTTCTTGTCCTTCACGGTTTGTGGCCTTGCCGTCTTGTCCGATGGATGTAGATGTACCATGGCTTTCCTCCAAGTACCTAAGCACACATAGCGTTTCCGTTTGAGGTAGTAACCATGTCTCATGTATCGAAAGTGGTAATTCGAAAAGGAGCGAGTTCACCTTCTCTTCGATGGCCTTAGCTCGGGCTCTTGTCATTGGTCCACATGGTGTAGTGGGCGACGTAGGAAGGTCCATGGGGATGACCTTGGGATGCTCCGCATCAGTTGAGCATGAACATTATATCTGGATCTTGTTTGATGCGAGACGGTTATTCATTTAAATCAGAGAATAATGGTTGTTCTATTTATATGAGTAATATCTTTTATGGCCATGCACCCTTGAAGAGTGGTCTATTTATATTAAATCTCGATAGTAGTGATACACATACTCATAATATTGAAGCCAAAAGATGCAGAGTTGATATTGATAGTGCAACTTATTTGTGCACTGTCGTTTAGGTCATATTGGTGTAAAGCGCATGAAGAAACTCCATTCCAATGGACTTTTGGAATCACTTGATTATGAATCACTTAGTACTTGCGAAACATGCCTCATGGGCAAGATGACTAAAACGCCGTTCTTCGGAACTATGGAGCGAGCAACAGATTTGTTGGAAATCATACATACTAATGTATGTGGTCCAATGAATGTTGAGGCTCGCGGCAGGTATCGTTATTTTCTCACCTTCACAGATGATTTGAGCAGATATGGGTATATCTACTTAATGAAACATAAGTCTGAAACATTTGAAAAGTTCAAAGAATTTCAGAGTGAAGTAGAAAATCATCGTAACAAGAAAATAAAGTTTCTACGATCTGGTCGTGGAGGAGAATATTTGAGTTACGAGTTTGGTCTTCATTTGAAACAACGCGGAATAGTTTCGCAACTCACACCACCTAGAACACCACAGCAATGGTGTGTTCGAACGTCGTAATCATACTTTACTAGATATGGTGTGATCTATGATGTCTCTTACTGATTTACCACTATCATTTTGGGGTTATGCTTTAGAGACGGCTGCATTCACGTCAAATAGGGCACCATCTAAATCCGTTGAGACGACGCCTTATGAACTATGGTTTGGCAAGAAACCAAAGTTGTCATTTCTTAAAGTTTGGGGTTGCGATGCTTATGTGAAAAAGCTTCAACCTGATAAGCTCGAACCCAAATCGGAGAAATGTGTCTTCATAGGATACCCAAAGGAAAATGTTGGGTACACCTTCTATCACAGATCTGAAGGCAAGACATATGTTGCTAAATTTGGATCCTTTCTAGAGAAAGAGTTTCTCTCGAAAGAAGTGAGTGGGAGGAAAGTAGAACTTGATGAGGTAACTGTACCTGCTCCCTTATTGGAAAGTAGTTCATCACAGAAACTGGTTCCTGTGACACCTACACCAATTAGTGAGGAAGCTAATGATGATGATCATGAAGCTTCAGATCAAGTTACTACTGAACCTTGTAGGTCAACCAGAGTAAGATCCGCACCAGAGTGGTACGGTAATCATGTTTTGGAGGTCATGTTACTAGACCATGATGAACCTACGAACTATGAGGAAGCGATGATGAGCCCAGATTCCACAAAATGGCTTGAGGCCATGAAATCTGAGATGGGATCCATGTATGAGAACAAAGAGTGGACTTTGGTTGACTTGCCCGATGATCGGCGAGCCATCGAAAATAAATGGATCTTCAAGAAGAAGACAGACGCTGATGATAATGTTACTGTCTACAAAGCTCGACTTGTTGTGAAAGGTTTTCGACAAGTTCAAGGAGTTGACTACGATGAGACCTTCTCACCCTTAGCGATGCGTAAGTCCGTCCAAATGATGTTAGCAATTGCCGCATTTTATGATTATGAAATTTGGCAAATGGATGTAAAAACTGCATTCCTGAATGGATTTCTGGAAGAAGAGTTGTAGATGATGCAACCTGAAGGTTTTATCGATCCAAAGGGTGCTAACAAAGTGTGCAAGCTCCAGCGATCCAGTTATGGACTGGTGCAAGCCTCTCGGAGTTGGAATAAACACTTTGATAGTGTGATCAAAGCATATGGTTTTATACAGACTTTTGGAGAAGCCTGTATTTACAAGAAAGTGAGTGGGAGCTCTGTAGCATTTCTAAGCTTATATGTGGATGACATATTGTTGATTGGAAATGATATAGAATTTCTGGATAGCATAAAAGGATACTTGAATAAGAGTTTTTCAATGAAGAACCTCGGTGAAGCTGCTTACATATTGGGCATCAAGATCTATAGAGATAGATCAAGACGCTTAATTGGACTTTCACCAAGCACATACCTTGACAAAGTTTTGAAGAAGTTCAAAATGGATCAAGCAAAGAAAGGGCTCTTGCCTGTGTTACAAGGTGTGAAATTGAGTAAGACTCAATGCCCGACCACTGCAAAAGATAGAGAGAAAATGAAAGATGGTCCCTATACTTCAGCCATCGGCTCCATCATGTATGCAATGTTCTGTACCAGACCTGATGTGTGCCTTGCTATTAGTTTAGCAGGGGAGGTACCAAAGTAATCCAGGAGTGGATCACTGGATAGCATTCAAGAACATCCTGAAATACCTGAAAAGGACTAAGGATATGTTTCTTGTTTATGGAGGTGACAAAGAGCTCATCATAAATGGTTACGTTGATGCAAGCTTTGACACTGATCCAGTCGATTCTAAATCGCAAAACGGATATGTGTTTATATTGAACGGTGGAGCTGTCAGTTGGAGCAGTTCTAAACAAAGCGTCGTGGCGGGATCTACGTGTGAAGCGGAGTACATTGTTGCTTCGGAAGCAGCAAATGAAGGAGTGTGGATGAAGGAGTTCATATCCGATCTAGGTGTCATACCTAGTGCATGGGGTCCAATGAAAATCTTTTGTGACAATACTGGTGCAATTGCCTTGGAAAAGGAATCCAGATTTCACAAGAGAACCAAGCACATCAAGAGACGCTTCAACTCCATCCGGGATCAAGTCCAGGTGGGAGACATAGACATTTGCAAGATACATGCGGATCTGAACGTTGCAGACCCATTGACTAAGCCTCTCTCACGAGCAAAACATAATCAGCACCAAGACTCCATGGGTGTTAGAATCATTACTGTTTAATCTAGATTATTGACTCTAGTGCAAGTGCGAGACTGGAGGAAATATGCCCTAGAGGCAATAATAAAGTTATTATTTATTTCCTTATATCATGATAAACGTTTATTATTCATGCTAGAATTGTATTAACCGGAAACATGATACATGTGTGAATACATAGACAAACAGAGTGTCACTAGTATGCCTCTACTAGACTAGCTCGTTGACCAAAGATGGTTATGTTTCCTAGCTGTCGTGGTTTTGTCACGGCAGATGTCCTAGTGAAAGGACTTAGTCGTGGAGCCATCGCGACGGGTTAGCTTAAAGGGGTTAAAGCAGACAAAGGACGCAGAGAGTTTTATACTGGTTCGGCCCCTTGCGGTGAAGGTAAAGGCCTAATCCAGTTGTTGTGGAATTGCCGGGGTTTCGATGACCAGGGAGCGAATCTGCTATGCCTGGTTCTTGAGTTGTTGTTTGTTGTCCCTAAACCGCCGGGTCGTCCCTTTATATACACAGGTTGACGCCCGACAGTTTACAAAATCCCGAGGTCGGCTCATAAACGTGTCCGGCTCGGTTTCTACCTTTCTTATATTACAACACAATTTACATATGATATGGCGGTTTATGTCTACAGGCCATAACCCGCATCTGGGCCCTGTGCGTTCGTAAAGCGCCATACTCCTTGTCTTCATGGGCTTCAAATATAAATAACTCATTTTGGGGGTAACCCGGCCTCTCCTGGTCGGTTTATACCCAGTAGTAATATCCCCAACATTAGGCCCCAGATTGATTTGAACTGGTTCATGTCAATCTTCAACACTTGAGAGAAATTCTTCATCACCTTCACATAAATCTTGTAAACCGCCATGACGTCATCTTCCAGGATCATGATAAACCGCCATGACATCACATGTTATTAAAGATTGCATATAGCTCACCTTCTTTAATGAATCTCCAACAATCGAGGCGACAACTCTGTCACATATCCAACTTTTGTGCTCCTCGATTTTCGCGCCTGTCACTTATCCCTTTGCCTTTATAAATCGGACCAGGGGTCCTTTCCATTTCCCCCATGCCTCTTTGCTTTTTCTTCCACCTCGAGCCGACCTAACCCTCATGCACGGCCGCCATCATCAAGCTCCGCCCTCGACCTCAACTCCGGCCGCTGCATCAACCTGAACGCACTAGAGAAACGCGACGCTCCTCCGCTGCTCTGTCAACATCAGTAAGTCTTCCTTTCCCTTGCTCTAGATCCATCATTAGGGTTTCGGTGTTCCTCGAGGCTTGAAACTGTTCTTCCATGTTCTTCTTCATAGCATAAATGATGACCTCAGATCTGCCACTTTCTTACACAATTGTAGTTATAATCCCCCTTTTCATCCTTAGATCAGTTGCTTTGTGTAGAAAAAAACTCATCAGAATCTGTTAAACTGCTTAAGCACCTGCGCTTTAAGTCGGAATATATTTTGATTTACCAACACGCTGCAGATCTGAAATTATCATCTCAATCTGTGAAACTTGTTTTTCCCTCACTTAGGCATCTTAGACCTGTACCTTCTATACCAAAGTAGGAGGTTTAATTTTTTAGAAAAATGATGATCCAGTAGGTACCATTAGTCCCCTGTTAAACCGCCAAGCCGTTTTATCTTTGTACCTTCTCCAATGTCTGACTCCGGTTTAAGAATGTGTATATACCTCTGTATTCTACTGATCTTGCGTCGCTTTATACTTGTCCAATATAAATCTTGAACCGGCAGCTTTCCATTGAAATGGCCAAACAAGTTTACGAGTGCAATTGGGTTCCTTCCCGGGTTACTGAAGAACAACTAGATAGATGTGTCGCAACCGGCGCTTTAGCAAAGAAAGAAGTCATCCACTGGAGGGCCCCTGGACGGAGAAGTAGTCGTGTTCGCTAACCATCTGGGTCAAGGCTTTAGCCCTCCCGGTTCAAAAAATTTCCGAGATGTGCTCGCCAGCTTCCAACTCCACCCTCAAGATATTGGACCAAACTCTGTGTCCAATATTTGCAATTTCCAAGTATTTTTTGAGGTCTATCTTCAAGAGGAGCCCACAGTTGAGTTGTTCAGAGACTTTTTCTACTTGAACTGTCGTACTGAGTTTATAGATGGGCCCAATACTGAACTTGGTGGAATGGCAATTCAGAAGAAGAAAGATGTCAGCGTCCCTCATGCCAAGCTTCATAATCACCCCAAGGACTGGAATCAAACTTGGTTTTATTGCCGAGACACGTCTCCAACTGATGAGAATCCTCTGCCGGGTTACCGTCATCACTGGCTTAGCAACACTCATCCATTTCCTGAGAGGCTGACTGCCAAGGAACGGTCCAACTATGCACCACAACTGTCAAAGCTCAGAGCCTTTATGGCAAATGGTTTAACACGTGTTGACTTTGTTCGCTGTTGGATATCTTGGAGCGTTCTGCCTTTAAGCCGGCGCCCCGGTTTAATGTGTGAGTACACAGGGGATTTAAGAGACCCTCAACGACATATTGACATTCAGCTAATAGAAGCTGAAGTTACTGAGGCTGTCAAGAAAATATTGAATGAACCGGAAGTTGTTTGTAACCAGACTGGGTTAAGTCCTTTCTGCGTTTCCAATAAACCGCCAACTGTAAGAATAACAACTTTTTTGTTTTAGCTTGCTCCTTTTAAAATACTCTCTCAAAATTTTGTCCATCTTTGACAGGGAGATGATCCGTTCTGGAAGAAGAAACCACAGGATAAACCGGCCAAGACACCTCGCCCCAAGACCAAGGTTATTAAAAAACCTGCCAAGAAGAGGACCACTGAGTCTTCCGAACCAAATGTTGATGCTGACTTGGCTAATCCGGACTCTGAGGTAGAACTTGACTCTCTTGGTTCATTTTTCATACATATCATTGACAATGACTATTATCAGGATGACGCTGAAGGCAGCCAAGCTGATGATGTAGAGGTAATTATTCTTTCCTCCGGTTCAGATCCTCTGCCAACACCGAAAATCTGTCGAGCAAATCGGAAAGTAAAATTTTCTCACCCCCTTGCTCACTTGGACCCAAACTTTCTTTTGAAAATGCAGCAACACGAAGCTCGCCGCACAACCCAGCAGAGCGGCCAGGTAGTTACCTCCGCCAGTTTACCGAACACTCCAGTCCGGAAACGCCGATCCGAGGTCTCTTACATTCCTGATACTTCTTGCTCCAAGGTGGGTTGTTTCCGACAACCTCTTAATCCGTCTGATTCAAATTATCAAGGCACACCTCGCTCATCCTCTGGCGAGTCAACGGCCACACAACTTCCACCCCTCAAGACAGTTCCTGGGTGAGTTATGTTTTTAATTTTATCCTTAGTATCTTATATTCACCTGATGTATTGACCTTTATGTTTGTTCTTCTCAGTGCCAAGCCTAGACCCAGCAAGAAGGCTCGGCTAAATAAACCGTCTGATGATAATATCACTATTGATCCATAAAAACTCTAGATCCGGTAGAAACAAATGTTGACACTCTGCTTGATGATCCGCCACCACAAGAGTATGACTTCGTTGTTGAACAAGTAGAAGTTGCCCCATCAGGCCAGTCCGATAAACCGACAAGCCCGGTCTGAGACACTGATAAACCGGCAAGTCCAGCTAAGGCTACTGATAAACTGTCAACTCCAGTGAAGGCTGCTGGTGACAAGGAAGATGACATCATGATTACTGGCAAGATCTAAGGATGATCCTGTCGCTTTATCCAAGCATAGTGCCAAGGATGGACTTTCTGCTATGGCCAAAGACAAGTGGAACATAGTCTTGTCAAGCTACGCTCATCTCAACGCCCAAGACATTCACTCTGGCTTCTTGAACCGTCTGTACACAAGCCGCGACTATGAAGCCGGCTTAGTAAACTTGATGAAAGAGCGATATGAGGTAACTAGTGCTTAACTCTGCATAATTGTTTCTCTCTTATATCCAATTCCAAATATCAACTCCAGTAGCCCCCAAGTGACGGTTTATGATACCAATCTAAACCGGGACTTTGTAATATCTCAACTTTGCATACTTAGCCTCCAAGGGTTGGGTTATCTTTTAAAGATGAACCGGTACTTCAGAATTATAATAGTGTAACTTTCGCTGGTGTAGTCCCCAAGGGCCGGTTTAACTTATGAAGATGAACCGGTACTTTTAGAAGAATACCCCTAATCTTACTTTGAACAAACACACATTAGCCCCCAAGTGCCAAGAGTAATACTTGTATTGTGCTTGGGACTTGTAGAAACTTCTGATAATGAGCAAATAGGCATTAGCCCCCAAGTATCAGGTGCATAACTTGTTATGTGCTTCGTACTTCAAATATGCATTGTCAACTCATGATATGTTTGCCTCTTATAGGCTGAGTTGAGCAAAAAGGAAACTCAAGCCGCTGATCTGCAAGAAAACATCAAGTCCCAGCAAGCAGAAACCTCCAAAGCCAAAGATGAACTGACCAGTGCCTTAGCCGCCATGGAGAAGCTGAAGGAGGGTTTCAACAAGGAGTAGGCAGATTGGGACTTAGAAAAATCCGCATTGCAAAAAAGAGCCGAGGACGCAGAAGCAGCTCTTAAACCGGTGGTAGACGAGCTGACAGGTGTGAAGCGGCAAATACATGCCATGACTGCTGTTGTGTTTGGTAAATATCCTTGCTTTAAATTTTTCATCATATCATCCCATACAGTGTCGGTTTACTGATGTTCACAATGATGCAGGAACTCGCACTAGTCATCTGGGCTCTGACATACAGAAGAAACTGAAGGTTGCCTATACCCTTATAGAGCAGTTATATACCGGCGTGCAACGGGTCATATGCACTGCTTCTCATAACAAGCCGCCTCCAACCTTGATCAAAGAAACTTTAGAAATGTTGTCAATGCCGCCTGCCCGGGTTGAAGAACTCAAAAGATCGGCTGCAAGGGTAGGTGCTCTGACTGCACTAACCCGGGCGAAGGCATGGGTGCCTGATCTTGATCCGGTGGATGTGGGTAAGGGCTTTCCGAGCTTAAAGGAGGACGGATCAGAGTTTGACAATGATGCTCTTCGAGTCATAACCAGGGAGATGCGTCCACTGGCCTGCCAATTGGCTGAAGAAGCTGACCTTTCATACTATCAGGCGAGTTATGACGTCAACAACAAATGAGTTGCTGCACCAACTCCTGAGGCTCAAAATCTCATCCCACCAATCTGTAAGCACACCTATGCCCCTGACGTTGAACCGTCCACACTTATAAGCGACAAAGCTGTATTCCAAGCCCTAACTGGGATCGATTGGGCAACCGTTGACTTCTAGCCACTAGGTAGAGAGGAAGAGGATGAACCGGCGCAAGACGATCCATAGCCGTCAGGTCAGCCTGGTGACGAGTCATGATCCGGAGGCCGGTTTAACCATCTGCGTTCTGCTACGCTTGCTGAAAACAATTATTCTTTTGGGCATTAAAAGCGCCTTGTAATAGGCTAGTTCAAACTTTTGGTCTGCTATGCCATCGCGCATATTTATGTTGCGTGACACTATTAATCCGCCATGCTGAAGATATATTGTGTTCATAATCCATAGGAATTTATCCTAGCTTTTCCTGCGTACATGAAGTTTGAAAGTGTCATGGCAGTTTACCGCCGGACGGGTCATGATGCCCAGATATATAGCCAGGGTTTATAACCAATGCTGTAAGAAGATAATCAAATATGAAAATAAATGATACCTGTGATACTGAATAACCTCGTTCGTTTACCGAGTTTTTGTAGTAAGGGCGATAACCCCAATCATTAGTACTAATAACTCCTTCCATATTGTGTCGGTTTATGATAAAACTGTATCGGGTTGTGATAAACACCGGATTAACCATATATAATACTGGCGACTTATAGTCGAAACCAGGCTGGGTTAATAAACTTCCGGATTATAATTGAATATATACTGACAACTTGTGTAGCTGAAAGTCAAGTCGGGTCAATAAACGTCGGTCTATCAAAAAATATTATAAATCCCATCAAAAGAGAAAAAACTTGGCAAATGAAAGCATATAAAAACTTGTAGTCGAGGCTTTTCACAGGCTGCCAAGCCCCAAATTGAGGCTTTTTATGGGCTGCCAGGCCGCTGAGTTAAACCATGTTACAAAGCCTTTTAAGATGGACCTCAATCTTTAACCAATCGTCGTTTTAACTTTGACAAGTTCAGGGTCTTTGAGATTGACTTGTCAAAAGTTTGGCAGGTCATACCAGGTTTACCTGGACGGAGTGGCTTACTTAAAAAGGCAGGATAACCCAGGGTTTTAGGTGAATACACCAGGCTTCCAAGCTGTGGCTTGATAGCCTATTACAAGTGTAGACTCTTTGTTCATTGCGAAGCAAAGAATCCCCAAGCAATATTTTGAGCTGTGCTCAGTGGGTGCCTATGTTTGAGTTGTGCTTTTGCAACACTCTCTTTGGCCCCTAAGTAATTTTCTTTTGGCCTTGAGCCGATCAAGAGGTGTAGCTATGGTTCGAATACGACCAAGCCCCCAAGTGATTTTCCTGGTGGCCTTGCGCCGATCAAGAGGTGTAGCTATGGTTCGAATACGACCAAGCTCCCAAGTGATTTTTATATAAAGCTTTATAAGCTGAATCAAGGGGTAAACCGGACTCCGCTTTATGAACAGAAGCCCCCATGTAACCACACATGATGTAAGAAAAACAACAGATACCCCGCTTTAGCTGAGGCCCCGGTTTATTATATTGATCATAATATATACATTGTCATAACTATGTCCATAGGCAGAGCCTGTGGCTCAAGTATAATAAGGCAGAAGATGAGCGATATTCCACGGCCGGTGGGTCTCCTCCTCCGATTTACGTGAGTCTTTGTGCTCTCGAACATCTATAAGGTAGTATGACCCGTTATGCAGATTCTTGTTAACCACAAAGGGCCCTTCCCAAGGCGGGGATAACTTGTGCATATCAGTCTAATCCTGGATGAGTCGGAGCACCAGATCGCCTTCTTGAAAAGTTCTGGTTCTAACCCGGTGGCTGTGATAAAGACGCAGATCTTGCTGATAAATCACCGAACGGACTGCTGCAATGTCACGCTCCTCATCTAACAGGTCAAGTGCTTCCTGTTGCGCCTTCTCATTATCAGCTTCGACATAAGCCGCCACATGAGGCGAGTCATGACGGATGTCACTAGGGAGAACCACCTCTGCTCCGTAAACCATGAAAAAGGTGTGTAACTCATAGATCTGTTGGGTGTGGTATTGATGCTCCATAACACAGAAGGTAACTCCTCCACCCAACAACCCGGCATCCGTTGCAAAGGAACCATAAGCCGGGGCTTGATACCTCTCAAGATCTCTTGATTGGCTCTCTCCGCTTGACCATTAGATTGGGGGTGAGCCACTGATGATACGTCAAGACGGATATGCTCACGTTGATAGAACTCTTTCATAGCACCTTTGGATAGGTTGGTACCATTATCAGTTATAATGTTGTGTGGAAAGCCAAACCGGAAAATCACCTTCTTGATGAATTGAACAACCGTAGCTGCATCACACTTACTGACTGGCTCTGCCTCCACCCACTTAGTGAATTTATCCACCGGCACCAAAAGGTGGGTCTTCTTGTCCTTGGATCTCTTAAAGGGCCCAACCATATCCAGCCCCCAAGTTGCAAACAGCCAAGTGATTGGAATCATCCTCAATTCTTGGGCCGAAACATGAGCTCGACGTGAAAATTTCTGACAACCGTCGCACGTTTTCACCAAGTCCTCCGCATCAGCATGAGCCGTCAGCCAATAGAAGCCATGACGAAAGGCTTTAGCCACCAAGGACTTTGAACCGGCATGATGACCACAATCCCCTTTGTGGATCTCACGCAGAATCTCGCGGCCTTCTTCAGGAGACACGCAACGCTGAAACGCCCCTGTCACACTGCAATGATGTAATTCTCCATTGATAATAGTTATGGACTTGGACCGCCCGATTATCTTCCTGGCCAAGGTTTCATCCTCTGGTAACTCGCCCCGGTTCATATACGCCAAATATGGGACCGTCCAATCTGGGATGATATGAAGCGCTGCCACCAATTGAGCCTCCGGATCAGGAACAGCCAGATCCTCCTCTGTGGGGAGTTTAATCGACGGATTATGCAGCACATCCAGAAAGACGTTGGGTGGAACCGGTTTACGCTGGGAACCCAAATGGCTTAAAGCGTCCGTCGCTTCATTCTTGCGCCGGTCCACATGATCAACCTGATAGCCTTTGAAGTGACCTGCAACAATATCCACCTCTCGACGATATGCTGCCATGAGCGGATCCTTGGAATCCCAAGTACCAGACACTTGTTGAGCCACTAGGTCCGAGTCACCGAAGCACTTAACCCGGCTCAAATTCATCTCCTTAGCCATCCAAGACCGTGGAGTAAAGCCTCATATTCAGCTGCATTGTTAGTGCAAGGGAACATTAAACAGAGAACATAACAAAACCTATCACCTCGTGGGGAAGTTAGCACGACTCCAGCCCCCGAGCCCTCCAATTGCCTGGACCCATCAAAATGAATAGTCCAATAAGTATGATCCGGCTATGTATCAAGCATCAAAGTATCCGGCTATTTTTTTGAACCGTAAAACAATGTTTTTTTATAAAAAATAAGCATCAAAGTCGTGTGTTATGTTAATTTGAACTTCTTGCTTTTCTTTTTAGATACAAAAAATTCTGATTTTCTTATAAACATCGACCTGCTATGTATCTTAAAGTTGAACTCCTTGGTTTAGTTTCAAAGACAGAAAAAATTGTCTATTGTTTTGTCTTTTAACTTGTAGTCTTTTCGGAGGTTTGTGAACTTCTACAGTTTATTTTTGGGCAAAGTTACACACACACATAATAGAACAACACCAACACACTGATGCTCACATGTTGTTTTTCCCTTCTTTCAATATACACACTGAATGACACCAGTAGCTAGGATGAACTTCTCTCTTTCAACTACCTTTCCACAAAATAACATATGAACTTCTCGGAACATAAATTTCATTGAGCACTTTTCTACACACAGAACACACATGAAGGGGGTTGAAGACGTGCACGCGGGATGCATCAACATGTAGGAAAGTTTAGTACTAACTAGCACACGGGAATGAAAGATGTGTCAGAAGAAATGCTTACACATCTCGAATCAAAGACGGACCAGAGGAGAACAACAACAGACTTTCGTCTAGAAGCAAAGTTCATAACACTACAATCTACCTCCCAAAACAACACTAGACTTGGGGGATTTATTCCTCTGTTTTGATGTTGCGACTTTTTATGGGTTGATCCCAATCAGAACACACCAATCTTCAAGCTTTCTTTTTACTTATTTTCAACCTGCACAACCGTAAGATACAAACTAGTTGATGGAATTTTCCACATCAAAATAGGCATACACAAGGATGGGGAAGGGAACGTGAGGAGGACGCAGTCGTGGACGCGTCGCGCTCGGGGATGGAGGAGCTCGCCGGAGACAGCACCGCCTCCATGAGTGTGACATGCGTCGTGAAGGAGTCGTCCTGCTGCTGTAGCAGGAGGTGGACTGCAGCGACCCACTTGCGTTGCTGACACATGTGCGAGGACGAGTGAGCAGCAAGTTGTAGCAGCGGTGCAGTGGCAGGTCAGCATCTACAGAACCTATGGGCGGCGGTGCCCCGGCATTGGGAGGCGCACGATGGGAAGGTGCTGGGCGGCGGGGTGTGGGCCGGTGGAAGTGGGGGGCACGTCAGGTACAGGGGGGCGACGGCGCGCTAGGAAGAGGTGGGGGCGGCGGCCTCAAGCCGGAGTGGACGGGGCTGGCTACGCGCCAGGAAGTAGGCGGTGTAACTTAATTTGTGTAACTAAATTTACCCATGGCCGACCAGTCCAAGGATTAACTACTTGACCCACGTAGACAACATGCATACGCAGAAGAAACAACAGGCAAGGAGCAAGCAAATGCCAGAATCCAAACCGGCAGCAGCCGGCAGTAAGAGCAGTTTGCTGCATAGACCGATCCATCTCGCAAAAAGGAACACCTGCAAAAATAAAACACACCACACATTGGACTGGAGAAGATCAACACGTTGGATTGCAGCCTTGCAAATTACTAAAGAAAATGGTGGTCTGCAAAATATTGAGAGAGAGAGAGGGAGAAGGAGAAGGAAGATGAGTTACCTCGTCGACCTCGATCCCGGAGGCGGCGAGACAACCTCAATCCTGGAGGCGTCAGCAGCGAGCGGTGGGGCTGCAACAGGGGATAGGATGGAGGAGTTTCTTTTTGCAGTACTATGCAAAACATACGAACTCTGTAACCAATAGGTTGCAATTCATATAGAACTTGAATTTACCACTCAGAATAATGCCCCAAATTCATATGACCTTCCCTCTCAGGATTATTCTCCCATATCTTCGAAACAAAAATCCCAAAGAACTTTACAAACAGGGAAGAATCTATACTAAAATGGAAGAAACAAATTCCAGCGAACTTGTACATAGCACATAATCAGAACTTGTTCTTTTGCGTCAATTTACAGTATGGTGTCCGTCGGTAGCTGAGAGAGAGGTTCCTGTTAGGTAGAGCTCCTGAGAAGACCACTGTCGCTGCTTTTTTTGTGGGCTGACCTGGTTCTACTGTAGCACAGACGGAGGAGAGGCGGGACTGGTGTAGGGTGCCTTGCCAAAACTTGTTGAACTTCCAAACCTTTTGTACCTTGTCGATGGGGAAGGTCGATGAGAGTCGTCTGGAAGGTCGATGAGAGACGCCGAGGAAGGTCAGTTAGAGGCGCCACAAGAAGTAATGCTCCAGGGATGGCGAACATATGGCCATCTTGCAGCGACATGGGAAGTTGCTCAGGGAAGCCAAGGTGTGCAGGGTGGCGACCATGAAAGGCCTCCACGAAGGAGCGCGAGCGGCCGCAAGAAAAAGGAGCCGCCGGCGGCTGCGTGGCCGGAGGCCGGATACAGTGTAGGCTAGCGGTGTCGCCCAAGTTGAGGAGCAGGATACGGACGAGTACCAAAAGTATCTCCCGCTGGAGAGCACGAAGCCATGGCGCACCCAGGCAAATGCGACGGGGCAGGAGTGCGGGACGTGGCAACTGCAGCGAGTTGGTTGCCGGACTACAAGGATGGGAGGGGCACAACTGGGCTGGGACATGACCCAGAGATAGAGAAGCGACCGGGGGATCTCGCCTGGAATGCGTGGTGGTGGATCTGACCGTCTTCGGCCGGACCCGTCCGTGGCGGTGCTTGGGGGCGACCTGCATCGGGCGGCGGAGGCGCTCGGGGGGGAGTCCTGCTCCGGGAGGCGGCGTTCAGGGTTGGTGGTGGGGCGCACTGGTGGGTGGGAGGAGAGGTTGATGTTGAGGCCTGCGCGGGGGCGGACAGCGGGGCTGGTTGCCGGCGCCGGCAGGGTGGGTTGGGGTCGCCGCGCGGGATTGAGGCGTCGGTCAGGAGGTGATGGAAGGGACGATGCGCGGGGGAGGGGCACTGTCTCTTTTTTTCCTTCGTACCGGTTCGGGAGTTCGGGAACATACCGTCTGGCCTATATAAGGGTGTGGTAATCCAAATAGTTATTCTAATCTTAGGATTAGAATAGTGTTGTTATATATATATATATATATATATATATATATATATATATATATATATATATATATATATATATGATGCTAGTATATGACACTCTTCACTATGAGTAGCCTAAGTATAACCTAACTAAAACACCCACATGTAGTTGTAGTAGGTTTTTTGACTTTATATGCACTAAAATGCAAGGTAAGTGCAAAGACTGACTTAAACATAGCAAACGAGGCCTAAAAATGGGCCGGAAAATCAAACCAAGGGTATATCCGCGACTGTTTACCATGATTTTTTTTCTGAGGCGGAACGATGTAGTAACTGACGATTTGGAGTCCGAAGTGCCGCGTCTCCTTTTGGAAACTATGATCCGTCTTGTGAGATGCTCCACTATGGAAGGTGCGAGCACCATAACTTGTGCCAAACTTTACCAAATTTTTTCCATGCGATCGTGAGAGCACGCCACGGTGACACAATGATTTTTGTTATTTTCCGGACTGTATATGCTGATAGATGCAAAGGTGTCCCGTCTTTCGATGAGATGGTGGCTATCGTTTTGAAGGAAGTCGACTTTGACGATCCGACTACGAACGTGTGAGGACGTCGCGCCTTAGCAATCGCTAAACCAACTCCGAGAGGTTATTGACCACGTCGGAGCACGATCAACCTGACCACGAAGGTCTGTTTCCTGCAGGCAAACGAAGAACAAGCAAGAAACTAAGATTGCAATCTGGATATTGCGAATATAAGAGGAAAGCTTTATTGATCAAAGTGGGGTTCTGTGACGCCTTGGTCTGGTCGTTGAACACAAACGAAGTACACGAAGTTGCGGCTATGGCGAACTTTTAATCTAAACAAAACCCAAAGTCTAAACGACGCCCTAAGGGCTGTATATATGGAGGAAGAGGGGGGAATTTCATGGCCCTTGGAAGAGGAGTCCAAAACCAACCCTAACTCTTGTTTCCCCACACATACAGACTCTAAAAACAGCCTATACTTAAGTATTTCGAAAATACATGGGCCTGGCCCAATATTAAGGTGACGTAGCACCTAGAATAGCCTCTAGACGAAATTTATGAAGTGGCATCTTGTATATTTCGTCCAAGGCTTCATGCACTCCTTATGGTGGCTTCAAAGTCCTGAAATCATCACTTGTAACTCCGTTCTTGATCCCCTTGCGCATGCCATCAACTCCATGCGTGTTCTTGCTCCAATGTTCATCCTTCTCCAAGCTAGGCCCTTCATTTGTAAGCAAAACAAATGTATCCAATTTAGGCAGCATCATATTCTCATGAATATTAGAATCATTACCAAGAAACGAAAGTACCTGGTAATTTAATTGGCGTGCACGAGCACTAGTAATCGGTCCAGTATGTATAGTAGCAGGGGTTGTGGGTGTAACAATGATATTATTATAATCCTTATAGTCTAGAATGGTCTGAATCTCTCTATTTAATCCACCCAGAAAACGTGCAAGCATAGCTTCATTCTCCTCAACAATACCACATCTAATCAAGCCAGTTTGTAATTCCTGATAATATTCTTCTACCGAATTTTGTCCTTGTCTTAAGCGCTACAATTTTTGAAGTAATTCACGTTGATAATATGGTGGAACCCAACGAGTACGCATAGCAGTTTTCAAAGCAGCCCAAGTAGCTGGAACAGGATATAATCTACAATGTTCAGACCACCAAACACATGCAAAGCTAGTGAAAGCACAAACAGCAGCAGGAACACGTCTCTCCTCAGGATATTGTAAACATGTAAATCGTTGTTCAGTTTCTAACTCCCAAGTAAGATATATATCAGGAACATATCTACCCTCAAATGGTGGAATATTCAATTTCAGTTTAGGGAGATGGTCATGATCTCGTACTTGAGGGGGAGCCCTAACATTGCCATTATTTGCATGTGGACGACCTGGTGGTTGTGGTGCTGGTGGTTGCACGTAGTTATGATGTTGATAAACCTCATCCTCGTAATCTCCCACATAATCATCCTCCCCCACATCAGCAGCAGGAGCCACAGAAGTATCAACAGCAGCACCAGCAGCTTGGCCAGGCTGAAGAGGGACAGCGGGTCGCTCGGCGGAGGGCTGTTTCGCGATGTGGAGGTAGTCGTTGTTGTTGTTGTAGAGGTGCGTTAGGTGCAGCCGGTGGTGGTGGTGGTAGACGCGCGAGCAATTCATTAAACTTGTTATCGAGCTTTGTTTCGAACGCCTTCTCAATGCCATCTATCTTCTCCATTGTAACGCCCTCGATGCGGCTATATCTCCCACGTGTCAAAGCACGACTTAGAGGCATAACCGCATTGAAAGCAATGTCGCAAGTGAGGTAATCTTCACACAACCCATGTAATACATAAGGGAAAGAGATACATAGTTGGCTTACAATCGCCACTTCACGCAATACATGAGTAAAGCATTACATCAAACAGATACATTCAAGGTCCGACTACGGAACCAAAATAAAAGAAGACTACCCCAAATGCTACACAGATCCCCGATCGTCCCAACTGGGCTCCACTACTGATCAACTGAAACGAAACAACACAATGAACAAGATCTTCATCGAGCTCCTCCTTGAGCTCGGGTGCGTCACCTGCACGGTTCAACGGCACCTGCAAACTGGTTGTGGAAGTATCTGTGAGTCACGGGGACTCAGCAATCCCACACCATCGCGATCAAGACTATTTAAGCTTATAGGTAGGGTAAAAGGTATGAGGTGGAGTTCCAGCAAGCGACTAGCATATATGGTGGCTAACATACGCAAATGAGAGCGAGAAGAGAAGGAAAAAGCACGGTCGATGAACTATGATCAAGAAGTGATCCTAGAACAACCTACGTCAAGCATAACTCCAACACTGTGTTCACTTCCCGGACTCCGCCGAGAAGAGACCATCACGGCTACACACGCGGTTGGTGTATTTTAATTAAGATCAACTTCGGGTTTTCTACAACCGGACATTAACAAATTCCCATCTGCCTCATAACCGCGGGCACGGCTTTCGAAAGATAATACCCTGCAGGGGTGTCCCAACTTAGCCCATTATAAGCTCTCACGGTCAACGAAGGATATTCCTTCTACCAGGAAGACCCGATCACTCTCGGAATCCTGGCTACAAGACATTTCGACAATGGTAAAACAAGACCAGCAAAGCCGCCTGCTATGCCGACAAATCCCGATAGGAGCTGCACATATCTCGTTCTCAGGGCACACCGGATGAGCCAGACGTCGGGTTGGCATAGACCCTGGTTGCCCAAGGGGCGCCGGACATCGCTCGGTTTGGACCAGCAATTGAAGGAGCACTGGCCCGGGGGTTAAAATAAAGATGACCCTTGAGTCTGCAGAATCCAAGGGAAAAAGGCTTAGGTGGCAAATGGTAAAACCAAGGTTGGGCCTTGCTGGAGGAGTCATATTCAAAGCGAACTGTCAAGGGGGTCCCATAAATCACCCAACCGTGTAAGGAACGCAAAATCCGGGAACATAATACCGATATGACGGAAACTAGGGCGGCAAGAGTGAAACAAAACACCAGGAATAAGGCCGAGCCTTCCACCCTTTACCAAGTATATAGGTGCATTAATTAAATAAGAGATATTGTGATATCCCAACAAGTAAACATGTTCCAACAAGGAACAACATCTCCATGTTCCAACAAGGAACAAACTTCATCTTCACCTGCAACTAACAACGCTATAAGAGGGGCTGAGCAAAGCGGTAACATTAGCCAAACAACGGTTTGCTAGGACAAGGTGGGTTAGAGGCTTGGTTTAACAATATGGGAGGCATGATAAGCAAGTGGTAGGTATCGCAGCATAGGCATATCAAAAGAGCGAGCAACTAGCAAGCAAAGATAGAAGTGATTTCGAGGGTATGGTCATCTTGCTTGAGATCCCGCAAAGAAGAAGAACGAGTCCATGAAGAAGACAAACGGACGTAGTCGAACGAATCCTCACAACTCCGGAACGAAACCGAAGCTAACGAGAGAAGCAAACCAGAAAGAAAACAAACAACATAGTAAACAACCACCACATACACATGGCATGATGCACAAACAAGTATGATGCATGTCCGGTTTAAAAAGGCATGGCATGGCAAAGTGCAACAAACAATACTACAAATTAAGTGGAGCTCAATATGCAACGAGTTGCATATTGACGGAACACCACATTCAAGTTATTTAGTTCACTCTTGGTTATGCTACTCATCAACATTAAATGTTGGTTATCATGGCAAGAGGTGAAGCATAATAAAACTATCTATCTAGGCAAGTTTAAATGAGGCCGGAACAACAAACAACAAATCCGGTAAATCCCCATATGCATTTAGCCATTTAATGCAAGCAACAATTTTAAGCAATTTAAATGTCGTTATCATGATGCGGATGACTTATACAAGTTTATGCAAATTTTATGAAAATGTGGACATGAGCATGTTATGAAGCATTTGTCACCATGGTAGAAAGAAAGGGGTGCCACGGCAACGAATCCAAAAATGATGCCACGGCAACATATCGGTTCCGGTAGCTCATTGAGATATCGGTGCAAAAGAAGCAAGTGTGCGGAACATGCAAGATGGTGGGGTGATCCCGGCGACCAGGTTCCCACGGATCGATGGCATGGCAAACGAGGAGGAACGCGCAAGGAACAACTCGAACACGGGCATCTCATAGAACATATGCATTCGTTCACGGGCGGTTGTATCGGCAGTTATACCTTCGAAGCGTGCGTTTCGGGGCGGACGGGTTCGAAGTGGAAGTAGGGGTACACGGCGACGGTAGTTGTACACGTTTCGTAGACATTCGAGCCATCGGTAGTGGTACTTGATGAATCCCGAAACGGACTTGGCGTCTTCGTGCGTAGGGGTACTTGGCGTTTCCGGGGACAACGGTAGAGGTACTTGACGCGTCGCTGTGGTACTTGGCAAAAATCATAGAGAAGATGCTTGGCAGTCCGGGTATGGTCTTGGCGTCCATGTAGTCGATCTTGCAGATCTTGACGGTCCAACACAAAACATCACAAGGGGCCTCGGGGCGGCGGCAGCAAGGAGACGATGGTGGTGGTGAGCGGCAGAGGCTCGCCGGAGTAGCTGGTGGCGACTGGGCGCGACACGATGGGGCCCCTGGTCGCCGTAGAGGAAGCAGAGGATGGCGCGGGTCCGGCGACGACGGAGAACGGCAGGATGCGGCGAGGAGGAGGCCGCAGGTGAGGGAGGAGGTTGGGCGCGCGGCGCATGGTGGTGGAGGCGAGATCTGGGCGCACGTGGAGAAGGGAGGAAGAGCATCTCACACGCTCGAGGTCGAGCTCGCACGCGAGGCCCACCGGCACGAGGAGCTGGGGGATCGGGCGCGGGGACTCCTCCCTGGTGTGTTGCGTGTGTGTTTGCCGGTGGTGTGAGAGGACGAGAGGGAGAGATCGAGAGGAGGGAGGCGAGCGAGGAGGAGGCAGAAGGGATCGGGCGAGGCGCTCCTCTCGTGCGTGGTGTCGGCGCGAGGCAGGAGACGAGGGAGAGTGGGGGATCGGGCAGGGGGTTCGGGCTAGGGTTAGGAGGGATTGGTGGGGGCGGCTGGGCCTTGGCCTTGGGCCGGCGCGGGAGGTTGGGAGGCCCAGGCTGCTAGGCTCCTTCTCTCTCTCTTTCTCTAATTCTCTTTTCAAAACAGAAGATAAAGAGAAAGAAAAAGGGAAGAAAAGAAAGGTTAGAGAAAGAGTTGGGCACGGGGATAATTTCCACGGACTCGTAAAAATGTGCACGGTCCATGAAAAATAGGAGTGGCAAGATTGCAGGAATTAAATTCAAAATCATTTGAATTTAATTCAAAAGGTTTGAGCAAGGACTAGGAATTAGAGGTTTCCAAAATGTTGAGAAATTAGGAAGAGCCTCGATAAATGGGAAAAGAAATGTTGGCAAAGTTTGGAGGTGAAACTTGAAGTAGAAGAGGCATGGACTTAAATTGCAAGTGTGTTATGGTGCATTCCAATTAATGGAATATCTTATTATAGCTCCTTAGTAATATTGGAGACTTTGAATATGTTGTAAAGAGAAATCACAAGTGAATTCCCTCGATTTAAATGGATCAAAGACCCATGCAATTTGTTTGAGTTTTAGTTGATTTGAGAAATTGATGGCATGATGACATGATGCAATGCAAAAATAAAAGAGCAAGCACAAAAGAAACACACGGCGAAACCCGAAACATATGGAAGTCTTCTCGAGCATCGGTCTCGGGGCGTTACAACACTCCACCACTACGAGAGGATCTCGTCCCGAGATCTAGGATGGCACCGGATAGAAAACGGAAGAAGAAAGAGGTAAAACTAAGTTGCTTGTTTGACAAAAGAGTGAAACCAACGAACCTTGAGAGGTTGATAAATTGAAAGAAAGAAATACAATGAAGATGACGAGATTGCAAACACTCCGTAAGATAAGAAGAACATGGGATACAATGAGAACCATGAGGTTAAGTGACAAGATAGATATTGACACCACTCCGGTTAAAACAAGATAGAGAAGGAATAAGAATGATATAATTTGGACAGCACTCCGGTAGAAAAGAGAAGAAAACTTGATAAGATGAGACGATATTGAAGAGATGATACAACACTCTGGTTGGAAATGGAGTAATAGAATATGAACTTGACAAGATGAGAGGATACTTGATGAGATCAACAACACTCTGCCTCCGGAACTATTGAAAGAATGGCACAATGGGTAAGAAAGATTTCAGACAGCACTCCAGTTGAGAAGGGGGCAAAGCTAGCTAAGATGAGAGAGCTCGAATGAAAACACGACACTCCGGTTAAATGGATTAGCAAGGAAAAGAACATGATCTTGGAAAAACGAGATGATGAGTCGAAGAGAGTAACATCACAATGCCTCCGGAAGAAACAAATAGAAGATAGATCATTGGAATAAAGGATTGGAGAAGAAATGACAACTTCTACCACAATTTAATTTGGAAAGCATCCTTGAAAGAAGGTTAGAGTGGAATTGTTGGAAAACCAACAACGAAAAGAATAAGCTTGATGTGGGCTTATAGAAGACATCTCAAAATTATGAGGTGAAATTCTGCCACTAAGGGAAACAACTGATTGGATTGATATCAACAAGGAGATGAAAACTCTTTCACCGAGAGGATAGGAGAAAACTTGGATCATTGATAAGCACCACAAATAGCAACAATCCTTAGGGAAGGCTTTAGGTGAAATATGACACAAGATAACTCCAACGAAAAGATTGATGGATTTAAAATACCTCATTCTTGACAACATGTTAACCATGAAACGCGAACTCAAATTGTCAAGAATGACATAACACCACCTAAAATGATAAGGTAGAACGAATTGCACTTTGGAATGCAGGAAGAAGAATATTTGAGCTCTTCAAAACAAAACATGTGTTGAACACCATGTTTATTTTAGAGTATAGCTTGGCGGATCATAACTTCGAGAGAAATCTTGAAGAACAATTGAAGAATTAAAAGAATCCTTGATGAACCACCATGTAGAGCCTCCACGAAGTACTCCGGTAATAAGATGATGATAAAAAAAAGAGAAGTTGACAAAAACTCCGGGAAAAGCCTTGCAATGATTAGATGAAGCTTTGAAATGATATAATTGAAATAACCTGGAGCTCCAGAAAGAAAAATGAACAAATGAGATCAAGAATTTTGATGAATCTTCGGAATAAGGAATTAATCACTTGGATGAAACAAGAATAAGAATTACATTATGCTTAGCCTTCACCAATTTAGATTGATGACAAGCAACGGATTTGGCATACTACTTATTCTCGTAGAAAGGATTAAGAGAGACATAGCGCAAACTTGAGAAAAGTCCTCAACGATCCGCCGGTAGGATTGGAAAGAACGAATGAATCTATATGATAACGAAGGAAGAGAAGTCTTGAACGAACCACCATAAAAATTGAAAATGAACAAAGAAAAGATAAAGAATCACCGGGAAGAATTAGAAAATGAACGAAAATACTTGAGAGAATTTAGATACAAGTGAACGCAGAGATCCCGAGCTAATTAGATAATACTTGAATGATGCACCGGTAAGATTTGGAGAACGAGAGCTAAATGTTGAGAACGAATAAAATCTTTTGAAATGATGGCCTCCGAAGAATCAAACTGAAAAGACTCCTGCATTGCTCCGGATGGGTGAAAAGGATTCTCACAATCTAAAACAATCATGAGAGGATGGCATCAAGCTTGAACTTCGCATCTTTGGAAGAACGGGTAAGAATTAAAGAGGAACTCTTCTTCGGTCTTCAAATGTAGAGAATGATGATCATAAAGACCACCATGAATTGTTGAGATACTCCGGTATGAAAATTAGAAAGGTTGAACCAACGATGAAAATAATTTGAAAGATCTTGGAGAAAGACATTTGACTGATGATAATTCATTCTTACGTCAAAATTGGAAAAGAATTTGAGAATAACTCTGGGAAAATTAGAAGAGTCAGGTAAGATCCTGGGAAAATACCTGTGGGTTAGGGCCCACTCAAAAGAAACACCGTTGAAAGAATTGCTTAGGAAGAGAGATTACACCGGTTGAATTAAATGGCTTTAATGAGATAGCATCCTCAAAAGAACTTGAGTGAATTGAGAATGGAAAGTTGAATCTTCTGAGATATCTTCATCACTCCGGAACCATTGAATAGCGAGAAGTGGATGATTAAGAGGTGCACCAGTACGAGAAAGCATTTGAAACGAGGAAAAGGATATGATCGACAAAGCTTGAATTTAATCCACTAGAGAAGAAAAGGAACGAATAATGATGAAGTTAAGGCTCTGTTAGTTTCTTCGTGAGAATCACCGGTAAAAACATTGAAAGAAAAGAAAGAAGAGACTTCACATCTATAAGGTGGATACTTGATTAAGAAATCTGAGTCCTTGAAGAAAAAGGGTGGGAGGGTGGGAAAAACAAAGACGACTTGGGACAGATGAAACAAACACCGTTGAGAAAACTTAGAATAGATCTTGCTGATGGGGAGAATGATGGGATCATCTCGAAGAGAAACGCACCGGTTGAAAATAGAATTAAGATGGCAATCTCGATGAACAAGAAGGATTAGTATCCACATAGGAATATGAGAACACCACTTAGAAAAGGTATGGAATCAACACTTGACTTCGAAGCAACTCGAATACCACAAACCAAAACAAAAACAAAGGATTTGACTTGCAGAATAAGCCGGAAACAAACATATGATAGATCCCATATCGTATCATGTGTCTGTTGGAAAGATATCCTATGAGATACTTGAATTCCCACTTATAAACTCCCAAAACTTTCTGGTTATGTGTGACGCCCCCGATTCAATCGTACACTAATCATGCACGCAAATGTATACGATCAAGATCAGGGACTCACGGGAAGATATCACAACACAACTCTACAAATAAAATAAGTCATACAAGCATCATAATACAAGCCAGGGGCCTCGAGGGCTCGAATAAAAGTGCTCGATCATAGACGAGTCAGCGGAAGCAACAATATCTGAGTACAGACATAAGTTAAACAAGTTTGCCTTAAGAAGGCTAGCACAAACTGGGATACAGATCGAACGAGGCGCAGGCCTCCTACCTGGGATCCTCCTAACTACTCCTGGTCGTCGTCAGCGGGCTGCACGTAGTAGTAGGCACCTCCAGAGTAGTAGGAGTCGTCGTCGACGGTGGCGTCTGGATCCTGGGCTCCATCGTCTGGTTGCGGCAACCGGGTAGAAGGGAAAGGGGGCAAAGGGGGAGAAAAGCAACCGTGAGTACTCATCCAAAGTACTCGCAAGCAAGGAGCTACACTACATATGCATGGATATATGTGTAAAGGGCCATATCAGTGGACTGAACTGCAGAATGCCAGAATAAGAGGGGGATAGCTAGTCTTATCGAAGACTACGCTTCTGGTCGCCTCCGTCTTGCAGCATATAGAAGAGAGTAGACTGAAGTCCTCCAAGTAGCATCGCATAAAATAATCCTACCCGGCGATCCCCTCCTCGATGCCCTGTTAGAGAGCGATCACCGGGTTGTATCTGGCACTTGGAAGGGTGTGTTTTATTAAGTATCCGGTTCTAGTTGTCATAAGGTCAAGGTACAACTCCGGGTCGTCCTTTTACCGAGGGACACGGCTATTCGAATAGATAAACTTCCCTGCAGGGGTGCACCACATAACCCAACACGCTTGATCCCATTTGGCTGGACACACTTTCCTGGGTCATGCCTGGCCTTGGAAGATCAACACGTCGCAGCCCCACCTAGGCACAACAGAGCGGTCAGCATGCCGGTCTAAACCTAAGCGCGCAGGGGTCTGGGCCCATCGCCCTGAGCACACCTGCACGTTGCGAACGCGGCCGGAAGCAGACCTAGCAACCCTAGTACAACGGAAGTCACGTTACGCGGCCCAATCTGGCGCGCGCCGCTCAGTCGCTGACGTCAAGAAGTGCTTCAGCTGATACCACGACGCCAAGTGCCCATATCTTTCCCGCGTAGTTGGTTAGTGCGTATAGACCAAATGGCCAGACTCAGATCAAATACCCAGATCTCGTTAAGCGTGTTAAGTATCCGCGAACGCCAACAGGGCCAGGCTCACCTCTCACCCAGGTAGCCCCGAACTGCCCTGCCGCTCCGCCACAAAGATCCACACAGAGGGCCGTCGGGACAAAGGTCCTTTCAGCCCCCAATCCATGAATCACTCGCGGGTACTCCTCGAGCCAACCCGACTTTGGTCACCACATGTATCATGTTTAAAGTATAGTATATACCCATGATCACCTCCCGAGGTGATCACAGCCCAGTAGTATAGCATGGCAGACAGACAAGAGTGTAGGGCCACTGATGGAACACTAGCATCCTATACTAAGCAAGTAGGATTGCAGGTAAAGGTATCAACAGCAGTATCAAAGACAGGCTATGCATCAGGATAGGAATAACGAAAGCAGTAACATGCTACACTACTCTAATGCAAGCAGTATAGAGGAGAGTAGGCGATATCTGGTGATCAAGGGGGGGGGGCTTGCCTGGTTGCTCTGGCAAGAGAGAGGGGTCGTCAACTCCGTAGTCGTACTGGGTAGCAGCAGCGTCAGTCTCGGTGTCTAGCGAGAGAAGAGGGGGAAGAAACAATAAATATTTAAGCAAACAGATGCATAGTGATGCATGACATGACAAGTAACGGCGTTAGAGGTGCCCTAACGCGGTATGCGGTGATACCGGTGAAAGGGGGAAACATCCGGGAAAGTATCCCCGGTGTTTCGCGTTTTCGGACAAAGGAGCCGGAGGGGGAAAGTTGCGAGTTTGATATGTTAGGAATGTGTAGTGGACGAACGGGCTGCGTATCCGGGTTCGTCTCGTCGTTCTGAGCAACTTTCATGTTGAAAATATTTTAATCCGAGTTACGGATAAAAAGAAATGATTTTCTAAAAAATTTATTAATTTCTGAAATTTTAAATAATTATTTAATTTAATTCAAAATTAGAATTATGACATCAGCATGATGTCATGCTGACATCAGCAGTCAACAGGGTTGACTGGGTCAAACTGACATGTGGGTCTAGTGGGACCCACCTGTCATTCCCTGATTAGGTTAATTAGGGTTTAACTAACTAATTACTGTTTAATTAAACTAATTAGTTAATTAGATTAATCTAATTATGATTAATTAACTTAATTAATTCCTTAATTAATTAATTAATTTAATTATTATTATATATTTAATTATTATTATTATTATTTTATTAAAACATTCTCAGGGGCCCGGGCCCATATGTCATAGGCCGAGGGGGCCGATTCGGGTAAGCGGGCGTCGGGTGCGGGCGAAGGAGTGCCCGCACGCCCGAGACGACCAGGGAAGTGGGCATCCGCGGTTGCTGCCGGAGCAGGGCGGTGCTACGAGGCCAGGCGGGACGTAGCGGGCAGCGCCGACGAAGGGCGGCGCCGGCGTAGGGCTGCGCGCGCGGGAGAGCGCTGGGGGGCAACGCCGCGAGCGAGAAGGGGGGCTGCGGGCACGTGGGCCGGCAAGGCCACCGCAGCGCTGGCGAGACGGGGCCACGCGCGCGGCGAGTGGCGAGCGGGAGTGAGCAGAGGCGGCAATAGAGCGGGCGCGGACGCGGCGAGCGCGGGAAGGGGGCCGCAGATGCGGTGACCGCGTGCGGGGCGCGGGGAGCAGGCGGGTGAGGCGGGGCCGGTGGCACGATGGTGGTCACGAGGAGCGGGGGCAGCGCAACTGCAGGAGCAGCAGCACGCGGTAGCCGGCCACGCCACGAGCGCGAGCGCGTGCGGTGACACGCCTGGCGGGGCGGGGCCGCGGTGATCGGGCGGAGCAAGGGGGGAGAGAGGAGGGCGAGCTCACGGGGCGGGTAGGGTCTCGGAAGCGAGCTCGAGGATGCTCGGGGTGGGGGATGGGGACGGTGTCGACGCAGGGGAGGAGGCGGTCCGGCGAGGGAGGAGCTTCGGGCGCCGGGGAGGTCCAGTGGCAACGGGGGGGCGGCGAGCTCCGGGCACCGGCGGGCGACGGTGACCTCCTCCTCGATCCCGATCCAATCGGGAGAGAGGGGGAGATATTTTGTGCGGGGGAAGTGGGGGGTGTCGGTGGAGTGGGGGTGAGGTGGTGAGTGGATAAGGGGGCATTGGGTGGCCGGTTGGGCCGATGGGTTGGCCTAGTTGGGCCACGGCCCAGGGGGGTGGTCTCTCTGATTTTTTTTCTGTTGGTTTGTCCCTTTTGTATTTTCTTTTATTATTTCTTTTCTGTTTTAATCCATTTAAAAGTACTTAGGCATTTATAATAATGTGTTTGCCGCACCAAATATTACCTTTGTAATATTTGGCAACCACCGAACATTTTTGTTTCAATTTTTGATAACTTCGGGTGTTTGTCAAAATTTCATATTTTGAATTTGCAATGACTTTGAACTACCACTCGAATAGCAACAGTAACACAGATGACATGGCAGCATCAGAAGAGTTTTACTGTAGCCTAATTATCCGGGCATTACAAATCTCCTCCACTACAAGAAATCTCGTCCCGAGATTTAGGAGGTAGAAGGAAACAATGCGGGGTATTCATCACGAAGACGATCCTCGCGTTCCCAGGTGGCTTCGTCTTCAGAGTGATTCGACCACTGGACCTTGAGGAACTTGATCGCCTTCTGACGTGTGCGGCGTTCAGCTTGGTCGAGAATGCGGACCGGATGCTCTTTATAGGTGAGGTCCTGTTGCAATTCGAGCACTTCATGATCCACTGCTCGGATTGGGTCCTTGAAGCAGCGACGGAGCTGTGACACGTGGAACACATCATGAACCTGAGAAAGGTTCGACGGAAGCTCCAGTTGATAAGCCACTTTTCCACGCCTCTCGAGAATAGTGAAAGGACCAATATAGCGGGGAGCTAGCTTTCCTTTGATCTCAAAGCGGTGTGCACCCTTCATTGGTGTAACCCGAAGATAGGCCTTTTCGCTAGGTTGATAGACCATGTCTTTATGATGACGGTCATAATTACTCTTTTGGCGTGACTGAGCAGTCTTGAGATTCTCGCGAATAATGCGGACTTGTTCTTCGGCATGTTGGATAATATCCGGACCAAAGAGTGGACGTTCCCCAGTTTCTGACCAGTTTAGAGGGGTTCGGCACTTTCGTCCATATAACACTTCGAAGGGGGCCATCTTCAGACTAGCTTGATAGCTATTATTATAAGAGAACTCAGCATACGGGAGAGATTCCTCCCATTTCTTGCCGAAGGAAATAACACAAGCCCGAAGCATGTCTTCGAGAACTTGGTTGACACGTTCAACTTGCCCTTGAGACTGCGGATGGAAAGCAGTACTGAATGATAGATGAGTTCCCATAGCTTCTTGGAAACTAGCCCAGAATCTTGAAGTGAATAAGCTGCCACGGTCCAAACTGATAACCAGTGGAATACCGTGAGGTGAAACAATTTTGGACATATAGAGAGTTGCAAGCTGACTAGCAGTGATAGTTTCCTTGACCACCAGAAAATGTGCAACTTTAGAAAGCCGGTCAATGACGACAAGAATAGCATCATTACCTTTCTGCGATTTAGGAAAACCAGTGATGAAGTCCATTTCAACATGGTCCCATTTCCATTCAGGAATAGAGATAGGTTGCAGAGTTCCAGCAGGCCTTTGATGTTCTGCTTTGATACGACGGCAAACGTCACACTCGACCACATAGCGAGCAATGTCTTGCTTCATATTAGACCACCAGAATCTTTGTCGAATGTCCTGGTACATCTTTGTACTACCAGGATGGATACATAGGGGTGTATCATGAGCCTCTTTCATAACCTTCTGAGACAAATCCATGTTTTCCCTCTTACTCGGAACTACTAGGCGACCTTTGAAGAACAAGGTGCCAGCGTCATCAACGGTGAAGAATGAGGGCTTTCCTTGTGCGATATAACGTTTAATCCTCTCCACTTCATCATCACATTTCTGTATACATTTGATGGTTTCCACAAGATCTGGCCTAGCAACTAGTGTATTGAGAGAACCTTTGGGGACAACATGGAGGTTCATCTTGCGAAACTCCTTAGGAGGGGGAGCGAGTGCACCCGGAGGAACAATATGGAGGTTCAGCTTTCTGAATTCTTCAACGAGCGAGGATTGTACTTTGTGAACCTGGAGATGGTTGCAGTAAGACTTGCGGCTCAAGGCATCTGCCATTACATTAGCCTTGCCTGGCGTATAGGAAATACCCAAGTCAAAGTCTGCTACGGTCTCCATCCATCTCTGCTGACGGAGGTTCAGGTCTGGCTGAGTAAACAGATACTTCAGACTTTGATGGTCGGTGAAGATCTCGCAACGATTACCGAGAAGGTAATGTCGCCACTGCTTCAGTGCATGAATGACAGCAGCAAGCTCGAGATCGTGAACTGGGTAGTTCTCTTCATGAGGGCGCAATTGACGAGAGGCATAGGCAATCACTCTACGCTCTTGCATTAGGACACAGCCTAATCCTTGACGGGAAGCGTCGCAATAAATGACGAAGTCCTTCTTTGTATCAGGTGGAGCTAGCACTGGGGCAGAAGTCAACTTGTCTTTAAGTGCCTGGAAGCTTTCCTGACATTTGTCTATCCATTGGAACTTGACGCCCTTATGCAACAGGTTAGTTAGAGGCCTGGCAATCTTGGAGAAGTTCTCGACGAATCGACGGCAATAGCTGGCGAGACCGAGAAAACTTTTGACTTGCTTGACATTCTTCGGAGGAGTCCAATCAAGAATAGCCTGAACTCGTTCAGGGTTAACGGCAATACCATCCTTAGAGATGACATGTCCAAGATAGGTTACTTCAGGAAGCCAGAATTCACATTTAGAGAACTTGGCGTACAGCTGATGCTCTCGTAGCTTTTCCAGCACAAGTCGAAGATGTTCGGCATGCTCTTCTTCGTTCTTGGAAAATACCAGGATATCATCCAGATAAACCACGACGAACTTGTCGAGGTAATCCATGAATATATAGTTCATCAGGCGAGAGAAGGTGGCTGGGGCATTGGTTAAGCCGAAGGACATGACAGTGTACTCGTATGAACCATAACGAGTCACAAAGGCGGTCTTTGGGATATCCTCTTCACGAACACGGATCTGGTGGTAACCCAACCTCAAGTCGAGTTTAGAGAACACTGATGAACCAGCCAGTTGATCATACAGATCATTGATCCGAGGAAGGGGATACTTGTTCTGAATGGTAGCTTGGTTAATAGGACGGTAGTCTTGGACAGGTCGGTTTGTCCCATCCTTCTTATTGACAAAGAGAGAAGGTGCTCCCCAGGGAGAGCAACTTGGGAGAATGAAACCATTTTGAAGAGATTTGTCGATTTCCTCCTTAAGCTCAAGGAGTTCATGTGGTGGCATCTTGTAGGGTCGCTTGGCAATAGGAGTGGTGCCTGGTTTCAAGTCGATGACGAATTCGACAGCTCTAGCAGGGGGAATCCCTGGAAGTTCTTCAGGAAAGACATCGAGGAAGTCACGCACGACGGGGATGTTTTCAATGCCCTCGAGTGGTGCAGAATTCAATGCATTCAAGGCATAAAGCCTTGCCTCGGCATTTTGCACCAGGCGAGCGTGGTATGTAACTATTTCATCTGAAGGATGTAGCAGATGGACAGTCTTAGTGGCGCAAACTATGGAAGCAGTATGCGCTTTCAACCAATCCATCCCCAGAATGAGGTCGATGTTAGACGTCTTCAGGATAATGGGCGAGGCATAGAATTCCAGCCCTTCGATTTCCACGGGGACATCGACACCAACCATGGAGGTTTGACATTGTCCCACGAGGGTTTTTACCACTACCGAAGTGTTCATCTCCTCGTAATTAATGCCATGCTTGAATGCAAAATCTTCTGACATGAATGAATGAGATGCTCCTGTATCGAATAAAACAGATGCAGGTACTGAATTTACGAGGAGTGTACCCATCACAGTAGCAGGCTGGTCTTGAGCTTCGTTCAGATCAACGTGGTTGGCATGAACACGACCGTAAGACTTGGCATTGTTGTTGCGGTTCTGGTTGTTTCCACGACCAGCTGCAGGAAGGGCCAGCTGATTCTGATTCTGATAGCAGTTCCTAGCAAGGTGACCTAGTTGACCACACTTGTAGCACAGACCATTATTGGGAGTGGGGACCGGAGCTTGGGGTGGTGGAGCTGGAAGTTTTGGCTGCCTAGCAGGAGCAGTAGGCAGACGAGGTGCAACATAGGACTGCCTTGGGGCAGGTGCATTCGGCTGGTACATGCTGTTGGGAATCCATATCCTGCGCTTCTGCGAGGACGGGCCCGAAGATGAGCCCGTGTCACGGCTGCGCCTGTGAGAGCTCTGGTATTCCTGCAGACCAGTTTCGACATTGATGGCCTTGTTCACCAAGGTGGCGAAATCAGCAAAGTCGTGCACTAGAAGTGCGAGCTTGATGTCAGCTTGAAGGCCGTCACGGAACTTCTCCTGTCTGCGTGCATCAGTTGCAATGTCTTCTTCAGCATAGCGAGACAAGTCCAGAAACTCTCGCTGATAAGCTTCAACAGTTTTGTTGCCTTGGATGAGGTTGCGGAACTCACGCTTCTTCCGGTCCATAACTCCCTGAGGAATGAAGCGGGCACGGAAAGCAGCTTGAAAGTCTGGCCAGGTGATGATTGTTCCAACTGGCAGAGTACGCCTGTGGCTGTCCCACCATTGGGCTGCGGGTCCCTTCAGGAAGAAGGAAGCAAACCTGACATAGCTGGCAGGGGCTACATCAGTAGACTCCATCTCATAGGTGATGTCACGGAGCCAGTCATCAGCGTCCAGAGGCTGAGTTGAGCTGCGGTACACAGTTGGGTTCGGGCGCATGAAATCCTGCAGAGTTACTGTGTTTGGCTGCTGGTTCATATTGGGGCGAGGAAACTGAGCCATCATGTTCTCCATGAACTGGCGATTCATCTCAAGCTGTTGGATCATACTGGCCATGTACTCAGGCGGTGGTGGGAAGTTGCCACCCCGACCACGACCACCTGGTCTAACCATCCTGCTAATATATAACAGGGGTAGTTCAGCATTTGAGAATATTTGCAAAGACAAGAATCATTCAAGACGAAACATGCATAATGAAAGCAGCACGACAGATACCACATCATAGTCGGCACATCTTACAAAAGAGATCATGCATAGTGTTCGGTACATAGAGTTCAGTACACAGACTAAGACATCATGGGCGGCACGCAGGCTCGCGGCGAATGCATCTAACATATGCAAGCAAGTCTACATCAGTCCCACACGACACTGCAGAGGTAGGTGTAGCCTGAAAGCTGGTAGTGTGGCAACGGGTACACCACATCGGCAACCTGGGGTCCACGGGTGCTCTGGTGCTGAACCCGATGCTCTGGCGGCAGAAGTGGACCAAGTGCGGGAGAGTAGCCTCCCACCTCTGGCCAACCGACACCCTGAGGCATCACGGTCCTGGCTGGGTAGATAGCAGAACGCGGCAGCTCCCCAGATCCAACAAAGGGGTGCAACATCGTCAAAGCACGGTAGAGGTGCTGGCGAGTGGTGTACAACTCGTGGCGAAGAGCTCGGTTAGCTCGATCCAGCCCATCAGCATGCAGAACAAAGTTCTGATGGTGGAAGGGCTCGCGAGTGACAGTGGAGTAGGCAGCAGTGTAGTAACCCTCTGCACCAATATCAGATGCGATAGCAATGTGCCTGAAGGGGGAGGTGTCCAACTCCCGGTACTCCCTACGAAGGCGTGTCAGAGCAGCATAGGCAGCATCGTGAACTGCCATATCAATGGTCACTCCCACACCATAAGCGGTGTGCAGGACTGTAGTGGAGTCATACTCCCGAGAGTAGAGGTGGACGGTGGCACGGTACTGCTCCTGGTTAAAGTCCTGGTACTCCTCGGTGACGGTGTACTCGGGGTGCCAGCGATAACCTAGATAGGTCATCATCTCAGCTAGCACGGCCGGTGATCCCGAGGCGCCAATGGCCGCCGTGTGGCGCACGACCTGCCTCGTGGGTTCCATCTGAAAACAAAAATGTTTCAAAGGAGTCAAATGACAGTGTGGAAATTGTGCAAAACACTATGCCAAGGAATAACTATGGCTTTTATCCAACTTTGGGGTGAATGTCGTCACGGCATCCTAGTGTCAGAGTTAGTAAATTCGTTTAACCCGAGTAGAAGAGAGTTTAGAGTCCCAGAGTAAAGGTCGAGGAGTAAAAGATCCTAGTTCCACCCGATGGAGACGTGGGCCCATAAGGCACACAGCCAAGTTAGTAAAAGTTTTTGTAATGTCTAGACTCGACTTCGGCCAAGGAGTGTGGAAGGGGGATTCCTACAGGCAGTCGGCTCTGATACCAACTTGTGACGCCCCCGATTCAATCGTACACTAATCATGCACGCAAATGTGTACGATCAAGATCAGGGACTCACGGGAAGATATCACAACACAACTCTACAAATAAAATAAGTCATACAAGCATCATAATACAAGCCAGGGGCCTCGAGGGCTCGAATACAAGTGCTCGATCATAGACGAGTCAGCGGAAGCAACAATATCTGAATACAGACATAAGTTAAACAAGTTTGCCTTAAGAAGGCTAGCACAAACTGGGATACAGATCGAACGAGGCGCAGGCCTCCTACCTGGGATCCTCCTAACTACTCCTGGTCGTCGTCAGCGGGCTGCACGTAGTAGTAGGCACCTCCAGAGTAGTAGGAGTCATCGTCGACGGTGGCGTCTGGATCCTGGGCTCCATCGTCTGGTTGCGGCAACCGGGTAGAAGGGAAAGGGGGAAAAGGGGGAGAAAAGCAACCATGAGTACTCATCCAAAGTACTCGCAAGCAAGGAGCTACACTACATATGCATGGATATATGTGTAAAGGGCCATATCAGTGGACTGAACTGCAGAATGCCAGAATAAGAGGGGGATAGCTAGTCTTATCGAAGACTACGCTTCTGGTCGCCACTGTCTTGCAGCATATAGAAGAGAGTAGACTGAAGTCCTCCAAGTAGCATCGCATAGCATAATCCTACCCGGCGATCCCCTCCTCGATGCCCTGTTAGAGAGCGATCACCGGGTTGTATCTGGCACTTGGAAGGGTGTGTTTTATTAAGTATCCGGTTCTAGTTGTCATAAGGTCAAGGTACAACTCCGGGTCGTCCTTTTACCGAGGGACACGGCTATTCGAATAGATAAACTTCCCTGCAGGGGTGCACCACATAACCCAACACGCTTGATCCCATTTGGCTGGACACACTTTCCTGGGTCATGCCTGGCCTCGGAAGATCAACATGTCGCAGCCCCACCTAGGCACAACAGAGCGGTCAGCACGCCGGTCTAAACCTAAGCGCGCAGGGGTCTGGGCCCATCGCCCTCAGCACACCTGCACGTTGCGAACGCGGCCGGAAGCAGACCTAGCAACCTCTAGTACAACGGAAGTCACGTTACGCGGCCCAATCTGGCACGCGCCGCTCAGTCGCTGACGTCAAGAAGTGCTTCAGCTGATACCACGACGCCAAGTGCCCATATCTTTCCCGCGTAGTTGGTTAGTGCGTATAGACCAAATGGCCAGACTCAGATCAAATACCCAGATCTCGTTAAGCGTGTTAAGTATCCGCGAACGCCAACAGGGCCAGGCTCACCTCTCACCCAGGTAGCCCCGAACTGCCCTGCCGCTCCGCCACAAAGATCCACACAGAGGGCCGTCGGGACAAAGGTCCTTTCAGCCCCCAATCCATGAATCACTCGCGGGTACTCCTCGAGCCAACCCGACTTTGGTCACCACATGTATCATGTTTAAAGTATAGTATATACCCATGATCACCTCCCGAGGTGATCACAGCCCAGTAGTATAGCATGGCAGACAGACAAGAGTGTAGGGCCACTGATAGAACGCTAGCATCCTATACTAAGCAAGTAGGATTGCAGGTAAAGGTATCAACAGCAGTATCAAAGATAGGCTATGCATCAGGATAGGAATAACGAAAGCAGTAACATGCTACACTACTCTAATGCAAGCAGTATAGAGGAGAGTAGGCGATATCTGGTGATCAAGGGGGGGCTTGCCTGGTTGCTCTGGCAAGAGAGAGGGGTCGTCAACTCCGTAGTCGTACTGGGTAGCAGCAGCGTCGGTCTCGGTGTCTAGCGAGAGAAGAGGGGGAAGAAACAATAAATATTTAAGCAAACAGATGCATAGTGATGCATGACATGACAAGTAACGGTGTTAGAGGTGCCCTAACGCGGTATGCGGTGATACCGGTGAAAGGGGGAAACATCCGGGAAAGTATCCCCGGTGTTTCGCGTTTTTGGACAGAGGAGCCGGAGGGGGAAAGTTGCGAGTTTGATATGTTAGGTATGTGTAGTGGACGAACGGGCTGCGTATCCGGGTTCGTCTCGTCGTTCTGAGCAACTTTCATGTTGAAAATATTTTAATCCGAGTTATGGATTAAAAGATATGATTTTCTAAAGATTTTATTAATTTCTGGAATTTTAAATAATTATTTAATTTAATTCGAAATTAGAATTATGACATCAGCATGATGTCATGCTGACGTTTAGCAGTCAACAGGGTTGACTGGGTCAAACTGACATGTGGGTCCAGTGGGACCCACCTGTCATTCCCTGATTAGGTTAATTAGGGTTTAACTAACTAATTAGTGTTTAATTAAACTAATTAGTTAATTAGATTAATCTAATTATGATTAATTAACTTAATTAATTCCTTAATTAATTTAATTACTATTATATATTTAATTATTATTATTATTATTATTTATTTATTTTTTATTAAAACATTATCAGGGGCGCGGGCCCATATGTCATAGGCCCACGGGGCCGATTCGGGTAAGCGGGCGTCGGGTGCGGGCGAAGGAGTGCCCGCACGCCCGAGACGACCAGGGAAGTGGGCAGCCGCGATTGCTGCCGGAGCAGGGCGGTGCTACGAGGCCAGGCGGGAAGTAGCGGGCAGCGCCGGCGAAGGGCGGCGCCGGCGTAGGGCTGCGCGCGCGGGAGAGCGCTGGGGGGGCAACGCCGCGAGCGAGAAGGGGGGCTGCGGGCGCGTGGGCCGGCAAGGCCACCGCAGCGCTGGCGAGGCGGGGCCACGCACGCGGCGAGCGGGAGTGAGCAGAGGCGGCAATAGAGCGGGCGCGGACGCGGCGAGCGCGGGGAGGGGGCCGCAGATGCGGTGACCGCATGCGGGGCGCGGGGAGCAGGCGGGTGAGGCGGGGCCGGTGGCACGATGGTGGTCGCGAGGAGCGGGGGCAGCGCAACTGCAGGAGCAGCAGCACGCGGTAGCCGACCACGCCACGAGCGCGAGCGCGTGCGGTGACACGCCGGGCGGGGCGGGGCCGCGGTGACCGGGCGGAGCAAGGGGGGAGAGAGGAGGGCGAGCTCACGGGGCGGGTAGGGTCTCGGAAGCGAGCTCGGGGATGCTCGGGGTGGGGGATGGGGACGGCGTCGACGCAGGGGCGGAGGCGGTCCGGCGAGGGAGGAGCTTCGGGCGCCGGGGAGGTCCAGTGGCAACGGGGGGAGGCGGCGAGCTCCGGGCACCGGCGGGCGACGGTGACCTCCTCCACGATCCCGATCCAATCGGGAGAGAGGGGGGAGATATTTTGTGCGGGGGAAGTGGGGGGTGTCGGTGGAGTGGGGGTGAGGTGGTGAGTGGATAAGGGGGCATTGGGTGGCCGGTTGGGCCGATGGGTTGGCCTAGTTGGGCCACGGCCCAGGGGGGTGGTCTCTCTGATTTTTTTGTTTTCTGTTGGTTTGTCCCTTTTGTATTTTCTTTTATTATTATTTTTTCTGTTTTAATCCATTTAAAAGTACTTAGGCATTTATAATAATGTGTTTGCCGCACCAAATATTACCTTTGTAATATTTGGCGAGCACCGAACATTTTTGTTTCAATTTTTGATAACTTCGGGTGTTTGTCAAAATTTCATATTTTGAATTTGCAATGACTTTGAACTACCACTCGAATAGCAACAGTAACACAGATGACATGGCAGCATCAGAAGAGTTTTACTGTAGCCTAATTATCCGGGCGTTACATTATGCAATCAGGTGTTGGGGATACAGGGGACACAAAATATATCACCCAAACTAACAATACCTAGATCCAGCTGTATCCATCCTTCAACACATAACCAAGAAACCTTCGGAAATCGTTTACCTCAACCTTCGAAAAGCATCCGTTATACGAGTTATGGCAATACTCCCGAACTCCCGCCCCAGTACTGGGTGGCGTCGAGGTTATCTCACCAACAAACTGCATAAAAGAGATTTTCGATGTCGGCAAAACTCGGGTATTCCGGAACTGCAATGATAAAATTGTGACGACAACACCTCGGAGCTCAACTCCCCGGGACACTGCCACAACCCCTAAATGTCAGGAGGCACCAAGAACAATATTCTCGTCACAAAACCATCGGAACGATTCCAAGATACCCACGTGATCCTAAAAAAAATTTAGTGAAATTTGAGGAGAGGAAAGTCAAAACATCAACGTCAGGGGGCCTCACCAGAGCGACGAAGGGGCTGAGGAGTAATAAGAATCCTACTCTCCGATATATATAATCCTAAGACTCAAAACATTTTGTTCTAGACTCAACAAAGTCAGCGATTCAATCAAGCAGGGGGCTCCTAAGTCGGGGATGGCTCTGATTACCAACTTGTAACGCCCTCGATGCGGCTATATCTCCCACGTGTCAAAGCATGACTTAGAGGCATAACCGCATTGAAAGCAATGTCGCAAGTGAGGTAATCTTCACACAACCCATGTAATACATAAGGGAAAGAGATACATAGTTGGCTTACAATCGCCACTTCACACAATACATGAGTAAAGCATTACATCAAACAGATACAATCAAGGTCCGACTACGGAACCAAAATAAAAGAAGACTACCCCAAATGCTACACAGATCCCCGATCGTCCCAACTGGGCTCCACTACTGATCAACTGAAACGAAACAACACAATGAACAAGATCTTCATCGAGCTCCTCCTTGAGCTCGGGTGCGTCACCTGCACGGTTCAACGGCACCTGCAAACTGGTTGTGGAAGTATCTGTGAGTCACGGGGACTCAGCAATCCCACACCATCGCGATCAAGACTATTTAAGCTTATAGGTAGGGTAAAACGTATGAGGTGGAGCTGCAGCAAGCGACTAGCATATATGGTGGCTAACATACGCAAATGAGAGCGAGAAGAGAAGGCAAAAGCACAGTCGATGAACTATGATCAAGAAGTGATCCTAGAACAACCTACGTCAAGCATAACTCCAACACCGTGTTCACTTCCCGTACTCCGCCGAGAAGAGACCATCACGGCTACACACGCGGTTGGTGTATTTTAATTAAGATCAACTTCGGGTTTTCTACAACCGGACATTAACAAATTCCCATCTGCCTCATAACCGCAGGCACGGCTTTCGAAAGATAATACCCTGCAGCGGTGTCCCAACTTAGCCCATTATAAGCTCTCACGGTCAACGAAGGATATTCCTTCTACCAGGAAGACCCGGTCAGTCTCGGAATCCTGGCTACAAGACATTTTGACAATGATAAAACAAGACCAGCAAAGCCGCCCACTGTGCCGACAAATCCCGATAGGAGCTGCACATATCTCGTACTCAGGGCACATCGGATGAGCCAGACGTTGGGTTGGCATAGACCCTGGTTGCCCAAGGGGCGCCGGATATCGCTCGGTTTGGACCAGCAATCGAAGGAGCACTGGCCCGGGGGTTAAAATAAAGATGATCCATGAGTCTGCAGAACCCAAGGGAAAAAGGCTTAGGTGGCAAATGGTAAAACCAAGGTTGGGCCTTGCTGGAGGAGTCTTATTCAAAGCGAACTGTCAAGGGGGTCCCATAAATCACCCAACCGTGTAAGGAACGCAAAATCCGGGAACATAATACCGATATGACGGAAACTAGGGCGGCAAGAGTGGAACAAAACACCAGGCATAAGGCCGAGCCTTCCACCCTTTACCAAGTATATAGGTGCAATAATTAAATAAGAGATATTGTGATATCCCAACAAGTAAACATGTTCCAACAAGGAACAACATCTCCATGTTCCAACAAGGAACAAACTTCATCTTCACCTGCAACTAACAACGCTATAAGAGGGGCTGGGCAAAGCGGTAACATAGCCAAACAACGGTTTGCTAGGACAAGGTGGGTTAGAGGCTTGGTTTAACAATATGGGAGGCATGATAAGCAAGTGGTAGGTATCGCAGCATAGGCATAGCAAAAGAGCGAGCAACTAGCAAGCAAAGATGGAAGTGATTTCGAGGGTATGGTCATCTTGCCTGAGATCCCGCAAAGAAGAAGAACGAGTCCATGAAGAAGACAAACGGACGTAGTCGAACGAATCCTCACAACTCCGGAACGAAACCGAAGCTAACGAGAGAAGCAAACCGGAAAGAAAACAAACAACATAGTAAACAACCACCACATACACATGGCATGATGCACAAACAAGTATGATGCATGTCCGGTTTAAAAAGGCATGGCATGGCAAAGTGCAACAAACAATACTACAAATTAAGTGGAGCTCAATATGCAACGAGTTGCATATTGATGGAAAAGTTATTTAGTTCACTCTTGGTTATGCTAGTCATCAACATTAAATGTTGGTTATCATGGCAAGAGGTGAAGCATAATAAAACTATCTATCTAGGCAAGTTTAAATGAGGCCGGAACAACAACAAATCCGGTAAATCCCCATATGCATTTAGCCATTTAATGCAAGCAACAATTTTAAGCAATTTAAATGTCGTTATCATGATGCGGATGACTTATACAAGTTTATGCAAATTTTATGAAAATGTGGACATGATTATGTTATGAAGCATTTGTCACCATGGTAGAAAGAAAGGGGTGCCACGACAACGAATCCAAAAATGATGCCACGGCAACATATCGATTCCGGTAGCTCATTGAGATATCGGTGCAAAAGAAGCAAGTGTGCGGAACATGCAATATGGTGGGGTGATCCCGGCGACCGGGTTCCCACGGATCGATGGCATGGCAAACGAGGAGGAACGCGCAAGGAACAACTCGAACACGGGCATCTCATAGAACATATGCATTCGTTCACGGGCGGTTGTCTCGGCGGTTATACCTTCGAAGCGTGCGTTTCGGGGCAGACGGGTTCGAAGTGGAAGTAGGGGTACACGGCGACGGTACTTGTACACGTTTCATAGACGTTCGAGCCATCGGTAGCGGTACTTGATGAATCCCGAAACGGACTTGGCGTCTTCGTGCGTAGGGGTACTTGGCGTTTCCGGAGACGACGGTAGAGGTACTTGACGCGTCATTGTGGTACTTGGCAAAAATCATAGAGAAGATGCTTGGCGGTCCTGGTATGGTCTTGGTGTCCATGTAGTCGATCTTGCAGATCTTGACGGTCCAACACAAAACATCACAAGGGGCATCGGGGCGGCGGAAGCAAGGAGACGATGGTGGTGGTGAGCGGCAGAGGCTCGCCGGAGTAGCTGGTGGCGACTGGGCGCGACGCGATGGGGCCCCTGGTCGCCGTAGAGGAAGCAGAGGATGGCGCAGGTCCGGCGACGACGGAGAACAGCATGATGCGGCGAGGAGGAGGCCGCAGGTGAGGGAGGAGGTTGGGCGCGCGACGCATGGTGGTGGAGGCGAGATCCGGGCGCACGTGGAGAAGGGAGGAAGAGCATCTCAGGCGCTCGGGGTCGAGCTCGCACGCGAGGCCCACCGGCACGAGGAGCTGGGGGATCGGGCGCGGGGACTCCTCCCTGGTGTGTTGCGTGTGTGTTTGCCGGCGGTGTGAGAGGACGAGAGGGAGAGATCGAGAGGAGGGAGGCGAGCGAGGAGGAGGCAGAAGGGATAGGGCGAGGCGCTCCTCTCGTGCGTTGTGACGGCACGAGGGAGGAGACGAGGGAGAGTGGGGGATCGGGCAGGGGGTTCGGGCTAGGGTTAGGAGGGATTGGTGGGGCGGCTGGGCCTTGGCCTTGGGCCGGCGCGGGAGGTTGGGAGGCCCAGGCTGCTGGGCTCCTTCTCTCTCTCTCTTTCTCTAATTCTCTTTCCAAAACAGAAAATAAAGAGAAAGAAAAAGGGAAGAAAAGAAAGGTTAGAGAAAGAGTTGGGCACGGGGATAATTTCCACGGACTCGTAAAAATGTGCACGGTCCATGAAAAATAGGAGTGGAAAGATTGCAGGAATTAAATTCAAAATCATTTGAATTTAATTCAAAAGGTTTGAGCAAGTACTAGGAATTAGAGGTTTCCAAAATGTTGAGAAATTAGGAAGAGCCTCGATAAATGGGAAAAGAAATGTTGGCAAAGTTTGGAGGTGAAACTTGAAGCAGAAGAGGCATGGACTTAAATTGCAAGTGTGTTATGGTGCATTCCAATTAATGGAATATTTTATTATAGCTCCTTAGTAATATTGGAGACTTTGAATATGTTGTAAAGAGAAATCACAATTGAATTCCCTCAATTTAAATGGATCAAAGACCCATGCAATTTGTTTGAGTTTTAGTTGATTTGAGAAATTGATGGCATGATGACATGATGCAATGCAAAAATAAAAGAGCAATCACAAAAGAAACACACGGCGAAACCCGGAATATATGGAAGTCTTCTCCAGCATCGGTCTTGGGGCGTTACATCCATGGCCTCTTCAAATCTATTTAGCACATCTTCCACCTGTCCACTCATCATTTGCTGAAACTTATCATGTAACTCTTTGTTTGTCATGGTCTCCCAGTCAGTCTCGTCGGTTTGTGATCCTGCCATGGTTAGCAACAATAGAAACACACAAGAATATGATTCTACAGACTACTAGGAAGTGGTGGTGGTGGTGTGGTGGACAGTCACAAATGCGTCAAGCAAATCTCAAATTCTTACCAGTTCTTACCCAGCAGCAGGCGGTGATGGGCAACCGTTGTAGTCAAAACTCTCAAAGCTTGGATAGAGCGATTGCCAGGGAGAGTCAAACGCACGGCATAGATGTATGTGGAGCTAGGAAGGCTTATAATATGGTAGCAAAAAGGGTCAGCAATAATCAATTCAGAGATGCAAAGTTGAATAAACGCTCAACGACGGTACTGTGCTGGTCCTTGGCTAGACCGTACTAGAGACGCGAGCCTAGAACACTAACAAAATCACGGCGCTGCACGTAAACAAGGGAGGAGCACACTCTGAAATTTTGTTTTCTTTGTTTTCACTTTTTTTGCACTTTTTTTCCTCTTTTCTTTTATCCGCAACAAATTTTTTTTCGAAAAAGTCTACAAATGTCCTAAAAACTGCCTAGCCAGAATTTTCCAGACTTAGTTTTTTTTGAAACTGGAACTATTTTTCTTCTGCAGGTACCACGGATGTTGGGGAGTCCTTCTCTGTCATGACTCGGAGTATGGCGTGATCTGGAAATCCAAATAGAGTAACAAAATACTGGACTCGGAATAGGACTGGTGGCGGAGATGAATCTGGTGGAACTCGGACTGGTGGCGGTGATGAATCTGGTGGAACTCGGACTGGTGGCGGATATATGTTGCAGGTGGACTCGAATTGGTGTGATGGCGGCGGATATGTGGTGGCGTATATCGACTCGGATTGGCGATGAATATGTGGTGGTGGTATATGGCAGCGGTGATGAAGTTGGTGCGGTGGTGGTATATGGCAGCAGCGATGATGATGATGCGGTGGTGATATATGGCAGCGGCGACGTGACAACCTGTGAACAGAACTCGAAACTCTAAAGGACTAGAGGCTAAGACCAGCAACTTGACATGACGATGCAACCGCAAATTCAACAAAGCAAATACAGAAAAGATTATGCAAAGGCTCAGATTGGTTCGGATGGGATGAACTAACCCTAAAAAAATTTTGGCTTTTTCGTGGACTATAGGTATGAAGAACACACTCGATCTAAACTACGAAAAACTGTAAAATCTCACCGAGCAACCTGGAAATCTGATACCACTTGATAGAGGCAAAGGTGTCCCGTCTTTCGATGAGATGGTGGCTATCGTTTTGGAGGAAGTCGACTTTGACGATCCGACTACGAACGTGCGAGGACGTCGCGCCTTAGCAATCGCTAAACCAACTCCGAGAGGTTATTGACCACGCCGGAGCACGATCAACCTGACCACGAAGGTCTGTTTCCTGCAGGCAAACGAAGAACAAGCAAGAAACTAAGATTGCAATCTGGATATTGCGAATATAAGAGGAAAGCTTTATTGATCAAGGTGGGGTTCTGTGACGCCCTGGTCTGGTCGTTGAACACAAACGAAGTATGCGAAGTTGCAGCTATGGCGAACTTTTAGTCTAAACAAAACCCAAAGTCTAAACGACGCCCTAAGGGCTGTATATATGGAGGGGGAGGGGGAATTTTGCGGCCCTTGGAAGAGGAGTCCGAAACCAACCCTAACTCTTGTTTCCCCACACATACAGACTCTAAAAACAGCCTATACTTAAGTATTTAAAAAATACATGGGCCTGGCCCAATATTAAGGTGACGCAGCACCTAGAATAGCCTCTAGACGAAATTTATGAAGTGGCATCTTGTATATTTTGTCCAAGGCTTCATGCACTCCTTATGGTGGCTTCAAAGTCCTGAAATCATCACTAGTAACTCCATTCTTGATCCCCTTGCGCATGCCATCAACTCCATGCGTGTTCTTGCTCCAATGTTCATCCTTCTCCAAGCTAGGCCCTTCATTTGTAAGCAAAACAAATGTATCCAATTTAGGCAGCATCATATTCTCATGAACATTAGAATCATTACCAAGAAACGAAAGTACCTGGTAATTTAATTGGTGTGCACGAGCTCTAGTAATCAGTCCAGTATGTATAGTAGCAGGGGTTGTGGGTGTAACAATGGTATTGATGTCCTCATCATATGCATTTCCTAAAATTAAAATACCAACAAGGCATATGCCTCTGGCCGCACCCTGCGGCCGAACTGTTTGAAGTTTTTCCCCGTTTCTTGGACAATGAATGAAAACTCGCAAAGCGACACACAACGATGAACTCATGTTTTCATTCAGATAAAAATATGATGTTAGTTAATGTAAATGTTTTCAAATAGCACACGGTTCACTCACAAAGGACGTGTGTCCACTAAACCATGGCCGATGCCCCCCCAGGACCGCACGTGCGATCTAAGTCGTGCGTTCTGATTGGCCAGAACCCAAACCCCACGAATCATACGTCTACACCGTTGGATGCTCTTTGATCGAACAGCGATCCTCATCCCTTTCGACAGCACATGCAGTTCCGGTTCATGTAAATGTTTTCAAATAGCACACGGTTCACTCACAAAAGCCGTGTGCCTACCAAACCATGGTCGATGATCCCTCCTTGCAACGCACGCAATCTGAGTCATGTGTTCTGATTGGCCAGAACCCAAACCCCACGGATCGTACATCTACACCGTTGGATGCTCCCAGATCGAACGACAATCCTCATCCCTTTCGACGGGAAATGCAGTCCGGCTAGGATTTGATTTATATGCCAAAATGCACGGTAAATGCTAAAAAATGTCTTAATTATAGCACACAAGACCTCAAATGCGCCAGCAAATCAAACTTGTGGTATAATGGTGATTGCTTAACGTGGGGAAAATTTAGTGGCGAAACGATGAACTCACGTCTTCATTTCAAAATTAGTACGTCTTCATTTCAAACGAAAAATTTCTCTTTGTGCACACTAGTGCTTAGAGGCAACTGTTTGCATAGGCCTTTTCGTGCGGCGACCGGGGATATTTTCACCCTTTTCACCTAGGCCGCCAACACCCCCCTCCCACCGCCTACCCGCGTTTGACTCAACTAGTCCACCCAATCTCCATCGCCAGCTCCCCTTCCCCAGATCCACAGCAGAACCCTCTTCAACGCCAGCGTGCTCACCCTGGCTGTGTGCTCGCTCTTTGGCGTCAAGCCTACCTCCACTGTCGTTCCCAACACGCGGTTGACCGCGCCTCACCGTCTTCATTTGCTCGCCAGCCACCCTCGAGCATATCGCTCCTGTAACCCTCGCCTCTCATGTGGTCTGGATGGGTTTTCATTAAGAAGCCTGTTAGTTACTGCTCTCCATCACGGTGAGGCATATTTCCTCGCAATCCCTCCTCCTATTTCGTTCTGTATGTTCCCAAATTGTCTATAAAATAACGGAGAGCATATATATGTTCATTATCTACCTTCCTAACTAGTACATATAAGTTGTATTGTTCCAATAAGTTACTGCCGATTTACAGATCGCGGACGCCCGAGTCACACAAACTTAACAAACTAGCCATACATTTTCTAAATTATTCCATGACATGTTTAGACAGCTTCATACCAAGTTGATAGTTTTTGATGAGGACATCAATACCATTGTTACACCCAACGCCCCTATTGTTACATATAATGGACCAATTACTAGAGCTCACGCACACCAATTAAATTACCAGGTACTTTCGTTTCTTGGTAATGATTCTAATGTTCATGAGAATATGATGCTGCCTAAATTGGATACATTTGTTTTGCTTACAAATGAAGGGCCTAGCTTGGAGAAGGATGAACATTGGAGCAAGAACAAGCATGGAGTTGATGGCATGCGCAAGGGGAACAAGAACGGAGTTACAAGTGATGATTTCATGACTTTGAAGCCACCATAAGGAGTGAATGAAGCCTTGGATGAAATATACAAGATGCCACTTCATAAATTTCGTTTAGAGGCTATTCTAGGTGCTGTGTCACCTTATTATTGGGCCAGGCCCATGTAATTTCGAAATACATAAGTATAGACTGTTTTTAGAGTCCGTATGTGTGGGGAAACAAGAGATAGGGTTGGTTTCGGACCCCTTCCCCAAGGGCCATGAAATTCCCCCCCTCTTCCTCCATATATACAGCCCTTAGGGCACCGTTTAGACTTTGGATTTTGTTTAGATTAAAAGTTCACCATAGCTGCAACTTCGCGTACTTCGTTTGTGTTCAACCACCAGACAAAGGCGTCACAGAACCCCACCTTGATCAATAAAGCTTTCCTCTTATATTCGCAATATCCAGATTGCAATCTTAGTTTCTTGCTTGTTCTTCGTTTGCCTGCAGGAAACAGACCTTCGTGGTCAGGTTGATCGTGCTCCGGCGTGGTCAATAACCTCTCGGAGTTGGTTTAGCGATTGCTAAGGCGCAACGTCCTCGCATGTTCGTAGTCGGATCGTCAAAGTCGACTTCGTCCAAAACGATAGCCACCATCTCATCGAAAGACGGGACACCTTTGCCTCTATCAAGTGGTATCAGATTTCTAGGTTGCTCGGTGAGATTTTACAGTTTTTCGTAGTTTAGATCGAGTACGTTCTTCATACCCATAGTCCACGAAAAAGCCAAAAAAAATTAGGGTTAGTTCATCTTATCTGAACCAATCTGAGCCTTTGCATAATCTTTTCTGTATTTGCTTTGTTGAATTTGCGGTTGCATCGTCGTGTCAAGTTGCTGGTCCTAGCGTCTAGTACTTTAGAGTTTCGAGTTCTGTTCACAAGTTGTCACGCCGCCGCCGCACCATCGTCATCACCGCTGCCATATACCACCATTGTCATCATCGCTGCCATATACCACCATCATCATCACCGCTGCCATATACCACCATCATCAAAACCGCTGCCATATACCACCATCGTCATCGCCGCTACAATATACCACATATCCACCGCCATCACGGTAATCCGAGTCCACCTCCATCACAGATTCACCACCAGTTCGTGTTCCGTCGCCCTGCAAATATCCGCCACCAGTCCGAGTTTCCACCAGATTCATCTCCGCCACCAGTCCTAGTCCGAGTCCAGTAATTGTTGCTTTGTTCTCGATTTCTAGATCACGCGATACTCTGAGTCGTGACAGAGTAGGACTCCCCAACATCCGAGCCATCCGCAGAAGAAAAATAGTTCCAGTTTCAAAAAAAACTAAGTCTGGAAATTTCTGGCTAGGCAGTTTCTAGGACATTTGTAGACTTTTTCGAAAAAACTTGTTGCGGAGCAAAAAAAAGAGGAAAAAAAGTGCAAAAAAGTAAAAAGAAAAAAAAGAAAAAAAATCAGAGTGCGCTCCTCCCTTGTTTACGTGCAGCGCCGTGATTTTGTTAGTGTTCTAGGCTCGCGTCTCTAGTACGGTCTGGCCTAGGACCAGCACAGTACCGTCGTTGAGCGTTTATTCAACTTTGCATCTCTGAATTGATTATTGCTGACCTTTTCGCTACCATACTATAAGCCTTCCCAGCTCTACGTCGCGCGTTTGACTCTCCCTGGCAATCGCTCCATCCAAGCTTTTGAGAGTTTTGACTACAACGGTTGCCGATTACCGCCTGCTGCTGGGTAAGAACTGGTCAGAATTTGAGATTTGCTTGACGGATTTGTGACACCCACCACCACCTCTTGTTAGTAGTCTGTAGGATCATATTCTTGTGTGTTTCTATTGCTGCTAACCATGCCAGGATCACAAGCCGACGAGACTGACTGGGAGAACATGACGAATAAGGAGTTGCATGATAAATTTCAGCAAATGATGAGTGGACAGGTGCAAGATGTGCTAAACAGATTTGAAGAGGCCATGGAGAAGATAGATGGCATGGAGAAGACGTTCGAAACAAAGCTCGATAACAAGTTTAATGAATTGCTCGCGCGCCTTCCACCACCACCACCGGCTGCACCTAACGCACCTCTACAACAACAACAACAACAACTACTACTACTACTACTACTACTACTACTACTACTACTACTACTACTACTACTACTACTACTACTACTACTACTACTACTACTACTACTACTACTACTACTACTACTACTACTACTACTACTACCACCACCTCCACGTCGCGAAACAGCCCTCCGCCGAGCAAGCCGTGTTCCTCTTGCGCTTGGCCAAACTGTTGGTGCTGCTGTTGATACTTCTGTGGCTCCTGCTACTGATGCGGAGGAGGATGATTATGTGGGAGATTACGAGGATGAAGTTGATCAAAATCAGAACTACGTGCAACCACCAGCACCACAACCACTAGGTCGTCCACATGCAAATAATGGCAATGTTAGGGCTCCCCCTCAGGTACGAGATCATGACCATCTCCCTAAACTGAAATTGGATATTCCACCGTTGAGGGTAGATATGTTCCTGATATATATCTTACTTGGGAGTTAGAAACTGAACAACGATTCACATGTTTACAATATCCTGAGGAGAGACATGTTCCTGCTGCTGTTTGTGCTTTCACTAGCTTTGCGTGTCTTTGGTGGTCTGAACATTGTCGATTATATCCTGTTCCAGCTACTTGGGCTGCTTTGAAAAGTGCTATGCGTACTCGTTGGGTTCCACCATATTATCAACGTGAATTACTTCAAAAATTGCAACGCTTAAGACAAGGAAAAAATTCGGTAGAAGAATATTATCATGAATTACAAACTGGCTTGATTAGATGTGGTATTGTTGAGGAGAATGAAGCTATGCTTGCACATTTTCTGGGTGGATTAAGTAGAGAGATTCAGACCATTCTAGACTATAAGGATTATAATAATATCACTCGTTTATTCCATTTTGCTTGTAAAGCTGAATGTGAAGTGCAGGATCGACACGCATTGGCGCGAACTAACTTTTCTGCAGGTCGACCTTCATCATGGACACCACGTGCATCATCTACTTCCACTGCACCATCACCTCCTTCAGGTGCCACCTCCAACCGTGATACAAGAAAGCAGGCGCAACCACCACTATCTACCAAGAGCACACCTGTCGGGCCTGCACAGAGTTCTTCTTCTTCCATGGCGTCTACAGGGCACACAAGTGATATTATTTGTCGTCGTTGTAAGGGAAGAGGAAATTTTGCGAGAGAATGCAAATCTCAGCGTGTGATGAGTTGCTACTGAGGATGGTGGGTATGAGTCCGCTAGTGACTATGATGAGGAGACTTTGGCTCTTATTACACATGAAGAACACGGTGGAGATGATTCTGATCATGAGACGCAATACATGGCTGCTGAAGATGCTGACAGGTATGAATGACAGGTATGAATGTATAGTTGCTCAACGTGTTTTGAGTGTGCATGTTACACAAGCTGAGCAAAATCAGAGGCATAATTTGTTCCATACAAAGGGAGTTGTGAAGGAACGTTCTATTCGCGTCATCATAGATGGAGGGAGCTACAACAACTTGGCTAGCATGGAGATGGTGGAGAAGCTATCTCTTACCACAAGACCACATCCACATCCTTACTACATCCAATGGTTCAACAACAGCGGCAAGCTTAAGGTAACAAGTATTGTTCGTGTGCATTTTAGTATCTCTACATATGCTGATTATGTTGATTGTGATGTGGTACCTATGCAAGGATGTTCCTTATTACTTGGTAGACCATGCCAATTTGATAAAAATTCTGTACACCATGGTAGAAACAATCAGTATACTCTTGTTCATAAGGATAAAAATATTACTTTGCTTCCTATGACTCCTGATTCCATTTTGAAAGATGATATTAATAGAGCTAATAAAGCAAAACAGGAGAAAAATAAGAGTGAAAATCAGATTGTGGCAAAAGAATTTGAGCAACAAATGAAGCCTAATAATAAACCATCTAGTGTGGCTTCTGAAATTAAATTGAAAAGTGCATGTTTACTTGCCACCAAATCTGATATTGATGATCTAGATTTTAGCAAATCTGGAAGCTATCCTTTTGTGTGCAAAGAGGCATTATTTTCATTCGAGGACGTGCCTTCCTCTTTGCCCCCTGCTGTCACGAACATTTTGCAGGAGTTCGCTGACGTCTTTCCACAGGACGTGCCACCGGGATTACCACCTATTCGAGGGATTGAGCATCAAATTGACTTAATTCCCGGTGCATCGCTACCCAACCGTGCACCATACCGTACCAATCCAGAGGAGACGAAGGAGATTGTGCGTCAAGTACAGGAGCTGCTTGACAAAGGTTATATACGCGAATCTCTTAGTCCTTGTGTTGTTCCTATTATACTAGTGCCTAAAAAAGGATGGTACGTCGCGTATGTGTGTTGATTGTAGAGGCATTAATAATATTACTATTCGTTATCGTCATCCTATTCCTAGGCTAGATGATATGCTTGATGAATTGAGTGGCTCTACGATATTCTCCAAAGTTTATTTGCGTAGTGGATACCATCAAATTCGTATGAAATTGGGAGATGAATGGAAAACAGCATTTAAAACTATGTTTGGTTTATATGAGTGGTTAGTCATGCCTTTTGGGTTAACTAATGCACCTAGTACTTTCATGAGACTAATGAACGAAGTTTTTCGTGCTTTCATTGGATGATTTGTGGTAGTCTATTTTGATGATATACTGATTTATAACAAATCTTTGGAAGAACATTTGGAACATTTACGTGTTGTTTTCATTGCTCTACGTGATGCACGTTTGTTTGGTAACCTTGGGAAGTGCACCTTTTGCACCGACCGAGTATCTTTTCTGGGCTATGTTGTTACTCCACAGGGAATTGAAGTTGATAAAGCCAAGATTGAAGCTATTGAGAGTTGGCCGCAGCCCAAAACGGTCACACAAGTGCGGAGTTTTCTTGGACTCGCTGATTTCAATAGGCGTTTTGTGAGAGATTTTAGCACCCTTGCTGCACCTCTCAACGAGCTTACAAAGAAGGATGTGCCTTTTGTTTGGGGTACCGCACAGGAAGAAGCCTTCACGGTATTGAAAGATAAGTTGACACATGCTCCTTTACTCCAACATCCTGATTTTAATAAGACTTTTGAGCTTGAATGTGATGCTAGTGGAATTGGATTAGGAGGTGTGTTATTACAAGATGGCAAACCTGTTGCATACTTTTCTAAAAAATTGAGTGGGCCTAGTCTGAACTATTCTACTTATGATAAAGAATTATATGCTCTTGTTCAGAATTTAGAAACATGGCAACATTATTTATGGCCCAAAGAATTTGTTATACATTCTGATCATGAATCTTTGAAACACAAATAAAGTCAAGCAAAACTGAACCGTAGACATGCTAAATGGGTTGAATTCATTGAGACTTTCCCTTATGTCATTAAACACAAGAAGGGTAAAGAAAATGTTATTGTTGATGCGTTGTCTCGTCGTTATACTATGCTTTCACAACTTGTCTTTAAAATATTTGGTTTGGAGACCATCAAAGATCAATATGTGCATGATGCTTAATTTAAAGATGTATTGCAGAATTGTAAAGAAGGTAGAACATGGAACAAGTTCGTCGTTAATGATGGATTTGTGTTTCGTGCTAACAAGCTGTGCATTCCAGCTAGCTCCGTTCGTCTTTTGTTATTGCAGGAGGCGCATGGAGGAGGACTAATGGTACACTTTGGCGTGAAGAAGACGGAGGATATACTTGCTACACATTTCTTTCGGCCAAAGATGAGTCGGGATGTTGAGCGTTTTATTGCTCGCTGCACTGCATGTCAAAAAGCTAAGTCACGACTCAATCCTCATGGTTTATATATGCCATTGCCTGTACCTAGTGTTCCTTGGGAGGATATATCTATGGACTTTGTTTTAGGTTTACCTCGAACAAACAAGGGGAGGGATAGCATATTTGTTGTCGTGGATAGATTCTCGAAAATAGCACACTTTATACCATGTCATAAAAGCGATGATGCTGTTAATGTTGCTGATCTGTTCTTTCGTGAAATTATTCGCTTGCATGGTGTGCCAAATACTATTGTTTTAGATCGTGATACTAAATTTCTTAGCCACTTTTGGAGATGTTTATGGGCTAAGTTGGGGACTAAACTGCTTTTTATTACTACTTGTCACCCCAAAACTGATGGACAAACTGAAGTAGTCAATAGAACATTGTCTACTATGCTTAGGGCTGTTTTGAAGAATAATAAGAAAATGTGGGAAGAATGCTTGCCTCATATTGAATTTTCTTATAATCGTTCGTTGCATTCTACTACTAAGATGTGCCCTTTTGAAATTGTGTATGGTTTCCTACCTCGTGCACCTATTGATTTGTTGCCTCTTCCATCTTCGGAGAAGGTTAATTTTGATGCTAAACAACATGTTGAATTGATTTTAAAAATGCATGAGTTAACTAAGGAAAACATTGAGCTTATGAATGCTAGATATAAACTTGCGGGAGATAAGGGTAGAAAACATGTTGTGTTTGCACCTGGAGATCTTGTTTGGTTACATTTGCATAAGGATAGATTTCCTAATTTGCGCAAATCAAAGCTAATGCCACGTGCTGATGGTCCTTTTAAGGTGTTAGAGAAAATAAATGATAATGCATATAAACTTGAGCTACCTGCAAATTTTGGGGTTAGTCCCACTTTTAACATTGCAGATTTGAAGCCTTATTTGGGTGAGGAAGATGAGCTTTCATCGAGGAGGACTTCATTTCAAGAAGGGGAGGATGATCAGGACATCAATACCATTGTTACACCCACAGCCCCTACTATTACATATAATGGACCAATTACTAGAGCTCGCGCACGCCAATTAAATTACCAGGTACTTTCGTTTCTTGGTAATGATTCTAATGTTCATGAGAATATGATGCTGCCTAAATTGGATACATGTTTTGCTTACAAATGAAGGGCCTAGCTTGGAGAAGGATGAACATTGGAGCAAGAACAAGCATGGAGTTGATGGCATGCGCAAGGGGAACAAGAACGGAGTTACAAGTGATGATTTCATGACTTTGAAGCCACCATAAGGAGTGAATGAAGCCTTGGACGAAATATACAAGATGCCACTTCATAAATTTCGTCCAGAGGCTATTCTAGGTGCTGCGTCACCTTATTATTGGGCCAGGCCCATGTAATTTCGAAATACATAAGTATAGGCTGTTTTTAGAGTCCGTATGTGTGGGGAAACAAGAGATAGGGTTGGTTTCGGACCCCTTACCCAAGGGCCACGAAATCCCCCCCCCCCTCCTCTTCCTCCATATATATAGCCCTTAGGGCACCGTTTAGACTTTGGGTTTTGTTTAGATTAAAAGTTCGTCATAGCTGCAACTTCGCGTACTTCATTCATGTTCAACGACCAGACAAAGGCGTCATAGAACCCCACCTTGATCAATAAAGCTTTCCTCTTATATTCGCAATATCCAGATTGCAATGTTAGTTTCTTGCTTGTTCTTCGTTTGCCTGCAGGAAATAGACCTTCGTGGTCAGGTTAATCGTGCTCCGGCGTGGTCAATAACCTCTCGGAGTTGGTTTAGCGATTGCTAAGGCGCGACGTCCTCGCACGTTCGTAGTCGAATCGTCAAAGTCGACTTCGTCCAGAACAATAGCCGCCATCTCATCGAAAGACGGGACACCTATGCCTCTATCAGTTTTATGCTTATCGTCCTTTCCTGAGTTTCGCATGTGTTCTCTGTAGATGCCGAGTAGCAGCGACATCACTCATGCTTTAGGAGATGTATCTTCATCAGATTCAAACAACCCTAGGTCTTCAGCAAATTGTGAGGGATCAAGTAATCTTGAACGGGATAGAGCTGCAGCAATTACCCTTCCGGTCAGGATACGGAGGAACTCTCCAAGGAAGCCCACACACCAACCTAAAGGTGTATATGAAGTAACCGAGATTGATTTAAAGTCTTGGGATCCAACTAAACCAGATAAAGCACGCACGAGGTTCAGGAGTGTGTGTGGATTTGTTGGTAGGGCAAGGCCCAACATTAATCTGCCGGGGTTTCGGAAGGCTGACATAGAAACACGGCGAAGGATAGTCCGGGAGATCATGGATCACTTCAATGTTCCAAAGAAGTGGAGAATGCAGGTGGAACACACTGCACTGAAGAAGGCTAGGGATGCTTGGAGAAACTGGAAGCACATGTTGTACAAGAAGTACTTGAGTGAAGGCAAGGACCCAATCCCCACATACCCCCAAGTTACAAAGGCAGACTGGGCAGAATTCAAAAGGGTCAGGGCAACTACAGAGTTTGCTGCGAAGAGTGCCAAGCAATCGGAACTTCAGAAGAAGAACATACACCCCCACCATATGGGTGTGGCAGGATACTACAACATGAAACCGATATGGGACCAGGAGGACAAGAAGCAGTAGCGGCGAGTGGGCAACCGACCTTTAGTGAAATCAGGGGCGAACGCGCCAGAGACTACTTGCGGGCACGTGCAAAGAGGTGTGATGATGGTACTTATTACTTTGAAAACTCACTGATGAAGAACTGTATCAAGTGATGTTAGAGGCTTCCAAGATCCCTGGAAGGTTCTTCAGGAACTCAGGACCATGTGACATTATGTCTGATGCTCTGGAAACAAGAGAGCCCCCTGGCCGTGCAAGGGGTATAGGCGTTAATGTCCCGCACAAGAGGGCTTTCACACTCAGCAAAGAAGAGAGGCCCATGATGAAAAAAGCGAGTAGTGAAATGAAGCAGAATGAATTGTATGAAAGGTTGAGGAACATGTATCTGGCTGTTCGAAAGGATATTTAGGAGTCAATGATGATGCAGAAGACTCTAACACTCACAGATAGCCAGCAGATGGGAGGGGAGGCGGGCATGTAGGATGCTACTTATTGCGCGGCAACACCGCATAAGAGTAGTTGTGCATCAGCTAACCCCAGCGACACTGAGACTGCAGCTGCTCATGATGATGCTCTATCTGATCTATCAGGAATGAAAGACAGACTGAAGGGCGTGCTTACACATTATGAAGCTACATTAAAATGTGCAACAGCCTGGGTTTGCCCACCCTTCTTGGAAGAGGGCCTCTTGTTGGATAATGTGCCATTGAAGTCGGGTTGTGTGAAGTGCTACGTGACTGAAGTAAAGCCTGGATTCAATGAATTTGCCCTGAAGAATGTCCTAGGAGACTTTGATGAGCAAAGGACCTTGGGAGAAACACTATTACATCACATCCAGTGGCCACGAAAGGAAATAGAGTTCATCGATGAGATCCATGAATCGCCGCCGAGAGCAACCAATGTCGCCCCTCAACCAGTGACGCTCTCCTTGCCACAGCAGCTCTCGCGTGCTTCCCCCAAAGAACCTAATATTCGTAATCCGACGGCTGATGCATCAACATGTGATCAGCCTGTTAGAAATATGCCCTAGAGGCAATAATAAAATGATTATTATTATATTTCCTTGTTCATGATAATTGTCTATTGTTCATGCTATAATTGTGTTATCTGGAAATCGTAATACATGTGTGAATACATAGACCACAACATGTCCCTAGTAAGCCTCTAGTTGACTAGCTCATTGATCAACAGATAGTCATGGTTTCCTGACTATGGACATTAGATGTCATTGATAACGGGATCACATCATTAGGAGAATGATGTGATGGACAAGACCCAATCCTAAGCCTAGCACAAGATCGTGTAGTTCGTTTGCTAAAGCTTTTCCAATGTTAAGTATCATTTCCTTAGACCATGAAATTGTGTAACTCCCGAATGCCGTAGGAGTGCTTTGGGTGTGCCAAACGTCACAATGTAACTGGGTGACTATAAAGGTATACTACAGGTATCCCCGAAAGTATTTGTTGGGTTGACACGGATCGAGACTGGGATTTGTCACTCCGTATGATGGAGAGGTATCTCTGGGCCCACTCGGTAATGCATCATCATAATGAGCTCAATGTGACCAAGTGTTTGGTCACGGGATCATGCATTACGGTACGAGTAAAGTGACTTGCCGGTAACGAGATTGAACGAGGTATTTGGGATACCGACGATCGAATCTTGGGCAAGTAATGTACCAATTGACAAAGGGAATTGTATACGGGATTACTTGAATCCTCGACATCGTGGTTCATACGATGAGATATCGAGGAACATGTGGGAGCCAACATGGTTATCCAGATCCCGCTGTTGGTTATTGACCGGAGAGTCGTCTCGGTCATGTCTGCGTGTCTCCCGAACCCGTAGGGTCTACACACTTAAGGTTCGGTGACGCTAGGGTTGTAGAGATATTAGTATGCGGTAACCCGAAAGTTGTTCGGAGTCCCGGATGAGATCCCGGACGTAACGAGGAGTTCCGGATTGGTCCGGAGGTAAAGATTTATATATAGGAAGTCCAGTTTCGGCCATCGGGAAAGTTTTGGGGGTCATCGGTATTGTACCGGGACCACCAGAAGGGTCCCGGGGGTCCACCGGGTGGGGCCACCTATCCCGGAGGGCCCCAGGGGCTGAAGTGGGAGGCGAACCAGCCCCTTGTGGGCTGGTGCGCCCCCAATGGGCCTCCCCCTGCGCCTAGGGTTGGAAACCCTAGGGGTGGGGGCGCCCCACCTGACTTGGGGGGCAAGTCCCCCCTTGGCCGCCCCCCCCCCTTGGAGATGGGATCTCCTAGGGCCGGCGCCCCCCCTAGGGGCCCTATATATAGTGGGGGGAGGGAGGGTAGCCGCACCCAAACCTTGGCGCCTCCCTCTCCCTCCCGTAACACCTCTCCCTCTCGCTGAGCTTGGCGAAGCCCTGCCGAGATTCCCGCTACTTCCACCACCACGCCGTCGTGCGGCTGGATCTCCATCAACCTCTCCTTCCCCTTGCTGGATCAAGAAGGAGGAGATGTCTTCCCCAACCGTACGTGTGTTGAACGCGGAGGTGTCGTCCGTTCGGCACTTGGTCATCGGTGATTTGGATCACGACGAGTACGACTCCCTCAACCTCGCTCACTTGAACGCTTCCGCTCGCGATCTACAAGGGTATGTAGATGCACTCCTCTCTCTCGTTGATAGATGACTCCATAGATTGATCTTGGTGAAGCGTAGAAAATTTTTATTTTCTGCAATGTTCCACAACAGTGGCATCAAGAGCTAGGTCTATGCGTAGTTTCTATGCACGAGTAGAACACAAGATGTTGTGGGCGTAGATTTTGTCAATTTACTTGCCGTTACTAGTCTTATCTTGATTCGGCGGCATTGTGGGATGAAGCGGCTCGGACCGATCTTACACGTACGCTTACGCGAGACAGGTTCCACTGACTGACATGCAGTAGTTGCATAAGGTGGCTAGCGGGTGTCTGTCTCTCCCACTTTAGTCGGATCGGATTCGATGAAAAGGGTCCTTATGAAGGGTAAATAGAAATTGGCATATCACATTGTGGTTTTGACTTAGGTAAGAAACGTTCTTGCTAGAACGCTAATGCAGCCACGTAAAAACATGCAACAACAATTAGAGGACGTCTAACTTGTTTTTGCAGCATGTGCCGTGTGATGTGATATGGCCAAAAGATGTGATGAATGATATATGTGATGTATGAGATTGATCATGTTCTTGTAATAGGAATCATGACTTGCATGTCGATGAGTATGACAACCGGCAGGAGCCATAGGAGTTGTCTTTATTTCTTGTATGACCTACGTGTCATTGAATAACGCCATGTAATTACTTTACTTCTTTACTAAACCGTTAGTCATAGTAGTAGAAGTAATAGTTGGCGAACAACTTCATGGAGACACGATGATGGAGATCATGGTGTCATGCCGGTGACGAAGATGATCATGGCGCCCCGAAGATGGAGATCAAAGGAGCAATATGATATTGGCCATATCATGTCACTATTTGATTGCATGTGATGTTTATCATGTTTTGTTTCTTATTTGCTTAGTACGACGGTAGTAAATAAGATGATCCCTCATAATAATTTCAAGAAAGTGTTCCCCCTAACTGTGCGCCGTTGCAAAAGTTCGTTGTCTCGAAGCACCACGTGATGATCGGGTGTGATAGATTCTAACGTTCACATACAACGGGTGTAAGCCAGATTTACACATGCAAAACACTTAGGTTGACTTGAAGAGCCTAGCATGTACAGACATGGCCTCGGAACACAAGAGACCAAAAGGTCGAACATGAGTCGTATGGAAGATACGATGATGTTCACCGATGATGACTAGTCCGTCTCACGTGATGATCGGACACGGTCTAGTTGAGTCGGATCATGTATCACTTAGATGATGAGAGGGATGTCTAATCTGAGTGGGAGTTCATTAAATAATTTGATTAGATGAACTTAATTATCATGAACTTAGTCTAAATAAACTTTGCAATATGTCTTGTAGATCAAATGGCCCACGCTAATGTCAACCTCAACTTCAACGCGTTCCTAGAGAAAATCAAGCTGAAAGATTATGGCAGCAACTATACGGACTGGGTCCGGAACCTGAGGATCATCCTCATAACTGCCAGGAAACAATATGTCCTAGAAGCACCGCTAGGTGAAGCACCCATCCCAGAGAATCAAGATGTTATGAACGCTTGGCAGCAGCGTGCTGATGATTACTCCCTCGTTCAGTGCGGCATGCTTTACAACTTAGAACCGGGGCTCCAAAAGCGTTTTGAGCAACACGAAGCATATGAGATGTTCGAAGAGCTGAAAATGTTTTCCCAAGCTCATGCCCGGGTCGAGAGATATGAAGTCTCCCACAAGTTCTACAGTTGTAAGATGGAGGAAAATAGTTCTGTCAGTGAACACATACTCAAAATGTCTGGGTTACACAACCGCTTGACTCAGCTGGGAGTTAATCTCCCGGATGAGGCAGTCGTTGACAGAATCCTTCAGTCGCTCCCACCGAGCTACAAGAGCTTTGTGATGAACTTCAATATGCAGGGGATGGAAAAGACCATTCCTGAGGTATATTCAATGCTGAAATCAGCGGAGGTGGAGATCAAAAAGGAACATCAAGTGTTGATGGTAAATAAAACCACTGAGTTCAAGAAAGGCAAGGGTAAGAAGAAGGACGACAAGGGAGTTGCCGCGCCCGGTAAGCTAGTTGCCGGGAAGAAGCCAAAGAATGGACCCAAGCCTGAGACTGAGTGCTTTTATTGCAAGGGAAAGGGACACTGGAAGCGGAATTGCCCCAAATACTTAGCGGACAAGAAGGCCGGCAACACTAAAGGTATATGTGATATACATGTAATTGATGTGTACATTACCAGTACTCGTAGTAGCTCCTGGGTATTTGATACCGGTGCGGTTGCTCATATTTGTAACTCAAAACAGGAGCTGCGGAATAAACGGAGACTGGCGAAGGACGAGGTGACGATGCGCGTCGGGAATGGTTCCAAGGTCGATGTGATCGCCGTTGGCACGCTACCTCTACATTTACCTACGGGATTAGTTTTAAACCTCAATAATTGTTATTTAGTGCCAGCTTTGAGCATGAACATTGTGTGGATCTCGTTTAATGTGAGATGGCTACTCATTTAAATCCGAGAATAATGGTTGTTCTATTTATATGAGAGATATGTTTTATGGTCATGCCCAGTTGGTGAATGGTTTATTCTTAATGAATCTCGAACGTAATGTTACACATATTCATAGTGTGAATACCAAAAGATGTAAGGTTGATAATGATAGTCCCACATACTTGTGGCACTGCCGCCTTGGTCACATAGGTGTCAAACACATGAAGAAGCTCCATACAGATGGACTTTCAGAGTCTCTTGATTTCGAATCATTTGACACGTGCGAACCATGCCTCATGGGAAAGATGACCAAGACTCCGTTCTCCGAAACAATGGAGCCAGCAACCAACTTATTGGAAATTATACATACTGATGTGTGTGTTCCAATGAGCGTGGAGGCTCGCGGTGGCTATCGTTATGTTCTCACTCTCACTAATGACTTAAGTAGATATGGGTATGTCTATTTGATGAAACGCAAGTCTGAGACCTTTGAAAAGTTCAAGGAATTTCAGAATGAGGTAGAGAATCAATGTGACCAAAAGATAAAATTCCTACGATCAGATCGTGGGGGAGAATATTTAAGTCATGAATTTGGTATGCACTTAAGGAAATGTGGAATGGTTTCACAACTCACGCCGCCTGGAACACCTCAGCGTAACGGCGTGTCCGGACGTCATAATCGCACTCTATTGGATATGGTGCGATCTATGATGTCACTCACTGATTTACCGCTATCATTTTGGGGAGACGCTCTAGAGATAGCTACATTCACTTTAAATAGGGCACCGTCTAAATCCGTTGAGACGACACCGTATGAATTATGGTTTGGGAAGAAACCTAAGCTGTCGTTTCTAAAAGTTTGGGGATGCGATGCTTATGTCAAGAAACTTCAACCTGAAAAGCTCGAACCCAAGTCGGAAAAATGCGTCTTCATAGGATACCCTAAGGAAACCATTGGGTATACCTTCTACCTCAGATCCGAAGGCAAGATCTTTGTTGCCAAGAACGGGTCCTTTCTGGAAAAAGAGTTTCTCTCGAAAGAAGTAAGTGGGAGGAAAGTGGAACTTGATGAAGTATTGCCTCTTGAATCGGAGAGTAGCGCAGCTCAAGAAAATGTTTCTGTGGTGCCTCCACCGACTAGAGAGGAGGTTAATGATGATGATCATGAAACTTCAGATCAAGTTGCTACTAAACCTCGTAGGTCCACAAGGACACATTCCGCACCAGAGTGGTACGGCAACCCTGTCCTGGAAATCATGTTGTTAGACAACGGTGAACCTTTGAACTATGAAGAAGCAATGGCGGGCCCAGATTCCAACAAATGGCTTGAAGCCATGCAATCCGAGATAGGATCCATGTATGAAAACAAAGTATGGACTTTGACAGACTTGCCCAATGATCGGCGAGCGATAGAGAATAAATGGATCTTTAAGAAGAAGATGGACGCGGATGGTAATGTTACCATCTATAAGGCTCGACTTGTCGCTAAGGGTTATCGACAAGTTCAAGGGGTTGACTACGATGAGACCTTCTCACCCGTAGCGAAGCTGAAGTCCGTTCGAATCTTGTTAGCAATTGCCGCATACTATGATTATGAGATATGGCAAATGGACGTCAAAACGGCATTCCTCAACGGCTTTCTTAAGGAAGAATTGTATATGATGCAGCCGAAAGGTTTTTTTGATCCTAAGAATGCTAACAAGGTATGCAAGCTCCAACGCTCCATCAATGGGCTGGTGCAAGCATCTCGGAGTTGGAACATTCGCTTTGATGAAATGATCAAAGCGTTTGGGTTTATGCAGACTTATGGAGAAGCCTGCGTTTACAAGAAAGTCAGTGGGAGCTCTGTAGCATTTCTCATATTATATGTGGATGACATACTTTTGATGGGAAATGATATAGAACTTTTGGACAGCATTAAGGCCTATTTGAATAAGTGTTTTTCAGTGAAGGACCTTGGAGAAGCTGCTTACATATTAGGCATCAAGATCTATAGAGATAGATCGAGACGCCTCATAGGTCTTTCACAAAGCACATACCTTGATAAGATATTGAAGAAGTTCAATATGGATCAGTCCAAGAAAGGGTTCTTGCCTGTGTTGCAAGGTGTGAAATTGAGCTCAGCTCAATGTTCGACCTCGGCAGAAGATAGAGAAAAGATGAGTGTCGTCCCCTATGCCTCAGCCATAGGGTCTATCATGTACGCCATGCTGTGTGCCAGACCTGATGTAAACCTTGCCGTAAGTTTGGTAGGAAGGTACCAAAGTAAACCCGGCATGGAACACTGGACAGCGGTCAAGAATATGCTGAAGTACCTGAAAAGGACAAAGGACATGTTTCTCATATATGGAGGTGACGAAGAGCTCGTCGTAAAGGGTTACATTGATGCTAGCTTCGACACAGATCTGGATGACTCCAAGTCACAAACCGGATACGTGTTTATTTTGAATGGTGGGGCAGTAAGCTGGTGCAGTTGCAAGCAAAGCGTCATGGTGGGATCTACATGTGAAGCGGAGTACATGGCAGCCTCGGAGGCAAAGCATGAAGCAATCTGGATGAAGGAGTTCATCATCGACCTAGGAGTCATACCCAATGCGTCGGGACCAATTGCTCTCTTCTGTGACAACACTGGAGCTATTGCACTAGCCAAGGAGCCCAGGTTTCACAAGAAGACCAGGCACATCAAGCGTCGCTTCAACTCCATTCGTGAAAATGTTCAAGATGGAGACATAGATATTTGCAAAGTACATACGGATCTGAATGTCGCAGATCCGTTGACTAAACCTCTTCCGCGAGCAAAACATGATCAACACCAGAACTCTATGGGTGTTCGATTCATCACAATGTAACTAGATTATTGACTCTAGTGCAAGTGGGAGACTATTGGAAATATGCCCTAGAGGAAATAATAAAATGATTATTATTATATTTCCTTGTTCATGATAATTGTCTATTGTTCATGCTATAATTGTGTTATCTGGAAATCGTAATACATGTGTGAATACATAGACCACAACATGTCCCTAGTAAGCCTCTAGTTGACTAGCTCATTGATCAACAGATAGTCATGGTTTCCTGACTATGGACATTAGATGTCATTGATAAAGGGATCACATGATTAGGAGAATGACGTGATGGACAAGACCCAATCCTAAGCCTAGCACAAGATTGTGTAGTTCGTTTGCTAAAGCTTTTCCAATGTTAAGTATCATTTCCTTAGACCATGAGATCGTGTAACTCCTGGATGCCGTAGGAGTGCTTTGGGTGTGCCAAACGTCACAACGTAACTGGGTGACTATAAAGGGATACTACAAGTATCCCCGAAAGTATCTGTTGGGTTGACACGGATCGGGATTTGTCACTCCGTATGACGGAGAGGTATCTCTGGGCCCACTCGGTAATGCATCATCATAATGAGCTCAATGTGACCAAGTGTTTGGTCATGGGATCATGCATTACGGTACGAGTAAAGTGACTTGCCGATAACGAGATTGAACGAGGTATTTGGGATACCGACGATCAAATCTCGGGCAAGTAACGTACCGATTGACAAAGGGAATTGTATACGGGATTACTTGAATCCTCGACATCGTGGTTCATCCGATGAGATCATCGAGGAACATGTGGGAGCCAACATGGGTATCTAGATCCCGCTGTTGGTTATTGACCGGAGAGTCGTCTCGGTCATGTCTGCGTGTCTCCCGAACCCGTAGGGTCTACACACTTAAGGTTCGGTGACGCTAGGGTTGTAGAGATATTAGTATGCGGTAACCCGAAAGTTGTTCGGAGTCCCGGATGAGATCCCAGACATCACGAGGAGTTCCGAATTGGTCCGGAGGTAAAGATTTATATATAGGAAGTCCAGTTTCGGCCATCGGGAAAGTTTTGGGGGTCATCGGTATTGTACCGGGACCACCAGAAGGGTCCCGGGGGTCCACCAGGTGGGGCCACCTATCCCGGAGGGCCCCATGGGCTGAAGTGGGAGGGGAACCAGCCCCTGGTGGGCTGGTGCGCCCCCCATGGGCCTCTCCCTGCGCCTAGGGTTGGAAACCCTAGGGGTGGGGGGCGCCCCACCTGACTTGGGGGGCAAGTCCCCCCTTGGCCGCCGCGCCCCCTTGGAGATGGGATCTCCTAGGGCCGGTGCCCCCCTAGGGGCCCTATATATAGTGGGGGGAGGGAGGGCAGACGCACCCAAGCCTTGGTGCCTCCCTCTCCCTCCCGTAACACCTCTCCCTCTCACTGAGCTTTGTGAAGCCCTGCCGAGATCCCCGCTACTTCCACCACCACGCCGTCGTGCTACTGGATCTCCATCAACCTCTCCTTCCCCTTGCTGGATCAAGAAGGAGGAGACTTCTTCCCCAACCGTACGTGTGTTGAACGCGGAGGTGCCGTCCGTTCGGCACTTGGTCATCAGTGATTTGGATCACGACGAGTACGACTCCCTCAACCCCGTTCACTTGAACGCTTCCGCTCGCGATCTACAAGGGTATGTAGATGCACTCCTCTCTCTCGTTGCTAGATGACTCCATAGATTGATCTTGGTTAAGCGTAGAAAAATTTTATTTTCTGCAACGTTCCCCAACACAGCCGACCAGGCTTTGTGCCGTACAGGCCATCCTCCGCCCCAGAGCAGCCAGTGGCAAGGCCTGCAACTGCTGAAGATGCACCACTGGTTTAGATGCCGATCGTTGAAGCAGCGGGGGGAGACCCAGCTGCAGCACATGCTCAACAGACCAACCTAGTGGAACGGACTACTAAGCAGTCTGATGCTTCAGAACCGACTACTCATCAGTCCGTTGATCCGCAGTCGCATGATCAGCATGCCAATGCGTCAGCACTTCCTGCTCAGCAAACCAACGCGTTGGCACGGCCTCCTGAGCGCACCGACAAGTTGGCACCACATGTGCAGAAACCCGACATAGCTTCAATGCATGGTCAGCAGTCTGATGCCTCTGCTCCTACAACCCAGCAGTCGGTCACAGCATCACCGCCAGCTCAGCGGTCCCGCATAGATAAACCGTCTAATAAGCAGTATGTCGAAGCTTCACCGCCTGCTCGGCAGTCTACCTTGCAGCCAACCAGACGTTCTGCCAGAAATGCTTCAAGTGCCAAGAAGGAAGCGTCCAAAAAGGCTGCACCCGAGAGGAAGCGCGGCAGGAGAGCAAAGAGGAAAGAGAATGATTGCCTCTTACTTAAAGCAATCATCGCCCAGAACCAAATTAACAACAGGTTGTTCGAATCGGGGAGTAATATTATTTCTGACGGCACGAATGATGAAGAAGTAGAGTTGTTGCTTGCTAAAAGTAAAGCCGTCGTCCTTGAAGCACGTAATTATGTCCATGGCCAGCCATTTCTTGTTGGCGAATACTTTGATGAGTGCGGCTCCAGTTGCCGCGAGTTACATGAATATTGCATGGATCTAATGTCAGAAGGTCATCATGGTTTGCTAGTCCACTACAACAGAGATCATTTCCGACATGATGCGGGTTCCATCAATGTGAGTTTCAAGGACTTACATCTCTTCTTCAACTTCAACGAGCTTGATGCCACTCTTTTTAGATGCCTGATTTTGTAAGTACTTAACAAACTCTGATCAACTTCTCCATACAAGGCTCACACACTGAGATTTGCATTCTCTCGCAAAATGTCCTCTTCCCTTACAACGACGACAAATAATATCACTTGTGTGCCCTGTTGATGCCATGGAAGAAGAAGAGCTCTGTGCAGGCCCAGCAGGTGTGCTCTTGGCAGATAGTGGTGGTTGTGCCTGCTTTCTTGTATCACGGTAGGAGGTGGCACCTGAAGGAGGTGATGGTGCAGTGGAAGTAGAGGATGCACGTGGTGTCCATGATGAAGGTCGACCTGCAGAAAAGTTAGTTCGCGCCAATGCATGTCGATCCTGCACTTCACGTTCAGCTTTACAAGCAAGATGGAATAAACGTGTGATATTATTATAATCCTTATAATCTGGAATGGTGTGAATCTCTCTATTTAATCCACCCATAAAACGTGCAAGCATAGCTTCATTCTCCTCAACAATACCACATCTAATCAAGCCAGTTTGTAATTCCTGATAATATTCTTCTACATAATTTTTTCCTTGTCTTAAGCACTACAATTTTTGAAGTAATTCACATTGATAATATGGTGGAACCCAACGAGTACGCATAGCAGTTTTCAAAGCAGCCCAAGTAGCTGGAACAGGATATAATCTACAGTGTTCATACCACCAAACACATGCAAAGCTAGTGAAAGCACAAACAGCAGCAGGAACACGTCTCTCCTCAGGATATTGTAAACATGTAAATCGTTGTTCAGTTTCTAACTCCCAAGTAAGATATATATCAGGAACATATCTACCCTCAGATGGTGGAATATTCAATTTCAGTTTAGGGAGATGGTCATGATCTCGTACCTGAGGGGGAGCCCTAACATTGCCATTATTTGCATGTGGACGACTTGGTGGTTGTGGTGCTGGTGGTTGCACGTAGTTCTGATTTTGATCAACCTCATCCTCGTAATCTCCCGCATAATCATCCTCCACATCAGCAGCAAGAGCCACAAAAGTATCAACAGCAGCACCAACCATTTGGCCAGGTTGAAGAAGGACACGACTCGCTCGGCGGAGGGCTGTTTCATGACGTGGAGGTAGTTGTTGTTGTTGCAGAGGTGCGGCAGGTGCGGCCGGTGGTGGAAAACATGCAAGCAGTTCATTAAATCTGTTATCGAGCTTTGGTTCAAACATCTTCTCAAGGCCAGTGACCTTCTCCATGGCCTCTTCAAAATTGTTCAGCACATCTTGCACCTGTTCATTCATCATTTGCTGAAACTTATCATGAAGCTCCTTGTTTGTTAAGTTCTCCCAGTCAATCTCGTCGGCTTGTGATCCTCGCATGGTTAGCAGCCATAGAAACACACAGTAATATGATCCTACAGACTACTAACACGTGGTGGTGGTGGGTGTCACAAAACCGTCAAGCAAATCTCAAATTCTTACCAGTTCTTACCCAACAGCAGGCGGTGATTCGCAACCGATGTAGTCAAAACTCTCAAAGCTTGGATAGAGCGATTACGAGGGAGAGTCAAACGCACGATGTAGATGTATGTGGAGCTGGGAAGGCTTATAGTATGGTAGCAAAAAGGGTCAGCAATAATCAATTCAGAGATGCAAAGTTGAATAAATGCTCAACGACGGTACTGTGCTGGTCCTAGGCTAGACCGTACTAGAGACACGAGCCTAGAACACTAACAAAATCACGGCGCTGCACGTAAACAAGGGACGAGCACACTACGATTTTTTTCTTTTTTTCACTTTTTTTCCACTTTTTTTTTGCTCCGCACCATTTTTTTTCGAAAAAGTCTATAAATATCCTAAAAACTGCCTAGCCAGAATTTTCCAGACTTAGTTTTTTTTAAACTAGAACTATTTTTCTTCTGCGGGTGCCTCGGAAGTTGGGGAGTCCTCTGCTGTCACGACTCGGAGTATCGCGTGATCTGGAAATCAAGAACACAGCAACGATTACTAGACTTGGACTAGGACTGGTGGCGGAGATGAATCTCGTGGAAACTCGGACTGGTGGCAGATATATGCAGGGCGATGAAACATGGACTGGTGGAAAATCTGTGATGGAGGTGGACTCGGATTAGCGTGATGGCGGCGGATATGTAGTATATGATAGTGGCGATGACGATGGTGGCATATGGCAGCGGTGATGACGATGGTGGTATATGGCAGCGGTGATGATGATGGTGGTGGTATATGGCAGCGGTGATGACAATGGTGGTATATGGCAGCGGTCATGACGATGGTGCGGCGGCGGCGTGACAACTTGTGAACAGAAGTCGAAATTCTAAAGTACTAGACGCTAGGACCAGCAAATTGACACGACGATGCAACCGCAAATTCAGCAAAGCAAATACAGAAAAGATTATGCAAAGGCTCAGATTGGTTCGGATAAGATGAACTAACCCTAATTATTTTGGGCTTTTTCGTGGACTATAGGTATGAAGAACAGACTCGATCTAAACTAAGAATAACTGTAAAATCTCACCGAGCAACCTGGAAATCTGATACCACTTGATAGAGGCAAAGGTGTCCCGTCTTTCGATGAGATGGTGGCTATCGTTTTGGAGGAAGTCGACTTTGACGATCCGACTACGAACGTGCGAGGATGTTGTGCCTTAGCAATCGCTATCCAACTCCGAGAGGTTATTGACCACGCCGGAGCACGATCAACCTGACCACAAAGGTATGTTTCCTGCAGGCAAACGAAGAACAAGCAAGAAACTAAGATTGCAATCTGGATATCGCGAATATAAGAGGAAATCTTTATTGATCAAGGTGGGGTTCTGTGACGCCTTTGTCTGGCCGTTGAACATAAACGAAGTACGCGAAGTAGCAGCTATGGCGAACTTTTAATCTAAATAAAACCCAAAGTCTAAACGGTGCCCTAAGGGCTGTATATATGGAGGAAGAGGGGCGAAATTTCGTGGCCCTTGGGGAAGGGGTCCGAAACCAACCCTATCTCTTGTTTCCCCAGACATACGGACTCTAAAAACAGCCGATACTTATGCATTTCGAAATTACATGGTCCTGGCCCAATAATAAGGTGACACAACACCTAGAATAGCCTCTGGACAAAGTTTATGAAGTGGCATCTTGTATATTTCGTCCAAGGCTTCATGCACTCATTATGGTGGCTTCAATGTCCTGAAATCATCATTTGTAACTCCGTCCTTGTTCCCCGTGCGCATGCCATCAACTCCATGCTTGTTCTTGCTCCAATGTTCATCCCTCTTATCCATGCCAGGCCCTTCATTTGTAAGCAAAACAAATGTATCCAATTTAGGCAGCATCATATTCTCATGAACATTAGAATCATTACCAAGAAACGAAAGTACCTGATAATTTAATTAGCGTGCGCGAGCTCTAGTAATTGGTCCAGTATATGTAGTAGTAGGGGATGTGGGTGTAACAATGGTATTGATGTCCTCATCAAACCAACCCTCGATCGGCTGTTGTTCATCTAGCCCTCCACGGGGTCTTGTTCACCCACCCCCAATCGGCTCGATCGGGGTCCTGTTCATCCAGCGGCAACAGCCTCTACTACCATGTGGTCCTGTTCATCAATCCGCCACCGGGAACTGTTCATCCAACCCCCCAACAAGGCTCACTGTTCATCAAGATGCAGCAGGTTCGATCGGCTTCAGTTAGCAGCAGTTGCGAAGGAATCTCTCGATCGGGTTCAGTTAACAGCCAGGGATCGATCGATCGCTCGGGTTCAGTAATGTGTAGACTATAGTGCAATCGCTCGGGTTCAGTAGGCGGACGCCTCACTCGGGTTCAGTTAGAGCCCAACGCCTCGCACCCACGCTCGTACGTGTACGAGAGAAATGCGCATCGCTCAGCCCCGACCACCCACCATAATCGGGAACTTCCCGATATTTTCCTTGCCCTCGCTTCTACCATGGTTTTTTCCGTCATGGACGGCCCAAAGAATGTCATGCAGCTGCGTCTCCGGCCATCCCAGGATGAAAAGCTAATTTTCTTTCATGATTTTTTGTCGTAGAAGTAGGAGCCCACCACATCTATGATGATACTGGGTTTTGTCACAATTATTTTCATAGAAGTGTCATAAGCATGACAGGAAAAAAATTCGTTCGGCCCAAAATGTCAGGGACGTGTCTTTTTTTGTAGCGGTTGGTGTAGAATCCATGGTGATGTCCATGGGGTACTCTGCATAAGGAGTTGATCCCGCCGTTGTTCGTGCTGGATCCTACCGCGCATAGGGAAGCAATTTGGTGGTGATTCGTGGCCGCGGTGCTCAACCCGGCCGGTGCCGCGCGCCTTTGAGTTGAGGTCACCGCACTTCGGTCCGCTGTTGGTGCATGTTGTCGATGTTGCGGTTTGCTCGATCCTCTCCTGCCTGCTATCGCCATTGGGTCAAGGTCGCTGCACAGAGGGAAGCATGACTCGATCTAGTGAGAGAGATATTGGTGAGGGAGAGAGAGATTAGCGAAGGAGAGATGGGGGTTGGAGGGGATCTGTGAGGTAGAGAGATGCCGTACTGCAGAACTTTTCAAGTATCATTTTTAAATCATGTATTACGATAGAAAATTTTCTTGTGCCCAAAACTCGCTCTCCTGCCCTAAAACTATTTCGGGCACCAATTTGAACTTGAAGATGCTCTAATCTCTACTCCTAATGGAGCTGTTCGTAGGATTGCGTCTAGGTTTATTTTTGTCCCACCACTTTCATCTAGTTTTATTTTGACTGGTTTTTTGTTCCCCTTGACTTCCATGCGACGGCGGCATGTGGCACGCAGGCGACAGCGAGCTCCACAAGTTAGTGCATCCTCTCTTCTCTCCCATGGAAGTCCTTTCCCTCTCACATCTCTCTATCTACGAGCGATGGCGTAGAAAGGAACAAGGGCAGCGGCGGCCGGCTGCGCAAGAGGTCGATCTGGTTGTGCCTTCACGACGGCATCGGGATGACAGCTGGCGTGGTCGCGCCTTCTCACTACCGCCTGCACTACATCGGTACCAGAGGGGCACCCTACTGCGGTCGGGGACTCGCCTCCACTCTCCTATCTCTCCCCGTGCACCTTCGCCGGCCAAGGAGCGCCCCAACCTTGCCATGTCACTTGCGTGGCTCCCATGGAGCCGCTCACATATCTCCTTGTGCCGTTGGTCATGGTGCCCACCTCAACCACAACTTCTCTGCGCATGCCCCCATGTGTCTCAGATCCAAGTACTCATCACTGTCAATCCCCAGCGGGAGAGGCCCCCGCCTTCCTCTCCTCCTACGTGGTGGCCAATGGTCGCAGTTGACGGCGCTCCTGCGAGCAGGAGACACGAGTGCGGCGCAGGCAGTGACCAGGTGTGATGAGACGGCCCCCGGCCGCCTAGGGGCGGTTCTTTCACGTGCTATAGACCGTGCCATTCTGCTATGATGAGGATGTGTTCCGGTGAGCATTCTGTGAAGATGGTTACCTACTTGACAAAATGCATTCCTGAGTGTCGTTCCAGATACCGCCCCCTCCCCCGACATCGGGTCAGTTCAATTCCTTGGCGGCCTCTCCCTCCTCGCTGTCAGCCTTTGCACATGCAAGCCAACTCCTCTCGAGACTAGGACAGACTCACTCGTCCATTTCATTTCCTCGGTTTATGGGAGATAACCCGAATCTGTGGAAAACCTTGTGCAAGCAATATTTCCAGATGTTCTGGATTTTACCGTCATTTTGGGTCCCTATGTCTGCTCTGAATTTTTCGGGCGCAGCCTCTATTTGGTTACAATCCATCCAGAAGCGACTCGAGGATTATGATTGGGATGCTTTTACCACACTTATCTATACTCGCTTCGGGCACTATCGGCATCAAACACTAATCAGGCAGTTCTATATTGTCCGCCAAACTGCTTAAGTCGCTCAATACATAGAGCAATTTGAATTGATCATTAATCATTTATCCTCCTATTCTGATACAATTCACCCTTCTACTTTCTGACTCATTTTGTCGAGGGCCTACGGAAGGACATACGAGCGGTGGTGCTCGTCCAGCGGCCGCCATACTTGGATACAGCGTGTGCGTTGGCCCTGCTTCAGGAGGAAGTGGCCGACGGCGTCTTCAGCAACCTTCTGCGACCACTAGAGACTGCATCGCGCATGGGCACGCCCCTGCCCCTGCCTCCTCCTCTGGCGCGTCTGGTGCCCCCTACGCCTGCAGTGGATCACCGTGGCACCGATGCTGGCCGAGCAGATACTTCGAAGATCAAGGCTCTCAGGGACTACCGCCGTGCTCAGGGATTATATTTCAAGTGCTGGGAGCGCTGGGGACAAGATCATGTCTGCCCGACTACCGTCCGGCTGCACGTGGTCGAAGAAATGCTTGAGCTCTTTGGTGTTGAAACCATCAACGACGCCGAGGGTGAAGTCTAACAGATCCATGCTATCTCACGTCCAGCTCTCGATGGCGGCGTTTCACCCAAAGCATTCCAACGGCTAGCCACCATGCAAGATCAGGAGGTGCTCATATTGGTTGATAGTGGGAGCTCCACGTCGTTCATCAACCAGCGTCTGGCCGAACGCCTGTTAGATACCCAAGCTCTGCGCCAACCTTGTCGGGTCAAAGTGGCTGATGGGGTGAACTACTTTGTTCGGCCTCTATCCCCGCTTGCCACTGGTCGTCCCAGGGACCGGAGTTTGTCACGGATATGAAGATTTTGCCGCTCGGGGTGTACGATGCCATCATCGAGATGGATTGGCTGGAGCAACACAACCCGATGACTGTTGATTGGAGGAACAAGCACCTGTGTATTCCCACAGCTCTCGGTCCAGCTAGTTTGCTTGGGCACGAAGCTCAGTCCACTCAATGCCATGTCATCAATAGTGCTCATTACAACAGATGCATCGGCAGGGTACCCTGCTGCATATCTGTCTGCTCTACCCAATCAACGAGAAGCAAAGTGCCCTAGTACCTGAAGCCCCTGGTTTGCAACCGTTATTAGCAGAATTTGAGGACGTGTTTGGCGAGCCTAAGGGACTGCCCCTGAGATGGATCTATGATCATACGATCCCTCTCATGCCAGGGGCACAACCTGTCAACATCAGGCCTTATAGGCACAAACCCGAACACAAGTCTGAGATCGAATGCCAAGTCCAAGAGCTTCTGTAGTCTGGATTAATCCAGCGCAGGCACAACACTTTTTCTTCTCCTGTCATGTTGGTTAAGAAAAAAGACAGAACGTGGCGAATGTGTGTGGACTATAGACACCTCAACGCAATGACCCACGTCAGCAAGTTTCCAGTACCAATCATTGAGGAGTTGTTGGATGAGTTGCATGGTGCGGTGTGGTTCTCCAAGATGGATTTGCACGCCGGGTACCACCAGATTCGCTTGGCCAAAGGGGAGGAATTCAAAACAGCCTTTCAGACTCACTCGGGTCAGTACGAATTCAAAGTCCTTTCGTTCGGGCTGGCAGGAGGACCCAAAACTTTTAATGGTGCAATGACTGACACAATGCACCCTCTCTTGAGGCACTGCGTTCTGCTCTTCTTTGATGACATTCTCGTCTTCAACAAGACATGGGAGGATCACCTGGTTCACCTTCGATAGGTTCTCGAACTCTTGCACAGAGATCAATGGGAAGTGAAGAAATCCAAGTGCGAATTTGGACAGCGGAAACTATCCTACTTGGGGCACGTCATCAGTAGCCAAGGAGTGGCCATGGAACCAAGAAATATTAGAGCTGTGGAAACATGGTCAACACCTACTGACGCAAAGGAGGTGCATCGTTTCTTGGGACTTGCGGGTTATTATGATGACCCACAAGTATAGGGGATCTATCATAGTTCTTTCGATAAGTAAGAGTGTCGAACCCAACGAGGAGCAAAAGGAAATGATAAGCGGTTTTCAGCAAGGTATTCTCTGCAAGTACTGAAATAAGTGGTAACAGATAGTTTTGTGATAGGATAAATTGTAACGAGCAACAAGTAACAAAAGTAAATAAAGTGCAGCAAGGTGGCCCAATCCTTTTTATAGCAAAGGACAAGCCTGGGCAAACTCTTATATGGAGAAAAGCGCTCCCGAGGACACATGGAAATTATCGTCAAGCTAGTTTTCATCACGTTCATATGATTCGCGTTCGGTACTTTGATAATTTGATATGTGGGTGGACCGGTGCTTGAGTGCTGTTCTTACTTGAACAAGCATCCCACTTATGATTAACCTCTATTGCAAGCATCCTCAACTACAACAAAAGTATTAAGGTAAACCTAACCATAGCATGAAACATATGGATCCAAATCAGCCCCTTATGAAGCAACACATAAACTAGGGTTTAAGCTTCTATCACTCTAGCAACCCATCATCTACTTATTACTTCCCAATGCCTTCCTCTAGGCCCAAATAATGGTGAAGTGTTATGTAGTCGACATTCACATAACACCACTAGAGGCTAGACAACATACATCTCATCAAAATATCGAACGAATACCAAATTCACATGGCTACTAATAGCAAAACTTCTCCCATGTCCTCAGGAACAAACGTAACTAATCATGAAGCATATTCATGTTCATAATCAGAGGGGTATTAATATGCATAAAGGATCTGAACATATGATCTTCCACCAAATAAACCAACTAGCATCAACTACAAGGAGTAATCAACACTACTAGCAACCTACTAGTACCAATCCCGGACTTGGAGACAAGAATTGGATACAAGAGATGAACTAGGGTTTTGAGAGGGGGTGGTGCTGGTGAAGACGTTGATGGAGATTGCCCTCTCCCGATGAGAGGAGCATTGGTGATGACAATAGCGATGATTTCCCCCTCCTGGAGGGAAGTGTCCCGGGCAGAACAGCTCTGCCGGAGCCCTAGATTGGTTCCGCCAAGGTTCCGCCTCATGGCGGCGGAGTCTCGTCCCGAAAGGTTGCTTCTGATTTTTTCCCTTGACGAAAGACTTCATATAGCAGAAGATGGCCACCGGAGAGCCAACAGGGGGGCCCACGAGGCAGGGGGCACGCCCTAGCGGTAGGGCGTGCCCCCCACCCTCGTGGCCAGGTGGGTCCCCCTCTGGCGTACTTCTTCCGCTCAATATTTTTTATTATTTCCAAAAATAACTTTCGTGGAGTTTCAGGACTTTTGGAGTTGTGCAGAATAGGCCTCTAATATTTGCTCCTTTTCCAGCCCAGAATTCCAGCTGCCGGCATTCTCCCTCCTTATGTAAACCTTGTAAAATAAGAGAGAATAGGCACAAGTATTGTGACATAACGTGTAGTAACAGCCCATAATGCAATAAATATCGATATAAAAGCATGATGCAAAATGGACGTATCAACTCCCCCAAGCTTACCTCGCTTGTCCTCAAGCGGAAGCTGATAACGATAAATATGTCCACATGTTTAGAGGTAGAGGTGTCGATAAAAATAAAATACAGACATGAGGGCATCATGATTATTTTCATAACAGCAACATATATGGATGTTGTCATGTGATCTCTTATGCTCAAGTAATAATATATTCACAATGCAAAGTATGAATCAGAAACTTTATTGAGAACTAACAAACTATAATCTTAGTCACCGAAGCAATTGCAATTTATCATAACATCAGAAAGAGTCTATGCCAGAGCTTTCTAGCAAGTCCACATACTCAACTATCATTTAGTCTTTTATAATTGCTAACACTCACGTAATACTTGTGGTTACGGAGTTTTAACTGGACACAGAGAAAGATAGGGGCTTATTGTTTCGCCTCCCAACCTTTTACCTCAAGGGTAATGTCAACAATAATAACTCATGCTGACTTACATCCAATTAGATATATCTATCAGGATCTTTCCAACATATTGTGCTTGCCAAAGGATAAAGTATAAAAAGGAAAGGTGAAGATCAACATGACTCTTGCATAAGTAAGAAGATAATAATAAAAGATAGGCCCTTCGTAGAGGGAAGCAGAGGTTGCCATGCGCTTTTATGGTTGGATGCACAAAATCTTAATGCGAAAGAACGTCACTTTATATTGCCCCTTGTGATATGAACCTTTATTATGCAGTCCGTCGCTTTTATTTCTTCCACATCACAAGATCGTATAAAGCTTATTTCCTCCACAGCAATCAATCATACATATTTAAAGAGCAATTTTTATTGCTTGCACCGATGACAGCTTACTTGAAGGATCTTACTCAATCCATAGGTAGATATGGTGGACTCTCATGGCAAAACTGGTTCAAGGGTTTTTGGAAGATCAAGTAGTATCTCAACTTGATGCTAAGAATTTGGCTAGCATGAGGGGGAAAGGCAAGCTCAACATGTTGGATGATCCATGACAATATACTTTATCTCAGATATAAGAAAACATAACCCATTACATTGTCTTCCTTGTCCAACATCAACTCTTTAGCATGTCATATTTTAATGAGTGCTCCCAATCATAAAAGATGTCCACGATAGTATATTTATATGTGAAACCTCTCTTTCTTTATTACTTCCTATTAATTGCAACGATGACCAAAGCTATGTTTGCCAACTCTCAACAATTTTTTAATCATCATACTCTTTCTATGTGAAGTCATTACTCTCAATAAGATCAATATGAACTCTTTATTTCTTTTTATTCTTTTTCTCTTTTCTTTTATTCACTCAAGATCATGGCAAAATAATCAAGCCCTTGACTCAACACTAATCTTTATTATATATAGCTCACGGGCTCGATTACATAAAGGGATCATAAAGCAAAACTCAAAACTAGATCATGCCATAAACTTCATTCTACTAGATCAAGATACTACTAATATGATCGAACTAAGAAAAACGGTAAAGATAGGAGTGTGGTGGTGATACGATACCGGGGCACCTCCCCCAAGCTTGGCAGTTGCCAAGGGAAGTGCCCATACCCATGTGATTATGTCTCCTTCTTCGGTGATGGTGATGTGATATTCTTGGCGATAATGCCCCTCAGGATACGATTCTCTTCCTCGAGCTTATTGAGTTGCTGCTTGAGATACATTATCTCCTTACGAAGCTTTTCCATAACGGCTAAAGCCCCTTTCACCCAAGGGTGTTGCATAGCTGCGGGAGAACAAGTGACACTCTTCTTCATATTTTCATAAGAAAGAAATTTAACATTGGAAGGGATAACCGAGTTTGGAATAGCTGAGCTCTGTAGTTCCCACATCGTGAACCCATCTCGGAAGCGAGAAGTGACTTCTCGATCTTCAATGGCATCTATCCTCATTAGTTCAGCCTCCATCTCTTCCTCCGTTGTTGGCCCAAAGTGGTCAGCATCGATGTTTATTCTTGGCCTCGATGCCGGATGAGACACCCGGCTCTCCCCAACTGACTCTTGAGAAGACATCTTGCTCTAATCTGCAGCAGCAACAGCTTGAAAAAAGAACAGAGGATAATTGCGTGATACAGGGGTCAAAACCTTCGGGAGAATATATAATGAATTTTTACCGACCAAAATATGTATCGTGCAAGAAAACAGAGTCAGGAGAGCACACAAGGTGCCCACGAGGTAGGGGGGCGCGCCCAGTAGGGTAGGGCGTGCCCTCCACCCTCGTGGAGCTCTCGTGTCCTTCCCGGACTGCTTCTTATTTTTCTATATTTCTAAACATTCCAAAATGGAGAAATATTGCCTTAAAACTATTTTGGAGTCGGTTTACTTACCGTACCACATACCTATTCCTTTTCAGAGTCTGAAACATTCCGGAAAGTGTCCCTTATGTACTCCTCCGCGGTTACGGTTTCAATAACATTGGTTTCAACATTTATGTGATTACCTGAGATATAATGTTTAATTCTTTGACCGTTCACCACCTTCGGATTTTTACCTTCGAAGTTTTTGATTTTTATAGCACTGGAGCGATAGACCTCCTCGATAATGTAGGGGCCTTCCCATTTAGAGAGAAGTTTTCCTGCAAAAAATATTAAACGAGAGTTGTATAACAATACATAATCACCTACATTAAACTCACGCTTTTGTATCCTTTTGTCATGCCATCTTTTAACTTTTTCTTTAAACAACTTGGCATTTTCATAAGCTTGGGTTCTCCATTCATCAAGTGAGCTAATATCAAATAACCTCTTCTCACCGGCAAGTTTGAAATCATAGTTGAGCTCTTTAATAGCCCAATATGCCTGATGTTCTAGTTCGAGAGGTAAGTGACATGCTTTTCCATAAACCATTTTATGCGGAGACATACCCATAGGATTTTTATATGCAGTTCTATAGGCCCATAATGCATCATCAAGTTTCTTGGACCAACTCTTTCTAGACCTATTGACAGTCTTTTGCAAAATTAATTTGAGCTCTCTATTACTCAATTCTACTTGACCACTAGACTGTGGGTGATAAGGAGATGCAATTCTATGATTAACATCATACTTAGCAAGCATTTTACCGAAAGCACCATGAATAAAATGTGAACCACCATCAGTCATTAAATATCTAGGGACTCCAAACCTCGGAAAAATAACTTCTTTAAGCATCTTAATAGAAGTATTATGATCAACACTACTAGTTGGAATAGATTCTACCCACTTAGTAACGTAATCAACAGCAACTAAAATATGTGTATATCCATTAGAGGCAGGAAAGGGTCCCATATAATCAAAGCCCCAAACATCAAATGGTTCAATAACGAGTGAATAGTTCATAGGCATTTCTTGACGTCTACTGATATTACCAATTCTTTGACATTCATCACAAGATAAGTCAAACTTACGGGCATCCTTGAAGAGAGTAGGCCAATAAAAATGGATTGCAATACCTTATGTGCAGTTCTATCTCCAGCGTGGTGTCCTCCATAAGCTTCGGAGTGACACTTGCGTAGGATCTGTTCCTGTTCATGCTCAGGTACACAACGTCTAATAACACCATCTACTCCTTCTTTATAAAGATGTGGGCCATCCCAAAAATAATGCCTCAAGTCATAGAAAAACTTTTTATTTTGTTGGTATGTGAAACTAGGTGGTATGAATTTAGCAACAATATAATTAGCATAATCAACATACCACATAACAGTACCAGAAGCATTTATGACATTCAATTGCTCATCAGGAAAGTTATCATCAATAGGTAGTGGGTCATCAAGAACATTTTCTAACCTAGTCAAGTTGTCTGCAACGGGGTTCTCAGCTCCTTTTCTATCAACAATATGCAAATCAAATTCTTGTAGAAAGAGAAACCATCTAATAAGTCTAGGTTTAGCATCTTTCTTTTCCATAATATATTTAATAGCAGCATGATCCGTGTGAATAGTTACTTTAGAATCAACAATATAAGGCCTGAACTTATCACAAGCAAATACAACTGCTAAGAATTATTTTTCAGTAGTAGCATAATTTCTCCGAGCATTGTCTAGAGTTTTACTAGCATATTGAATAACATTTAATTTCTTATCCACTCTTTGCCCTAGAACAGCATCTACAACATAATCACTAGCATCACACATAATTTCAAAGGGTAAATTCCAATCAGGTGGCTGAACAATAGGTGCAGAGATCAATGTTTCCTTATGTATTTCAAATGCTTCTACACAATCATCATCAAAGACAAATGGTATATCTTTTTGTAATAAATTAGTCAGAGGCCGAGAAATTTTTGAGAAGTCCTTAATGAACCTCCTATAAAATCCGGCGTGACCAAGGAAACTTCTTATACCTTTGATGTCCTTGGGACATGGCATCTTTTCAATAGCGTCAACCTTAGCTTTATCAACTTCAATACCTCTTTCAGAAACCTTATGCCCCAAGACAATACCTTCGTTAACCATAAAGTGGCACTTTTCCCAATTCAAGACAAGATTAGTTTCTTCACATCTCTGCAAAACTCGATCAAGGTTGCTCAAGCAATCATCAAAAGATGATCCATAGATGGCACAATCGTCCATGAAAACCTCACAAATCTTTTCACAAAAGTCAGAGAATATAGCCATCATGCATCTTTTAAAGGTAGCAGGTGCATTACATAAACCAAAAGGCATACGTCTATAAGCAAAAGTGCCAAAAGGGCAAGTAAAAGTAGTTTTTGATTGATCATCGACTGACATAGGTATTTGAGAGAAACCAGAATAACCATCTAGAAAGCAAAGATGTGTATGTTTGGATAATCTTTCTAGCATTTGATCGATAAAAGGTATGGGGTAATGATCCTTTTTAGTAGCCTTATTTAATTTGCGGAAATCAATTACCATCCTATAACCTGTAATAATTCTTTGCGGAATCAATTCATCTTTATCATTGGGAACGACAGTAATACCTCCCTTCTTAGGGACACAATGGACAGGACTTACCCACCGACTATCAGCAACGGGATAAATTATACCTGCCTCAAGGAGCTTTAGTATTTATTTTTTTACCACTTCTTTCATCTTAGGATTCAGCCGTCATTGATGATCACGAACTGGTTTAGCATCTTCTTCCAAATTTATTTTATGTTGACATAGAGTGGGACTAATGCCCTTAAGATCATCAAGAGTATATCCAATAGCAGCACGGTGCTTTTTCAGAGTTTTCAATCATCTTTCTTCTTCATGCTCTGAAAGGTTAGCACTAATAATAACAGGATGTATCTTCTTTTCATCAAGATAAGCATATTTAAGAGTATCAGGCAACTGTTTAAGCTCAAACACGGGATCACCCTTGGGTGGAGGAGGATCCCCTAGGATTTCAACGGGCAAATTGCGTTTCAGAATAGGTTCCTGTTTAAAGAACACTTCATCTATTTCCCTTCTTTCATTCATAAACATATCATTTTCATGGTCTAGCAAATATTGTTCTAAAGGATCACTAGGAGGTACGGCAATAGAAGCAAGACCAATAATTTCATCCTTACTAGGAAATTCTTCTTCACGGTGTTTTCTACTAAATTTAGAGAAATTAAACTCATGGGACAAATCACCCAAGCCAATAGTAACAACACTCTTTTCGCAGTCTATTCTAGCATTGATAGTATTCAAGAAGGGTCTACCAAAAATAATGGGACACAAGCTATCTTGTGGGGAACCAAGAACAAGAAAATCATCAGGATATTTAGTTTTCCCACACAAGACTTCAACATCTCTAACAATTCCCATTGCTGATATAGTATCTCTATTGGCAAGTTTAATTATAACATCAATATCTTCTAACTCAGCAGGTGCAATCTCATGCTTAATTTCTTTGTATAAGTCATGAGGTATAACACTAGCACTAGCACCCATATCACATAAGCCATGATAACAATGATCTCCTATTTTAACAGAAATAATAGGCATGCCTACCACAGGTCTATGTTTTTATCTTTAGCACAAGGTTTGGCAATTCTAGCAGTTTCACTTCAAAAATAAATGACATGCCCATCAATATTATCAGCCAAGAGATCTTTAACAATAGCAATATTAGGTTCAACTTTAATCTGCTCAGGAGGTGTATAAGTTCTAATATTGCTTATACGAACCACAGTTGAAGCTTTAGCATGATCCTTTATCCTAACAGGGAAAGGTGGTTTCTCAACATAAAAAGTAGGAACAATAGGATCATTATAAGTGACAGTCTTTTCTTTAACTTTAATAGGTGCAGCTACTTTTACTTCTATGGGAGGATGATATTTAAACCACTTCTCCTTGGGGAGATCAACATAAGTAGCAAAAGATTCACAGAAAGAAGCTACTATCTCAGAGTCAAGTCCATATTTAGTGCTAAATTTACGGAAAACATCAGTATCCATAAAAGATTTAACACAATCAAACTTATGTGTCAAACCTGACTCCTTACCTTCATCGAGATCCCAATCTTCAAAGTTGCGTTTAATTCTATCCAATAAATTCCATTTGTATTCAATAGTATTCATCGTAAAAGAGCCGGCACAAGAAGTATCGAGCATGGTGCGATTGTTATTAGAAAGCCGAGCATAAAAACTTTGAAGAATTATTTATTTTGACAGCTCATGATTGGGGCATGAATATAACATTGATTTAAGCCTCCCCCAAGCTTGAGCGATGCATTCTCCTTCGTGAGGCAAAAAATTATATATATAATTGTGATCACGATGAACAAGATGGATATGATAAAACTTCTGATGAAATTCCAATTTCAATCGTTTGTAGTTCCATGACCCCGTATCATCACATAGCCTATACCATGTCGATGCATCTCCCTCCAAAGATAAAGGGAATACCTTCTTCTTAACAACATCACCGGGTATACCTGCAAGCTTAAATAATCCACAAACTTCATCCACATAGATTGGGTGCTCATCACGATGCTTTGTTCCATCTCCTGTAAAAGGATTAGCTAGCAGTTTTTCTAACATACCCGAAGGAACTACAAAGGGAATATTTTCATTTTCAGTAGGTTCAGTAGGTTGAGGAGCAACTATTTGCTCTACTGGTCGGGGTGAAGATACCCCGAACAAGCCCCTCAGGGGATTACTTTCCATAGTAACAAGTGACAGTAAATTTCAGCACACTATATAAATTTTTCCTTACCAAATTCCTCCTACCAAAGGCGCTTCACTCCCCGGCAACGGCGCCAGAAAAGAGTCTTGATGACCCACAAGTATAGGGGATCTATCGTAGTCCTTTTAATAAGTAAGAGTGTCGAACCCAACGAGGAGCAGAAGGAGTAAATAAAGTGCAGCAAGGTGGCCCAATCCTTTTTATAGCAAAGGACAAGCTTGTACAAACTCTTACATGGAGAAAAGCTCTCCCGAGGACACATGGGAATTATCGTCAAGCTAGTTTTCATCACGTTCATATGATTCGCGTTCGGTACTTTGATAATCTGATATGTGGGTGGACCGGTGCTTGGGTGTTGTTCTTACTTGAACAAGCATCCCACTTATGATTAACCTCTATTGCAAGCATCCGCAACTACAACAAAAGTATTAAGGTAAACCTAACCATAGCATGAAACATATGGATCCAAATCAGCCCCTTAGGAAGCAACGCATAAACTAGGGTTTAAGCTTCTGTCACTCTAGCAACCCATCATCTACTTATTACTTCCCAATGCCTTCCTCTAGGCCCAAATAATGGTGAAGTGTTATGTAGTCGACGTTCACATAACACCACTAGAGGCTAGACAACATGCATCTCATCAAAATATCGAACGAATACCAAATTCACATGACTACTAATAGCAAGACTTCTCCCATGTCCTCAGGAACAAACGTAACTACTCACGAAGCATATTCATGTTCATAATCAGAGGGGTATTAATATGCATAAAGGATCTAAACATATGATCTTCCACCAAATAAACCAACTAGCATCAACTACAAGGAGTAATCAACACTGCTAGCAACCTACTAGTACCAATCCCGGACTTGGAGACAAGAATTGGATACAAGAGATGAACTAGGGTTTTGAGAGCCGATGGTGCTGGTGAAGACGCTGATGGAGATTGCCCTCTCCCGATGAGAGGACCGTTGGTGATGACGATGGCGATGATTTCCCCCTCCCGGAGGGAAGTGTCCCCGGCAGAACAGCTCTGCCGGAGCCCTAGATTGGTTCCGCCAAGGTTCCGCCTCGTAGCGGCGGAGTCTCGTCCCGAAAGGTTGCTTCTGATTTTTCCCTTGACGAAAGACTTCATATAGCAGAAGATGGCCACCTAAGAGCCAACAGGGGGCCCACGAGGCAGGGGGCGCGCCCTGGGGGGTAGGCGCACCCCCACCCTCGTGGCCAGGTGGGTCCTCCTCTGGCGTACTTCTTCCGCTCAATATTTTTTATTATTTCCAAAAGTAACTTCCGTGGAGTTTCAGGACTTTTGGAGTTGTGCAAAATAGGCCTCTAATATTTGCTCCTTTTCCAGCCCAGAATTCCAGCTGTCGGCATTCTCCCTCCGTATGTAAACCTTGTAAAATAAGAGAGAATAGGCATAAGTATTGTTACATAACGTGTAGTAACAGCCCATATTGCAATAAATATCGATATAAAAGCATGATGCAAAATGGACGTATCATATTACCACAGATTCGTCCGTGGGTTTGGCATTATCGCTCGTCCCCTATTCAATCTCTTGAAGAAGGGCGTCCCCTTTGTCTGGACAGAAAACATCGACCAAGACTTTAACCTGCTCAAACAACAATTGGTGTCAGCCCCGGTGTTGGTAATGCCAGATTTTAGTAAAACCTTCATGATCAAGACGGATGCATGCGACAAGGGTATCCGGGCAGTGTTGCAACAGGAAGGAGATCCCATTGCATTCATGAGCAAGAGCTTGAGCCCGCGTTACCAAGGCCTGTCGACCAATGAAAAAGAGCATCTGGCTATTGTGGTCGCCATCGATCAGTGGCGACTCTACCTGCAGCACAGTGAGTTTGTCATCTTCACAGACCAAAAAAGTCTTATTCATCTGTAAGAACAACGTTTGACAACGCCTTGGCAGCAGCGACCTTTCACAAAGTTGTCGGGTCTACGGTATATCATTCGATACAAAAAAGGGTCAGACAACACAACGGCTGACGCACTCTTGCGCTCGTAGTCCCCGGAACTGTTGTTTGACATCACCTCTTGCCAACCCAGCTGGTTGGATGACGTGTTGGCTAGCTATAATTGCAATCCCCAAGCTCAAAAACTCCTTCAGCAGCTAGCTCCGCGAAAAGATCCCAAGCAACGATTCACCCTGTCTTGCACTTTCGAGACTGGATCTGGCTCGGGGGTTCGACGGCTTTGCAATAACGCATCGTCTGGGCCTTTCATGACAACCCCATGAGGGGGCATAGGGGATTACCAGCCACTTTTTGTCGCATCCGTTGCTTGTTTGCTTGGCCTAAGATGAAGGTGCACGTCTTGCAATACGTACGGTGCTGCCCAGTTTGCCAACAAGCCAAGCCAGATAGGTCAGCATCCCCGGGACTGCCGGAACCATTACCGATTCCACAAAAGCCATGGGAGATGATCACGATGGACTTCATCGATGGCTTGCCGCAATCCGGGAAGTTCAATTGCCTCTGGGTGGTCGACGACAAGAGGACCAAATTCGCTCACTTCCTACAACTAGCACATTCTTATACAGCTTCGAAGGTGGCACTTCTGTACATGTCCATCATATACCGCATCCATGGCTTCCCCGGTTCAATTGTGTCTGACCGGGATCCGGTGTTCACCAGCAACTTCTGGCAAGAACTCTTCAAGTACGCCGGCACTGACTTGAGAATGAGCTCAACGAATCACCAACAGACAAATGGCCAGACAGAGAGAGTGAACCAGTGCGTCGAAACTTACTTGCGTTGCTTCGTCCACGCTTGCCCGAGCCGCTGGAGTCACTGGATTCCGTTGGCACAATTTTGGTACAATTCCTATTACCACTCCAGCATCGACATGTCTCCATTTAAGGCAATGTTCGGGCATGAACCGAGGCAATGGGGTTTAGCAACCACTTTTGGCTGCACTGTTCCATCCCTCCACGCGTGGATGGAAGAAAGAGCAGTTGTCCAGGACCTGCTACAACAACATTTGCATTGGGCGCAACAGCACATGAAGACTCAAGCCGACAAACGCCGATCACCGCGCGTCTTCGAGGTGGGCAATGTTGTATACCTCAAGTTGCAGCCATATATTCAAACTTCGGTGACGAGAAGGGCAAATCACAAACTCTCCTTCAAGTATTATGGGCCATTCCCCGTCATCGTCAAGATCAATGATGCCGCTTACAAGTTGGAGCTGCCAGCGCACTCTCAAGTGCACCCTGTGTTCCACGTCTCCCAACTCCGCCACTGCCTCCGCTCGGGTACGCTGACCTCCGCTGTTCTTCCCCAGCCTAATAATATTCTAGTTGTCCAGTCGTAGTTCTACAACACCGCTGGCGTCGGAAGAACAGTGCTCTTGTGGAGAAAGTCCTAATTCCCTGGTCGGATCAAACGGTGTTGGAGGACACTTGGGAGGACAAAGTGGCACTGCAAGCACGCTTCCCTGGTGCAGAGGCTTGGGGGCAAGCCTCATCCCAAGGAGGAGGAGATGTCAGCGCCCCTACTATTTCCAGCGTCACTGACGGACCAGGCCCACCTGGCAGCAGCTCGCGTGGCACCACTGCTGCCCAACCTCCACCACGGGCTCGAAGGCCCAACTCCCGCGTCACTGGACCCGAGTGGACCAGGTGAAGCCCAGGCGCGGCAACCACTATATAAGGCGGGTTCCACGACTGGATGGCCATCCAGTGGATCAAGGCAAACGGCGGCGGCGGCTTACCCTAGTTTCCCCTCTTCAGCAATTCCCCATTCTGTAATCATAATTCCTCTGTAATTGAGATACTGGACTCGAATTCGTGTGTGAGATCAAGCTAGGTCGAGTGGTTCCCATCTCGTGCCTTACAATGTAAGATGGGTCAAGGTGGTTGGTGTAGATCTAGCTTCTCATGACGACTTCATATCTGATGCAACACTTAAGAGCTACTGCAAAGCCTTTTTTAGGAAGCTACTACAAAACTTCTTTTTCAGAAGCTACTACAAAGCTTTTGTTCAGGTAAAATTTCTAGATTAAATGTCCATCAAAAATGGATTCCTTTTATCCGTCATGCTTGGTGACCAATAGATATCATTATATGCATAGCTATATGAAATGCTACCAACAAAAAATTACTGCTAATTTTAGTTTACCAACTCTGAATTATGTAGTCGTGTTTTCCTGTCATACACGATTTTCAATATTGTGCATATGTTTCCTTTTCTTAGCCTGTTTTTTCAAGAATAAACACAATCACAAATGAGGCCTACAAAGACAATCCTACATTCTTAACTGGGCGATGATCGTCGAGTCGTGTTGCCCTTCAAATCCATCAGGCGATACGCTCTAGGTCCTTATTACGGTCTTATTTTCGGGAACTTCTATGTCTCATTTATGTTTGTCCACTGCACATTTTGACAATATTGGTTTTTTTGTAGGCATGGATAGAAAAGATGGCATCTTAAATTAAGTATATAGATATTGTGCACCTTATCGATATTGGTGTTGAAGTATAAATTATGGGTCGTCTACTCCTGAACTTTTGCTCGTCAACCAACATGAAATCGGTCAGACACGTAACATAAAGTTGTATAACTATATAACTGGAGTGTACCTGATAACTATATAACTTGACTTATAGAAGAGGAAATTTTGTTATATATGTTTAACAGTTGCTTTTCAGCAAGAGAATATTTGTGGCCCCATTGCAACATATGGGCAATTAACTATTGTTTGATTCTCTGCACGGTTGGCCTCGCCCCTGCTCGCCAGGGACGCCTCATTCTGTCGTACTCATGCTCGTCACCGGTCGTCTCTCTATCTCCGTCCGACCTCCACTGTCGGCTCCGCCTCTGCCTCGATCCCACACACCACAGTTGCACGGATGGCTAGCCAACAGACACAGGCGACTGCCACGCTAGGTATCCTCGACCGCTGCTGCCACTGTTTTTCTGAAGATACGCTTGTTCCATTTGCACCAACCTTGCTGTTTAGTAATAAACGTCTATGTTTCTTCTACTACAGTGGGATAAGAGTACCATATCCCGAACAATGGGGTGGTCCAACTTTTGATACCAGCGAAGCTTTTGCAATGATGGCTGCATCATTTGTTGCTCTGGTGGAGGTTTAATTAAACCGAGGTAAAAAATGCCAGATTCTTTTGTCAGATAAAAACATGACTGTGTATTTTGCTTGTCAGGACCAAGATCTCTAGCTATTAATGAAATTTACATAATAGTTTCTGTTGCCTTTGTGTAACCCTGGTAGCAGCTTCTTCGAAGGTTCAGATGTGTGGCAAAGGATTTCAATTTTCCTCTTTACACAAAGGCAACCCGTGGAAGGTTCATATTTCTCATGCTAGGTTTTGTGCTCTCAGGGTTACATAGACAAAAATGCCTCCTACTTAGTACTTACAAAAAGGCAACCTGAGAAAGGTTCAGATTTCTCATGACTACTTCTTCGGTATTTCATGCCTTTGTCATCTTTGTGACGCCCTCGATTCAATCGTACACTAATCATACACGCAAATGTGTACGATCAAGATCAAGGACTGACGGGAAGATGTCACAACAGAATTCTAGACACAAATTAAAATAATACAAACTTTATATTACAAGCCAGGGGCCTCGAGGGCTCGAATACATAAGCTTGAATACACAAGAGTCAGCGGAAGCAACAATATCTGAGTACAGACATCAGTTAGACAAGTTTGCCATAAGAAGGCTAGCACAAAAGCAACAACGATCGAAAAGGCAAGGCCTCCTGCCTGGGAGCCTCCTAACTACTCCTGGTCGTCGGCGGTCTCCACGTAGTAGTAGGCATCGGCAGTGGCATCTGACTCCTGGGCTCCGACATCTGGTTGCATCAATCGAAAAGAAGAAGCAAGGGGGAAAATGGGGAGCAAAGCAACCGTGAGTACTCATCCAAAGTACTCGCAAGCAAAGATCTACACTACATATGCAACATTATCAAAGGAAGACTGTATATGTGGATTGGGCTGCAGAAATGCCAGAATAGAGGGAAGAACCTAGTCCTATCGAAGACTAGCATCTTCTGGAAACCACCATCTTGCAGCAACAGGAGGGAGTAGAGTAGCATAAAGTAAAGTAGTAGTAGTGTTATCAACCTCGGCTAGAGATCCTTTCTCGACTCCCTGCGAGAAAGCAATCCCAGAGCCATACTATTCAGTTATCATCACAATCCATTTCTCATCTCAAGTATCCAGTTCTAGTTGTATCGATCGGGATACAACTCCAAGTGTCCGTTACCGTAGGACAGGCTATCGATAAATGTTTTCTTCCCAGCAGGGGTGCACCAACTTACCCACCACACTCGATTAACTCCGGCTGGACACACTTTCCTGGGTCATGCCCGGCCTCGGCCAAACAATACGCCGCAACCTGACTTAGGCTTAATAGAGAGGCCAGCACGCCGGACTAAACCTATGCCCCCAGGGGTCATGGGCCATATCCCTAGGAACTCCTGCACACTGCGTGGGCGGCCAGTGAGCAGACCTAGCTACCTCCTTCAACAAGGCAGGTGCTTACGCAGTTCGACCCGGCGCGCGCCGCTCAGTCGCTGACGTCTATTAAGCTTCGGCTAATGTATACGACGTAGAACGCCCATACTATGCCCACGTGATGGTTAGTGCTATCAGGCCAGAGGCCCCTCGGATCAAATATCCAAATCATAGTGGATTAGGAACGCGCGGTAACAAGTAGAGACTCGCGAAAGATGTGACCCCGTTGCCCCGTCTCGAGGACTTGCGGCAAGGGCTAGGAATGCCCAGCCACGCCTCGTAATTATCTCGCAGGCACCCTCCAGGTCAAACCGTCTCCACATCACTCGCAATTAAGCTCACGCAGGTACCCCTCAGGGCCGACCCGTCTTTAGTAACATGGTTCAGTGCAAAGTCATAGTAACCATAATAACTGTGTGTCCAAACATCAAGGGGAAAACCCAAGGAATCACCCCCGGTGAATTCCACTCGATGTAATCATCAAGGTGAACGTAAGAGGAACCACCCCCGAGGTTCACACTTGAGGGGTTGCACGACAGAGTCGTATCGGAAGTGGTTAAGGCGGAATCACTCTCGATGACCACGACCGGATAGCTACACTACAGGGTTAACATCAGAAGTGTTGTAGAGGTCTCACCCTCGACAATCGATATTAACCCAGTAGTGTCGAGCAACTAAGGGGAAAGTGATGTGCGGTGCTGGGGCCTGGTCTTCAATCCCGTTAATCGGGTCTTCGATGATGAAGCAGGGGCAACAAGGACAAGGTGGGGGGTCACTGGTGGATCACTAACCAACCTATACTAAGCAGTTTAGGATAAGAGGTAGGTAACAATAAGCATGTTACAAAAGTAGGCTACGCATCAGAATAGGAGCAAACAATAACAGTAGCAAAATCTAATGCAAGCATGAGAGAATGGAATGGGCGATATCGGGATGATCAAAGGGGGGCTTGCCTGGTTGCTCCATTGAAAGGGAAGAAGGTTCGTCATTGACGTAGTCGAACACAGGGGCATCAACATCGTCACGGGGTCTACCAAAGAGAAGAGGGGGGAGAAACAGTAAATACATAAAAAAGAAAGTGCATAATAGGACAACATGCAGAGCTAGACGTGTTCTAACGCGGTGCTACACGATACCGGTGAAGGAGAAAGTCAACCGGGGATGTTTTCCCGAAGTTTGGCATTTTCGGACAAACGAACCGGAGGGGAAAGGTTCGATGTTCGCTATTCTAGGAATGTGTGGTGGACGAACGGACCACATATTCGGATTCGTCACGTTTTTCTGAGCAACTTTCATGTAGAAAACATTTTCATCTGAGTTACGTATTATTTTCTATGATTTTTCAAAGATTTAAACAATATTTTGGAACTACTGGATTTAATATTAATTCGAAATAAAACAGTAAAAGGCTGTGTGACCCACTGGATACATAGCCAGAGAGGAAGACAGGTGGGCCCAGTCAACTGCCCAGTCAGTAGTTGACTGGTCAGCGTTGACTAGTCAACTGGGTCTAGTGGGACCCAGTTGTCATTGACTCAACCTGTTAACTTTTTAATTATTTGCAAAAGGGATAATTAGCAAAGGTTGGGCCCCGCATCAGTTACTGTTAGTGAGGGGGTGGTTAGTGCTGATGTGGATTAGTGCTAAACGAAACTAAGAGGGGCCCGTGGCCATTAGGCCCAAATTAGCCGGCCGACCAGAGGCATGGCGGCAAGGCCTTCGACGGGCACGCGCGCACGCAGGCGCACGACGCGCGACGGGCAAGTGTGGAACTCGCCAGAGGCGGATGCGAGCGGCCTCGGGGCGGCAGCCGAAGGCGAACTGGGGCGGCGACCTGAGGCATGAGGCAGGGGCGACGGCGGCGCTTGGCGACAGCGGCTCGGTGCGAGAGGTGGAGAATAGGGGAGGCGCAGGCTGCGGCGTAGCGGCCAGTGGTAAGCAGCAGGCTGTTGCGGGCAGGGACGACTGTAGGCGGGGCGTGGCGACGGGCGCGGACGTGCAAGGGCGACGGCAGGCGGGGCGCCCGGGGCGAGCCGGTGATGGTCAGAGGGCACCGGGAGCGCGGCCATGGCGCGCGTGGAGTGAAGCTCCGACCATGGCGGCTAAGCTCGGGGGAGGGCACCTATGGCGACCGAATCGACGGGGAAGAAGGAGGAATCGAAGGAGGGCCTCACCATGGTCGCATAGAAGGGGACGACGAGGTTGGGGACGCAGTGAAGGCGGCGGATCGAGCGCCGGTGGCCGCGGATGCAGTCGGGGAGGAATGATGAAGACAGCGGCGATGCGGCCTCTCGACTCCGTCCACTTCATGATGAAGAAGAAGAAGTCCACGACGAAGCTCCCGGACACGCTAGCTCAACACGGAGGCGACGATGGCCGCGAGGACGACATGGCGACGGACGAGCTCGGGATTGAGCAATTGGAGAGGGAGAGGGGCAAGTGGGGAAACAGGATTAGGCTTTCAGGGGCGCGAGGGAGAGGAGGGTTATAGGCCAGGGGGAAGGCCGGATGGCCGCCACGCAAGGCTCGGCCGGCCATGGCACCTCGGATGGCCTCCACGCCTCTATTCTGTGAACAGAGAAGAGGGAAGACTCTAAGTGGGCTAGTCCGCACTGTAGCTTAGCAGGCCTAAGTGCACAGTAGGTCTCTCCTATTTTCCCTTTTAATTTCCAACACTCTTTTGCATTTAGTTCATGCAGTAAACGATTTGTCCTTTCAACAAAACTTGGCACATAATTCTAACTCAACACCTTGAGATGGAATAAAAAGTTTGGGGGTCAAGGGAGTTGTCTAACCATTTTTATAAATAGAAAAGGCCAAAGTGACAATTGTTGGGCCACAAAATAAAATCCCAGAGGCATTTTGGGAAGTCAAATGAGGTTGGTACTGACATGACAAATATCCAGGGATTATGTGCCACACTTTGAACATTTGTGTTTGCATGTTTCAGAAATTTGAATTTTGGACTTTAACTTGAATTTGAATTTGAACGGTGATTTGGATCAAGTGATTTAGCAACAGTAAAAGTGATGACCTAGCATCATCAGCAGGAGATTATTGTAGCTTAATTATCCAGGCGTCACAATCTTATTAGGAAAATGTAGTTTGTTTTGTAGCTGATGCCGCTCGATGTTTTTCATTGATGAGTAAATGCTTAACTTTAGCTCATAACTACATGTCACAAGCTACTTCTGATGGGTCTTGTGTAAATAAGTTTCATTTTCAGACATGCCTTGAGTTGATTATTTAATCCTTTTATAAAGATCTATTTATCTTTGTATTGTTGCAATTTCATTATATATGCACTTACCAATGCATCTAAAGGTTCAACAATGTAGAAACCACCATTAGTCTTGAGGCTACAAATTGCTTCCTCTTTCCTCTGTGTTGCACTGTAGGTGCTAAGGGGCCGAGGTCGCGTGTTCGTCGAGGCATCAATACACCTCACTTTCCCTTTCCTTTTCCCTATTTCTATTCTTGCATTTATTTGTTCTTCTCGGACCTCTCTGTCCGCTGCTTTAATATGGTTCTGATTGGTGCCTTACGTCTCCCAAGATATATGGATTTTGGTTGAGGCGGTCATCACATAAATAAAATGCTAACATTCTCTCAATTTCTGAATGGATTTGTTAAATTGCCTTTCTTTTGTTGGATCTCACCTGATTTGTTTGATGTCCTTGAAGCAAATACCATGACAAGAGCTTGAAGATTTCAAAGATACAGAGGGTTAGCAGAAAGAGGATACACTAATTTCATCTACTGCACTTAAGAGCCGAGTCTCTCCCTAACAGGTAACTCAACTCTTAACATATTCATTGCATCAGCAGAAACAAAGGGATAAATGACCTGAATACTTGCATTGTGACATGTTTTTCTCGTGCCTCGAATTGGAACGATGTCCATGGTTTTGACCCCTACAAGTTACCCACACTTCAAATAACCCAATGGTTGGAAGCCTGATAATTTGGGTTATATGACAAATGTTTAAACTGCTTGGGTCATGTTGGTCAATAGAGTAATTAACATGTTGGTTTTGTTCTGAGATGATATAAACTTGATGTATAGAGTATTAGAGTACTAACATAGATCCTTTTCCTTTCAACATGTATGTTTATTGCATATACTTGAAGTAATATAATATGTCTAAGTGTACGTGATGAGTTCTTAAGTTATGGTTTTCAGAAGTATTTATACATCATGTCTTTTATATGGCTGTCTACCTATCCAAAACAGTTGACTTTCAAATTTGTGTAATTCGGGATCAATTCATCTATCAAACATAATATAAGACGCAAATATAGAAGTGTATGAGCATGAATTGTATAATTGGTGAGATTAGGGGAATGTACTGACAAGTGACAAGCATATTTCCTTGCGTGCCATCCTCGATGATGTTTCCTTAGCTCACACAGTAGTTCTCTCACTATGTTTCTGTTGGGGAACGTAGTAATTTCAAAAAAATTCCTACGCACACGCGAGATCATGGTGATGCATAGCAACGAGAGGGGAGAGTGTTGTCTACGTACCCTCGTAGACCAAAGCGGAAGCGTTGACGCAACGTAGAGGAAGTAGTCGTACGTCTTCCCGATCCGACCGATCCAAGCACCGTTACTCCGGCACCTTCGAGTTCTTAGCACACGTTCAGCTCGATGACGCTCCCCGGGCTCCGATCCAGCAAAGCTTCGGGGAGGAGTTCCGTCAGCACGACGGCATGGTGACGATCTTGATGTTCAACCGACGCAGGGCTTCGCCTAAGCACCGCAACGATATGACCGAGGTAGAATATAGTGGAGGGGGGCACCGCACACAGCTAAGAAACGATCACGAAGATCAACTTGTGTGTCTATGGGGTGCCCCTGCCCCCGTATATAAAGGAGTGGAGGAGGGGAGGGCCGGCCCTCTCTATGGCGCGCCCTAGGGGAGTCCTACTCCCACCGGGAGTAGGATTCCCCCTTTTCCTAGTCCAACTAGGAGTCCTTCCATGTATTAGGAGTAGGAGATAAGGAAGGGGAAGAGGGAAGAGAAGGAAGGAGGGGGCGCCGCCCCTCCCCCTAGTCCAATTCGGACTAGCCAATGGGGGGGCGCACAGCCTGCCTCTCCCTCTCCCCTAAAGCCCAATAAGGCCCATATACTTCTTCCCCCGTATTCCCGTTACTCCCCGGTACTCCCGAAAATACCCGAACCACTCAGAACCTTTCCGATGTCCGAATATAGTCGTCCAATATATCGATCTTTACGTCTCGACCATTTCGAGACTCCTCGTCATGACCCCGTCTCATCCGGGACTCTCCTTCGGTACATCAAAACTCATAAACTCATTATATAACTGTCATCGAAACCTTAAGCGTGCGGACCCTACGGTTCGAGAACAATGTAGACATGACCGAGACACGTCTCCGGTCAATAACCAATAGCGGGACCTGGATGCCCATATTGGCTCCTACATATTCTACGAAGATCTTTATCGGTCAGACCGCATAACAACATACGTTGTTCCCTTTGTCATCGGTATGTTACTTGCCCGAGATTCGATCGTCGGTATCCAATACCTACTTCAATCTCGTTACCGGCAAGTCTCTTTACTCGTTCCGTAATACATCATCTTGCAACTAACTCATTAGTTGCAATGCTTGCAAGGCTGATGTGATGTGCATTACCGAGAGGGCCCAGAGATACCTCTCCGACTATCGAAGTGACAAATCCTAATCTCGAAATACGCCAACCCAACATCTGCCTTTGGAGATACCTGTAGAGCTCCTTTATAATCACCCAGTTACGTTGTGACGTTTGGTAGCACACAAAGTGTTCCTCCGGCAAATGGGAGTTGCATAATCTCATAGTCATAGGAACATGTATAAGTCATGAAGAAAGCAATAACAACATACTAAACGATCGGGTGCTAAGCTAATGGAATGGGTCATGTCAATCACATCATTCTCCTAATGATGTGATCCCGTTAATCAAATGACAACTCATGTCTATGGCTAGGAAACTTAACCATCTTTGATCAACGAGCTAGTCAAGTAGAGGCATACTAGTGACACTCTGTTTGTCTATGTATTCACACATGTATTATGTTTCCGGTTAATACAATTCTAGCATGAATAATAAACATTTATCATGAAATAAGGAAATAAATAATAACTTTATTATCGCCTCTAGGGCATATTTCCTTCAGTCTCCCATTAGCACTAGAGTCAATAATCTAGTTCACATCGCCATGTGATTTAACAACAATAGTTCACATCACCATGTGAATAACACCCATAGTTCACATCAATATGTGACCAACAGCAAAAGGGTTTACTAGAGTCAGTAATCTAGTTCACATCGCTATGTGATTAACACCCAAAGAGTACTAAGGTGTGATCATGTTTTGCTTGTGAGAGAAGCTTAGTCAACGGGTCTGCCAAAATTCAGATCCGTATGTATTTTGCAAATTTCTATGTCTGCAATGCTCTGTACGGAGCTACTTTTAGCTAATTGCTCCCACTTTCAATATGTATCTAGATTGAGACTTAGAGTCATCTATATTAGTGTCAAAACTTGCATCGACGTAACCTTTTATGACGAACCTTTTTATCACGTCCATAATCGAGAAACATATCCTTATTTCACTAAGGATAATTTTGACCGATGTCCAGTGATCTACTTCCTAGATCACTATTATACTCCCTTGCTTAACACAATGTAGGGTATACAATAGATCTGGTACATAGCATGGCATACTTTATAGAATCTATGGCTGAGGCATAGGGAATGACTTTCATTCTCTTTCTATCATCTGCCGTGGTCGGGCTTTGAGTCTCACTCAATTTCACACCTTGTAACACAGGCAAGAACTCTTTCTTTGACTGTTCCATTTTGAACTACTTCAAAAACTTGTCAAGGTATGTACTCATTGAAAACTTATCAAGCGTCTTGATCTATCTCTATAGATCTTGATGCTTAATATGTAAGCAGCTTCACCGAGGTCCTTCTTCGAAAAAATCCTTTCAAACACTCCTTTATGCTTTGCAGAATAATTCTACATTATTTCCGATCAATAATATGTCATACATATACTTATCAGAAATGTTGTAGTGCTCCCACTCACTTTCTTGTAAATACAGGCTTCACCGCAAGTCTGTATAAAACTATATGCTTTGATCAACTCATCAAAGCGTATATTCCAACTCCGAGATGCTTGCACCAGTCCATAGATGGACCGCTGGAGCTTGCATATTTTGTTAGCACCTTTAGGATTGACAAAACCTTCTAGTTGCATCGTATACAACTCTTCTTTAATAAATCCATTAAGGAATGCATTTTTGTTTATCCATTTGCCGGATTTCATAAAATGTGGCAATTGCTAACATGATTCGAACATACTTAAGCATAGATACGAGTGAGAAACTCTCATCGTAGTCAACACTTTGAACTTGTCGAAAAACTTTTGCGACAATTCTAGCTTTGTAGATAGTAACACTACTATCAGCGTCTGTCTTCCTCTTGAAGATCCATTTATTTTCTATGGCTTGCCGATCATCGGGCAAATCCATCAAAGTCCATACTTTGTTTTCATACATGGATCATATCTCAGATTTCATGGCCTCAAACCATTTTGCGGAATCTGGGCTCATCATCGCTTCCTCATAGTTCGTAGGTTCGTCATGGTCTAGTAACATAACTTCCAGAACAGGATTACCGTACCACTCTTGTGCGGATCTCACTCTGGTTTACCTACGAGATTCGGTAGTAACTTGATCTGAAGTTACATGATCATCATCATTAGTTTCCTCACTAATTGGTGTAGTAGTCACAGGAACAGATTTCTGTGATGAACTACTTTCCAATAAGGGAGCAGGTACAATTACCTTGTCAAGTTCTACTTTCCTCCCACTCACTTCTTTCAAGAGAAACTCTTTCTCTGGAAAGGATCCATTCTCAGCAACGAGTATCTTGCCTTCGGATCTGTGATAGAAGGTGTACCCAACTGTCTCCTTTGGGTATCCTATGAGGACATATTTCTCCGATTTGGGTTTGAGCTTATCAGGATGAAACTTTTTCATATAAGCATCACAATCCCAAACTTTAAGAAACGACAACTTTGGTTTCTTGCCAAACCACAGTTCATATTGTGTCGTCTCAACGGACTTAGATGGTGCCCCTTTTTAATGTGAATGCAGCTGTCTTTAATGCACGACCCCAAAACGATGTTGGTAAATCTGTAAGAAATATCATAGATTGCACTATATCCAATAAAGTACGGTTATGACGTTCGGACACACCATTACGCCGTGGTGTTCCAGGTGGCGTGAGTAGTGAAACTATTTCACATTGTTTTAACTGAAGACCAAACTCGTAACTCAAATACTCTTCTCCACGATCAGATCGTAGAAACTTTATTTTCTTGTTACGATGATTTTACACTTCACTCTGAAATTATATGAACTTTTCAAATGTTTCAGACTTCTTATTTCACTAAGTAGATATACTCATATCTGCTTAAATCATCTGTGAAGGTTAGAAAATAATGATACTTGTCGCGAGCTTTAATATTCATCGGACCACATACATCAGTATGTATGGTTTCCAACAAATCTGTTGCTTGCTCCAACGTTCCGGAGAACGGCGTTTTAGTCATCTTGTCCAAGAGACATGGTTCGCAAGCATCAAGTGATTCATAATCAAGTGATTCCAAAATCCCATCAGCATGGAGTTTCATCATGCGCTTTACACCAATATGACTTAAACAGCAGTGCCACAAAATAAGTTGCACTATCATTATTAACTTTGCATCTTTTGGCTTTCAATATTATGAATATGTGTATCGCTTTGATTGAGATTCAACAAACCATTTTCGTTGGTGTGTATGACCATAGAAGGTTTTATTCATGTAAACAGAACAACAATTTATTTTCTTACTTAAATGAATAACCGTATTACAATAAACATGATCAAATCATATTCATGCTCAACGTAAACACCAAATAACACTTATTTAGGTTCAACACTAATCCCGAAAGTATAGGGAGTGTGCGATGATGATCATATCAATCTTGGAACCACTTCCAACACACATCGTCACTTCACCCTTAACTAGTCTCTATTCATTCTGCAACTCCCGTTTCGAGTTACTAATCATAGCAACTCAACTAGTACCAAATACTGAGGGGTTGCTATGAACACTAGTAAAGTACACATTAATAACATGTATATCAAATATACCTTTGTTTACTTTGCCATCCTTTCTTATCCACTAAATACTTGGGGTAGTTCCGCTTCCAGTGACCAGTCCCTTTGCAGTAGAAGCACTCAGTCTCAGGCTTAGGTCTAGACTTGGGCTTCTTCACTTGAGCAGCAACTTGCTTGCCGTTCTTCTTGAAGTTCCCCTTCTTCCCTTTGCCCTTTTCTTGAAACTAGTGGTCTTGTCTACCATCAACACTTGATGTTTTTCTTGATTTCTACCTTCGTCGATTTTAGCATCACGAAGAGCTTGAGAATTGTTTCCGTTATCCCTTGCATATTATAGTTCATCACGAAGTTCTACTAACTTGGTGATGGTGACTAGAGAATTCTGTCAATCACTATTTTATCTGGAAGATTAACTCCCACTTGATTCAAGCGATTGTAGTACCCAGACAATCTGAGCACATGCTCACTAGTTGAGCGATTCTCCTCCATCTTTTAGCTATAGAACTTGTTGGAGACTTCATATCTCTTAACTCGGGTATTTGCTTGAAATATTAACTTCAACTCCTGGAACATCTCATATGATCCATGACGTTGAAAACGTCTTTGAAGTCTCGATTCTAAGCCGTTAAGCATGGTGCACTAAACTACCAAGTAGTCATCATATTGAGCTAGCCGAACGTTCATAACGTCTGCATCTGCTCCTGCGATAGGTCTGTCACCTAGCGGTGCATCAAGGACATAATTCTTCTGTGCAGCAATGAGGATAAACCTCAGATCACGGATCCAATCCGCATCATTGCTACTAACATTTTTCAACATAGTTTTTCTCTAGGAACATATCAAAATAAACATAGGGAAGCAACAACGCGAGCTATTGATCTACAACATAGATATGCTAATACTACCGGGACTAAGTTCATGATAAATTTAAGTTCAATTAATCATATTACTTAAGAACTCCCACTTAGATAGACATCCCTCTAATCCTCTAAGTGATCACGTGATCCATATCAACTAAACCATGTCCGATCATCACGTGAGATGGAGTAGTTTCAACGGTGAACATCAATATGTTGATCATATCTACTATATGATTCACGCTCGACCTTTCGGTCTCCGTGTTCCGAGGCCATATATGTATATGCTTGGCTCGTCAAGTATAACCTGAGTATTCCGCGTGTGCAACTGTTTTGCACCCGTTGTATTTGAACGTAGAGCCTATCACACCCGATCATCACGTGGTGTCTCAGCACGAAGAACTTTCGCAACGGTGCATACTCAGGGAGAACACTTCTTGATAATTAAGTGAGAGATCATCTTATAATGCTACCGTCAATCAAAGCAATATAAGATGCATAAAAAGATAAACATCACATGCAATCAATATAAGTGATATGATATGGCCATCATCATCTTGTGCTTTTGATCTCCATCTTCGAAGCACCGTCATGATCACCATCGTCACCGGCGCGACACCTTGATCTCCATCGTAGCATCGTTGTCGTCTCGCCTATCTTATGCTTCTACGACTATCGCTACCGATTAGTGATAAAGTAAAGCATTATAGGGCGATTGCATTGCATACAATAAAGCGACAACCATATGGCTCCTGCCAGTTGCCGATAACTCGGTTACAAAACATGATCATCTCATACAATAAAATTTAGCATCATGTCTTGAACATATCACATCACAACATGCCCTGCAAAAACAAGTTAGACGTCCTCTACTATGTTTATTGCAAGTTTTACGTGGCTGCTACGGGCTTAAGCAAGAATCAATCTCACCTACGCATCAAAACCACAACGATAGTTTGTCAAATAGACTCTGACCTTCGCAAGGACCGGGCGTAGCCATACTCGGTTCAACTAAAGTTGGAGAAACTGACACCCGCCAGCCACCTGTGTGCAAAGCACGGCGGTAGAACCAGTCTCGCGTAAGCGTACGCGTAATGTCGGTCCGGTCCGCTTCATCCAACAATACCGCCGAACCAAAGTATGACATGCTGGTAGGCAGTATGACTTATATCGTCCACAACTCACTTGTGTTCTACTCGTGCATATAACATCAAACCATAAAAACCTAGGCTCGAATACCACTGTTGGGGAACGTAGTAATTTCAAAAAAATTCCTACGCACACGCAAGATCATGGTGATGCATAGCAACGAGAGGGGAGAGTGTTGTCTACGTACCCTCGTAGACCGAAGCGGAAGCGTTGACGCAACGTAGAGGAAGTAGTCGTACGTCTTCCCGATCCGACCGATCCAAGCACCGTTACTCCGGCACCTCCGAGTTCTTAGCACACGTTCAGCTCGATGACGCTCCCCGGGCTCCGATCCAGCAAAGCTTCGGGGAGGAGTTCTGTCAGCACGACGGCATGGTGACGATCTTGATGTTCAACCGACGCAGGGCTTCGCCTAAGCACCGCAACGATATGACCGAGGTAGAATATGGTGGAGGGGGGTACCGCACACGGCTAAGAAACAATCACGAAGATCAACTTGTGTGTCTATGGGGTGCCCCCTGCCCCCGTATATAAAGGAGTGGAGGAGGGGAGGGCCGACCCTCTCTATGGCGCGCCCTAGGGGAGTCCTACTCCCACCGGGAGTAGGATTCCCCCTTTTCCTAGTCCAACTAGAAGTCCTTCCATGTATTAGGAGTAGGAGATAAGGAAGGGGAAGAGGGAAGAGAAGGAAGGAGGGGGCGCCGCCCCTCCCCCTAGTCCAATTCGGACTAGCCAATGGAGGGCGCGCAGCCTGCCTCTTCCTCTCCCCTAAAGCCCAATAAGGCCCATATACTTCTTCCCCCGTATTCCCGTAACTCCCCGGTACTCCCGAAAATACCCGAACCACTCAGAACCTTTCCGATGTCCGAATATAGTCGTCCAATATATCGATCTTTACGTCTCGACCATTTCGAGACTCCTCGTCATGACCCCGTTCTCATCCGGGACTTCGAACTCCTTCGGTACATCAAAACTCATAAACTCATTATATAACTGTCATCGAAACCTTAAGTGTGCGGACCCTACGGTTCGAGAACAATGTAGACATGACCGAGACACGTCTCCGGTCAATAACCAATAGCGGGACCTGTATGCCCATATTGGCTCCTACATATTCTACGAAGATCTTTATCGGTCAGACCGCATAACAACATACGTTGTTCCCTTTGTCATCGGTATGTTACTTGCCCGAGATTCGATCGTCGGTATCCAATACCTAGTTCAATCTCGTTACCGGCAAGTCTCTTTACTCGTTTCGTAATACATCATCTTGCAACTAACTCATTAGTTGCAATGCTTGCAAGGCTTATGTGATGTGCATTACCGAGAGGGCCCAGAGATACCTCTCCGACTATCGGAGTGACAAATCCTAATCTCGAAATACGCCAACCCAACATCTACCTTTGGAGACAGTTGTAGAGCTCCTTTATAATCACCCAGTTACGTTGTGACGTTTGGTAGCACACAAAGTGTTCCTCCGGCAAACGGGGGTTGCATAATCTCATAGTCATAGGAACATGTATAAGTCATGAAGAGAGCAATAACAACATACTAAACGATCGGGTGCTAAGCTAATGGAATGGGTCATGTCAATCACATCATTCTCCTAATGATGTGATCCCGTTAATCAAATGACAACTCATGTCTATGGCTAGGAAACTTAACCATCTTTGATCAACGAGCTAGTCAAGTAGAGGCATACTAGTGACACTCTGTTTGTCTATGTATTCACACATGTATTATGTTTCCGGTTAATATAATTCTAGCATGAATAATAAACATTTATCATGAAATAAGGAAATAAATAATAACTTTATTATTGCCTCTAGGGCATATTTCCTTCAGTTTCGTACTCGACTTGATTGGCAGGCTTTAGCTAATTCATGTTCATGTGGTAAGAAACGAACTCATGTGCTTTTACCACTTTCTCGATGTTGTGCTGCTATGAATTAGTTCTATGAAACATAACCACTTCTTCTTTCGATGTACTTATATGTTTCTTTGGCAAAATTTGGGGTAACACTAATCTTCTAGAGATTGTTGTAAGAAATAACTATATTTAGGATCTTATCCCATCAGTGGTCTAATTCTATAAAACAACTAATAAGGAGATTTCTTAGGAGTAGTGTATATGTTTGGAGCAATGAGGTAATTTTATCCTATGTGAATTTCTTTCTCTTGCCTTACCTGATTTTGTTTTCCCCTCCATTTTTTCAGGTTCCAAAGTTTGGCAGCAACTAGCTTGATTTGGAGATATTTCCTCTTAGGAGTTAAACTTTGGTTTCGAGGCATTAAGCTTTGGCTGGAACTAGCTTTGTTATTTTGTACTAGTAAAAAGGCCCGTGCATTGCAACGGGAGAAAAAAAATCGTCTCATATCGCTAGCTGGGTCAGTTGGACAAACTGTCCGTGGCCGGTTGGCAGGTTATGAGATCGAACCTTCCCATTGGCAATTTTATTTGTTGCTAGCTCTCCGGATCTGGGCCACAGTGCGCAGCCAGGTGGGCTTCCTCCGCTAGGCCAAAACGGGTGGCAAGTAACGAAACCAAATAGAGTACATGAAATTAATTGAAGCGGGACCAACTGAAGGGGGGCGAAACCAAGAATATCACCTCCCTTTAAAAGTAGGTATGATACTTATGTCAGCATTAAGGTGAAACAACTTTTTTTTGATAAAGGGTGGTTTTATTGACTCAAAATATAGCATCGAGGGATACAATTATAATGAGTTACACCCGGCTCTGCATAACTAGGATGCACCATGTAGTTGTGTAGCGGGTCGCGGGAGAGGTAGTCGACAAGTGCGGGCTGGGTGGGAAGGTGATGTCCGTGATGGCGACCATGCCGACGGGAAGGCAGGGTCCGACGATAGTCGTCATGGTGTTTTCGAGGGAGAGCAAGGAATTCTTTTTTTTAGAAAAAGGTGGAGAGCAAGGCATTCACCATCGTACATCCGAAGAAGTCGGAGCTCGAGCCGAAATTGGCCACCGTGGCTGGCGTGAAAGCTGGCTGACCTAAAGGCGAGTGATGGGTTCGCCGCCATTCTCTGAACTTGGTGGAGATGCGGGATGAGAGCGGTGGTGCCGTGTAGACCTCGATCAATATGTAGTTTTTTAATCAATGTGTCCATATTTTCATTCTTTTATGGCAATGCATGGGTATTTGACTTTTGCCTGTAGCAACGCGTGTTCTACTAGTAATAAGTAGCAGTACAGTTCCTTCCGGGGTATCTCGTCTATGCAAAGGTTGTCCATCTATGTCAATGACGTTGCTATATTCATAAAACCCTCGGAGCAAGATCTTCTCTGTGTCAAGGAAGTGTTGAATGTGTTCGGATCGGCCTCAGGCTTGAGGATCAATTATGCTAAATCGACTGCAATTCCCATTGGCGCTTCGGAGGAGGAGAGACAAAGGATCCTGGACATCTTACACTGTCCGATTGGCACTTCCCCCCTGCCGTTATCTTGGTATTCCTCTTGCCATCAAAAAATTGACCAGATCCGATTGGCATCCCCTAGTTGATCAAGCAAAGAAATGGATACCCGCCTGGCAAAGGGGTCTTATTCAAAGGCCAGGGAGATTGATCTTGGTCAAGTTAGTGATTGGGGCGAGGCCGATTCATCAGCTCATGGTTCTTGATGCGCCGGTTTGGGTCTTCGAGGAGATTGAGAAATGGATGCGCGCTTTCTTCTGGGCTGGGAAGGACAAGATCAATGGAGGGCAATGCTTGGTTCCCTGGGACACGGTGGCTCGGCCCACAACTTTTGGAGGGCTCAGGGTAAAGAACTTGCAGCTGCAAGCTTTGGCCCTTCGTGTTAGATGGGAATGGCTCCGGAGGACTGACCCTAGTAGGCCGTGGCAAGGTATTCATATGATTGATGACTAGGAAGCTAAGACGGTTTTCAATAGCTTGGTTAAGATCAAGGTTGGCAATGGAGAAAGAGTGATTTTTTTGGAAGGATCGATGGATCCACAGTCAGTGAGATTGCTCCCAACGTTGTGGAGATGGTCAATGGCCACGCGCGCGCAACACTAGGACAATGCAACAAGCTTTGATCGATAATGCGTGGGCTAATGACGTGCACGGTGACATCTCCTTTGTGACTCACATTTAGGTGGCCAACCTATGCCACGCTATTGCCACGATTGAGCGTGACATGGACCAGGTAGACCTCTTCTCTTGGCCAGCGGATAAGTTGGGAAACTACACAGCCAAATCAGTCTATGAGAGACTTTGCTTGGGTCTGACAAGATTGCCGGTGCATATTTGCATTTGGAGGAGTTGGGCGCCTCTTCGATGCAATTTTTTTGCTTGGCTGGGCTCCCAATACAGACTATGGACCTCAGATAGAAGGGCACGACACGGGTTGCAAGCGGAGCCTTCAAGTTGCTACACCTGTCCACAAGCGGAGGATAACGTCGACCACATACTCACCCAATGCACTTACGCCAGGGAGGTTTGGCACGGTTGCTTCGACTTTGCGAATCAACGTCCAGATCCCCACTCAGACGGACACACTGGACTGGTGGCTTGATAAGAGGAGTTTCGTGGGCCGAACACGACGTAGTTTTGACTCATTTGTCATTGCAACTGCTTGGTCATTATGGAAACAGACGAACACCAGAGTGTTCAACCGGTTGCATGATCAGAGGTCCGCAACAGAGCTTGTGAATCAGGTGTTGGCTGAGATCAAGGGCTGGAGGCTTGCGGGCTTGGGTGTGGGAGGTTTAGATCCATTTATAAGAGAGTAACCTAGTTTAGTTGGTTGGTGTAGGGGTGTTTGTTCATATTCTAAATGACTTCTTGTAAATACTTTTTCTACCTTCTATAAAAATAAGCTACGTCATTGGTGTACTAAAGTAGTACATCGTGAAGGGGATTATTTTCCTTGTTTCCTTTTATAATACTCGATGCAACTCCGCCACACTGCTCCGCCACAACCTCCCGAATCGGTCGCCACAAGAAATGGGAAGGCGCCGCCAGTTCGCTCTGCAGTACACCAGCGACGACGACGGCGACAATGCTGCACCCGAGGCGCCCAAAACCACAGTCCCCGACTCTTCGCGCCACAAGAAGCAGCAGCGCCGCTACCGCGACGACGATGACGACGAGGCGGACCTGGAGCTCGCGGAGGAGGAAGAGCAAGAGATGAGGACCAACGAGGAGGAGGAGACGCAGGCCCGCAAGCCCGCGCGCCCTGCTGAGAACAGCGACGGGGAGCTGGGCCACAAGGCGGAAGCGGATGAGGAGGGGGACGACGGAAATGGTTCGGATGCGGTGCCCTTGGGCAACCCCGTGGAGGTTCCTGGCGAGGGGAAGCACTACTCCTCCTTCGAATACGAGGGCAACATCTACAAGCTCGTAAGCTGCCACCCTGCTACTTTTCTCCTCCTTTGAGCTTTAGGGGTTTTAGGGTTTTGGAGGCACTCACCTTTTATGCTTTCCGGTGGGTGATTGTGGTGGCTTGTGCAGGAGGATTCGGCGATGTTCTCGCCTGATCTGGAGAACGACAAGCCCTATGTCGGCATCATCAAGGTATGTGACTACGGACCCAATACTACGACTTGTGACCCTTGAGGATATTAGTACTTTGGCATGTGTCTTATAAAATATTTCTGGTCACAGCTTAGTTTACACACACAAATTATGTACGATGTTTTCCGCATAACGAAATGACAGAAAATTGTGTGTGATAAATTGTTCAGTTTTGCATAGATTGCTGAACTATTTTTCTTAATTATAGTTGAGCAATCGTTCCTTGCTGATAGAGTGATAGGTTAACCTTGATTCCATCCTTCTAGGCTCAGTTTTTCTCTAGGCCCTTGGTTCTTGGCCTCTAGCCTTCTAGACATGTTGTTGGCTCGCTGGCTGGCTGGCTGCACTATTTACTTGTAAAGTTGTTTCCATAGTTCAACAGTGTATGCCATGATTTTTATCAAGCAGCTTCTTGTGAAGCCTATCTTACGTTCTATGGCTGGAGTCATTGTCTATTTTTTGTACTTCCTGAGCCAAAGTTCCCATCTATTTTGAGCTGCATAAATGTGTTCCTGTTCTAATGTTCCTTATTCATTTCACTTAATTCCGTTATCTTGGCCTACTTGCTATAGTATTTATTTCTCAATAGCAAATTATATTATTGTCTTGCGACAGGGTATAATTGAAATTGATGGGAGCTTATCCGTAAGTGCTCAGTGGTTTTATAGACCAGAAGAAGCCGAGAAAGAGGGTGGTGACCCAAGGGAGTTATTTTATAGTTTTCATATTGATGAAGTGCCAGCAGAGTCAGTTATGCACATGTGTGTGGTCCATTTCATTCCTGAGCACAAGCAGGTGCCAAGTAAAAAGGAACACCCTGGATTCATTGTCCAACAGGTGTATGACCACAGAGAGGAGAAGATGTATAAAATAACGGATAAGGACTATGAGGATGACAAGCAGCATCAGATTGATCTCCTTATTATGAAAACAATAGACCGTATTGGGAGGCTTCCAGATCGTGATCCTGAAGATATACCTGGTGACAACACTGATAAATTATCAATACGAGGCTTGCGGAAGAGACCTCTGAAGCCTAAAGATGTTCCAAGAGATGCTTCTACAGGCATATCTGAGCAATTCAGAAAAGAAGATACACCCGTGAATGATAATCTGAAGTATTTTGCCATCCTTGTCAGACATGAAGTGATTACTGGTAACCAGTATCGTGATTGGTGGCTTGATAAATTTGTAGACACTATTCTGGCACTCCCTCATTCAAGAAATGTAAGTTGTACTTGCCATCTGAATTTGTCCCCAAGCGTAATTCCTTTCTTTGGGTACTTTTTTGCTCAATTCTCCCTGTTACACCCCCCATGATAATTACTCTGATGAACAAATTGTACATGTTTGAACAAGGTTTGAGGCCTTGGCCTCTGAAGCATGCAGTGTAAATAGTCTGTCATGTTATACTCTGTTATATCTTCATTGGTCAGTAACTGTGCAGTATGACTTCCTTCTTTTACTATGCATATTAGTAACTGCATATAAATACCTAGCATGTCCGGCTAAGCTATACAACTAAAACCGAAGGGGCGGGTACGTACTCACTCCTCAGTAGCCTTCGTGTTGGTACTCTGAATGTAAGTCAAGCCTCTACTTTAAATGGTTATTGTTGGATCATATAGGGCGTTCACAAATTACATGGTCATGGATTAGAAACTTGGGTTAACTAGATTGAGACACCTGATGCGCTAGGCATAAAACAAAGTAATCTGTGTTAAAATATGAACTGTTAGTTCCACACGTCTTGCTTTGATTCATTTTGGCATGCTAAACATACATGCATGCTTTAGTCTACACTTCATTGTTGAGGAAGTAGTGCACATTTGTATATATATTGCCTTATGAAAAGATATATATGTTTCCGAAGCCTTCTAGGTTCTTTGATTTGTTCTGTTCTCTTGCCTTCCTTACTTAGATGATTTGCCTTGTGATGGTCTTCTATTTCCAGGATAATGAAAATTCTTATGCACCTAATGAGGTTGTTCCAATAGTAGCCTCCTTAGAAAGATCAACGTTTGAAGCTCTTCATGCAGACTACCATAAGTATAACCAGAAAATGAGAACATTATTGTTCAATATCAAGGTATGGTTTTATCCATAGCCACTTTTGGGCTTATGTTCTTGGGAACATTTAAATCATATGCCTTTGGATAATTGTAATGTTAACTCATTAGGTTATACTGCATAATGGAACTCGAGTATTAGTTGTGATCAGCCCATGAGCATTGATAGTTTGCTGGTATCGATATGCATATCAATGTGCACGAGCATCTTATATGTGCTCAAGCATGGCACTAAGCATGCTTCAACATATATTGATATCACCTAAGAGCCAAGATGGTTATATATTGGAAAACAAAATATATAAATAAATTTCAGGTTATTCAAGTTGGAATCTTGTCCCACTGAAGATTATTGTTTATTTTGAACTGTTCTCTGATTCCTTGGCACAGTGGTAAAGCTGCTGCCTTGTGACCACGAGGTCACGGGTTCAAGTCCTGGAAACAGCCTCTTACAGAAATGTATGGAAAGGCTGCGTACAATAGACCCAAAGTGGTCACGCAAGCGGGAGCTACATGCACCGGGCTGCCCTTTTTTTTGAAATCTATTCCCTCCTTATCATAATATAAGACATTTTATTTATCACAGTATCAAAAAACGTCTTATATTATGATACAGAGGTAGTATTATATTAATTCACAAGTAACGACGCCTATGTTTTTATTGGTTTGTTACATGTCTCAAATCTATATGCTTTTCTGTTATTCTCTTTTTTACTGTCATACCTTGCTATGGTTCGAGCAACCGTAGACTGTGTAGAGCTAACTTTTTGTTGACCTTAGCCCCTAGGTTATCAAGCCATGGTCGTTCCATCCACCACTTGCGTTCACCACATCCATAACATTTGCATTTCCTGTACTACAAAGTTCCATTTTTTTTGAACAAACTAGGGGTCCAGAAGGACCCCGAAGCTGCATTGACTAGAAAGAAGTACTCCCTCCGTAAACTAATATAAGAGCGTTGGCACCACGCCATGAACTCCAGGATGAAGCTGCAGTGCCTCCCATCTGGCTCTTGGCCAGGAGGAAGAAGAAAGACCGCCATTCGGTCAGAGGATTTGACGGCGATGGCCGGCATCGACCGCAACAGTGGGAGCCATAGGCCATCCATGGTCTCCGTTGGTGATGAGCTTGAACCCAAACTGGATCTCTATCTTCCCTCTCTTCCTCCTTCACCACCATGGCAACCTTGGAAGCAGAGGACCTCCTCCTGATCAGAGGACCAAACGAGCTTATTCGTGGAGTCGCCAGCAACACACTCCTCGCCAGCAACTGGTATACCAGTGCAGCCAGGACTGCAGCCACCGCTAACCACCAGCCACTGCTCGAACGCGGCGGCGGGACGCTCCACCTCGGCATAGCGCCAGATGCCACAGGGGCAAGACTCAACCTAGACCTAATATGTACAGAGCTCCTCCGTGCTCCTCTCCCTTCTCTTCTCTAGTCGGCATCGCCGCCGGGGAAGATTGGGGGTCGGGCCGGGACCTGCTTCTCTCGCTCGACTCTCAACAGGGGCGCTCTCGAAGCCTCTACAAAGTTACATATCTAAACATGCATTCTATAAAGACTTCGTTGGATAAACCCTCGTGAAGCATAAATACAAAAACAATTGGCATCTCCTTGATCTTTGCAGTGCTACCATGCCACTCTATCAATTAAGAACCTTTTCCCATTTTATGGTGCTGTTTGCTTACTACCTCAGTTTGATTGATTTATTACCATAATTTGAGCGGGGCACAATTTCCTAGCCCTCGTTTCAGAAATATAGTTTCTTGCCAAAGCTTGCCACACTTGTAATGGATGATTTGTTCACCACATAAATTGCCACCAGTCTGAATGCCTAAGCACGCCAAACTTTTTGGCTAACACGGCTAACTTGTGGCCAATTAAAATGGAGCCTCAAATGTAGCTTAAAAATGTGTGTATGGCACATGGGCCATGATGCTTGTTAGAGTAATCCTTGCTGCAGTCAGTCAATGAGTAAAAGTCTTTTCCTTAGGTTGTAAGCTAGTGAGTTAAGTCTGTGTCTTAGGATACAAGTCAGTGGGTCAAGTCAAGATTTCTTAGGATGTAAGAAAGCCAATGAGGTGGTTCTGTACTAGTTGCTTTCAGCTATAAATAAGGGGTGAAGCCTAGCCAGCTACATCCATCATAGCCCAGAAACAAGAGTCCCAAATCAGAGTTACCTGTGCTCTTGCTAGTTGCTACTAACAATTGGCATCAGAGCTGGTTAAGGTAAGTATACTGAGAGATGTCAACTTCAGGTCAGGGCGCTGTCCGCAGTCCCAACACCCCAACCGCGGCGCCATTCCCCTTCACCGCTACCAAGACGACCGTGCCACCGTGATGCTGGAAGGCACGAGATTGTCGTTGAGCGTGTCGTGTTGGAAGAGCTCACTGGTTGGCTGAAGGCGGCAGTAGACCGTCTCGAGTCGCAAGAGCCTCCCCGTGAGCATGGCAGTCTTCTCACCGACTATCAGTGGCTGGAGAAGATGAAGGTGCGCCAACGGAGCAGCTCCTCCTGGCCTGTGCACGGCAGTGGACAGCGACGAAGACGACCACAACGGAAGAGGGGTGGAGAAAGTGGTGATGAACGCGCGGCACCCAGGGATGGCCCGCGCGATAACACATGCCACAATTGTGGGCGTCATGGCCATTGGGCCAAGGGGCAAAGGCAGCCTACGAGAAACACGACTCTCCTGGCCCAAACAGAGGAAGACGATGAGGAGCCTTCACTCCTCATGGTGCAGGTCTGCGCCACTCCAGCCCCAGCAACAGAGGTGCAGGACAACATCACTCCAGCCCCAGCCATGAAGGTCCAAGACAGCATCACTCCAGCCCCAGCCATGGTGGTAAGGACAACATTGTTCCAGCCACAGCCAGGTCATAGTGGTGCAGAACAACACCACTCCAGCTCCAGAGCACCCTCCTCTTCACATCGATGAGCTGAAGGCGAAAGCCTACCTCGGTACAAGAAGCGACGATGAGCGAATAGAGGGCTGGTACCTCGACACCGGCGCCACAAATTATATGACGGGCCTCAGCGACATCTTCGTTGAAATTGACTGAACGGTCACTGACACAATCAAATGGCGATGGTTCTGTCGTCGAAATCAGGGTCATCGGCACCATCATCTTTGCTGGCAAGAACAGCGAACACAAGGCCCTCCGCGGCGTCTACTGTTAAGGAGTATTAGTATTAGGTCTAGGAGTCCTATTAGGCTATGTTTCCTTCCATTGTACTCCAAGCCTATGGAGATGGGGGCTTGATGTTCTCAAGAGATCCTTCTTTCATGGGAGGTCTTGGTGATCCTATGATGGGGATCCTTCTCCCTTAGGAGGGCTTGGTAATCTTGAGGATTCTTCTCCCTTAGGAGGGCTTGATCCTCTAGGAGGTATAAAGAGCAAAGCTCTCTCAATTTAGTTCAATATACCAATGTTTAAGAAAGCGGTAAGCGTAAGTGGAGCGGAAGGCCACAGCTTAGAGCAATGGCCGCTTAAGCGCAACTTAACTGGGATTAAGCGTTTTTTTTTAAATTGGCCAGAATTTGGCTGTTTTTGAATAATATGCACAAGAAAACAGGAAATATAGCACATAGGTAACTGAAAATCTGAAATAGCATATAAGGTTGACGACTTGTGGCACGGCCGCAATCCGGCTGTCCACTACCTTCGCACCTTTGGGTGCTTAGCGTATGTCAAGGAGCAGGGGAACCTGTGTAAGCTTGACGAGCACAGCTCCCCTGTTGTGTTCATCGGCTATGAAGAAGGTGTGAAGGCGTACCAGCGGCTATGAAGAAGGTGTGAAGGCGTACCAGCTGCTGGACCCTGTGACGCGGCGCATCCGCATGCCCGTCATCTTCAACGAAGAACGTGGCAGGGATTCGGCAACCGATGACTGTTAGAGTTGTGCCGAATATTGTGTACAAGGTAGGTTACAATTGGACTATGAGTTGTATTGTGTTTACATAGGATGTGGAGTCGTGTCCTATTAGGACACTTGTATCCTAGGCCTCTCATATATAGCGGGGGTAGACACACGATGGAACCTATGCCAACATAATAGCACAGGCACGCGGGGGAAACGACGGCGTGTGCCGGCGCCCGGGCGGCCGGGGTGTAGTATCGTAGCGGTGTCATGGGGAGGAGCGTCCATAGTCAGGCCCCGGGGATGAGCCATATCGGTGAACCTCGTTAACAAATCTCGGTGTCGTGCTTGTGTGATTTCTTGATCCTCGGTAGATCGACGAAGCGCCTCGGATTTATTCTAACAAGTGGTATCAGAGCAAGGTTCGATTTGAGGCCGTGGTGTTGATCTAGTGGAGGTGGAAGATACCGTCGTTGGAGTTTGCCATGAACGATCTGCAGCAGACGTGTCGGCGGTTGTAATCTTTACGAGGGGATCACGGAGCGACAGCGATCCAGGCTGATCTCGGCAAGTTCGGCAAGTTTCAGAAGCGTGCGCGCGTGCAACTGCCGCGGTGGGCGCGACTCAAATCGAGGCGTGTGCAGGCGGCGGTCGGGCAGCACGAGCTACTGCTCGATTCGGAGCAGCGGGCCATTGGAATCGTGCAGGTTAGAGAGAGGCAAGGGATCGGACAGAGATTTGTTTTGGATCAAAAGATGGTCCTCGTGTGTGACGTGGACGGAGGCAGCCAGGTCAATTCGGCGGAAGGAAAACACATCCATCAGTGAGTAGGGGCGACAACAACAGTTTGCATCGGGTCGTGCGCGTGGCTGCAGCAGAACAGCCAGGCCGCAGTACGAGAGGTTCTGGCTAAGTATCAAGGAGTAGAGTAGCTTCCGTGAGTTGGTTTGGTCAGTGAGTTGGTTTGGTCAATTTTCAACCTGGTATTTTGCTACTTGCACGCGGGAAGGGTGCTGGACTTTGGGCTTTGCTAGACATACACGAACTGCATGGCATCGCATGTGGTAGCAGCTTGGTTAGTTTTTCGCAGGGTCAGCCGTATAAAGAACCATGACGCCAATGGGTATCAGATTTGAGGTGGAGAAGTTCACGGAACTGAAAACCTTGGGTTATGGCAGACAAAAGCGAAAGATTTGTTGGCACAACGGAGATGCTTGAAGGCGTTGTGGAAAGTCATGTCAGTTAAGATGGAATTATCATGTGATGGATGGAAATTCACGGAAGATGATCTGGGAGCCTGGGTCGGACTGGACAGTCTGACGGATCGACGTGAATCGGTTTGTATAGAAGATGGTGGTGGAATCGGTGACGGCGACTTAGGTGCGTGATGCTGATGGTGACCGACTTCTGGGCGTGGAAACACGTGGCGCGGGCCCAAGGGCTTGTGTGGCTTCGACAAGGCTATGGCGCGGGGTTGATTCAAGGTGATGTACACACGGAGCTTGATGATGACGGGGCACGAGGTGGACTGGTCCTCTACCATGTAGTCATGTTGAAGGTGGAGCTGGATTGAGGGGCTACGGCGTAAGTCGACAGAGAGTCGAAGCCTATTCAACAGGGGAAAAAAGCAAGGGACGTGTAATTCGGACTGGAGCCCAGTGGTTTGATGGAAGCGTGAAACTTGTCATCGGTGGGTGATGATCGATGGTACTCTGCAGTGGGGGTTGGGTGGTGTGGTTTCGTGACCCTTGAGACTCGACCGGGACAGCGGAGGCTCGACACGGTAATAGCGGCGAGGCGTGCGGTACGCACGGGACATGAAGACTGGCCAGGGCTCCGGTGGTCATACATGTGGTGAGACAACTGTGAATTTGACTCGGGATGACTATAAGCAATGGTGAAATTCTTTCAACTTTCAGACAGGCGGTCAAGAAAGGAGCGGTGATGTTGAGTTCAGGTAACTCTTATGTGTGACACCCAATATGTGAGTTGTTAACTTTCACGCAGGTCAGTGATGGGTATGTGATGGCGCTGAACGGATACTCTGGAAGTTGGGAGCACAAACTAGAGTAAGGGGAACTTAATTTTGCTCGAGTGTTGACTGTGGTCATGAAAAGAAGGGACTACAAGTTGCAGGTGGAGTCATATGGAGTCTTTGTAGTAGCAGTGGTACTCATGGGACAAGCTCAAGTCCAATGTACATGGAAGTTTGACGCATGGACGAATCCAAGATGGTGATGAATTAATATTCGCCAAGGTGGAGTTTGTTAGAGTTGTGCCGAATATTGTGTACAAGGTAGGTTACAATTGGACTATGAGTTGTATTGTGTTTACATAGGATGTGGAGTCGTGTCCTAGTAGGACACTTGTATCCTAGGCCTTTCATATATAACGGGGTAGACACACGATGTAACCTATGCCAACATAATAGCACATGCACGTGGGGAAACGGCGGCGTGTGCCGGCGCACGGGCGGCCGGGGTGTGGTATTGTAGCGGTGTCATGGGAAGGAGCGTCCATAGTCAGGCCCCATCCCTCGGTGTCGTGCTTGTGTGATTACTTGATCCTCGGTAGATCGACGAAGCGCCTCGGATTTATTCTAACAATGACGGTGCACACTCGGGCAGCGACTTTTATGTCCAGTACATCTGTCGTCACGGAGTGAAGGCACTCAACTATGCGTCCAGTGAAGGGGGAGCTGAGCCTGCGTCAACAGGACATGGGACGGAGTACTTCACCTGTCGTACCAGCTCCAGCAACTCCAGAATTTGTCACACCACCAGCAAATGATGATGATCGACTCGATGCTGCTCACTGTGACACACCAGTTCGCTATCACACAGTCAAGAATCTGAATGGAGGAGAACTACTGCCAGGACTTGCACCGCGCAACCTCGACGCTGAGCTACACTTGTAGCCGTGCTTGTTTGCAGAAGCTGAGAGAGACAAGGCATGGCAACCAGCCATGCGTGAGGAAATGGACCCAATTCAGCAAAATATGACATGGGAGCTCGCCGATCTACCACATGGGCATCGACCAATAGGCCTCAAATGGGTCTACAAATTGAAGAAAAATTGAAGCTGGCAAGGTGATCAAGCAAAAAGCACGGCTGGTCGCACGAGGTTACGTCCAGCAAGCTGGCACTGATTTCGGCCGCTGCTTGCTTTGGCTGCCCAGGAGGGGTGGCCCGTCCACCATATTTAATGGAGAACTGAAGGAGGTGGTCTACATGAAGCAGCCGCCTGGTTTCATCATCGCCGGAGAAGAAGGAAAAGTCCGCGGCTGCGTAAGGCCCTCTATGGCCTTAGGTAGGCACCACGAGCATGGAATACAAAACTGGACTGCACGCTCAATGAAATTTGCTTCAAACAGAGCGAGCATGAGCACATGATCTACCGGTGCATCACTGGCGACGAAATCCTGCTCATTGGAGTTAGATGATTTGATCATGACTGGTTCATCCAAGGGACCAGTAGAGAGCTTTAATGACGAGATGAAAGCAAAATTCCAGATGAGTGACTTTGGACTGTTGTCATTCTATCTCGGAATCGAAGTCCAGCAAGATGGCGATGGCATCAACCTATGTCAGGCACACTATGCCTCACACATACTTCAGCTTGGAGGAATGGAAGGTTGCAACCCAACTCACACTTAGATGGAGGAGTGACTCAAACTGAGGCGTGAGAGCACGACGGAAAAGGTGGATGCCGCAGAGTATAGGAGGATCATTAGCAGCCTCCGCTACCTTCTCCACACACGTCCGGACCTAGCGTTTGCCATCGCATTCGTGAGTCACTTCATGGAGCAACCTGCATAGCAGCACATGATGGTAGTGAAGCTCATCCTTTGCTATGTTGCTAGCACCAGCCACTACGGTCTACGCCACACGCGGAAGATTGGCTATAGCGACAGTGACCTTGACGGTGATATTGGCACCAGGAAGAGCATGAGTGGCACGGTGTTCTTCCTTGGTAGTTGTTTGGTGAGTTGGAGTCGCTCAAGCAGCGAGTAGTGGCTTTGTCCTCCTGTGAGGTAGCAGCCACAACACAAGGAATTTGGTTGGCTTGGCTCCTTGGTTAACTTCATATGGGGGAGAAGCTGAGGCAGTCGAGCTATTGTTGTAGGGTGAAACCCTAGAGGGGATCTTTTCACACTTGGAGGGGGAAAAAGTGATGAACGCACAAGAACACTAGGGGGAAATCACTCAAACAAAACCCAAATCACACATCCACTAGAGTAGCATACATGAGATCCACAAGTATACAAGAACAATTCAAGGAAAATAGCACTAGGGTAAAGTTCTTCCCACTGCAAGGAGATGAGGTCTTGATGTTGATCTTCTCCAAGAGGAGGCCTTGATAATCCACAAGGATTCTTCCCAAAGAGGGGTCTTGATCTCCAAGAGGAGGGGATACAAGGAGCAAAGATCTCTAGTGTCTATCAAATACTTTGCTAACCTCTAGAGCATGGGCGGAGCCAGGATTGAGGTATAGGGGGGGCCAAGCCAACAAAAAAATCTCGAGTGGTACAGTAATAATGTGATGCTGCGATGAAAGAAAAACATACTTACGTTTTTTATTAATTTCAGTTAGACTCTACAATTGTCAATAAGATCGATAACGATTTAATAAAAAAAGATCAATGTATCCCCATTATAGAAAAATAAAAGATATTAGTAATTCCGTCGGAAGAAAACTTAGCATCACAGATCTAACAATCAGAAGAATTCAATTAAACCGAAAGAACCATCTGAGAGAGATCAATGTCAATAGCCATTGGTGCTAACCTTGGGTAGTTAGCTGGAGCGCAAGAGAATCGGTGGGTGCAGCCTCTGCATGATTTTCCCTCGTGAGACGGATGTCACATGATTTAATCTGAATCGATCCGATTCAGAAAAGGCCGCGTCGCGCCGTAGCCGTATGAGCAGAGGTGAGCGGACAGAAGTGCATGGACCGGCGGCGACTAATTTTCTGCCCACTAATCCCACGTATCCGTTAATTAGGGTAATTAGGGTAGAACGCAACCACACAGGTCAGGGGACTAGAGCCAATTGGCCGCTCCTAATGGGCTTTCCACATGGGCCCTTTTTGTTTTTTCCAATACTCACGTTGAGATGTAGTCACATTAGGGGGGGCCGAATACATGTGTACATGCCTTTTATCGCTAATTGCATACTAGCAGTTGCATGCTCGCTCGATCGATAGGGGGGGCCAGGCCCTGCTCGTCCCCTGGCTCCGCCACTGCTCTATAGCAAGCTAGGTGATGGGTACTTATAGTCTAGGGACGAAATAAGAGGAAGAGGGGGGTACAAGGGTCTTTTAACCCTAATTGCGCGCAGGAAACGGTGGAGTCCGGGCACCCGGGGAAAAGGGGTCCGGGCACCCGGACCGAACAGGGGCTGGCGCCTAAGGGAGCCCGGGCAACCAGGGCCAAGAGGGCCGGGCACCTGGACCAGGCAGAGGGCCGACTGGAGGGGACCGGGACCGGCGGTTGAGGGCTCGGGCACCTTGGGCGGCGGCTGGCGGCTGGAGAGGAGCCCGGGCACCCGGGGCGCGGCGGCTGGCGGCTGGAGAGGGACCCGGGCACCCGGGGCGGCGCCTAGGTGGTGATGGCCGGGCACCCGGGGCTGTAGGCGCCGGGCACCCGGGGTGTCCAAGGGGGTTTGCCCACCCCACGACCTCGTGTCTGGGCACCCGGGGTGTCCAGAGGGTCTGTTCCTTTGCGTCCTTCTTCCTTCTTCTCTATGTGTGCTTGGGTCTCCCTCCTAACTTCTTCATGGGTTTCTCCCTCGTACCTAAGGATGCACAACACTTGGTAAGACCCAACTCTCGTGTGAATTCGAATGGAGTTCGAAGAGGAAGGAGTTAACCTCGGTTTCGATGGAACGTGCGCGAGCTCTCGTCATTGGTCCTCTTCGTGCTTGCGGTAGTGACGGGACGTCCATGGGGATGGTCGAGGGATGCTCCTCATCAATTCCCCCCCATGGGAGAGATTCGTCCGTGGATCGTGATCTTCATCACCATGGTACTTGGCCAAGTCCTTGACGTTGAAGATATCGCTTACGTTGTACTTGTCACGTGGAATGTTGATCTTGTAGGCGTTGTCATTGTAGCGTGCGAGCACCTTGAAGGGTCCATTGGCTCTCGGGAGTAGCTTGGACTTGCGCTCCTTGGGAAAGCGGTCCTTGCGGAGGTGTAACCATACGAGATCGTCCGGTTGGAACACCATCGGTGACTTGTTGATGTTGAGCTTGGTGGCGAGGCGGTGTACTTGACGCTCGATCGTGGACCTTGTTTCTTCATGCATCTTCTTGAGGTAGGTGGCTCTTGCGCTAGCGTCCATGTTCGCTCGTTCTTGGAGCGGTAATGGAAGGATGTCCAAGGGCGACAAAGGGTTGAAGCCGTAGACAACCTTGAAGGGGGACTTGCTGGTAGTAGAGTGTCTTGCGCGGTTGTAGGCGTACTCGGCGATGGGTAAGCACTCCTCCCACTCCTTGATGTTCTTCTTGATCAACACGCGTAGGAGAGTGGAGAGCGTCCGGTTGGTGACTTCCGTTTGGCCATCGATTTGAGGATGATAGGCCGTTGAGAATAGTAGCTTGATACCGAGCTTGGCGCATAGCGTCTTCCAAAAGTAGCTAAGGAACTTGACGTCGCGGCCCGACACAATTGTCTTTGGCACTCCATGTAACCTCAAGATTTCCCTACAAAAAAGATTTGCAACATGTGAAGCATCGTCTATCTTATTGCATGGGATGAAATGTGCCATTTTAGAGACTCGGTCCACAACAACAAATACGAAATCCTTGCCATTTTGAGTCCTAGGTAATCCAAGCACAAAATCCATGCTAATATCTTCCCATGGTTGATGTGGAATAGGAAGTGACATATGTAAACCATGGGATTGAGATTGTGACTTAGCTTTGCGGCATGTAGAGCACCGGTTGGTGAAGTGTGAGACATCGCGGAACATCTTGGGCCAAAAGTAGTTCTTGGAGAGCGTGGCAAAAGTCTTGTCGCGTCCAAAATGTCCCATGAGTCCTCCATGAGCCTCTTGCAAAAGTAACAAACGAAGAGAGGACTCGGGAATGCATAGTTTGTTAGCTCTCATTAGATAACCATTTTTGATATAATATCGCTCCCAAGATGTATTCGTCACACACTTAGCATAGGGAGTAGCAAAAGTAACATCGTGCTCATACAAGTCTTTGATATGTTCAAATCCAACTACATTCAATTCAAATTGAGTAACTAACATGCATTTGCGGGAAAGAGCATCCGCCACAACATTTTCTTTGCCCTTAATGTACTTGATCACATAAGGGAAAGATTCAATAAATTCACTCCATTTAGCATGCCGTTTATTCAACTTGGTTTGACCCTTAAGGTACTTAAGTGTCTCGTGATCGGTATGTATGACAAATTCATGTGGGCGAAGATAATGCTCCCAAACATGCAACACATGCACTAAAGCTTGTCATATATGGGATAGTCAAGTTGAGCACCGGAAAGTTTTTCACTAAAATATGCAATGGGTTACCTTTCTTGCATCAAAACTCCACCAATTCCATTACCACTAGCATCGCAATGAACCTCAAAAGTTTTGTCAAAATTAGGCAAAGCAAGAACCGGAGCATGTGTAAGCAAAGATTTGAGCTCATCAAATGCGGTAGATTGCAAAGGTCCCCAAACAAAGGGTGCATTTTTCTTACTCAAGGCATGCAATGGTGCGGCAATAGTGCTAAAGTCTTTCACAAAGCGACGATAAAAACCCGCAAGACCAAGGAAACTACACACTTGTTGCAAATTAGTGGGTTGTGGCCAAGTTTTAATTGCTTCAATTTTAGACTCATCAACATGAACACCCTTTGAAGAAACAACGAAACCCAAGAAAACAAGCATGTCAACACCAAAAGTGCATTTTCTCCATATTGGCATAAAGACGTTCTTTTCGAAGAGTTTGCAAAACGGCCCTAAGTTGATTTACATGATCTTTGATGGATTTGCTAAACACAAGTATGTCGTCAAAGTAGACCACAACAAACACTCCAATGTATGGGCGAAGCACAAAATGCATAACATGCATGAAAGTACCGGGAGCTTCCGATAAACCCATAGGCATAACTAACCACTCGTACAAGCCAAATTTGGTTTTGAAAGCGGTTTTCCATTCATCACCTTCTTGAATTCGAATTTGGTAATAGCCACTTTTAAGATCAATTTTTGAGATAGTGGCTCCGCTAAGCTCATCAAGCATATCATCGAGGCGTGGTATGGGATGCCTATACCGAACAGTGATAGCATTGATGGGTCTACAATTGGAACACCTGCGAAAACTACCGTCTTTCTTAGGCACAAGAATAACCGGAACGACACAAGGGCTTAAGCTTTCACGTACATGGCCGTTGTCGATGAGTTGTTGTACTTGCCGTTGGATCTCCTTAGTTTCTTTGGGGTTGGCGCGGTATGGAGCCTTGTTCGGAAGAGGTGCGCCGGGATGAGGTCGATCCAGTGTTCGATGCCACGAATAGGAGGAAGACCTGGAGGTAGCTCATCGGAAAGACATCTGCGAATTCCTGGAACAAGTTAGAGAACAGTAGAGGAATAGGGTTAGAAGGTTAGTCCTTGCCACCTCATCTTTGCACACTAGGACGTAGTGTATGCCACTCGATGGGTTCTCACACACTTCTCTCATCTCACTATTGGTGGCTAGGAGGACTAAGTTCTTCTATCTTGGCGAAGAGTCACTCATTTTTGGCTTGTGGCGCTCACTTTCTTTGTGGTGGTTCACTTTCTCACTAGTCCCTCCATGATGGGTGGATGCTTGCTTGTTGGCGATCACTTGGCTTGGTGACATAGGTCGTAGCACGTACTCCTTGCCCTACATCTTGAAGCTATAGTGGTTTGTTCTTCTGTTGTGGATGACGCCGCGGTCGAATTGCCAAGGTCTCCCTAAGAGGAGATGACATACGGACATAGGAACCACATCACACTCCAAGGTGTCCTCGTAAGCGCCGTTCTTGAAGGAAACTTGTACGGTGTGCTCCACTTGAATGGTGCCGGAGTCGCTAAGCCATTGGACCTTGTAGGGACGAGGATGCTTCTTGTTGACCAATTGTAGCTTGGAACATAGCTCTTCACTTGCCAAATTGTGGCAACTTCCTCCGTCGATGATGACCTTCACGGAACACCCGTTGATGCCAGCCTTGGTGTGGAAGATGTGGCAACGTTGGTCTTCTTCTTGGTGGTGTTGAAGCGTCAAGACCTTGGAGACCACGAGAGAGGGACTTGAATCGTTGTCACAAAAGACCTTGATCATCTTCATCTTCATTTACGCGCCGGTGCATGGCCACGTGCTCAAGGGCTTCCATTTCTTCGCTCCTCATGGAGTCGTATGTGCCATCATCGTTGAAAATCATTGTGCGCTTGCTGGTGCATTGGAAGGACTTGTGTCCTCGGCCACCACATGTGAAGCACTTGATAGAACTTGTCTTGACGGGATCATCCGGTGGCGCCGAAGATGAGGGAGTTTTGGATTTGTAGTTGCTTGCCGGAGGACGAGTCGAGGAAGGCGGAACTTGCTTGGAACCTGACTTGTCGCCGGTACTTGGTGATGCTCTAGTGGAGGTAGGAGGTGCCGAAGTCGTGGGAGCTTGAGTGTAGGATCCGTAGGTCTTGGAAGAGTACTTGGCGTATTTGAAGTCATCTTGTACTTGTCGCACGTCCTTGGTCGCTTGATGAACTAGCTTGAGAAGGTTGGAAGTCGGCAATCCGCTTGATGGGGTGGCTGAGGCCGTTCAAGAACGTGACATAGTTTGTTCGTCATCTTCCTTGACGTTGGCTCTTATCATGGCAATCTTTATTTCTTGGTATTATTCTTCCACCGTCTTCGTGTCTTGCTTGAGAAGTTGCAACTTCTTGAAAAGATCACGGGTGTAGTCTGTAGGCACAAAGCGAGCTCTCATGGCATCCTTCATTTGCGTCCAAGTTGTGATGGGTGGTTCGCCTCGCGCTTGTCGTCGCTCGATCACTTGTTCCCACCAAATGAGGACGTAGTCTTGAAACTCGAGTGAGGCCATGGCGATCTTCTTTTCCTCATTGTAGTTGTGAAGACGGAATATCTTGTCCACCTTCAATGCCCATGAGAGATATTCTTTGGGATCATTGCTTCCAGAGAACTTGGGCATGGTGAACTTGAGCTTGCCGTAGCAGAGTTCTTCATCCTAGTGGCGGTTTTGATGTCGCTCTTGCCGTGGAGGAAGGTCCTCAAATGCTCGTTCCTCTTGATGTCGCTCTTGGCGTGGAAGAGGGTCTTCAAGGACTTGTTCCACTTGGTGTCGCTCTTGACGTGGAGGAGGATGAGGCATATGCGCTTAGTTTCGCCTTTCTTGTTGCTCTTCGCGTCGGGCGGCTTCTTGTCGTGCTTGTCGGAGTGCTTCTTGTTCACGCACTTGGCGGTTGCGCTCGTCGACAGCTCTAGTGGCCTTGCGGAGAGTGCGTTGCTTCGAGTGCTTGTGCTTCACGGTGCTCTTGTGCTTGTCGGATTGCATCACCGTCTTGAGGTTCTTGACGTTTCACTTGTGGAGGTTGCTCTTGGTCCTCAGCATCTTGTGCTTGGCGTCTCGCCCTTTCACGTGCTCGAACTCGGTCTTGCAATCCATTGCCATGGAATGGATTTTCTTGAGCTTGGCGATCTTGAGTGTAGTCGCGTCGAGGAAACGGAGCTCGAGGAGGACTCACATCTGAAGAAGAGTATGCCGACAAGTGGCGACTTGAGTGGCGACGCCGTCTTGGTGAAGAAGTTAAGGAAGACACGCGGCTCACGATCATGGTGCGGAATTCTTCCATTTGTTTGACGAGCTTGGCGTCTAGGTAGTCGCGGTTCCTTGCTTCCGATTGACGAAGGTCGGTGGCGAGTTGCTCAATGCGATCACCCAAAGCTTCACTTTCTTGATGGAGAGCTCGTTGGGCGACGAAGAAGTGCTTGTTGGTGACGTAGTCCCGTTCATCGTCTTGACCCTCGAAGAGTGGGTTCGCCGAAGTAGTTGGCCTATCCATCATAACCAAGTGGAGGTGAGTAGGAAAATGAGAGAACAATACCAAGTTACCGTTTCCAAAGATTGTGGATGTATCAAGTGTCGCTCAATGTAATGCTACAACAATAGAATTGGTACCGGGTTTGTTTCTCACACCTACACAAGTAAAGCTTATGGAAGAGCTTGGTTAGGATGAGTGGCACAAAATTTCAAGCAAATGTTAGCCAAGATATCGATAAGGTTGAGAAGGTTCACAAAATTGCAAGTAAAGCAAATAGATCAAACCCAAGAATATCACTAGGAATACACACACGAAAGATAGATGGGATCCGCACAACCAAGGAGTGGGCTCAAGATGTGTGACCACGGAAAATGCTCTTGTTGTACGAATGCAAGAGAGACACTAGCTCGATTGCTCAAATGGGCTAGATACGCTTGTGCACCAACCTATGAGAGAAACGTGTTGTCTTTAATCCCAAATATGCTAAGTATGTAGTGACCAAGATGATGTAGCGATGCAAAATGGCTCGATGCTATTGCTTACAAGCTCTTTCTTTTCTCCTCTTCTGCTTAAAAGCTTTTTTTTTTACTATGCTTGATGCTCGAGCCAAGTATGATATGAGACAAGTATGTGAGATATGCACGGGAGAGACTTATGGCACAAAAGATGATAGCAAGATGATTTGCATGCTAAATGTAGCTATGCGGAGTGAGCGTATCACTAAGGTGCACAAAGAGCGTGCCCGGCAATTCTCAACTCGCTAGTCTCAATAGGTAAGTGACGTAAAATGGCTCGGGTTACCAAAGCAATGGTAAGGAAATGTACTATGTGTCGTCGAAGTTACCGTCCTTGCTTACGGTTGGTATGAGGATGAAGTGCTCGTTGTCGATGTCGAGGTCGATGCGATGATGAAGAGCGGTGTCGTCGATGTCAAACCGTTCCCAAGTAGCCGAAACACCTTAGGAAACGGAAACTGCAACTCAAAATTGGTCAATTGCGGAAGGTGGGTGCTTTTATGGTGAAAATTTTGATGGAGGCAAATGGTGGTGGTAATGATATATGTGGATGGGGGATGTAAGAGCTACAAAACAAGCTAAAGAACACAAAAAACGGACTTGGGAGGTGAAGGTTATGGCCAAAATGGTGTTGTAGTTGGGCTGATTCGGGGGAGGGGGGGGGGGTGCGGGTGCCCGGGGGTGGGAGGTGCGGGTGCCCGGGGTGGTCAGGGCAAACAGCCCGGGGGTGCGGGTTGTGGGTAATGGCCAAATTCGGTGGATTTCGTGGTGGGAAGGGTGGGGATGAAGGTGTAGGGGCTAGATCCACTTGCCAAACAACAAATCCATGGACCAAAACAACCAAATCTCACAAGATCCAACAAATTGCAAGAAAATTTTTTGGGGCTATTTTTGTGGGGATTTTCGAATTAGGACGAAAAAATAACAAAATCAAGCTAGCAAACCCGGGGGGGGGGGGTAGGGACTCCAAGATGTGAATCAACCTTGATCATGATACCAAGATGTTGTAGGGTGAAACCCTAGAGGGGATCTTTTCACACTTGGAAGGGGAAAAAGTGATGAACACACAAGAACACAAGGGGGAAATCACTCAAACAAACCCAAATCACACATCCACTAGAGTAGCATACATGAGATCCACAAGCATACAAGAACAATTCAAGGAAAATAACCCTAGACTAGGCATTTTTTCTCAAACTAAGTTTTTACTGCTAACCATAGTTCTTCAGGCTACAAACCTGGTAGGTTTTAGTAGTTTGAAACTGTATAATGTAATTCTATGGCGCCTTTTATTGTTATTATATTGTTGTTATAATTACAGTACTGCCGTTCCATAATGACAATGTCATATGTACTATTCAGCAGTTTATGATGCGTCCTTAGCCATTTTTAAGTCACATGTTCTACACTTGTATATTCTTATTATTTGAGAAATTGACAGATCATTGATTTTCTGGATATGCAGAAAAGTTCTGTACTGTGCAAGCGACTAATGGAGAAGGCGCTTGATCCTCCGGTTCTGTTAACGATGACCCCTGATGAACTAAAGGTCTAATCATCTTATTTTCATTTTGGTCTTCACAGTGACCACTTTCCATCTCTTCACATTAGTGGTTAGATTAGTTTTTGTGGTGCGTTAGTACTCTTATAATCTAGTCGATATGACATGGAGACTGAAATGGTTCTGTTTAGTTGAAAGCATTTAACTATTAAATCTGAACAGGGGCATGTACTGGACTGATGTGGTTCAAGCACTTGCATTAGTAAATATCAGAAGTCCTTAATATTTCATAAGTTAGTCTAAAATTTATTCGAGCAATGTTTAGAAAAAATTGAAGAGCTTCAGACATTACTATTTCTGGGAATTTATTTTCTTTGTTTCCCCTTACTAATTGAGTTTTCAACCTCAAATTGTGAAGGATACTAGTCAGTTGCACTTGCACAATTGTCCAGAATTGCAGCTAGCGAGTGTTTCAGACTAGATATGTCCCCTCTTTTCTGAAACCACCTGTTGAGCTGTCAGGCCCAGCCTTGATCCTCCCCTGTTTCCAGCGTGCCAGAAGTGTTCCAGTTCATCGATCGTCAATCTAACGGCTCACCTGCCTCCGTACCGGTTCGCCAGCTGTAACGATCTCCAAGCGTTCATTGTTGATCAAATGGTCGCGATGGGTTCCTGTAGCTTTTCCGACAAGCCATGTGCTCCGCTCGCTTTCTGTTCTTCTTTTCATTCGTGTAATGGCTATAAAGCCACCCATTTCCCTCATTCGAAGGCATGTAAAAGAATTATTGGGTGTAAACCCTAGCCGCCGGTGGCGTGCTAACTACTTTCCCCCTCTCTCTGCAATGAAAACCCTAGCTCGATTTGCTCAATTCCTGCCTTAGTTCTGCTAGTTCGTGTTAAAATTCAGTAGTTTGGGACTCTGGTCCTGACAATTGGTATCAGAGGCCAGTCTTTCCTCGGCGGCGGTAGATGATTGGGGCAGCGTAGAGGTTTGCTTCTGCTGTAAAATCCCTCTTCGAGCTCCGATCGGGCGGCGGAGGCAGCAGGCGGCGGCCGGAGTGGCAGCGTTCGGGTACAGTCGGAGGAACAGTCTGGTTGCCCGGGAGTAATTCTCTGGCGGTAAAATTCCAGCTCCTGTGATCTGACCGTGTACCAGTGGAGGCGGGCGTCGGCGGCGGCGTCGGGGGCGGTGACAAGCAATCCCACCCACCCAACCCTCTATGGTGGTGATCGCAGACGGTAAAATCATGACGGGCCATGCTGATTCAGGGTCCACCGCAGAACTGCAGCTCGAATCCCTCGAGTTGGACATCAAGACACTGCAGCGGGACCGAGAAGAGGATCGCAAGGAGTTCCAGCAGTTTCAGGCGACAGTTAACAGAAATTTTGCTACGATGCAGAAGAATTTTGATAGATCCAAGACAACTTCCGACGCTTGCTGTTAGATCCTGAACCAGCTCAAGAAGAGGGTGTGGAAGGACAGGGCAGTGTGCAAATGAAGGACAACCAGATCAATTCTCCGCGAGTGGCTCCTGGTCGACCAAAGCAACTGCAAGTACCTACTCCTGTGGCAATGCCTGAAAAAGGAGCACCTTTGCCAATTGGTACAGCTGTTCTGCGAGATCAAACTGCTAAGGAACTGAACATGGATGGGACTCCTAAAGTTCCTTACAGACATCCAAACTATGGACAAAACAAGGAAAAAGAACACTTTCAGAGAGATATAGTTCAGTTAGAGGAAGTGCAAGAAGATGATGGGGCTGAACATTATTACAGAAAAGGGAATGTTCGTACTGTCAAGCCTGCTAAATTAAACATCTCTGAGTTTGAGGGACAAGATCCTGAATCATGGATTCAGAATTTGGAGCAATATTTTGCTGCTGCAAGAACTCCAATTGAGCATAGGATTGAAGTGGCCATTTCTTACCTTAAGGGCCCTGCAATTCAGTGGTGGAGGGGTACTGGATATGCCTCTAGTAATGTTCCATGGCATAAGTTCTGCTCATGTCTGTCTGACAGGTTTTCTCTGGATTCAGCTTGTGACATTGTGAGCTCTTTCCATGCAGTTCAGCAGACAACTACAGTCTCTGCTTATGTAGAGCAATTTGAACAGCTAATGAATGTTATGAGAAGGGAAAATCCTGCAATTCCAGATGATTATTATGTTTCTAGTTTTGTGTCAGGGTTGAGCACCTATATTAAGAGCCATGTGGAATGTTTCAGGCCCAAGGACATGCAAACTGCAGTATGGTATGCTAGGAGAATGGAAAAGTCCCAGTCCCCAAATATGGTTGTGCAAACCAAACCATATGTTCCTCAACCAAGAAGACAAGTCCTATTTGAACAACCCAAGCAAGCACCCACAACTACAGTTCCTAATAGAAATACTGTGATTCAGCAGGCTAAGCAGAATCAGGTCTGCTACAAGTGTAGAGAACCATGGGTGCCTGGCCATAGACAGGTCTGTAAGATGAGTCAGAAAGCACAAATTCAGGCATTGCAGGCTCAGGGCAGTGACAATGTTGAAACAATTTATGTGACTGACTTTGAGGATCCTGACTTGGAGAATTCTGAACCCCTTCCTGAAGAAACAGTGTTGCAGGTGTCAATGCATGCTGCCATGGGCATTGGAGCTGCTAAAAACACTTTTATTTTGACAGTCAAGGTGGGCAACACTACTGCTACTGCCCTAGTAGACAGTGGTAGCACCTCTACATTTGTTTCTCCTGAGATGGCTGCTAAATTGCCTGTTGCAGCTACTCCTAATCCCAAGATAAAAGTGGTGGTTGCAAGTGGAGGAGTGTTGTGGAGTGAATTTATAGTTAAGGACTGCCCTTATGAAATTCAGGGCCACAAGTTTTCTGATGCTTTTAGGGTATTAAAATTAAAAGGATATGATATGATTTTAGGGGTGGATTGGTTGAAAAAGTACATCCCCATTCAAATGGATTTCATAAAAATGGAAATGAGAGTTTCAGCAAAAAGTGGCCAGTTTATTTCTTTTGTGGATGAGACTATACCATTGGCTGATATAACTGAAGCTACTGAAAATCCTGATAAGTTAATGGAGCAAGCTGTCTGTGGTTTCTTTCTGTTTACTTCTTCTGGGTGTGAAGTAGTGGCTGCAGCCCAGGAAATTCCTTCAGAGTTGTTGCCTTTACTGGAGGATTATGAAAAGGTCTTTCAGGAACCTCAAGGACTGCCACCTAGCAAACCTTGTGACCACAGAATTCCACTGATTGAGGGAGCTAAAGTGGTTAATCAGAGGCCCTATAGAGTTCCTCATCATCAGAAGGAAATCTTGGAGAAAATCATATTGGAACTGTTGAAAAAGGGCATAATAAGGCCTAGCACCAGTCCCTTTTCTTCCCCAGTGTTGTTGGTCAAGAAAAAAGATGGGTCCTGGAGGCTGTGCACAGACTACAGAAAACTGAATGCAATCACTGTGAAAAACAAACATCCAATACCAGTAATTGAGGATCTGTTGGATCAACTAAAAGAAGCTAAGTATTTCTCTAAAATTGATCTGAGAAATGGGTATCACCAGATCAGAATGGCTGAGGAGGATATTTATAAAACAACATTTTCCACTCATATGGGCTTGTTTGAGTATTTAGTAATGTCCTTTGGACTTACTAATGGGCCTCCTTCTTTTCAAGCATTAATGAATTTGTTGTTTGGTCTCTTGAAGTTTGTAGTGGTGTTCTTTGATAATATATTGGTGTTCAGTTTTTCTTTGGAAGAGCACAAAGTTCATCTGGCACAAGTATTTGATATTCTGCAAGCTAACAAGTTATATGCTAGAATGGAGAAGTGTTCTTTTGGCCAACAGGAAGTTGAATATTTGGGCCACATAATCAGCTCAGAGGGAGTATCTACTGACCCTTCAAAAATCAGAGCTATCCAGGAGTGGCCCACTCCCACTACTGTCACTGAACTGAGAAGTTTTTTGGGGTTAAGTGGCTACTACAAGAGATTTATTCAAGGGTATGGCATAATTTGTAGGCCTCTCTTTGATTGCTTAAAGAAGGATTCTTTCTCTTGGAATGATAAGCAAACAGAAGCCTTCATAGCTCTGAAACAGAAACTGACTAATGCACCTGTCCTGGCACTACCTGATTTCACTAAGCCCTTTATACTAGAAGCTGATGCTTGTGGCTATGGTCTAGGAGCTGTGCTGATGCAGGAAGGGAGGCCCATTTCTTATTTCAGCAAGAGTATTGGTCCTAAGGCAGCTGCTATGTCCACTTATGATAAAGAGGCCCTTGCCATAATTGAAGCAATGAAGAAATGGAGGCACTATTTCTTGGCATCTGCCCTGGTTATCAGAACTGACCAAGAAAGTCTGAAATACATTCAGGAGCAGAAGATCACTGAAGGGATTCAACACAAATTACTGTTGAAGTTGTTAGGATACAATTTCACTGTTGAATATAAAAAAGGGAAGGAGAACAGAGTTGCTGATGCTCTTTCAAGAGTGAAGTATGTGGTATCTGCTCTCACTGCTAGTGCTGCTACTCCAACTTGGGTACAAGAAGTGGTAAATAGCTATAGTCAGGATAGCAGAGTAAAGGAACTGATTGCTGAATGTACTGTAGCTGCTCCTGGCACTACTGCTTACTCTTACAAAAATGGCATCCTGAGATTTAACAACAAAGTGGTTGTGGGAACAGCTACATCCCTGAGGCAGGATATTCTTAAGACTTTTCACAATTCTGAGTTAGGTGGTCACTCAGGGGAGAGAGCTACATACCACAGGGTGAAATTGGTATTTCATTGGCAGGGAATGAAACAGGATGTTATTGCTTTTGTTAAAGCTTGCCCTGTCTGCCAGTTGAACAAAGCAGAACACTCTCCTTACCCTGCCCTCCTAGAACCCTTGCCTGTACCTGACTTTGCTTGGGCCCACATAAGCATGGATTTTGTGGAGGGATTGCCAACTTCTGAGCACAAGAATTTAATTATGGTGGTGGTTGATAGGTTTACAAAATATTCTCATTTTGTAGCTATGCAGCACCCTATAACAGTGCAAACAGTGGCTAGAGCTTTCTCTGATAATATCTTTAAATTGCATGGCATGCCCTTGGTCATAGTAAGTGACAGGAACAGGATCTTTACTAGTCACTTGTGGCAGCAGCTATTCAAATCACTGAAGATCAAGTTGCACATGAGCACTAGTTACCATCCCCAATCTGATGGCCAGACTGAAAGGGTGAACCAGTGTCTTGAGAATTATTTGAGATGCATGTGTTTTCAGCAACCAAGGAAATGGCATAGTTGGCTAGCTTTAGCTGAGTGGTGGTACAACACTTCATTCCATGCTGCTTTGCAAATGACACCATTCCAAGCCCTCTATGGCTTTCCACCCCCAATGGTGGCAGAATCAGCTCTGCCAGATTCTATTTGTGAAGATAGTGACAACTTGCTTCAGGACAGGGAAGTGGCATTGGAGATAATTAAACATAATCTCCTGAAAGCACAAGAGAGGATGAAGTATTATGCTGATAAGAAGAGAAAAGAAAGGGAATTCTCTGTGGGAGACATGGTTTATCTCAAGCTGCAACCGTACAGGCATACTTCACTGAGTTTACACAGGCATCTGAAGCTTCACTCCAAATTTTATGGCCCCTTTAGAGTGTTGGAGAGAATTGGTCATCATGCATACAAGCTACTATTACCAGAGGGTTGTATGCTGCACAACACCTTCCATGTCAGTCAATTGAAGAAGCATATTGGCCCTACTGTTGTGCCCTCTCGTCACCTCCCACTTGTTGGTCCTGATGGTGTTATTAAGGTGGAACCGGAAGCGATATTGGAAAGGAAACTCATTCCTCGTCCTCAAGGCAAGATCAGCATTCCAGTGGTCAGATGGTTGGTGAAGTGGGTGAATCTGCCTGTGGAAGAGGCAAAATGGGAGGATTCGGCTTTCATTCAGAAGGTTTTTCCTTCTTTTCGTGCTTGAGGGCAAGCACGAGCTCAACCGCGGGGTATTGTCAGGCCCAGCCTTGATCCTCCCCTGTTTCCAGCGTGCCAGAAGTGTTCCAGTTCGTCGATCGTCAATCTAACGGCTCACCTGCCTCCGTACCGGTTCGCCAGCTGTAACGATCTCCAAGCGTTCATTGTTGATCAAACGGTCGCGATGGGTTCCTGTAGCTTTTCCGACAAGCCATGTGCTCCGCTCGCTTTCTGTTCTTCTTTTCATTCGTGTAATGGCTATAAAGCCACCCATTTCCCTCATTCGAAGGCATGTAAAAGAATTATTGGGTGTAAACCCTAGCCGCCGGTGGCGTGCTAACTACTTTCCCCTTCTCTCTGCAATGAAAACCCTAGCTCGATTTGCTCAATTCCTGCCTTAGTTCTGCTAGTTCGTGTTAAAATTCAGTAGTTTGGGACTCTGGTCCTGACATGAGCCAGGAGACCACTTCGATAAATTCTTGCTGTCATTATAATTTTCTCTTGATTCAGTTTGATTACTTCCTTTTGAGTGTGTATTTTCTCTAAATTCTAGAATTACTCGCTTTCTAATCATTTCAGGCTGGGTTGACACCAGCAGAGATAGCGTCTGAATCAGAAGAATCAAGGCAGCTGCAGGTATTATACATCATATGCATTAAGTTCACAATCTGCCAGGGCCAGATAATGAAGAATATCCAGTACAGTAACCGAGTTTTCAGCCAAAGTTTAATTTGTGTTTCTGTTTGTTTTAACTAGATGACTGAGGCCCGGTGTAGAAGATGCACAGAAAAGAAAGTAGGCATACTTGATATCATTCATGCCAGCCGTGGAGATCGCTATCAGGTATTTCCGTGTTCTTTTTCTGCGTTTATGAAGCGCTTACTCTATTTTTATTCCTGGTTGTATGCTGTGGTGCTTTCCACATTACTTGTGCCATCTGGTCGTTTTAATTTAAATCAAATACTATTTGCTTTTAGGGATGATTAATGTTCTTGTTGTAAGGTGGGTTCAAAGGGTTTTAAGAATCACTAGAACAATGCCCGTGCGTTGCAATGGGATATAAATATTCTAGTACGTTAGCTTGTGATTTACGTGTCAATAATAATGCGATTGTGTAAATAAATGTTCATCAAATTCTGCCCGGGAATTACCTTATATTTTGATTAGAAGTTTGGTAAGTAAATTAAAGTGGAATTAGTCCAGAAGGTAAGTAAATTAAGGTGATTGATTATCATGTACATGGAAGGTTGGACGAAGGGGTGGTGGGAAGAAAGGTGAAATGAGAACCTTACATTCTTTTTAAGTAGTAGAGATAATGTGCTGTTATGCACCTCAAAAGAATCCCCAAGATTCATACATGTGTAACATATTTTCACTGAATAGACAAATTGATGCGCAACTCGTGCCACAATCACTGCAGTTGAGGCTTGAGGTTATGATTCCTAGCTATTAGGAGTCTATCCTCCTTTTGAATGCTTGCTTGATTGATGCAACTCTGGGCTTTCAAATCTCCATTTGCATGTGCTGAGTTGCACCCACCTGTTTGTTGTTATAGTCTTTGCTAATTGAATTGTTTCATGTTCTTTGTTGCAAACATAGAATTTTGTTCCCTTATATTTAGGAATTAGAGACTTCCCTAAAGCTCAATTGTTGCAAAGGATATTGCAAAGGGTATTGCTCACAAAGGTAATGTCAAGGGAAGGCAAAGTTTGTGACGGAATGGATACCTTCGTCACACTTAGGCCCCATTTAGAAGCTTGCCGGCTCCCAACTTCACCGGCTCCGCGCGAGGAGCCGGCCTGAATGCCGCAGCTCCAAGAAGTCCGCTTCGCGAAGCCATCCCTCCTTGCGTGCAATTTCGTGGAGCCGTGGAAGCGTAGCTTCTCCAAATGACGAAGCCGGAGTTGGTTGAATTTACAGGAGAATGCCATTCCGAAGTGGCCTGGGTACAATTTCGATCTGAAGAAGCCCTCTCGAGCGAACCAGCGACCGCGCGACCCCATAGTCAGACCAGCCCGCGCCTTTCCTCTCTGGCCCATGCCGACGGCGCGGTGCTGCTGCCGAACACTTCGCAGCTCCCGTGTGAACCTGGTTAGCGGCTGGCTGGCTGGCCAAGAAGCTGGCTAGTTTGGGAAGCCAGAGAGCTTCTGAACGGGGCCTTAACCTTTCATGAAGTCGGGGATGACCAGCTTTGCTTCCGGTTGAAGGTGTCAAAGGATGAACTGGTTGTTGGCGATGATGTACTTGGTGGTTATTGATGTAGATGGTTGGAAATGGTCACTCCGGTGATGCATGAGTGATGAAGCGATGACTCGATCACGATGGTTGGTGGAGGTGTACGGTGTCGATGAAGTTCCTCCAAAATTTTCTCGGCCAAACAAGACCAAGAACACTCAAATAGGAGTCCGTAGTGAAAGTTATGGCCAAAACGGTGAAGATGCTGAAATTTCTAGCGCGCTCTCTGGAAATTCCAAAAGTTCCGGGGTAGGGGGTGGAAGTTCCAGATTGTCCGGAAGTTCTGGTCTTTGATAGGGTAAAGGATAAAAAAGGGCCATAGGAATGCAATGGAAGGCCGATCAACAAGTTTTGCAAGAGATCCATGGATCAAAACCAAGCAAATCACAAGAAATTGGGTATGGCTATTTTTGGGTGGGGATTTTTCTAATTAGGCAAGAACGAAACAAAAATAGGCTAGAATAGTATGTGTGTGTGTGTGTGGGGGGGGGGGGGGTGCTCCAAATCATGGCAACCTTGCTCATGATACCAAATGATGTAGGGCAGACCTTAGGGTGGCTCGATCTTCATGAATTGGAGGTGGATTTGAGGAAGGACGTGAAGAACACGAGGGAAAACGAGCGGAATCACAAGGGAAAGAAGCACAAATCAACACACATGTTGCAACACAAGATACATTAGGATAAATACTTGATTCAAATCATCCACTAGAGAGAGATGGAACAAGTGTTAGAATAAATCCGAGGCATACCGTCGATCATCCGAGGACCAAGCAATCACACGAGCACGACACCGAGATTTGTTAACGAGGTTCACCATCATGGCTACATCCCCGGGGCTTGACTATAGGCGCTCCTCCCCATGACACCGCTACAATACCGCACCTCCGGCCGCCTGGGCGCCCTATTATGTTGGCATAGGTTACATCGTGTGTCTACCCCTGCTATATATGAGAGGCCTAGGATACAAGTGTCCTACTTGGACACGACTGTTAGGGAGTATTATTATTGGTCTAGGAGTCCTTATTAGTCTATGTTTAGTTTCCTTGCACCTCAAGTCATGTGTAATATATATGCCCCTTGGGCCTTCAATAAAGATAAGTTGCTTTCCTAACATGGTATTAGAGCCTAGGTTTAGGACCCCTCGGGACGCAGCAACTCGTTCTCACGATCGATTTTTTTCGGTCTCCACCTCCCTTCGATCGAACAGATCGATTCTTGTCTCATTGCTGGCGTGCTTGTTCCAGTCCGCCTCTGATCGGCGGCAACACGTCCACGGATAGGTCAGGCCTGGTCCGCGGATGCCCGATGGAAGATCTCCCAGGCCGGGCCTGTTCAAGCCGACACTTGTGCGTGCTGCTGCTGTAGCTCCCTGGGTAGCCTCCAGATCGAAGCTCGACAGCAAGCATTGACTCAAATCTTCAGATCGATGACCAGCGATTGCTGCCTCCCCGTATTGCGCACGCTGCTCTCCACCACCACTAGCTCTGCTGCTGCTCGCCTGCGGTGCATCTCTGCTCTTTTGATGCCGCTCCACGCGTCTCTCTGCCCACCGCTCGCTTGATCTGGGCTCCCGTGACTCTTCCAGCCGGCTCTTTGTACCTACTTGCATGCTGCTGCTTTGCCGCTTCTCTTCGCTAGATTGTTAGCTTGTGTGCTGCATCTCGTGCTCCCCATGGTTGTTTGGTACTGCTAGCGTGCTACTACCTCTCTGCTCGCTTGCTACTTCGCTGCTACTCTGCTGTTTTGGCCTCGCTTCCATGATTTTCTTCCGCTGCTATCGCATCTACTCTAGTATGTGTTCCCAACTTCCTAATTTTCTATAATTTTCGCTGCATCCACCAAATCCGTTGATATTTTTGTGTTTTCTCATGTCATGTGAGTCCACCAAACTTTTATCCGTCAGCCTTTTTCTGGTCATTGTCCTCTCAATAGAATTTCTGTGGCCTCCCTTTGCATTGTTGATCTAAGCCTATTCTCTTGCCGTCGAGCTTCTTCGCCGCCGGTTTTCATGGGCCATGATTGTTTAAGCAATGCTTATTCTCTTGATGTGCCATCTTCTTTTGACAACCCATCTTCTATTGTAGTATCTTCTATTGATGCGGTGTCTTCCTCTAATGTGCCATCTCTTCGTTATCCCCTTTGGCGACTCGACAAGTTTTGAAGACTCTTCATGCTACGACGACACTCTCAAGACGCGGATTTGGATTATCATTTTTTTAGTACTACCTCCGTTTCAGTTTACAAGTCCTACGCGTATACCTAGGTTGCCAATTTTATCACCTTAATATAAACTATATAACACAGAAATTATATCGTTTGAAAATAGAACATCTGAAGTTTATGTTGATATATTTTTTATAATATGACTTGTATTAGGTTGGTTAAATTGACGATCTAGGGGTACGCGCACGCCCTGTAAACTGAGAGAGAGGTAGTATTACACTTCTTCAAATGCAATGCTATTGTATACGCTTTGCATTTGAGGGGGGGTGTTAAGGAGTATTAGTATTGGTCTAGGAGTCCTTATTAATCTATGTTTAGTTTCCTTGCACCTCAAGTCATGTGTGTGTATATATATATATATATATATAGAGAGAGAGAGAGAGAGAGAGAGAGAGATAAGTTGCTTTCCTAACAACGACTTCATATCCTATCTACACAATACAACTACAAGTCCAACTGTAACCTACCTTGTACAATAATATTCGACATAACTCCAATAAACTCCACCTTGGAGAATATTCGTCACCACCTTGGATTCATCCATGCGTCGAACCTCCATATACATTGGACTTGAGATACAGCATGAGCATCGCTGCTACTCCCAGACTCCATGTGACTCCACCTGCAACTGTAGTTCCTTCTCGTCTTCTTCACAGTCAACACTCGAGCAAAATTAAGTTCCTCGTTACTCTACGTTGTGCTCCCAACTTCCGAAGAATCCATTCAACGCCATCACACCGATCATTGACCTGCGTGAAAATGAACAACTCACATATTGGACGCCGCATATAAGAGTTACCTGAACTCAACAACCGCCCTTTCTTGACCGTCTGTCCGAAACTTGAAGGAATTTCACCGTCGCCCTGTGTCACCCTGAGTCAAATTCGCAGTTGTCTCACACTTCTTCCGGATTGTCTCTGACATGTCCCACCGCTATAGCACTCTGCCTCCTTCTGCCTTGTCATCCGCATTTGCCATGTGCACTGAACATAACAGAATATAGGGCCATGTACTCTCTCAGTTTTTGACAATTTCAGACTCTGCGCCACTTTCTCAGATTCTCCATGGTCAACTCCTTTTCATCTTCAGGCACCGATAGACCCAGTCACCAACTTGAATTCGATACTCGTCAACACTGCTTCGGCACCCCCTGCACAATTTGTGTGACCACCAGTGCCTTGGCCTGTCGCTGTGTCCCGTGCTTACCACACGCCTCGCCGCTATTAAGCAGTCGAGCCTCCGCTGTCCTGGTCGAGTCTCCCGGGTAGCTAGCCCACACTGCCTCAACCCTCACTGCAAAGAACCACCGATCATCACCGACCGATGCCGAGTATCACGTCTCCATCAGACCATTGGTACCCAGTCCGATCCACGTTTCTCTCGCTATCCCGCTGAAATAGGCTTCGATTCTGCGATATCTTACACTGTAGCCCCTCCATCAGCACAGAGTAAAATCTTCCATTAGACTCCAGCTCCACCTTCAACATGACTCCATGTAGTTGCGCTATGCTACCCCGCGCCCCGTCGACTTCAAGCTCTCATGTGTGCACTGCCTTGAACCAACCATGCGCCATAGCCTCGTCGAAGCCGCACAAGCCCTCAGGCTTGCACTGTGTTTCCACGCCATAGAAGTCGGCCACCATCAGCATCACGTTCCTATGTCGTCGTCGCTGAAATCACCGCCGTCTTCTGCTTTGACCAACATCCATGTCAGTCCATCAGACAATCCAGTCCGACCCAGCCGAATTATTCGACTGCAACCATGCTCCACCTTGCGTCGTGTCCGCCTCAAACAACTGTGCATTGCCTTGACGCCCTGTGTTTACATGATCCTGTCACGACGCGCTCCAGACTCCTCCGAGCTTTATATGCACATCGCCATCCTCGCCACGCACCACAGACCCTCATGCTACCATCCTCGTACACAAGCATGTACAAAAGAAATAAAAGCCAAAGTCCACCACGGCCTTCCCGTGCACTTCAGTGTGAAGATCAATGAAATATCCAAAACTCCACCACCACGTGCTCCTGTAGGTTTTAGGTCAATTAGCTTTCCCTGTCTTTCCCTCCGATGGATAGCACCAGTCTTCGTTGCGTAGCTCTTTTTTTCACAAACAAATCACGTGCCCTTTGCCATCTATTTGAACAACAACGCACGCCTCGGCCAGCAGCAGCTCCCTCGACTCGCTTGCGTACAGCAGCGTCCAGCGCTTTGGCCTGCAGGCAGCGATGAGCCATCTCGTCAGCCCCACTACTGCCACCTCGCACGCGCACCAGCCCTGGCTCTTGGGCCATGCCTCGCCTGGGTCATGCCTACGCACGCCACCTGGGCATGTGGCCTTGCGATGCCACGCCTCGCCATGTGCCCTAGCCGAGTGCCGCGTGCCACTGCAGCCAATCCGTGAGCGTCGCCAACTTCGATCGACCCGGTCAAATCTAGTGGACTCCAGCTGTAGCCGATTCCGTCGAAAACTTGCGTGATCCCGTCGCCACCGCTTCAGATCGCTTCATACGCGACAATCTCCAAACGTTGCCGAGGTCCTCCTGAAATCGTGCAAACCCGCACGTTCACCATGACCATTCGCCAGTCTTCGTCGCTTCCTCTAGAACAACGATTCGCAGCCTCCTCGTAACCTTGCTCTGATACCACTTGTTAGAATAAATCTGAGGCAGACCGTCGATCATCCGAGGACCAAACAATCACACGAGCACGACACCGAGATTTGTTAACGAGGTTCACCATCATGGCTACATCCCAAGGGCTTGACTATGGGCGCTCCTCCCCATGACACCGCTACAATACGGCACCTTCGACCGCCCGGGCGCCGGCACACACCATCGGCTCCCCCCGCGTGCCTGTGCTATTATGTTGGCATAGGTTACATCGTGTGTCTACCCCCGCTATATATGAGAGGCCTAGGATACAAGTGTCCTACTTGGACACAGACTTCATATCCTATCTACACAATACAACTACAAGTCCAACTGTGACCTACCTTGTACAATAATATTCGACACAACTCTAACAACAAGCTAGGGTGCTTCCCCAAGTCCGAGGACAAGGAGAACTTGACGCTTCAACAGACTTCTCCACAAGTGGAGGTCTTGATACTCCTATGGAGTCTTCCCCTCAAGAGAAGGCCTTCTTCTCCATGAGAGGAGTTATCTCCATAATGGAGGAATCCCACAAGGCTCTAATGTCTAGTTCTACTTTGCTAGCCCTAGATTGGAGGAGGGGGAAAGGTATATATAGGTCCACCCATGAAGGGGTAAGTGGGCTGGGAAGATACATTGGCCATGGGTCACTACACACTGGCGGGGTCGGAAGCTCTGGGCATGTTCTTTTTTTCTTTTGAAATGGCAGCATTCATTAGGAGGGGGAAAGGTATATATAGGTCACTACACACTGGCGGGGTCGGAAGCTCTGGGCATGTTCTTTTTTTCTTTTGAAATGGCAGCATTCATTAGGAAGAAAAGAGTTGTTCGGTTAATTGGGGAAACCCGAGTGAAAACCAGATTGCCCAATTAATTATGGAGGACCGGGCAAAAACCATCACCACCGCTGACCGACACGCATAAGATACACCACGCACACCACTCTGACGGGGCCTCGTCGAGACAGCATATAGGCGTCATCGTCATCATCCCTCCCCCAGAAGCGTCATCGCCATCCATAAACCCTGAGCAAAAGACTCCAACTTCGCCTTAGGTGATCGTCGACCCAACCCACATTGTAGAAGCTGTGTGAGGATGCATGAAGATCTGCGCCAGAACCCGGCCACCTGCGACCAGACAACACAGCTTCGACTCTGAAGGAGAACCACGAAGAACTAGGCATGAATGGCGCTGTAGAAGATCATCGAACGAACCACCTGCTGCCCGTTATCGTAGGCCACCGGGACCCGCCACCGCAGCTTCGACTTCGCAACAACAAACCGGGCGAGGCAATCGAGCGAACACGCTGGAAAAGAGCTGACTACCTCAACCATAACCATGTCTCAAACATTGCTCCCTCATCATCGTTGCCACAGAAGCCTCGACACCAAAACCGCCGTCTTCCACTGGTCCCGCATGCCAGTACCCAGCTCCAAAGACGAAGCCCCTATGGGGGAGTACAACACCAAGGCGCCATCCTCGTTCTGATCAAACAAGATCAACGGTTGTCCCCGGAGCTGCAGCGATCCACACGGGAGGGGTATGGCAGCAAAACAGCGATGCCTACTAGAATGTAAGTGACGGCCACGACCGCCCCCATTGCTAGTCACGGCCACGACCGAGACAGGGTTTTCACCCAAGCACCCAACACCATCTCATCCGCACATCATCTCATGGCGGCGCCCACCTAGCACCACCATTGAGCCAGCTCGCAGTTGAAGAAACCCATCGTCGAAGTAGCCAACCGCACCTTGCGGAGGCCACTGACCAGCACCAGCTGCTGGATCTGCCAACCGCCGACCGAAAGCTGGATCACCGGACGCAACATGAACACCAATCCTTGTCGAGCACCATGCCAACAGGGACTAGAGAAATGTCACCCGAGGCCATGAACCACCTTGGTTCCCAGCCGTGACCAAGCCCCCACGCGCCCGCCGGAGAACGGAGAAGATCGAGCGGCCTCCGGCGCGCTCCTGCACCCTCACAGCAAAGTCGCTCCACCATGCCGCCCTAGCAGCAGCTCCTCACCGCGCAACCTCCCGGCGGCAGATCCGCGCCGCCGGACCCTTGTGCTGCACCTTTTAGTCGATATCTTTTCAGCGTTCAACAATCTGGCAACAAAGTTAATTCAATCTGACAACTAAGTAGGTAATAATATGCAAGTAAGTGATAGTAATCTAACAAGTATAGACGAAAAAAAAGTTACAGAAATAGGCCGACATGGGATCCATTTTGAAGAGCTCGCCGCGGGGAAGCTAATGACGAAATCGGATCATCAACCGGGTTAACGGTTTTGTTAGATAAAACTTTTTAAAAATGTGGATTTTAAAGAATCTTTTGCTGATGTCATGCTTATGTGTCATAGTTGCATGTAAGAGAGTGGGAGGAAACCACCGCATGGGAAGACCACCGTGTGGTGCTGCTAACTAGTGTTGTCCATCTAACAATTGGGCCTCTCGTAAAGCTACTATCTTATATATCTTATATGAGAAAATAGTTACAAATTTGGGTTAACGGTTTTGTTAGATAAAACTTTTTTAAAATTTGGATTTTAAAGAATCTTTCGCTGATGTCATGCTTATGTGTCATAGTTGCATGTAAGAGAGTGGGAGGAAACCACCGCATGGAAGACCACCGTGTGGTGCTGCTAACTAGTGTTGTCCATCTAACAATTGGGTCTCTCGTAAAGCTACTATCTTATATATCTTATATGAGAAAATAATTACAAATTTGCGTGTTAATCAAAAAAGATGTATCTAGAAAATTATCTATCCGCATTATGTGTGTTTTGGATCTCATATGAAGGATTGTGGATGTATTAGGTCCTATATAGAGATACATGTTATGTTGAACAGTGTGCATCAATTTCAATTAAGTCTATCATTGTGTGTTGGACAAACTTTCACAAAAAATGGCTGCAGATAAGATACATGTGTGCAGATTTAATTTAAGTTTTTCTGTAAATTTTATGCTGGACAGAATGCATTCCAGTTAAGCAATAACAATTGGGATATGGTCTCCGAACTAACCCCAGATAGCAATATGATAAAGCCTGAAGTTTTTGCTGCAACCGTTCTTACAACTATCAGGTCATCATGCTATCACGTAATTGTAATACATATAGTCGCAAGTATCTAACAGAATTGGAAGAGTGCACTTACATGTAAACCTTCTAATCAGTAATTAGACATAGACCAACAGGAAAGGAAACACATTCTTAAAGTGGATGATGAAATTAGAACTCAGGTACTAGATGTAACAACCATGTATGCCCACCATTGAGCTACCCAGCGATACCTTAATCAGTCATTAATCAAAAGAACCTAATTGCTTTCTAGGTGCTTTTTAGCCAACCAAGGCAATCTGGTACATGTTTTAGTTAGTCATCAAAAAGCGTATTTGCAAGTATGTTCTATATATCTAATGCATACAAGTTTTCCTTGTAACACTACATTTTTTTCAGAACCTTTCTCTCTTTGAAAGCCCATGCAAGTGTATGGGCTGGCTAGTGATTTGGTTAACCTATTGGGATTCAGTAAAATATCTTTAGTAATAACTTTTTATTATTATATTTACTTGAAAGATTTCTTTGAACATTCTAAATTTTAGAGCCGACCTGCAGATGGTTTAGTTCACAGCATTTTAAAAAGTGCAGCAGCTTTTAGGCTTAGGGGTTTGATAAAGCTTGAAATTGTCACATTTCTGCTGTAGCTGTCTCACGGACTTTGCCCAATATTTCAGGTCGAATGTATTTCCTGCGGATACACATCATTTGCGTCCAGAGATGACATCTTAAGAAATGGCTAGCGAGATCAGGCGATCAGCCAGACAAGAAGCCTGCTACTGATGAGAGCACTGAGACTTACATGGAGAGGCAGACCATAGTCTAACATGCGAAGCGGGATGAACCCTCCCTGCGCCTGCAACTAATCATGGGTCGTGATATGTAGAATGACCATTCACAAAAAAAAGGGATATGTAGGATGACATCAGTGTTAGGCGCCTACGATGTTCCGGAAAATCGAGTGCGCATCTTTCGACGTGTCAAACTCTTCCAACTGCATATTCATGACGAAAAAGGGTTTCCACCGCTTTATATTATAAAGCAACCGCACCAAGCATCCAACAACGTCATAAGTTCAAGGACAAAGAAAAGAAGCAAGTGCCATAAAAAACAAAACAAGTCTGGCTAGGGGCACAACACAACAAACCCTTAGAAATAAATGACTAGCTAATCCAGCTTAGGTGGCGGTGGAGGAGTCGAAGGTGTGAGGGATCCTGTGAAGGTCGCCAATGATCACGGCGATGTAGTCCCGACGTCGCCGCTTGCTAAGCGGTCGACAGAGCTGCAGGAAGCCACACAATTTGTATATAGCATCAATCGCATGTTGTGGAATCACATGCTCGATCACAAGTTTATTATGCACATTCCATAATGTCCATGCTAGTGCGCCTATGGCAACCCACATGGATGGGCGGATCTCATAAGGAGAACTAAGGGCCTTGTGAAATAAATGTGGGAGGTTATCGCGACACCAATTCCCGCCTACCACATCCTGGAAGCAACTCCAAAGGAAGATTGCGGCCGGACAACAGAAGATGTGGTTGGTATCCTCCAGCATGTCGCAAAGAGGGCATTGCCCATCACTAGGGCCGTTGCGTTTAAGCACCCCCATACCCGAGGGTAGGCGCCCACACACCCATTGCCAAAGGAAGCTCTGAATCTTCATTGGCAGTTTAATCTCCCAAAGGAGATTTAGCTCCTGCGGCCCTGGAGTGGCCAACAGTGCCTCATAGAGAGACTTAGTGGGAAACAAGCCACTTGGCTCGAGATGCCAAGATACGACGTCAGGCTCTAGGGAGGGGGAGTGCAGGGTGATACACTCCAACAACTCCTCCCACCGGACCTGCTCCTGAGGATCGAAGGTACGTCTGAACGTCACACATCCAAGGTCCGCCAGGGCTACCCCAACCGTGAGTTGAGGGTGGGTACATATACTATAGAGCGAGTAGAATCGCTCAGCAAAGGCCTATTGCCAGACAACGGTCCAGCCAGAATAAGGCGTTGGTGCCCGAACCAACATTAACTGAAGATCCTGTCCGAGGAACCGACAACAGTTGGGGATTGATTGCCAGAACTGGGAACCGCCTGCTATGGGGGCAAAGGCGAGTAGTTGATCATGCAAATATTTAGCGTGAATAATGTCAAGCGGTCCCCCATCTTCGGTCTCGATACGCCAACGCCACTTGGACAGGAGGGTGATGTTCATTTGTTTGGACGAATGACCCGGGGCCCCACCTGGTCTTCGGGTTTGCAGATCTCAGACCACTTAACCATGTGGTACTTCTGCTTATCTATGTGGTACTTCTGCTTATCACCCTTCCCCGCCCAGAAGAATCGGGATTGGTACTTAGCAATATCCTAATGGTGGGATTCGTGCAAACTATAGAATCCCATTAGGTACATCAATAGGCTAATCATGGAGGAGTTGATAAGTACAACCCTCGCTGCCTTCGAAAGCCACCGTCCTTGTAATGGCTCAACCCTATGCTAAACCTTGGCCATTGTAGGACGGAGGTCCTTCTCCTGGATCCGGATCGGCATGCTGGGGTAGGTTGTCGAGAAGGACCCAAGTCGACAATTAAGTCGATTAGCTATGCGGTGAGACTCCTCAACGGAATAGCCCAGCACCATTACTTCACTCTTTGCGAAGTTTATGGTCAGTCCCGACATCTCTTGAAAACATAGGAGGAGGAACTTTAGATGTGTAGTGTCCTAGTCCGAGCCTTCTACCATCATGATCGTGTCGTCGGCATATTGCAGTTGAGTTAGCCCTCCCTCGGCAATGAGGCGAGGACTGATAGAGGCGAGGGTGTCCCGATCTTTCGATGAGATGATAACTATCGATTTGGTGGAGACGACTTTGACGATCCGACTACAAACGTGCAACGACGTTGCGCCTTAGCAATCACTAAACCAACTCCGAGAGGTTATTGACCACGCAGGAGCACGATCAACCTGACCACGAAGGTCTATTCCTGCAAGCAATCGAAGAACAAGCAAGAATATGATTAAGCAATCTGAATATTGCGAATATAGATGAAGTATTGATAAAAGTGGGGTTTCATAAGCGGTCTTGGTCTGGTCGTTGGACACAAACGAAGTACACGAAGTTGCAGCGATGGCTAACTTTTAACTAAATAAAACCCAAGTCTAAACGGTGCCTTAAGGGATGTATTTATAGGAAAAAGATAGGGGATTTCGTCCACCCTTAGCAAGGTGGAACTAAAACACCTCCTAAGTCGTTTCCCCTATGATACAGACTCTAAAAATAGATTACATGGGCCAGGCCCAAAAATAAGGTAGCGCAACACCAATAATAAGCTATGGACGAAATTTATGACAAGCCATCTTGTATATTTCGTCCATCTTCTGGTATGTCATCATGGTGGCTTCAAAGTTCGGAAATCTCCACTGGAACCTCCGTTCTTGTTCTGTTCGCACACGCCTTCATCTCCGTGCTTGATCATGCTCCAATGTCCATCCTTCTTGTCTGTGCTAAGCCCTTCAATTGTAAGCAACACAAATGTATCCAAGTTAGGCAGCATCACATTCTCATGAACATTAGAAACATTACTAAAAAACGAAAGTACCTGATAATTTAACTGGCGTGCGCGGGTTCTAGTAATTGGTCCGATAGGTATAGTAGCATGGATTGTGGGTGTAACTGTGGTATCCATGTCCTCATCATCCTCCCCTTCTTGAAAACAAAGCCGTCCTCGGCGTTGCTTAGTCTGAAATGTGGCTAACAAAAGAGACAAGGTGTACATGTTGTATATGTATATGTCATCCATTTTTACTGATCTCAGTTGGGGCACGTGTGACATGGTTATACAAGAGCACCCTTCACAAGTCATGAAATATAAAGCCAATATATTATCACAAGAAGTCAAAGGCATGAAAATATTGCAACTCAGTTTGCACATATAAGTGAAGCTCTTATTCATATCAAAAGATTGACAATGCTTATTATTAAACCATCCCAACATTGATGAACCATCAGCAAGATTAGAGGTCATATCAAAATGATTAAACATTGGCACAATTATTTTCAAACGTATTTGATCCAAATTTGAGTTATTCCCTGATTCACATGGTTCTTTCGCATCAATAGTTAATTCAATGGGTTCACTCAAAATTGTTTGATCACATGGCAAAGTCAAATCATCAACAGAGTCCTCTAAAATAGCTGGTGTGATCAAAGTAGTAGGTAGCTCATGGCATGGTGCATTTAAATTGACAAGGCATTCATCATACTCATGTGGAGGTGGAAGACCGGTACCTTTGTCATTACCTTTTATGATAAACAAAGATGATGTAGGCACTCTAGGTGGCGACACGTCACATGGTGGAGGTGATGTAGTGCTCTCAACAATGCATGTTGTTGTTATAGGAGGCACAGTGGTAGAAGGAACAGTCGTCGCAACTTTTGGGATTTGCACCTTCCGTTTGTTTGTCTTCTGAGCAACATGTCTTGTTATCTGCTGTTCAGCTTTGCAAGCAAGACGAAACAAATAGTCCATAGGATAACACTGTTCATGAATTAGTATCTCCTGAATGTCGCGGTTTAATCCTTCCCAAAATCTATCCATAAAATCATCTTCAGTTTCTTCTAAATAGGAATGCAACAAGGTAGTTTGTAAATCATCATAATATTTCGTTACAGTGTCACTACCTTGTTTTAAATGTTGCAACTTTTTAATCATGTCACGAGTATAATAAACGGGGACAAATGTATGTCGCATGGCAAGTTTCAAATCATCCCAAGTAATAGGTATATAATCAGGGTGTAACCGACAATATTCACTCCACCAAACTAAAGCATAACCAGTGAAAGAACCAACCGCAACCTTAACTTTTTTACGTTCATCAAAATTATGGGAAGCAAATATATTATTTATGTCCAACTCCCATTCAATATATAAAGCAGGTCTAAAACGACCATTAAATGATGGTATAGGAACATTAACCTGATCATGTGCATTTGGATGTTTATGCACCTTTCGTGATCGTTGTGGAATTTGCAAAGGTGGTGGCGCATCTCCCGTGATCGACAAAGCCCATGAATTGACTCTAGATCCTTTAATGATTAGTAGAAACAAGAAACAAAATCCAAAAATAATATTCCTATAACTACTAGGATGTGGTGGTAAAACACTCACAGTAAAAAGCAAATATCAATGTCTTACAAGTTCTTACCATGCAGCAGGCGGTGATCGGCAACCAGCGGTGTCAAATAACTCCAAAAGTTGAGTAAAGCGATTGCCAGATGAACGTATGGATACGCGGTGTAGAAATATGTGGAGCTAGGTTGGCTTTATATATGTGGGAAAAAAAATGCTACAACCACGTCAGTTAATGCAAGCTGAAATTTTGTTTAAAGTGGTCGAGTGCTGGTCCTAAACTATACTATACTAGAGACGCGAGCCTAGGACACAGATGAATATTCACGCCGCGAGAAAATAATGAAGCAAGGGAAAACACATTCAAATAGTATGATTCTTCCCAAAGCGAACGACCAAATAATTATCTCTCTCCAAAAGCACCGTAGATTCAGGAATAAAATATGTGTGTGACACAAAGATCAATGAGACAGCCGATAAAACTTGTACGTCGTTGTTTCCCCGACGAATTCAAACTCTTGTTTTTTTTATAGAGGCACAAGTACTAGTCACGCGGCTCCACAAGAAAATGCTCCTTTTTTTTGCGGATCACTTTCCTTTTTTTTTCGCTGTAATTTCCTTTCAAAGTAACACCAATCAGATCCGCGGTCCACTTTTGTTTTCCTTAACCGCGATCACCACGTCTCCTGTAAGGAAACAACTTTTTGTTTTATTTACTCTCCAAACTCCAAACGTGTTCACTAGGATTCTCCAAAAGAAAAACAAATCTGAACTGCACGTACACCTTTCTTGGGAATCCAAACCGAATCAGCCAACTTGCAATCCTTCCTTTTGTATCTCCAACGTGATGCTCAACTCCAAGACAACAAATCAACGTGCACTTCTGTTTTTTTTTCCTTACTACTCTCTCTAATATCTCGTTGAATTATCTATAAATTTTTTTATCAGACTTTCCTTGTCAACAGGACCGAACGTGCCCTTCCAAGCAACCCAACAGCACAAAAAATCGCAGCAATTATGGCAGAATCTTTCCAAATCTCTCTCAATTTTCTCTTCTATCTTTCCTTGTTGGCAACGTCCCAAAAAGACAACCGATCTGCTATAATTCCTCCTCTTTTTCAACCGATCCAAACCTTCCAAATTTCTTACGTTGTCTCCTTCTATACTTTCGTGTGTAGTACACAAACAAATTTATGTATACTTTCCTTCCCCACTCACGGGATTTCTTTCCAAAAGAAAACAACTCACATCCTTCCTTCCTTCCTTCCTTCTTTTCTTTTTTTTCAAAGAAAATTGCCCAACAAAAACGGCCACCAACCAAACCAATTGGCACTTGCCTTTTTTTAATCTTGGGAAGCGCTAACTGCCACACGTGTGGTCTGGAGGCAGACCGCCCGGACGGAGACGTGCGGTGGTAAGCAGCATCGACCGAACGATTTTCTCAAACCGAGACGTGCGGTGGGAGGCAGCATCGATCGAACGATTTCATTCGATCGACTCCAGCTGTACCCCTCCTACTGGGCCACAAGCGGTCAAAAGCCCAACAACAAATATATAAAAAAACCGCGAGAAAACTATATAAAAGCAAAAAAAACTGTTGGTTAAAAGACACGCAATTTACCTATGTGAACTATAGGAAAAACAACAACGAAATAACAACATGTTGCCATTGTTTAAAAACAGAAATTTCGCCAAAATGACAAAGAACACATGGAATTTTTTTTCCCGAATACTTCATATTTACAAATATGTTTGCAATAGTCCAAAAAAATGTTCGTGATATATAGAGATTAGATATTACTAAAAAAACCAAATGGTTCAAAAAAGATCCTTTTTGATGCAAAAATGGCACAAAAAGAAAAAAGTTCAACCAAAATTGTCATGAGCAATGGAGGTAAAAATCGCCATGTATGTGAAAATAAAAAATGTGGCGATAAATGTAAAATTGTATGGCAAATAGAAAGGTAACTTTTCCATGGCCAATTTTTTTAAAACGTAAGAAATTGACATGGCAAAAATAAAGTAAAAATGCCATGGCAATAAAAGTAAAAATAAACATTAAAATTTTACATTTATCGTGTGTGTAAAAAACAAGAATTGCCGTGTTTTGGTATGATGAATTTGCCGTGTGTGTAAAAAACACAAAAGATTGAAAATAAAAAAAAGAATGAACAAGAAAATTGCCACGGCAGATTCCTAACAAAACTTGCCATGGCAAATTGGTATCAAGAATTGCCGTGTGTTTGAATGATGAATTTGCCATGTGTGTGTGAAAAAAACACAAAAAGTTGAAAATCAAGTATGAACAAGAAAAATGCCATGGCAGATTCGTATCAAAACTTGCCACGACGAAATTCACGCAAACTAAATTTTCCATGAAGAAGAAAAATTGCATGGCAGATTCATATTGAAACTTGCCATGGCAGAAAAAATCATGTAAACTAAATTGCCATGATTTGAGAACTAAATTTGCCATGATCAAAAAACTAAATTTGCCATGAACCAATAAACTAAAATTTGCCATGATCAGTAAAGCAAATTTGTATGAAAACTTGGCATGGCAGATTTGTATCAAGAATTGCCGTGTTTTGGTATGATGAATTTTCCGTGTGTGTAAAAAACACAAAAGATTGAAAATAAAAAAAAAGAATGAACAAGAAAATTGCCACGGCAGATTCCTAACAAAACTTGCCATGGCAAATTGGTATCAAGAATTGCTGTGTGTTTGAATGATGAATTTGCCATGTGTGTGAAAAAAACACAAAAAGTTGAAAATCAAGTATGAACAAGAAAAATGCCATGGCAGATTCGTATCAAAACTTGCCACGACGAAATTCACGCAAACTAAATTTTCCATGAAGAAGAAAAATTGCATGGCAGATTCATATTGAAACTTGCCATGGCAGAAAAAATCATGTAAACTAAATTTACCATGATAAAAAAACTAAATTTGCCATGAACCAATAAACTAAAATTTGCCATGATCAGTAAAGCAAATTTGTATGAAAACTTGGCATGGCAGATTTGTATCAAGAATTGCCGTGTTTTGGTATCATGAATTTGCCGTGTGTGTAAAAAACACAAAAGATTGAAAATAAAAAAAAGAATGAACAAGAAAATTGCCACGGCAAATTCCTAACAAAACTTGCCATGGCAAATTGGTATCAAGAATTGCCGTGTGTTTGAATGATGAATTTGCCATGTGTGTGAAAAAAACACAAAAAGTTGAAAATCAAGTACGAACAAGAAAAATGCCATGGCAGATTCGTATCAAGACTTGCCACGACGAAATTCACGCAAACTAAATTTTCCATGAAGAAGAAAAATTGCATGGCAGATTCATATTGAAACTTGCCATGGCAGAAAAAATCATGTAAACTAAATTGCCATGATTTGAGAACTAAATTTGACATGATCAAAAAACTAAATTTGCCATGAACCAATAAACTAAAATTTGCCATGATCAGTAAAGCAAATTTGTATGAAAACTTGGCATGGCAGATTTGTATCAAGAATTGCCGTGTTTTGGTATGATGAATTTGCCGTGTGTGTAAAAAACACAAAAGATTGAAAAAAAAAGAATGAACAAGAAAATTACCACGGCAGATTCCTAACAAAACTTGCCATGGAAAATTGGTATCAAGAATTGCCGTGTGTTTGAATGATGAATTTGCCATGTGTGTGAAAAAAACACAAAAAGTTGAAAATCAAGTACGAACAAGAAAAATGCCATGGCAGATTCGTATCAAGACTTGCCACGACGAAATTCAAGTAAACTAAAATTTCCATGAACAAGAAAAATTGCCATGGGAGATTCATATTGAAACTTGCCATGGCAGAAAAAATCATGTAAACTAAATTGCCATGATTTGAGAACTAAATTTGCCATGATCAAGAAACTAAATTTGCCATGAACCAATAAACTAAAATTTGCCATGATCAATAAACCAAATTTGCCCTGGTGTTGAACATATTAAGTTGCCATGTTTTTAAACATTTATAACTTTGACATGTTTTTTGAACATGGCAAAGTTGCCATGGCAAGTTTGCCATGTTTTTAGATAAAGAAAAATACCATAACAAATCACATGAAAATTTCATATAGAGCAATTGCAGTATATGGGGGATGGCAAAAAAGGATGATCAAATTTGCCATGGCAAAAATGTATATTCAAATTTGCCGTGGAAAAAATGCATATTCAAAATTGATGTGGGATTTTTATCAAAATTGCTGTGTATGTAAAAATAATAATTCTAACAGAACATGGCATCTTAAGTTCATGAGGCATGGCAAATCTAGTTTATGGGGGATGGCAAATTCTACTCTTTTTATAGCTACCATCTTTCATGTTAAGGAAATAGTTGCCATGGCAATTATAATATCAATACTACGAATTGGTGTGGTTCATCAAAATGCCATGGCTTATGAATATTCAAAAAAAAATGCTTGGCCTATGTGCACAACACAACTGGACTAGTTCTGAACTAGTTTGCCATGACCTATGTGCACGGCTGGACTACATTTGAATTACTTAACAAGTCTATCATCATGGGAAATTATCTAAAAAAATACTTAACAAGTCCCATGCTCATGGCAAAAAAGGAGCTAAATTGCCATGGCAATTTTGGTGATTGTGAACTTGTGTAAAACTTGCCATTGCAGCAACAAAAATCATCGCTATATAACATCAGAAAAAATGTGTGAAAGTGCCCATGAAACAATTGCATCTTAAGAATTCGTTGAATCGGAAAATAAAATGGTTGATTCATGGGCCAATGGCCACTACGCATACATCAGTAGCAACATGAAGAGAGGGAATATGCTCACTCGGCATTACCTGAATGTTCTAAACAGGCATCTTGTGAATGTTCTTAACAGGCATTCATGCACGACATGATCAAATAAATCACTGAGAGGGAATGACATAGGGGTTGAAAGCACTGCTCACTTTGAAAAAAAGTTTCCTGATGGGATTTAGCGGGTCGAAGCATGGAGAGGGGATGAAGTACAAGATTGAACAATTGTTGAACGCCCCCGGCTTGCTCCTTTTGCTGGTAGTGTTGCAGAATAGGAACGCAGCCACAGGGGCACGCCGAGCTGGGCCAACCTGGCACCGGGCGTGGAGACCATCGACGCGCAGAGCACCGGCGCGAGCCATCTCTGGCCATTGGGCATGGAGACCAGCGACGGCGCCTAGCATCGGCGCGAGCCATCCCTGGCCGTCAGACATGAATGTGAGCAAGGAGGAGGATAAGGAAAAAGAAGGGCACAACCGGGACTCACCGGCGAGCTGCCACAACGCTCCAACGTACGGCGGCTGCGGGGAGCCGGGGACACTGGATCTCGCCGGGATGAAGGAGGCCTCCTCGTTCACCCGCGCCTGCCCTGTTCAACGCCGCCTGGAGGATGTTGCACGCGCAGCCGCGGCCTTACCGGCCCCCCTCCCCACCCGATTTCCGCTCGCCCCCTGCACGTCGCCATCCGCGACGACGAGGTGCCCATGGATGCGCGGCCGGGACGGGCCTGGTTCTCCTGCTCGCGCGTCCGATAGGGGCCGGTGGAGCACCTCCACGCTCGGCGCGACAGGGCCAGGTGGGAGGGAAGCGCCTGCCCGGTCGGTGAGCAGGGTGTATGGCCACGGCCGGTGGTCTAAGGTGGAGCTGCGCGGGGACGGTGAGATCCACGGGAGGAAGAGAGAGAAGATGATGGAGTGGAGATCTGCAGAGTGAGCTCGAGACAGAATGGCAGAAAGTGAGCGGCGGAGTGGATAAGATAGTCGTCCGGTCATGCTTTGTTCAGCCCGGACGCCCACAAAACATGACGTGGCAACCGCTCCCGCTTTAAAAATTGCAAATCGCGATGGAGGATGATGGAATCGTTCGGGCGAAGTGTTTTCATGCCACACGTGTGGGCGTTAACATTTCCCTTAATCTTTCCTTGTGATACACACCAAACTTTCTGCAACAAAAAGATTCCTCATTAATGGCAGATTCAGCTTTCCTTTCAAACACCCACGTGATCTATTTCTTCCAAATCTTGTCTCTTTTTTTCGCTGTATTTTTTTCCAAGGACACGTCCAGAATATGGAAACCTCCAACCAAATCTTGTTCTTTGTTTTTTTAAGTGGGCAAACGAATCTGGTCTCTTCCTTCTTTTTTTTTGAGGAACCGGCAGGAGAGCTGCCTTAATATATTAAGGAGGAGAAAATAACAAACGTACAGATATTCAGTTACAAGACACATATTGAGTGTACGAAGAACGTAGTACCCACAGCTAGGAGTACAAGAATCAATCAATCAGGCTCAGGTTCAGGAGCATTCTCTACATCAGAGAGCCAGCTAGCCGAGAGCGAAGGAAGAGAAACGTCTTGCTTGATGAGGTGGAGGATAGCAGCTTCCTGGAGCGAATGATGCTTGAACACCCGCCTGTTCCGTTCCTTCCAGATGTTCCAAACCGTATAAATGGCCACACTCTTGGCCCTCCGTCCCAGGCCCGAGGTCAAGTCCTCCCACCAGTGCTCGATGGAAGTCGCGGTCTGAGCGTTTGTTGCAAGAGCAGGCTGGCCAAGGCTGTTTCCTACCATGGTCCAGACGCTCCTGGCGAAAGGGCATGTTAGATTAGATGAGTGGGCGTCTCATCGGCCTGGTCGCAGAAGCAACATATATCATCATGGGGAATTCCCCTAATGGAAAGGTTGTTGGCCGTAAGGATCCGACCTCGCAGCCACAGCCACATGAAGAATTTGCACTTGGCTTCCACCTTCGCAGTCCACAGCCTATCAAACCGTATTGGGCAGAAAGATCCAAGGAATTGGCACTGGTATGCAGACGAAGCTGAGTAGGACTTGGAGCTGTTCCATACCCAGGAAATGGAGTCAGCAGTGAGAGGGTCAAGCGTTACCTGCCGAATTTGGTTCCGAAGCAGAGCAAACTGGCGAAGCTGCGAGATGACAGAGATCCGATGTAAGCCTAGCAGCCACTTATTATTCGAGATGGCATCATAGACAGAGATATTCTTGCGGGAGCACAGCTTGAAGATATCTGGAGCAAGGAGCCGTGGCACATGTCCGTCGAGCCATCTGTCGTTCCAAAAGTTGGCAGTCAGTCCATTTCCGATGGCCACCGTGGTGGAGGCAGAGAAAAGTGCAATGCCATCCTTGTCGCATGGAATCTCGGTGCTGGCCCAGGGGCGCTTCCTGTCAGTCCAGTCAAGCCATTTCCACCTGAGACGAAGAGCTCTGCTGAAGCATTGGAGATCGAGCACCCCAAGGCCCCCAGCCGCTTGGGGCGACAAACAGTGTTCCAGTTGACGAGAGCCATGCCCTTGTCGGAATCAGGCCTGGAGCGCCACAAAAAGTTCCTCCGAAGCTTATCCATTTGCTTGAGAGCCCACCCATCAAGCTTGAAAACAGAGAGAAGGTGAACTGGAATGGCAGAGAGCACAGAGTTAACAAGCTTCAGTCGCGCATCTCCGTAGAGCAGCTTGCCTCTCCAAATTTGCAATCTGGAGGCCATTTTGTCAATGGTCGGTTGAATGTCAGCTCTAGTAATCTTGTTGTGGTGTAGAGGCAGTCCAAGGTATTTGCACGGGAACTGACCGAGGGGTACCGGGAAATGCTGAAGCAAGGAGGCCAGATCGATATCCTCACAGGCAATGGGGAGGAAGGCACTTTTTTGCACATTGGCCTTCAGCCCAGAAGCAGAGCCAAAAACCCTAAGGATCTCCTTGGTGGTGGCGACATCATGAGGCGTAGGAGCAACGAAAAGAGCTGCATCATCGGCATAAAGGCTAACACGCAACCTGGAAGGAGGCAGCCGCAACGCGGACAGAGCACCAGCCGAACAAGCCTTCTCCAGCAGCCAGTGAAGGGGGGCAATTGCGATAGTAAACAACATTGGGGAGACAGGGTCGCCCTGCCGCAACCCTTTTTGATGGAAAAAGGGAGAACCAAGCTGCCCATTGACCATGATCCGAGAAGATGCAGAGGTCCACATAATAGCCATGATGTCACACCATCTTGGGCCAAAACCAATGGTTGTCATGAGCTCGAACATATATCTCCAGGAAACTGAGTCAAACGCACCGGCGATGTCCAGCTTCAACAGAAGGGCCGGATCCTTGGATCGGTGCAGCAGTCTAACCGTGTTTTTGACATAGAGGAAATTGTCTTGGATGCTGTGGTTCTTGATGAATGCACTTTGCGAGTGGGGCACAATCAGGTGCAACAGAGGGGCCAACCGGTTTGCCAAGAGTTTGCAGACGATCTTGCCAATAGAATGCACGATCTTGCCAATAGAATCCGTCCGGTCTCACGTTATTTCCTTCGACATACCAGATTCGGAGTTGCACTTTTTTTTGGCTGATCGAAACTTGCCAAAACCGAATCTGGTAGTAGTACACCTCACGGTTTCCAACAGAAACAAACCCAACCCAGATTCGGCCAAACCCCCTTTTTTTACTCTTTTTCTACTGCGATCTCAACTTCCAAATATGCATGCACAACCGATCAGGAAATTTTCATTATCTCTCTCTCTCCATCATGAACCAAAAGACGAGGATGGCAACAAACGACGAAAGTGACTGGATGGTGATGATGGCGGTGAACAAAAGAGTGGCAACGGATGATGACAGTGAAGTGGATAATAGTGTATGTGGATGCGGCGTCAACAAAACATGCTCAGAACTCAAAACTCTAAAAGACTAGACCTAAACCAGCAACTCGACACACGATGCAACCGAAAATTCAACAATGCAAAAACTAAGTGATAATAGCGAAAGGCTCAGACTGTCTGGGACACGGATGAACTAATCTAACTCTTTTTTTGGCTTTTTCGTGGACTATAGGTATGAAAGACAGATGAGATCTAAACTATGAAAAACTGTAAAATCTCACCGAGCAACCTGAAAACTGATACCACTTGATAGAGGCGAGGGTGTCCTGATCTTTCGATGAGATGATAACTATCGATTTGGTGGAGACGACTTTGACGATCCGACTACAAACGTGCAACGACGTTGCGCCTTAGCAATCGCTAAACCAACTCCGAGAGGTTATTGACCACGCAGGAGCACGATCAACCTGACCACGAAGGTCTATTCCTGCAAGAAATCGAAGAACAAGCAAGAATATGATTAAGCAATCTGAATATTGCGAATATGGATGAAGTATTGATAAAAGTGGGGTTTCATAAGTGGTCTTGGTCTGGTCGTTGGACACAAACGAAGTACACGAAGTTGCAGCGATGGCTAACTTTTAACTAAATAAAACCCAAGTCTAAATGGTGCCTTAAGGGATGTATTTATAGGGAAAAGAGAGGGGATTTCGTCCACCCTTGGCAAGGTGGGACTAAAACACCTCCTAAGTCGTTTCCCCTATGATACGGACTCTAAAAATAGATTACATGGGCCTGGCCCAAAAATAAGGTAGCGCAACACCAATAATAAGCTATGGACGAAATTTGTGACAAGCCATCTTGTATATTTCGTTCATCTTCTGGTATGTCATCATGGTGGCTTCAAAGTTCGAAAATCTCCACTGGAACCTCCGTTCTTGTTCTGTTCGCACACGCCTTCATCTCCGTGCTTGATCATGCTCCAATGTCCATCCTTCTTGTCTGTGCTAAGCCCTTCAATTGTAAGCAACCACAAATGTATCCAAGTTAGGCAACATCACATTCTCATGAACATTAGAAACATTACTAAAAAACGAAAGTACCTAATAATTTAACTGGCGTGCGCGGGCTCTAGTAATTGGTCTGATAGGTATAGTAGCATGGATTGTGGGTGTAACTATGGTATCCATGTCCTCATCAAGGACAAATACCCCTAATGTGATCGACCCTTTTGGCAAGGTTCAAGCTCGCCGCTAGATCATCGACCAAGAGGTTGGAGAGGAAGGGGGAGAGCGGGTCTCCCTATCGAACCCCTTGTGCCATCGGAAAGTATGGGCCTACCTCCCCATGGATGTTGATTCTCATGCGTCCACTCGATACGAGCTGCATGACACGAGCAATCCAATGGGGGTCGAAGCCTTGCTTCGACATAACTTCCCGAAGGAAGGACCAGTGGACCGTATCATATGCTTTGTGGAAGTTGATTTTGAAGAGTACCTCTTGGAGGTGTCTCCTTTTAACTTCATGGAGCACCTCATGGAGGACGAGGATTCCATCTAGAATATACCGCCCCTTGATGAATGCCGTCTGATTAGGATGGTGTATCCAAGGGGCTATCAGGGTTGCCCTAGTGGTGTACCCCTCGACCAAAATCCGAAAGATCACATTGATGACCGTGATCGGACGAAACTCTCTAATGTCTGTGCCCCCCTGAACCTTCAGGATAAGCGAAATGATCCCATAGTTCAGGCATGGGACGTCTAACGTTCCTCGGGAAAAATCGAGGAACAGGGCGAGGATATCTCCCTTGATGGTGTGCCAGAACACTTGGAAGAAGTGAACTGGTAATCCATCAGGGCCCGGAGCCGAATCTGGGTTCATAGATTTAATGAAGGTTTCCACCTCCACCTCCTCAAAGGGAGCCAGCAGGGCGTTGTTCTCGTCGATAGACACCTGCTGATCCTCCGCCCAAATAGAGGCCGCTAGCGCGATGCCTCCCCTAGGACATTCGGCGAACAACGCCTTAGAAAAGGCGTCCACATGACTCCTGAGATCGTCCGGATCCTGGATCATCCGTGCACCATCCCACAAAAGGGGGGTGGTGCACTGTTTATGACGACCAAATAGAGTCCAGTTCATGGAGCCCCGTCGACGCCAATATTCTTCCTCCTTAGAGTAAATGTCCATCAGAGTATCCTCAAGATTGTATCGTAGAGCCTACTCATCAGAGGATAGGCCGAGGCCATCAGCACACAAGTCTAGGGCCTGGATCTCAGCAAGTAGGATACTCTTCTATACCCTAAGATCGTGCCCCACATTGGCACCCCAACCCTTCATGAATTGTCTAGAGCGTTTGGCGAGATGGTGCCATTCATCCAGCACAGACATGGCTCTGTGCGGTTGGGCCCTGGCCGCCACCCAATGCTCCTTAACCGCAGAGATGAAACCCGACTGGCGGGGCCAGAAGGTTTCAAACCTGAAGCGAGATGGGACATGATCGGAGCTGATCCGATTGATCGTCTGAAGCGTGGCTAAGGGAAAGCGAAGTTCCCACTCCAGGGACATAAATACCCGGCCAAGGACACTCTGGGTGGGGCCACCTGTCTATTTGTCCATGTATATCTAGTCCCCACCCTGTCTAACTAGCGGAGTCCAAGATCCGCGATCCAATCATTAAAACGTTGCATACCCGAGAAGTCAACTCAGGTATTATTTTTGTAAGACGCCGAGCGAAGCAGGTTCAAGTCCCCACCCACGATGACCGGGAGGGAGGTGGACCCAATCTTAGTACGTAGCTCCTCAAGAAAGGCCAGTGATCGTCGATGGTCCGCCGGTCCATAGACGACATTCACCTCCCACTTGAAGTTGGCCGCCCGCTCCCAAACTTCAATGCTCACATATAAGTCTCCATGGTCCATGGAACCTACCTCAAAGGTGGTATCCTTCATGCCTAGAAGGATACCACCGGAGTTACCGGCCACTCTGTATGTGCATCTAGTGCCACCCCTAGTTGGTTTTGGAGTATTGACGACAAACGTGGTTGAGGGACTAATGTGTTTGTGAGATTCACAGGAGAACACAGGTGGAAGTCCCTATTGATTCGGTTTACCCATCGAAGATGACCCCCAAAAATGTATGAAGACATTGAAGACAATGGTGGTTTGTGAAGATATTCATGTCGAAGATAATGACGTGTGAAGACATTCACTTGAAGTCAATGGAGTGCGAAGACATAGTCTCTTTCGTAGTTTATTTTCTTCTTTCTTGAGTCATAGGAACCACCGAACTGTCAAGTGGGGTCCAAGTGAACAAAGTCAGAAAACTGAAGTGATGCTCAACCCAAATCCTATGTCTTCGAGTGAAGACAATGAGAGAAAACCTTATCCAGAGTTGGATGAGTCAACTTTACTTGTAGCCCAAGCAAAGCTGTCGCGTGTGTTTGAAATCCGTCAGTTGGACACGTGTCGGTTCCTTAGTGACCCAGGGTCATTTCAGACATATCATGTCGGGTTGCCTCCAGGCTATAAATAGCACACCCCCTACACCATAAATTGGTGGCTGCTCAGAGTTAGTGCATGACTTTTGTCGTTTGAGAGCAACCCACCTCCGAAGCCTTTGAGAGAGAATCCTTGCGAGGACAAAGCCCAAAACACCAGAGCCTAAAGAGTGTTTGGCATCACTGAAGTCTTTCTGTCCGTGTGATCTGAAAACTTATTACACTTGAAGACTGTGATCTTCCAGTCGGTTAGGCGTCGGATCGCTAGTGAACGAAGTCTGTGTAGGTTTGGAAGTCTACCTTGAAGACTTACTAGAGTGATTGGGCGAGGACTAAGTGACCTTAGCTCAAGGGGAATAAGATGAAGACGCGGTCTTCTGAGTTCAATCTCAGCCTCCCTAACCAGACGTACAGTTGTCACAACAACTAGAACTGGTCTACCAAATCCTTGTCTTCATCAAGCAACTGGTTCTATCACTTCACCCTTTACTTACTGTTTAGCTTCGTGAAGTCATTGCTTGCTTGCTTTGTTTTACTTCACTGTGTGAAGACATTCTCTCTGTTTGCAGATTTGGCTTCATAATATCTTCCTATCCTGATCCACTCTACCTAGTTGCTACCTATATTTGTGTTCACTCTGTACTATTTCCTTGACTATAGCATGTCTTGTGTAGTTTATCTTTCGTTACATACTGTGTAGGTTGTATTTGGTTATCCGTCTTCGAAGACATTGCCTGTCTTGAAGACTTCCATAAAATTCACCTATTCACCCCCCTAGTCGACAACTAGCACTTTCAATTGGTATCAGAGCAAGGTGCTCCCTTGTTCTATGTGATTCAGTTTAACCATATGGAGTTTAGCTATTTCAACTGTAGGGATAATCAAGGTCTCCACTGCGTGCTCTGTCTTCAATGGCACTGATTACCCCTACTGGAAGAATAAGATGCGCATGCATCTTGAAGCCATTGACAACGACCTCTGGTATCTCGTCAAGACTGGCGTTCCCAAAGTCGGTGAAGGTGTCACCACTGCTGATGTCAAGAGGTTCGCGCAACTGGACTAAACTGCGAAGGACATCATTTGTGGTCATGATAGAGGTGAGGGTGTCCCGTCTTTCGATGAGATGGTGGCTATTGTTTTTGGTGGAGTAGATTTTGACGATCCGACTACAAATGTGTGAGGACGTCGCGCCTTAGCAATCACAAAACCAGCTCCGAGAGGTTATTGACTACGTCGTAGCACGATCAACCTGACCACGAAGGTCTGTTTCCTGCAAGCAAACAAAGAACAACATGCCATCATCTCCATGCTTGATCTTGCTCCAATGTTCATCCTTCTTGTCCAAGCTAGGCCCTTCATTGTAAGCAAGACAAATGTATCCAATTTAGGCAGCATCGTATTCTCTTGAACATTAGAATCATTACCAAGAAATGAACGTACCTAGTAATTTAATTGGCGTGCATGAGCTCTAGTAATTGGTCCACTATGTATAGCAGCAGGGGCTGTGGGTGTAACAATGGTACTGATGTCCTCATCCTCCTCCCCTTCTTAAAGTGAAGTTGTCCTCGATGAAAGCGCATCTTCCTCACGCAAATAAGGCTTCAAATCTGCAATGTTAAAAGTGGGGCTAACCCCAAAATGTGCAGGCAGCTCAAGTTTGTATGCATTATCATTTATTTCTCTAACACCTTAAAAGGACCATCAGCACGTGGCATTAGCTTTAATTTGCACAAATCAGGAAACTCATCCTTACACAAATGTAACCAAACAAGATCTCAAGGCGCAAAGACAACATGTTTTCTACCTTTATCTCCAACAAGTTTATATTTAGCATTCATACACTCAATGTTTTCTTTAGTTAACTCATGCATTTTAAGATCAATTCAGTACATTGTTTAGCATCAAAATCAACCTTCTCCAAAGATGGAAGTGGCAACACATCAATAGGTGCACAAGGTAGGAAACCATAGACAATTTCAAAAGGGCACATCTTAGTACTAGAATGCAGCTAATGATTATAAGAAAATTCAATAAGAGGCAAACATTCTTCCCACATTTTCTTGTTATTCTTCAAAATAGCCCTAAGCATAGTAGACAATGTTCTATTGACTACTTCGGTTTGTCCATAAGTTTGGGATGACATTTAGTACTAAAAAGTAGTTTAGTCCCCAACTTAGCCCATAAACATCTCCAAAAGTGGCTAAGAAACTCAGTATCACGATATGAAACAATAGTATTTGGCACACCATGCAAGCGAATAATTTCACGAAAGAACAAATCAGCACCATTAGCAACATCATCTCTTTTATGACATGGTATAAAGTGTGCCATTTTTGAAAATCTATCCATGACAACAAATATGCTATACCTCCCCTTCTTTGTTCGAGGTAAACCTAAAACAAAGTCCATAGCTATATCCTCCTATGGAACACTAGGTACAGGCAAAGACATATATAAACCATGAGGATTGAGTCGTGACTTAGCCTTTTTACATGTAGTGCAGCAATCAATAAAACGCTCAACATTCCGTCTCATCTTTGGCCAACAGAAATGTGTAGCAAGTACGTCCTCCGTCTTCTTGACTCCAAAGTGTCCCATTAATCCTTCTCCATGCGCCTCCTACAACAACAAAAGACGAACAGAGCTAGCTGGAATGCATAGCTTGTTAGCACGAAACACAAATCCATCATTAACGATGAACTTGTTCCATGTTCTCCCTTCTTTACAATTATGCAATACATCTTTAAATTCAGCATCATGCGCATATTGATCTTTGATGGTCTCCAAACCAAATATTTTAAAGTCAAGTTGTGAAAGCATAGTATAGCGACGAAACAGTGCATCGGCAATAACATTTTCTTTACCCCTCTTGTGTTTTATGACATAAGGAAAAGTCTCAATGAATTCAACCCATTTAGCATGTCTACGGTTCAGTTTTGCTTGACTTTTAGTGTGTTTCAAAGGTTCATGATCAAAATGTATAACAAATTCTTTGGGCCATACATAATGTTGCCATGTTTCTAAGGTCCGAACAAGAGCATATAATTCTTTATCATGAGTAGAATAGTTCAGACTAGGCCCACTCAATTTTTCATAAAAGTATGCAAAAGGTTTGCCATCTTGTAACAACACACCTCCTAATCCAATTTCACTAGCATCACATTCAAGCTCAAAAGTCTTATTAAAATCAGGAAGTTGGAGTAAAGGAGCATGTGTCAACTTACCTATCAATACCGTGAAGGCTTCTTCCTGTGCGGTACGCCAAAGAAAAGGCACATCCTTCTTTGTAAGCTCATTGAGAGGTGCAGCAATGGTGCTGAAATCTCTCACAAAACACCTATAGAAACCAGCGAGGCCAAGGAAACTCCTCACTTGTGTGACCGTTTTGGGCGGCGGCCAACTCTCAATAGCTTCAATCTTGGCTTTATCAACTTCAATTCCCCGTGGAGTAACAACATAGCCAAGAAAACATACTTGGTCGATGCAAAAGGTGCACTTCCCAAGATTACCAAACAAACGTGCATCGCGTAGAGCAACAAAAACAACACGTAAATGTTCCAAATGCTCCTCCAAAGATCTGCTATAAATCAGTATATCATCAAAGTAAACTACCACAAATCGTCCAATGAAAGCACATAAAACTTTGTTCATTAATCTCACGAAAGTACTAGGTGCATTAGTAAACCCAAAAGGCATGACTAGCCACTCATATAATACAAACTTAGTTTTAAATATTGTTTTCCATTCATCTCCCATTTTCATACGAATTTGATGGTATCCACTACGCAAATCAACTTTGGAGAATATTGTAGAGCCACTCAATTCATCAAGCATATCATCTAGCCTAGGAATAGGATGACGATAATGAATAGTGATATTATTAATGCCTCTACAATCAACACACATACGCGATGTACCATCCTTTTTGAGCACTAGTATAATAGGAACAACACAAGGACTAAGGGATTTGCGTATATAAGCTTTATCGAGTAGCTCCTGTACTTTACGCATAATCTCCTTCGTCTCCTCTGGATTGGTACGGTATGGCGCATGGTTGGGTAGCGATGCACCGGGAATTAAGCCAATTTGATGCTCAATCCCTCAAATATGTGGTAATCCCGGTGGCACGTCTTGTAGAAAGACGTCAGCAAACTCCTGCAAAATGTTAGTGATGGTAGGAGGCAAAGCGGAAGGTACGTCCTCAAATGAAAATAATGCCTCTTTGCACACAAAAGCATATCAAACAGATTTGCTGACATCAAGATCATCAATATGAGATTTGATGGCAGGTAAACATGCACTTTTTAATTTAATTTCAGAAGCAACACTAGATGGTTTATTATTAGGCTTCATTTATTCTCAAATTCTTTTGCCACAATCTGATTTTCACTCTTATTTTTCTCCTGTTTTGCTTTATTAGCTCTATTAATATCATCTTTCAAAATGAAATCAGGAGACATAGGAAGCAAAGTAATATGTTTATTCTTATGAACAAGAGTATACTGATTGTTTCTACCATGGTGTATAGAATTTTTATCAAATTGCCATGGTCTACCAAGTAATAAGGCACATGCTTGGATGGGTACCACATCACAATCAAAATAATTAGCATATGTAGAGATACTAAAATGCACACGAACAGTACGTGTTACCATAACCTTGGTCGCTGTTGTTCAACCATTGGATGTATAAGGATGTGGATGTGGTCTTGTGGTGAGAGATAACTTCTCCACCATCTCCATGCTATCCAAGTTGTTGCGGCTCCCTCCATCTATGATGACGCAAACAAAATGTACCTTCACAACTCCCTTTGTATGGAAAAAATTATGCTTTTGCTCAGCTTGTGTGACCTGCACACTCAAAACACGTTGAGCAACTAAACTTTCATACCTGTTAGCATCTTCAGCAGCCATGTATTGTGTCTCATGATCAGAATTATCTCCACAGTGTTCTTCACTTGTAATAAGAGCCAAAGTCTCCTCATCGTAATCAGTAACAGACTCATACACTGGTACAACGAGGTGCTATACAAACAGTTTTTAACCCCTTTCCACGACGACATTTTGAACCGTCGCCGAGTGTGTGTGCGCGATAGGGGGGTCCTTCCCACATGACTCATAAACCGTAGGGGATAGGCCCTCATGGCACACACGCTGGGCAAAATAAGGTCATGTGCGACGGGCGAGAGATCAAATACGGTTATACGCAGAATTGTGCTAAAAAAATTACAATTTCCGATCGTAAGTACATCCCACATAGTCAGTCCGACTAAACGTTTCCATTCGTATGTACATTCCACACGGTCAATCCAAGGTATATGTTTTCGTTAGTATATACATCCCACATAGTCAATCCAACAAGTACGTTTCCGTTCGTATATACATCCCACACAGTCACTTCAAGGAACGTTCGCATGTGCAACACGCACAATTTTCCCCATTAAATTGTTCGTGAGAGCGTTGCCATTGCAGACGATATTAACAATTTTACCGTTTGCATTATTGAATGCATCACACACGGTGCATAGAAGAAACTATGTGGCATAGCCTGTCCATCACACACACTTTTTATGTGGTAAACGTTTACGCAAGGTCGCATAACGCAAAGAGTTTTCAAGAGGAAGTCGTGTGTGATTGTTCATTGATCTAACATGTTTTATTCCTAGAAACTGTGTGCGTTGCCTGAGGTCATCGCCCATGGTGTTTTCTCAATAACCGTTTGCAATAGAAAAACCCAATTAGCAGGCTAAATGTCCTATTATTAATAATCCATTTATTAATCTAATTGACATTTTATGTTAAGCACACAATATATTTCATTTTTAAATTAAGGATGCAGGATTTCATAGTTGAAATACACCAGAGTACAACATCATATAGCTTCAGCACTCAGCTACCCCATTACACAACTGCACCAGCACCAAGTTTCACATGCAACATCTATAACCTTTCGAAATTAGCTTCATAGATGGTACATAGACAGATGAATCTCATCTTAAAAACTGCTGAAGCATAAGGCGATTGTCGAGCCTTCATTGATGTTGAAGGTCTTTGCAACTTTAAGCCAGTGCCTGTGGATGATTGACCGTCCATCCCTCGTCCTCTTCAGGGACAGTTCAATATTGAACCTTGGGTGTTGTATGAATACCTTCCTCGCTTCCTGACCATACATGTGGTTTGACATGTAATCATCAGTGAACTGCTTTGGAAAGGCCTGAAAACAAGGATGTGCATAAATATCTTCTCTATATTGGAAATGAGGCAAAGGAATAAAAAGGGACAAATGCATTTTTACCTCTAGTTGGAACCTACCCACGAGGATTGCCCTTACTTTTCAACTCTTCTCAGTTTTGCCCTTAGATTTGCCACCGAGGTTGCTCGTATGCCCTTTGACCATTTGACCAATACATTGAAAATTCATAACAAATTCATATGAACTCGAAAACATGCAGATAAGATATCAAAATATTCAGATAAACATTACCTTTATGTGCATATCATTTGCATTCAGGGCAAAAGCACCGGTTAAACTACCCGAGGTTATTAGTGTTATTAACATTATTAAAAAAATGTATAAAAATTCTTTTTTCATGAATAAAAATTACATGCAAATGTAGGTGATGTTTTCTGAACATCCTGATATCTTATCTTAATTTTTCTGAGTTCATATCAACTTGTTATAAAGTATCAAAATAATGGTCAAAGTCGTTTAAACATTCATAACAAGTTGATATTAATTCAAAAAAATGCAAATAAGATATCGGGATGTTCAGAAAACATCACCTACATTTTCATGTAATTTTTATTCATTAAAAAAGTATTTTTATACCTTTTATTTTTAATAATGTTAATAACATTAATAACCTCGGGTAGTTTAAACGGTGCTTTTGCCTTGAATGCAAATGACATGCACACAAAGTTAATGTTTATCTGAACATTTTGATATCTTATTTGCATTTTTGCGAGTTCATGTGAATTTCTTATGATTTTTCAAAGTATCAGTCAAACGGTCAAAGGGCATTCGGGCGACCTCGGGGGCAAATCTAAGGGCAAAACTGAGCAGAAGTAAGGGCAAACCTCGTGGGTAGGTTCCAACTAGGGGCAAAATTGCAATTGTCCTGACTAAAAAAGGCAAGGTATAATAGTTAGTACCATCCTGTAGGGAACCGATGTCTTCTTCATTGTGCTAACAAAGATCTTGTTGTTTTTTGTCGCTAATTTCTTTATCCTAACAATCTTTCTGAGTTTCTTGACTTGACTGATATTCCTGGACAACTCATTTCCCCATATGCAAAGAGGGTCGAACAGTGGGTCAAAACCTCTGACAGCAGGACCTACATGTGCAAGACCAAATTGTTAAAAACCTAAATATTAGAATGGTTCCTGCAATTGCACAATAATGTGCTATTAGACAAGGACCATGCATGTGCAAACCTCGATTGTAAACCTCAGTGCTTCCCATTGTTTCCCTGCAACACATATAAGGTAGTTAGTGATCATGTTAAGTGAGGGTTCGCATGCTACCAGTAAAATATGTTGATAAATAAGTTATGACCCACAAGAATAGGAGATCTATCATAGTGCTTTCGATAAGTAAGAGTGCCGAGCCCAACGAGGAGCAGAAGGAAATGACAAGCGATTTTCAGCAAGGTATTCTCTACAAGCACTGAAATTATCGGTAACAGATAGTTGTGTGATAAGATAATTCGTAACGAGTAACGAGTAACAAAAGTAACTAAGGTGCAGCTAGGTGGCCCAATCCTTTTTGTAGCAAAGGACAAGCCTGAATGAACTCTTATATAAAGCAAAGCGCTTCCGAGGACACATGGGAATTACTGTCAAGCTACTTTTCATCATGCTCATATGATTCACGTTTGTTACTTTGATAATTTGATATGTGGGTGGACCGCTGCTTGGGTGTTACTCTTCCTTGGACAAGTCTCTCACTTATGATTAACCCCTCTCGCAAGCATCCGCAACTATGGAAGAAGAATTAAGATAAATCTAACCAGCATGAAACGTATGGATCCAAATCAACCCCTTACGAAGCAACACATAAACTAGGGTTTAAATTTCTGTCACTCTAGCAACCCATCATCTACTTATTACTTCCCAATGCCTTCCCCTAGGCCCAAATCATGGTGAAGTGTCATGTAGTCGACGTTCACATAACACCACTAAAGGAAAGACAACATACATCTCATCAAAATATCGAATGAATAGCAAATTCACATGATTACTTATAACAAGACTTCTCCCATGTCCTCAGGAACAAACGTAACTACTCACAAAGCATATTCATGTTCATAATGAGAGGAGTATTAATTATCATTAAGGATCTGAATATATGATCTTCCACCGAATAAACCAACTAGCATCAACTACAAGGAGTAATCAACACTACTAGCAACCCACAGGTACCAATCTGAGGTTTTGAGACAAATATCGGATACAAGAGATGAACTAGGGTTTGTGAGGAGATGGTGCTGGTGAAGATGTTGATGGAGATTGACCCCCTCTTGATGAGAGGATCGTTGGTGATGACGATGGCTTCGATTTCCCCCTCTCGGAGGGAAGTTTTCCCGGTAGAACAGCTCCGCTGGAGCCCTAGATTGGTTCTGCCCAAGTTTCGCTTCAAGACGGCGGTGCTTCATCCCAAAAGCTTCCTTCTGATTTTTTCCAGGTCAAAACACACCATATAGCAGAAGATGGACATCGGGAGCCTGCTAGGTGGCCCATAAGGAAGGGGGGCGCGCCCAAGGGGGTAGGGCGCACCCTCCACCCTTGTGGATGGCAGGTGGCCCCCTCTGGTGCTTTCTTCACCCAATATTCTTTATGTATTCCAAAATAATTCTCCGTGAAGTTTCAGGACTTTTGGAGTTGTGCAGAATAGGTCTATAATATTTGCTCCTTTTGCAGTCCAGAATTCTAGCTGCCGGCATTCTCCCTCTTTATGTAAACCTTATAAAATAAGAGAGAAAATACAGAAGTATTGTGATATAATGTGTAATAATAACCCATAATGCAATAATTATCAATATGAAAGCATGATGCAAAATGGACGTATCAACTCTCCCAAGCTTAGACCTCGCTTGTCCTCAAGCGAAAGCCGAAATCGAAAAATATGTCCACATGTTTAGAGATAGAGGTGTTGATAAAATAAAATACGGACATGAGGGCATCATGATTATCTTTAGGACAGCAACATATATTGTCATATAATTTCTTATTCTAAAGTAACAATTCATTCACAAGGTAAAGTACGAGTCAGAAACTTTATTGAAAACTAACAAACTATGATCTCAGTGATTGAAACAATTGCAATTTATCATAACACCGAAAAGAGTCAATATAAGAGCTTTTCAGCAAGTCCACATACTCAACTATCATTTAGTCTTTCACAATTGCTAACACTCACGCGATACTTATGGGTTCAAAGTTTCAGTCGGACACAGAGAAAGATAGGGGCTTATAGTTTCGCCTCCCAACCATTTACCCCAAGGGTAATGTCAACAATAATAGTTTATGATAACCTACATCCGAGTGGATATATATATCCGGATCTCTCCAACACATAGTGCTTGCCGAAATAAAAAGTATAAAAAGGAAAGGTGATGATCACCATGACTCTTGTATAAGGGTAGAAGATAAAAGTAAAAGATATGCCCTTCGCAGAGGGAAGCAGAGGTTGTCATGCGCTTTTATGGTTGGATGCACGAAATCTTAATGCAAAAGAGCGTCACTTTATGTTGCCGCTTGTGCTAAAGAACTTTATTATGCAGTCTGTCGCTTTTATTTCTTCCATATCACAAGTTTGTATAAAGCTTATTTTCTTCACACTAATAGATCATACATATTTAGAGAGCATTTTTCATTGCTTGCATCGATGACAACTTACTTGAAGGATCTTACCCAATCCATAGGTAGGTATGGTGGACTCTCATGGCAAAACTGGTTTAAGGGATGTTTGGAAGCACAAGTAGTATCTCTACTTGGTGCAAAGAATTTTGCTAGCATGAGAGAGAAAAACAAGCTGAACATGTTTGCGATGCCCCCGATTCAATCCTACACTAATCATACACGCAAACATGTATGATCAAGATTAGGGACTCATGGGAAGGTATCACAACACAATTCTAAAAGTAAAATAAGTCATACAAGCATCATAATACAAGCCAGGGGCCTCGAGGGCTCGAATACAAGTGCTCGATCATAGATGAGTCAGCGGAAGCAACAATATCTGAGTACAGACAAAAGTTAAACATGGTGCCATAAGATGGCTAGCACAAACTGGGATACAGATCGAAAGAAGCGCATGCCTCCTGCCTGGGATCCTCCTAAACTACTCCTGGTCGTCGTCAGCGGCCTGCACGTAGTAGTAGGCACCTCCGGTGTAGTAGGAGTCGTCGTCGATGGTGGCGTCTGGCTCCTGGGCTCCAGCATCTGGTTGCGACAACCAGGAAGAAAGGAAAAGGGGAGAAAGGGGGAGCAAAGCAACTGTGAGTACTCATCCAAAGTACTCGCAAGCAAGGATCTACACTACATATGCATGGTATATGTGTAAAGGGGCCATATCGGTGGACTGAACTGCAAAATACCAGAATAAGAGTGGGATAGCTAATCCTATCGAAGACTACGCTTCTGGCAGCCTCCATCTTGCAGCATGTAGAAGAGAGTAGATGGTAAGTTCACCAAGTAGCATCGTATAGCAGACTCCTACCCGGCGATCCTCTCCTCGTCGCCCTGTTAGACAACGACCACCAGGCTGTATCTAGCACTTGGAAGGGTGTGTTCTATTAAGTATCCGGTTCTAGTTGTCATAAGGTCAAGGTACAACTCCAAGTCGTCCTGTTACCGAAGATCACGGCTATTCAAATAGATAAACTTCCCTGCAGGGGTGCACCACATTACCCAATACGCTCGATCCCATTTGGCCAGACACACTTTCCTGGGTCATGCCCGGCCTCGGAAGATCAACACGTCACAGCCCCACCTAGGCACAACAGAAAGGTCAACACGCCGGTCTAAATCCTATGCACGCAGGGGTCTGGGCCCATCGCCCATTGCACACCTACACGTTGCATGGGCAGCCGGAAGCAGACCTAGCCCCCTTAATACAAGAGCAGGCTTACGGTCCAATCCGGCGCGCGCCGCTCAGTCGCTGACGACACAAAGGCTTCGGGTGATACCACGACGCCGGGTGCCCATAACTGTCCCCGCGTAGCTGGTTAGTGCGTATAGGCCAGTGGCCAGACTCAGATCAAATACCAAGAACTCGTTAAACGTGTTATTTTGAAGTAACCGCGAACGCCGACCAGGGCCAGGCCCACCTCTCGCCTAGGTGGCCTCAACCTCCCATGTCGCTCTGCCACAAAGGTTCACTCAGAGGGCCGTCGGGACAAACGTCCTTTCGGTCCCAATCCGTGAATCACTCGCAGGTACTCTACGAGCCGACCCGACTTTAGTCACCATAGGTATCATATAAAATGTATATAAGTATATACCCGTGATCACCTCCCGAGTGATCACGGCCCGATAGTATAGCATGGCAGACGGACAAGAATGTAGGGCCATAGATGGAATACTAGCATCCTATACTAAGCATGTAGGATTGCAGGTAAAGGTAACAAAAGTAGTAGCAAGGACAGGCTATGCATCACGATAGGATTAATGGAAAGCAGTAACATGCTAGACTACTCTAATGCAAGTAGTAGAGAGAAGAATAGGCGATATCTGGTGATGAAGGGGGGGGGGCTTGCCTGGTTGCTCTGGCAAGGAGGGGTCGTCAACACAGTAGTCAAACTGGGTAGCAGCGGCGTCGGTCTCGGTGTCTAGCGAGAGAAGAGGGGGAAGAAACAATAAATATAATGCAAACATATGCATGACGATGCATGACATGGCAATGAGCGTTGCTAGAGGTGCCCAATCGCGGTAGTAGGTGATACAGGTGAAGGGGGAAACATCCGGGAAAGTATTCCCGGTGTTTCGCGTTTTCGGACAGATGAACCGGAGGGGGAAAGTTGCGAGTTTGCTATGCCAGGGATGTGTGGTGGACGAACGGGGCGCGTATCCGGATTCGTCTCGTCGTTCTGAGCAACTTTCATGTAGAAAACATTTTCATCTGAGCTACGGTTTATCTTATATTAATTTTTAAAGTTTAATTGATTATCTGAATTTATTTACTTATTTAAATCCAACATTATCCAGAACAGTGAACGATGAGGCAAGCATGACATCCGAGTGATGTCAGCAAGTCAAATGGTCGATTGACCAGTCAAACCAGACGGGTGGGTCCAGTGGGACCCACATGTCATTGTTAGGGGCACCAACAGGGGGTTTAGACTAACTAAATGGGTTAATTAGCGGGTGGGGCCCAGTAGTCAGTGAGAGATTAGGGTTTTAATTAACTAATTTAATTAATTAGCAACTTATCTATTTATTTTTATGCGTTTATGGCGTGGGCCCCACATGTCAGTGCCACTGGGCTGCCCAGTCAGCACGTTGACTGGGCCAACCCAGTCAACGGGGCCCCCATGGCCCACTGGCAGTGACCCAGGGGTGGGGCCCGCCTAGCCACGTCAGCGGATGGCGCCGGAACGACGCCGGCGAGGCAAAACGCGGTGGCGCAGCTCAGGAGGTGGTCGGAAAACACCTACAGGGCATCATTCGTCGAGTTTTCGGGTGCGTTCGAAAGCTACGGCTGCGCCGCATCCAACGGTGGTGGTTGTGGCGGCAGGGGTGACCGAAATTGAGCGCGACGAGCTCATCGGTGGACGACCGGAGTCGGACGCAAGAGGAAACGTCGATGCAGCATGTTAGCGAGCGATCTGAGAGGCCAGGCGAGACGTACGTGAGGCGACGAATGCAATGGGCGCTGGCCCCTGACCATTTGGTCACCGGAGGCACGCCGACGACAAGCGCAGGCGGCAGCGCGTTCGGGCGCTCAACGAGCGAGGGCATAGGGGACATAGGAAAGCGCGTGCGGGGGTGCGTTGGGTTCCTGGAAGCGCCAGGAACACGGTGACGGGCTCAGGCGAGCATGACGACGGCTGTGGCGACGGCCACGAGCTCGCCGGCGGCGGACAGAAACGGGCGCGGTGGCAAGCTAGCTACGACGCGCGAGGAAGCTAACGGAGAGGAGCAGGAGGCGGAGGAGCTCACCGAGCGGCACACACGGAGGCCGGTGAAAGGTTTAGTAGCAGCAGAGGGGCGTCGCCGGAGTTGGTGAAGAGCGGCGGCGACCAGAAATGTGGAAGAAGGGGGACCGTGCAGCAGCGCCTCTGAGCTCTAGCTGCGGCCACCGGTCGATGAGGAGGACGACGGCGGAGACGACAGACACGTTGGCGAGGCGAGGCGGTGGCTGAGGCCGCGCGATTTACGGCAGTGAGTCCATGGCAGCGCTCGGATGCGGTGGGGAAGGAGTAGTGGCGAGGTGGATCTGAGGGGAGAGGGAGAGGCCGAGAGGGAGCGCAGTGTGAAGTGGGGAGGAGACCCGAGGAGGCGCGGCGCTGGCGATCTTATCCCCTCGGCGGGGTCGGCGAGGTGGTGCGACGGGGACGCGCCCCTGTTCCTCCTATTCATGGCGCGGTCGGGGGAACAGGGCGCGAGGAAGGAGGCGACTAGGGGAACGAGGGAGTGGGTCGACCCGGCTGGGCCGGTCTGGCTGTTGGATAGCTGGGCCAGTTGGCCCAGGGGGTTTGGGGGGTTTCTTTTCTCTTTTTCTTGTTTTGCCTTATGCTTTCGTATTTTCTTTTCTTTTATTTCTTTTCCGTTTTTGTTTTATATAATTTAGGGCATTTAAGTATTTTATAAAATTGTGTCTTCTACACCATAATCACCTATGCCATTTTTGGCACTGCCCGAACATTTTTGTTTCAACTTTTGAAAACTTTGGGTGTTTGTAACTAATTCATTTTTGAATTTGAAATGTTTTGAACTAACACGTGATTAGCAACAGTAACGGAGGTGACATGGGATCATTAGCATAGGTTCACTGTAGCATAATTATCCGGGCGTTACAATGTTGGAGGATCCATGACAATATAATTTCTATTCGGATATAGGAAAACATAACCCATTATGTTGTCTTCCTTATCCAACATCAACTTTTTAGCATGTCATATTTTAATGAGTGCTCACAATTACAAAAGATGTCCATGATATTATATTTATATGTGAAGCCGCTCTTTCTTTATTACTTCCTATTAATTGCAACAATGACCAAAACTATGTTTGTCAACTCTCAACAACTTTTATTCATCATACACTTTATATGTGAAGTCATTATTCTCCATAAGATCAATATATGATCTTTTTATTTCTTTTTATACTTTATTTAATTTAATTCCCTCAACATCATAGTAAGATGGCAAAGCCCTCAACTCAAAACTACTCTTTATTATATATAACTCAAGGACTTGATTACATAGATAGCGATCAAAACAAAACTCAGAGCTAGATCATACTCAAAACTTTATTCTACTAGATCAAGATATAACCAAAAGGATCGAACTAAAAAAAACGATAAAGGTAGAGGTGTGATGGTGATACGATACCGGGGCACCTCCCCCAAGCTTGGCAGTTGCCAATGGGAGTGCCCATACCCATGTATTTATGTCTCTTTCTTCGGAGGTGGTATGATGGAGTTGTTGATGATGTAGTGCCACACTTCGAGTGTAGGAGATACTCCAATCTACGAATGATGCTCTGGAGGGTGATGATATGCTCTTGCAATATAATATTTTAACGAGTGAGATATTTATTTTGCACACGAACTATTTCAATGATCTTAAATGCTTCAGTTTTAGTAGGGGTAAGATGATTGTAGTATGGTTGAAGGATGTCTTCTTCTTCCGGTGCCGGAACTTGGTCTCCCGCGACCTTCTTGATCCTATCACCCTCGTTGGTTTCCCCAAGTTCTTGTATCTTCATCTCTATCTTCATTAGCCAAGCATCATCGCCCGCGTTGTTGGAGGAGGAGGATGACATGATGCCTGGTCTTGAAAACTCTGCCAGAAAACAGCTCAAAACAAAAATAGGGGATTTTGCCGTGGTACGGTGGTCAAAACCTTCGGGAGATTATATAATTAATTTTTACCGACCAAAAGAAGTATTGTGCAAGAAAACGAAGTCTAGATGGCACACGAGGTGGCCACAAGGCAGGGGGCGCGCCCAGGGGGTAGGGCGCGCCCTCCACCCTTGTGGTATCCTTGTGTATTTTTGGGACTACTTTTAATTTTCCTAAATTTTTTAAATATTCCAAAACAGAGAAAAATTGCCACTCGGAACATTTTGGAGTTGGTTTACTTACCTTACCACATACCTATTCCTTTTTGGAGTCTGAAATGTTCTGGAAACTGTCCCTTATGTACTGCTCCGGTGTTATGGTGTAAATTATATTGGTCTCAACATTTATGTGGCTTCAATGTCCTGAAATCATCACTTGTAACTCCGTTCTTGTTCCCCTTGCGCATGCCATCAACTCCATGCTTGTTATTGCTCCAATGTTCATCCTTCTCCAAGCTAGGCCCTTCATTTGTAAGCGAAACAAATGTATCCAATTTAGGCAGCATCATATTCTCATGAACATTAGAATCATTACCAAGAAACGGAAGTACCTGGTAATTTAATTGGCGTGCGCGAGCTCTAGTAATTGGTCCATTATATGTAACCGTAGGGGTTGTGGGTGTAACAATGGTATTGATGTCCTCATCAATTAATAGATTAAGCAGTCATTTTTTATACAAACACTTCAACTCAATAGCTCAACCGACCAAACTTTTCCCAATTGTTGCCAACCACGTAATAAAATAGTTAGTTCAACTATATATACTAGCTAATTTTAAGTATGTTGTACAGTTCCACCACATCTATAGTCAGATGAACTGAACACAATAAATTATCACTGGATTCATATTTGAACATAGTTTCCAATTATATAATTTTTATAACATGCATTAACATTTTGTTGGCTAAATTTAAGGTAAAATATGGCACAGAATATAAAGGGGACTAATAGACCAAGACGGAGGTAGTAGCACACGACCGCTCTCTACGCAGCGACGCAACTGCCGTCCGGCTTGTAGACGACCATTCCCTACGTGTTCAAGTGGTCTATGCGTGTGGTTGCTCGCGGTTAAGGCGGCCGCGGCGCGCTCTGCTCGCGTCCCGACGCACGTGCTCTGCTCTCGCGTCCCTCCGGGCGCTCTGCCCTCTTCCCTCCACGTGCGCTGCTAGTGTTTGGGGCCAGCGCACTATCACGTACGTTCGTGTGCATGCAGTTGCGCTGGGCGCGGCATCACGATGCAGTTACCCACTACAAAAACTGCCATGCGGATGCGCCGAGAATCCAGGCCGCCCGGCCCCCATTTGTTCCTGCGGCCATTTACCTTCATGTGTCGCGCCACACGACACAATAAGCACACCCACGACTACACATACAGAGAGGACATCCAGCGAATCCAATGGCGCTCCCCATGGCTCCAATGGTGCTCCCAGCAGCCGATGACAACAGGGGGGCAGTTCACCATGCATCACGCAGTGGACACCCACATGAGGGGAAGGCCCTCTCGGTGGTGTACATGAATGAGCCGGTCTCGGTGGAGAGCTCCATCCGAACTATGGAGCAGTTGCTTGCTGAGGACAAGTACCAAGTGGTCGGCTTCAACCTCGAGTACACCATCCGTCGTGCCGTGCATGATCAGAAGGTTGCCATCACCCAGTTGTTCGTGCGACTTGACGTCCTCATCTACCACTACCACCTGGCCACAAGGCCTTGCGAGCATTTCTTCAGGTTTATCAACAGCTCCGACTATAGTTTCACTACGGTGGACACCACGAATGATCTAAAAGCGCTCAAGGTTTCGGGCTTGAAATGCCATAATCTTGTCAACATCCAAGACCACTAGAAGGTCTGGGGCAGCCACAACAACAAACAGAACTCCCTGGTTGACCTCGTCCCGGCCATCATCGACCCCTACTACATGAAGATGAAGGATGAGAGCAAGAAGGACAAGAATGCCTGGCACAATGTCTGGCCTGAGAAACTGGATGAACAACACGTCAAGTACGCGGCCAAGGACACATACACAAGCTACGAGATGTACCAGCGGATCGTTGACATGTGGAAGTGTCTTTTTCCTGCCCCACACGAGGGATCAAGCCACATAGCAGTGGTGGGAGTGTCACAAGAAGTGGACGATTAGATGGTCATTTCTCCAAGTTTAGAATGCATGCAATTGTATATTGAGGTGTGTGCGAATGATCTGTATAATCACTTATGTAATTGGATGTTTATTTCACATATATATATGTATATATATATTCTTCTTCTGTAGACAGAGCAAATCACACGGCTTATTAGCAGCAATCCTCTGTGTTATTATTGGTATTCGCACACATTTCTGATTACGGACCTGTTTGCCACGTTGAAGGAAATATGCCCTAGAGGCAATAATAAAGTTATTATTTATTTCCTTAATTCATGATAAATGTTTATTATTCATGCTAGAATTGTATTAACAGGAAACATAATACATGTGTGAATACATAGACAAACAGAGTGTCACTAGTATGCCTCTACTAGACTAGCTCATTAATCAAAGATGGTTATGTTTCCTAACCATGAACAAAGAGTTGTTATTTGATTAACGAGATCACATCATTAGTTGAATGATCTGATTGACATGACCCATTCCATTAGCATAGCACCCGATCGTTTAGTATGTTGCTATTGCTTTTATCCATGACTTATACATGTTCCTTTAACTATGAGATTATGCAACTCCCGTTTACCGTAGGAACACTTTGTGTGATACCAAACGTCACAACGTAACTAGGTGATTATAAAGGTGCTCTACAGGTGTCTCCGAAGGTACATATTGGGTTGGCATATTTCGAGATGAGGATTTGTCACTCCGATTGTCGGAGAGGTATCTCAGGGCCTTCTCGGTAATGCACATCACATAAAGCCTTGCAAGCATTGCAACCAATGAGTTAGTTGCGAGATGATGTATTACGGAACGAGTAAAGAGACTTGCCAGTAACGAGATTGAACTAGGTATTGGATACCGACGATCAAATCTCGGGCAAGTAACATACCGATGACAAAGGGAACAACGTATGTTGTTATGCGGTCTGACCGATAAAGATCTTCGTAGAATATGTAGGAGCCAATATGGGCATCCAGGTCCCGCTATTGGTTATTGACCGGAGACGTGTCTCGGTCATGTCTACATTGTTCTCGAACCGTAGGGTCCGCACGCTTAAACGTTACGATGACAGTTATTATGAGTTTATGCATTTTGATGTACCGAAGGAGTTCGGAGTCCCGGATGTGATCACGTACATGACGAGGAGTCTCGAAATGGTCGAGACGTAAAGAATGATATATTGGAAGCCTATGTTTGGACATCGGATGCATTCCAGGTGAAATCAGGATTTTACCGGAATACCGGGAGGGTTACCGGAACCCCCCGGGGGCATAATGGGCCAACATGGGCCTTGGAGGAGAGGTGAGAGGGCTGCCCTCATGGGCTGCGCGCCTCCCCCCTTCCCCTAGTCCTATTAGGACTAGGAGAGGTGGGCGCCCCCTCTCTCTCTCTCCCCCTTGGAGAATCCTAGTCCAACTAGGATTGGGGGGGGGGGGAATCCTACTCCCAGAGGGAGTAGGACTCTCCTGGCGCGCCAGGCTTGGCCGGCCAGCCCCTCCCCCTTGGCTCCTTTATATACGGGGGCAGGGGGCACCCCATGACACACAAGTTGATCTACGGATCGTTCCTTAGCCGTGTGCGGTGCCCCCTTCCACCAAATTCCACCTCGATCATATCGTTGCAGTGCTTAGGCGAAGCCCTGCGCCGGTAACACATCAAGATCGTCACCACGCCGTCGTGCTGACGGAACTCTTCCTCGACGCTTTGCTGGATCGGAGCCCGGGGATCGTCATCGAGCTGAACGTGTGCCAAGAACTCGGAGGTGCCGGAGTAACGGTGCTGTGATCGGTTGGATCGCGAGGAGAACGTACGACTACTTCCTCTATGTTGTGTCAACGCTTCCGCTTCGGTCTACGAGGGTACGTAGACAAAACTCTCCCCTCTCGTTTCTATGCATCACCATGATCTTGCGTGTGCGTAGGAATTTTTTTGAAATTACTACGTTCCCCAACAGTGGCATCCGAGCCTAGGTTTTTATGGTTTGATGTTATTTGCACGAGTAGAACACAAGTGAGTTGTGGACGATACAAGTCATACTGCCTACCAGCATGTCATACTTTGGTTCAGCGGTATTGTTGGACGAGACGATCCGGACCAACCTTACGCGTACTCTTACGCGAGACCGGTTCCCTCGACGTGCTTTGCACATAGATGGCTTGCGGAAGACTGTCTCTCCAACTTTAGTTGAACTGAGTGTGGCTACGCCCGGTCCTTGAGAAGGTTAAAACGGAGTCTATTTGACAAACTATCGTTGTGGTTTTGATGCGTAGGTAAGATGAGTTCTTGCTTGAGCCCGTAGCAGCCACGTAAAACTTGCAACAACAAAGTAGAGGACGTCTAACTTGTTTTTGCAGGGCATGTTGTGATGTGATATGGTCAAGGCATGATGCTAAATATTATTGTATGAGATGATCATGTTTTGTAACCGAGTTATCGGCAACTGGCAGGAGCCATATGGTTGTCGCTTTATTGTATGCAATGCAATCGCGATGTAATGCTTTACTTTATTACTAAGCGGTAGTGATAGTCGTGGAAGCATAAGATTGGCGAGACGACAACGATGCTGCGATGAAGATCAAGGTGTCGCGCCGGTGATGATGGTGATCATGACGGTGCTTCGAAGATGGAGATCACAAGCACGAGATGATGATGGCCATATCATATCACTTATATTGATTGCATGTGATGTTTATCCTTTTATGCATCTTATCTTGCTTTGATTGACGGTAGCATTATAAGATGATCTCTCACTAAATTATCAAGAAGTGTTCTCCCTGAGTATGCACCGTTGCGAAAGTTCTTCGTGCTGAGACACCACGTGATGATCGGGTGTGATAGGCTCTACGTTCAAATACAACGGGTGCAAAACAGTTGCACACGCGGAATACTCAGGTTTAACTTGACGAGCCTAGCATATAACAGATATGGCCTCGGAACACGGAGACCGAAAGGTCGAGCGTGAATCATATAGTAGATATGATCAACATAGTGATGTTCACCATTGAAACTACTCCATCTCACGTGATGATCGGACATGGTTTAGTTGATTTGGATCACGTGATCACTTAGAGGATTAGAGGGATGTCTATCTAAGTGGGAGTTCTTAAGTAATATGATTAATTGAACTTTAATTTATCATGAACTTAGTCCTGGTAGTATTAGCATATCTATGTTGTAGATCAATAGCTCGCATTGTTGCTTCCCTGTGTTTATTTTGATATGTTCCTAGAGAAAATTGTGTTGAAAAATGTTAGTAGCAATGATGCGGATTGGATCCGTAATCTGAGGTTTATCCTCATTGCTGCACAGAAGAATTTTGTCCTTGATGCACCGCTAGGTGACGGACCTTTTGCAGGAGCAGATGCAGACGTTATGAACGTTTTGCTAGCTCAATATGATGACTACTTAATAGTTTAGTGCTCCATGCTTAACGGCTTAGAATCGGGACTTCAAAGACGTTTTGAACGTCATGGACCATACGAGATGTTCCAGGAGTTGAAGTTAATATTTCAAGCAAATACCCGAGTTGAGAGATATGAAGTCTCCAAAAGTTCTATAGCTAAAAGATGGAGGAGAATCGCTCAACTAGTGAGCATGTGCTCAGATAGTCTGAGTACTACAATCGCTTGAATCAAGTGGGAGTTAATCTTCCAGATAAGATAGTGATTGACAGAATTCTCTAGTCACCATCACCAAGTTAGTAGAACTTCGTGATGAACTATAATATGCAAGGGATAACGGAAAATATTCCCAAGCTCTTCGCAATGCTAAAATCGGCGAAGGTAGAAATCAAAGAAAAACATCAAGTGTTGATGGTTGACAAGATCACTAGTTTCAAGAAAAGGGCAAAAGGAAAGAAGGGGAACTTCAAGAAGAACGGCAAGCAAGTTGCTGCTCAAGTGAAAAAGCCCAAGTCTGGTCCTAAGCCTGAGACTAAGTGCTTCTACTGCAAAGAGACTGGTCACTAGAAGCGGAACTACCCCAAGTGATTGGCGGATAAGAAGGATGGCAAAGTGAACATAAGTATATTTGATATACATGTTATTGATGTGTACTTTACTAGTGTTCATAGCAACCCCTCAGTATTTGGTACTAGTTCAAGTTGCTAAGATTAGTAACTCGAAACGGGAGTTGCAAGATGAACAAAGACTAGTTAAAGGGCAAGGTGACGATGTGTGTTGGAAGTGGTTCCAAGATTGATATGATCATCATCACACACTCCCTATACTTTCGGGATTAGTGTTGAAACTAAATAAGTGTTATTTGGTGTTTGCGTTGAGCATGAATATGATTTGATCATGTTAATTGCAATACAGTTATTCATTTAAGTTAGAGAACAATTGTTGTTCTGTTTACATGAATAAAACCTTCTATGGTCATACACACCAACGAAAATGGTTTGTTGGATCTCGATCGTAGTGATACACATATTCATAATATTGAAGCCAAAAGATGCGAAGTTAATAATGATAGTGCAACTTATTTGTGGCACTGCCGTTTAGGTCATATTGGTGTAAAGCGCATGAAGAAACTCCATGCTGATGGAATTTTGGAATCTCTTGATTATGAATCACTTGATGCTTGCGATCCATGCCTTAAGGGCAAGATGACTAAAAACGCCGTTCTCCGGAACAATGAAGCAAGCAACAGATTTATTGGAAATCATACATACTGATGTATGTGGTCCGATGAATATTAAAGGCTTGCAGCAGGTATCATTATTTTCTGACCTTCACAGATGATTTGAGCAGATATGGGTATATCTACTTGATGAAACATAAGTCTGAAACATTTGAAAAGTTTAAAGAATTTCAGAGTGAAGCGGAGAATCATCGTAACAAGAAAATAAAAGTTTCTACGATATGATCGTAGAGGAGAATATTTGAGTTACGAGTTTGGTCTTCAATTAAAACAATGTGGAATAGTTTCACAAACTCATGCCACCTGGAACACCACAGCATAATGGTGTGTCCGAACGTCATAACCGTACTTTATTGGATATAGTACAATCTATGATGTTTCTTACCGATTTACCAATAACGTTTTGGGATCATGCATTAGAGACAACTGCATTCACGTTTAAAAGGGCACCATCTAAGTCCGTTGAGACGACACAATCTGAACTGTGGTTTAGCAAGAAACCAAAGTTGTCATTTCTTAAAGTTTGGGATTATGATGCTGATATGAAAAAGTTTCATCCTGATAAGCTCAAACCCAAATCGGAGAACTATGTCTTCATAGGATACCCAACGGAGACTGTCGGGTACACCTTCTATCACAGATCCTAAGGCAAGATATTCGTTGCTTATAATGGATCCTTTCTAGAGAAGAAGTTTCTCTCGAAAGAAGTGAGTGGGAGGAAAGAAGAAAACTTGATAAGGTAATTGTACCTTCTCCCTTATTGGAAAGTAGTTCATCACAGAAATCTGTTCTTGTGACTACTACACCAATTAGTGAGGAAGCTAATGATGATGATCATGTAACTTCAGATCAAGTAACTACCGAATCTCGTAGGTAAACCAGAGTGAGATCCGCACCAGAGTGGTACGGTAATCCTGTTCTGGAAGTCATGTTACTAGACCATGATGAACTTGCGAACTATGAGGAAGCGATGATGAGCCCAGATTCCGCGAAATGGTTAGAGGCCATGAAATCTGAGATATGATCCATGTATGAGAACAAAGTATGGACTTTGATGGATTTGCCCGATGATCGGCAAGCCAAAGAAAATAAATGGATCTTGAAGAGGAAGACGGACACTGATAGTAGTGTTACTATCTACAAAGCTAGAATTGTCGCAAAAAGGTTTTCGACAAGTTCAAGGTGTTGACTACGATGAGAGTTTCTCACTCGTATCTATGCTTAAGTCTATCCGAATCATGTTAGCAATTGCCGCATTTTATGAAATCCGGCAAATGCATAAACAAAACTACATTCCTTAATAGATTTATTAAAGAAGAGTTGTATATGATGCAACTAGAAGGTTTTGTCGATCCTGAAGGTGTTAACAAAATATGCAAGCTCCAGCGATCCATCTATGGACTGGTGCAAGCATCTCGGAGTTGGAATATACACTTTGATAAGTTGATCAAAGCATATAGTTTTATACAGACTTGCGGTGAAGCCTGTATTTACAAGAAAGTGAGTGGGAGCACTACAACATTTCTGATAAGTATATGTAAATGACATATTATTGATCGGAAATAATGTAGAATTATTCTGTAAAGCATAAAGGAGTATTTGAAAGGAGTTTTTTGAAGAAGGACCTCGGTGAAGCTGCTTACATATTGAGCATCAAGATCTATAGAGATAGATCAAGACGCTTGATAAGTTTTTCAATAAGTACATACCTTGAAAAGATTTTGAAGTAGTTCAAAATGGAACAGTCAAAGAAAGAGTTCTTGCCTGTATTACAAGGTGTGAAATTGAGTAAGACTCAAAGCCCGACCACGACAGATGATAGAAAGAGAATGAAAGTCATTTCCTATGCCTCAGCCATAGATTCTATAAAGTATGCCATGCTATGTACCAGATCTATTGTATACCCTACACTGTGTTAAGCAAGGGAGTACAATAGTGATCTAGGAAGTAGATCACTGGACATCGGTCAAAATTATCCTTAGTAAAATAAGGATATGTTTCTCGATTATGGATGTGACAAAAAGGTTCGTCGTAAAAGGTTACGTCGATGCAAGTTTTGACACCGATCTGGATGACTCTAAGTCTCGATCTAGATACATATTGAAAGTGGGAGCAATTAGCTAGAGTAGCTCCGTGCAGAGCATTGTAGACATAGAAAATTGCAAAATACATAATGCATCTGAATGTGGCAAGACCCGTTGACTAAGCTTCTCTCACAAGCAAAACATGATCACACCGTAGTACTCTTTGGGTGTTAATCACATAGCAATGTGAACTAGATTACTGAATCTAGTAAACCCTTTGAGGGTTGGTCACATATCGATGTGAACTATGGGTGTTAATCACATGGTGATGTGAACTATTGCTGATAAATCACATGGCAATGTGAACTAGATTATTGACTCTAGTGCAAGTGGGAGACTGAAGGAAATATGCCCTAGAGGCAATAATAAAGTTATTATTTATTTCCTTAATTCATGATAAATGTTTATTATTCATGCTAGAATTGTATTAACAGGAAACATAATACATGTGTGAATACATAGACAAACAGAGTGTCACTAGTATGCCTCTACTAGACTAGCTCATTAATCAAAGATGGTTATGTTTCCTAACCATGAACAAAGAGTTGTTATTTGATTAACGAGATCACATCATTAGTTGAATGATCTGATTGACATGACCCATTCCATTAGCATAGCACCCGATCGTTTAGTATGTTGCTATTGCTTTTATCCATGACTTATACATGTTCCTTTAACTATGAGATTATGCAACTCCCGTTTACCGTAGGAACACTTTGTGTGCTACCAAACGTAACAACGTAACTGGGTGATTATAAAGGTGCTCTACAGGTGTCTCCGAAGGTACATATTGGGTTGGCATATTTCGAGATGAGGATTTGTCACTCCGATTGTCGGAGAGGTATCTCAGGGCCTTCTCGGTAATGCACATCACATAAAGCCTTGCAAGCATTGCAGCCAATGAGTTAGTTGCGAGATGATGTATTACGGAACGAGTAAAGAGACTTGCCAGTAACGAGATTGAACTAGGTATTGGATACCGACGATCAAATCTCGGGCAAGTAACATACCGATGACAAAGGGAACAACGTATGTTGTTATGCGGTCTGACCGATAAAGATCTTCGTAGAATATGTAGGAGCCAATATGGGCATCCAGGTCCCGCTATTGGTTATTGACCGGAGACGTGTCTCGGTCATGTCTACATTGTTCTCGAACCGTAGGGTCCGCACGCTTAAACATTACGATGACAGTTATTATGAGTTTATGCATTTTGATGTACCGAAGGAGTTCGGAGTCCCGGATGTGATCACGGACATGACGAGGAGTCTCGAAATGGTCGAGACGTAAAGAATGATATATTGGAAGCCTATGTTTGGACATCGGATGCATTCCAGGTGAAATCAGGATTTTACCGGAATACCGGGAGGGTTACCGGAACCCCCCGGGGGCATAATGGGCCAACATGGGCCTTGGAGGAGAGGTGAGAGGGCTGCCCTCATGGGCTGCGCGCCTCCCCCCTTCCCCTAGTCCTATTAGGACTAGGAGAGGTGGGCGCCCCCTCTCTCTCTCTCTCTCCCCCTTGGAGAATCCTAGTCCAACTAGGATTGGGGGGGGGGAATCCTACTCCCAGAGGGAGTAGGACTCTCTTGGCGCACCAGGCTTGGCCGGCCAGCCCCTCCCCCTTGGCTCCTTTATATACGTGGGCAGGGGGCACCCCATGACACACAAGTTGATCTACGGATCGTTCCTTAGCCGTGTGCGGTGCCCCCTTCCACCAAATTCCACCTCGATCATATCGTTGCAGTGCTTAGGCGAAGCCCTGCGCCGGTAACACATCAAGATCGTCACCACGCCGTCGTGCTGACGGAACTCTTCCTCGACACTTTGCTGGATCGGAGCCCGGGGATCGTCATCGAGCTGAACGTGTGCCAAGAACTCGGAGGTGCCGGAGTAACGGTGCTGTGATCGGTTGGATCGCGAGGAGAACGTACGACTACTTCCTCTACGTTGTGTCAACGCTTCCGCTTCGGTCTACGAGGGTACGTAGACAACACTCTCCCCTCTCGTTGCTATGCATCACCATGATCTTGCGTGTGCGTAGGAATTTTTTTGAAATTACTACGTTCCCCAACACACGTTTCACACACATCTTGTTCAGTTGAACTATTTCTGTTGTGTTGGCTCATCGCAAACAGTTCATCTGAGTGAACTGTACGCCCTCCATCGCACACACCTTGATCTGGATGACCGTTTCCATTGTGTTGCCTAATCACACACAGTTCATCCTAGTGAACTGTATGCCGTATATCACACACACCCTCATCTGGCTGCCAGTTTCTATTGTTCTGCCTTATCGCAAATAGTTCTTCTGGATTAACCGTTTGCCACGCATCGCACATGCAACTCTAATATAAACCGTGTTTGATGCCACCGCCATCACAAACGTTTTGCATCTTTTTTGAAGGTTTTATTACATCACCGTCTGTGATTAATGCATCGCACACAGTTTCGTCCAAGGGTCTCTGATTAGACTGGCGCATTTGGACCAACCTGCAGTAGTGATACCCACCATCCTCAGTAGCAATCATAACATGTGGAGATTTGCATTCTCTCACAAAATGACCTCTGCCCTTACAACGATGACAAATAATATCATGTGCGTGCCCTGTTGATGCCATGGATGAAGAAGAGCTATGTGTAGGCCAGGTAGGTGTGCTCTTGGTAGGCAGTGGTGGTAGTGCGTGCTTTCTTGTATCACGGTTGGAGGTGGTAGCTGATGGAGGTGCCGGTGTAGTAGAACATGTGGAAGTTGAAGATACACGCGGTGTCCATGATGAAGGTCAACCTGCAGAAAAATTAGTCTGTGCCAATGCCTGTCGATCTTGCACTCCATGTTCAGCTTTGCAAGCAAGATGGAATGAACAAGTGATATTGTTATACTCCTTATACTCTAAAATGGTCTGAATCTCTCTATTTAATCCACCCATAAAACGTGCAAGCATAGCTTCATTATCCTCAACAATACCACATCTAATCATGCTAGTTTGTAATTCCTGATAATACCCCTCCACAGAATTTTTTCCTTGTCTCAAACAATGCAGTTTTTGAAGTAATTCACGTTGATAATATGCTGGAACCCAACGAGTACGCATAGTAGTTTTCAAAGCAGCCCAAGTAGTAGGGATATTATCATGATATAATCTACAATGTTCAAACCACCAAACAGAAGCAAAACTAGTGAATTCACAAACAGCAACAACAACACGTCTATCCTCAGGATATTGTTAGCATGTGAAACGCTGTTCAGTTTCTAACTCCCAAGTAAGATATACATCAGGAATGTATCTACCCTTAAATGGTGGAATTTCAATTTTAGTTTAGGAATATGGTCATAATCTCGTACCTGAGGTGGTGCTGCAGCCCTACAGTTGCGATTATATGCATGAGGTCAACCTGGTGGTGGTGGTGCTGATTGTTGCATGTAGTTCTGATTTTGATCAACCTCATCCTCCTAATAGTCCTCCACCTCTGCAGTAGCAGCAGGAGCTATAGAAGCATCAACCGAAGTAGCAGCGGCACCAGAAGTTTGTCCTGGCTCAAGAGGAACGCACTGCGCTCGCCCTGCTGGATCGTGGCGTGGAGGTAGTTGTTGATGTTGTTGCAATGGTACAACAGATGCGGGTGGTGGTTGTGGAAGATGCACGAGTACTTCATTGAACTTGGGGTCCAACTTGGTGTCAATTGTCTTCTCAATGTCATCAATCCTCTCCAGTGCCTTTCCAAAGCTGGCCATCACGTCCACCTGTTGACTCAACATTTGCTGAAATTTATCATGAAGCTCCTTCTTCGTCATGTTCTCCCAGTCAATCTCGTCGGCTTGTGGTCCTACCATGGTTAGCAGCAATAGAAACACACAAGAATATGATACTACAGACTACTAAAAAGTGGTGGTGGTGGGGTGTCACAAATCCGTCAAGCAAATCTTAAATTCTTACCAGTTCTTACCCAGCAGCAGGTGGTGATCGGCAACCGTCATAGTCAAAACTCTCAAAGCTTGGACCGAGCGATTGACAGGTGGTGTCAAACGCATGATGTAGATGTATGTGGAGCTTTGAAGGTGTCGGGACTGTAACATCCCAAATTTTCAATTTGGAATGTTATACATAGATCATTCATGCATATCATGTTTTATCGCATTTCTGTTCTGAATCCTCGAAATCCTAAGCAACTCAAGGACCCACGGAGAGAGTTGGGGATTTCCCCGGTTTTCATATTTGATTTTATCAAATATGGGACGAGGATTTGATTTTAATTATTTTTCTCTCCGAAAAATATTTCACATTAAATTAAATGAGAGGAGATGATATGACTTCTCTGAAATAATTGAAATATTGGAGGAAAAATAATAAAATCATTTATTTGATTTTATTTGGTTTTATTTGGATTTTATTTGCAATAGAAAAATTGCATGTTTTCAAAATTGCATTTCAGGGCCAAGAAAATGTTCATCACATTCTAAATATTTTATTTAGACGGTGAAAATTTGTTTCGGCATTTTTAGATTTTTATTTATTTTTCTAGGATTTATTTTCTGTCGGTGAATTTTTTTTAAGTTTCCCCGCTCGACTGGGCCTAAGGCCCAGCCGAGCCAGGCCGGCCCGCAGCCGCCGCCGCCTCCCCGCGCGCGCACCGCCCCTCCGCCGCCGCTTGCCCCCTCCTCCAAGCAGCCCCCCGCTCTTATAAGCCGCCACCCCCGCCGCCAAACCCACCACCACCGCAGCCCCGCCGCCCGCAGCCGCCGCCGCCGCTTGCCGCCGTTGCCCCGCAAGCTGCCGCCCCGCAGCCCCGCCTAGCCGGACTCCTCGCCGGAGGTATCCGCCGGATCCGACCGCCGGTTTTTCTTAAAAAAACCGTTCGGTTTATTTTTTTTCGAAACCCTAGATTCTTGTTTTTTCATATCGCCAGTTTTTCTCGGTTCTTCTAGTTAGCGGACGTTCGTCCGAACATTCATTTTAACGAACGTTTTTCGCCCGTTAGTTACAGCTAACGTACGCTCGTTCGTTAGTCTGTTCGTCAGTTTTCTTTTATCGGATTTATTCCGCGATTTCTGTGATCGTGATTTCTGATCCGATCTTAGTTTCTGTTTATCTTTTCGCTCGTTTATCGGAATCAGGCGATTCAAGCGCCTGGAGTTTCGTCTCGAAACCCTCTTTCCATTTAACCAATTCAAACAAGTTTTTGCTACTATAAAATTTGACCTAGTTTCAGATTAGTAAACAAAGTTTCTTTCTTTCGCCGTTTGAGTTTCGTTGCTCCGTTTGATTTGATTCTTTTTGCGAAACGGAGTTCTTAAGTTGAACTTTCTGGTCAACCTCTTTTATTTGAGTTTTGCTTGTGCATATTTGCTTGTTACTTATGTATGCTTTTGTTTGCTTGTGATAGAATTCCCGGAGTGCGAAGCGTGTTACTACGAGTCTCTAGGATTCGTGGATCGTCAGCAAGGCAAGTAACACATTGATCATACTCTTTCCATACCTAGTTTTTATGCATTAGTTTCAATCCTCAAACATTGCATGATTAGGATGTCATTAACTTGTGGGTTGGGGAGTAGTTGATGAGGTAGAACCTATTGCCCTGTTATATTCAAACCCTTGGGAGTTACTTCTATGCTTGCTTATATTACTATGCTATGCTATGCTCGTAGACGTGGTTCGGGTTTGAGTGAAATCCATGACAGATGTGAGATTGTTAATTAATGGTTCAACTTAAGGTGGCAACTTAAATTAACATCTGGGTGGATTGAGGCACCTGGGGAACCCAGTGTTGTCTGTTTTTTTGGAAATCCCGGGGTACCCGTGCGATCTTCCTATGGACCGCCACCCAGGCTCAAAGGGAACTGAGATGTTCATGCTAAACACTTCCGTGTGCAGCCACAAGCTATTATGGGCTCTAGCATAGTTGAGTAAGTTACGTGAAGCTCTTGAAGAGGTAGATCAGCAGGTAGTGGGTTTTATAGGTTTGGTATGGTCTACCCGGAGTAGAGAGTTGATGTTTCTGAAAGATTGTGTCTCGGTCATCCGTTTCTCAAACACCATGCAGTGCAAGAAATCCAACGGAGGCGATCGAGCCTTGTGGGGAAAAGTGCGTAAACCTCTGCAGAGTGTACAATCTAATCATGGTTAGCCGTGTCACCGATTATGGACAATTTTGAGTATCTAGTACTTGGGTTATCACATGTATCTCATCATGCTTAATTAATATTGTTGGGTTGTTAATCACTTTAATTGGGATTGAGTTGGGGGTACCTTCTCAATGTTGTTCAACCACCATGATAGTTAAATTAAAAATCTATTCCTTTGTTGTAGGAAAAAAATGGCTTTTCGCAAAACTATAACCATAGAGCTTTCCACCAGCCAAATATGCATGTAGTGATAGCATTATTTTGTTTATGCTATATTGTGTTATATTGCCAGCATATTCCATGTGCTGACTCATTTTCGGGCTGCAACGTATTATGTTGCAGACTTTTCAGACGAGGAGTAAGGTTCGTTGGGTCGTTGCCGTGCAGCTTAGCTATGCCGTTGGAGTTGATGGACTCACTTTATCTGCCAAGCCTTCCGATGTTATCGTATCAGATGGCCTTAAGCCATATTATTGTAATAAGTTTTCTTTTGAGACATTCGTTGTAATAAGTGTGTGATTGCTACTCTGTTATAAATCCTTCGAGTATTGTGTGTGTCAGCATTACCGATCCAGGGATGACACTGAAGCACAGAGACTTGACCATCTGAGGTCGGGTCGCTACAAGATGGTATCAGAGCACACGCTGAGTGTAGGACACGACCACTAAGATAAGCCATAGGTCACACTTCTCTACTCATTTCTGACTCCTCTCCATTTTCTACTCTTTAGGATGACAGAGATGAAGAACAAGTTTGCACAATCGGATGAAGACACACCTTTTGGACGCCACTTGAAGGAAGTCACTAGACACTTGAACATTGGAATACCAAGCTTCACCGGGACGTACAACGCCACTTTACCTAAAGAGGAGCACTGGATGATTCAAGTACAAGTTTCAGGAAGGACGTTCTCGCCAACTTCTAAACCCATAGAATTTTCTTTTGAAGCACCCACCTGGAGTCTAGGAAAGAGCATGGCAGCCCATATTACCATGGGATGCATTGGAGAAGTCTACAACAGGGAGCTTAAGGACACTATCTACCGAATATGTGGGAGCCGAGACGAGCAATGGGAAGTAATCAGCACCAGGAAGGATAGATCCATTGCAGCTTTCATCCAGGAGTTAAACCAGCACATTCGACGTCAGGACATGATGGACTTGAAGAAGGCAAAGACTAGATCGAGCTGGAGGAAGAACTCAAGTTTACACGCGATGGATATGAGGAGGAAATCAAGACACTACTGGAGAAGAATGACGACCTGATTAAGAAGATCAGAGTATTCATGGGAGGACCAGCACCGGGAGAAGAAGACGACGATCCCGTTTGCCCTGACAACTACATCATCATCGACACCGATTCTGATCCGAGTGATGATGACTTTGAAGACGAAGCTGGAGCAAACATCATGGAGTCTTCCACCGATCAAAATTTCTAGATGACCACCATATATTAGTAGTATATTCCCCATGTATTTAGTAGTAGTTGAGCACTTTTGTGATAGTTCTAGACCGTTTGTATGCCCTTGCTTGATTGATTGAGTGAATGATTGTGCTTGTCTCATGTGCATATGGGTAGTGCTTTCTCATTAGACCTTTTTTCTATTCTAATCTCTTCCATCTAAACCCATCAGATGCCTCCGAGACGTGACACCGGTTTTGCTTTCCCACCGGAGCTCACCTAGTTGATCCAGCAGCAGAATGCCTTGATGCAATTGCTAGTCCAGAACCAGGGCAACAACAACAACAACCCACCGCCCGTGGACAACTTAGCCCGTTTTCTAAGGTTACAGCCGCCGGTGTTTTCCAGTAGCACCGAGCCAATAGTTGCTGATGATTGGCTATGCCGTATTGGAAGAGAGTTGACCACCGCAGGTTGCACAGATGCTGAGAGGGTGCGCTTTGCCACACATCAATTGGATGGACCAGCAGCCTCATGGTGGGAGAATTACCACGACCACCTTTCCTATAGCCAACATTACTTGGGACCAGTTTCAGCAAGCTTTCCGCACGACCCATGTCTCAACTGGAGCTATGCTGATGAAGAACCAGGAGTTTCGCAACTTACGCTAGGGGAACCGTACTGTGGCTCAGTACGTGGATGATTTTAGCAAGTTATCACGCTATGCCCCTGATGATGTAGCCACGGATGCCGCGAAGCAGGAGAAGTTTATGGAAGGGCTGAACGATGAGATGAGCATGCAGTTGATGGTAGCAACCTTCAACAACTACCAGGAGTTGGTAGATAAGGCTCTTATGATTGAAGGAAAGCAGCAGCAGATTGAGAGCCGTAAGAGGAAGTATGGACAAGGGAAGTATAACTCAGGAGCTCAGCAGAAGCCTCGCCTAACCCCGAACTCGGGAGGACTTGTTCATAATCATGGAGGCCATAACCACACTGGAGGAGGATCACACAACCATAATGGTGCTAAGAATGGGAATGGGAACGGAGCTAACAATAATCCGAACAGCTCCAACCCATCCACACTCGCCAGAAGAGATCTAAGTCAAGTTACTTGCTTTAAGTGCGGGAAGACAGGGCACTATGCCAATGATTGCCCTGAAGGAAGGAATGGAAATGGAAATGGGAGCGACGGGAAGAAGCCTAATCCATTCAACAAAGTACAAGTGAACCACATTAACGTGGAGGAGGTTGAAGAGCAGCCGGACGCGATAATAGGTAAGTTTTTGGTTAAGTCATTTACCGCTCTTGTTCTTTTCGATACTGGTGCATCGCATTCATACATATCAAGGGGATTTGTGGATAAGTTTAAACTACCAACCCAAACCCTTAGGACACCTCTCTTAGTAAGTTCACCTGGAGCAGAATACATGGTTAGCCGATGATGCAACCAGATACCCCTAACCATTGGCACGCATGTTTTTCCGTCCGACCTAATTATCTTGGAGTCACAAGGATTGTATGTGATATTGGGTATGGACTGGATGTCAAAGTTTGGAGGAAGTATTGACTGTGCTAGTAAGTCGATTTATCTCACCACCCCGGAGGGAAAAAGGATTAAGTATGTGTCTAGGCATGTGCCTAGGAGGAGCCAAGTGAATGCCCTTACGGGAATTGTTCAGGAGGAAGTGCCTGTAGTGAAGGATTACCGGGATGCTTTTCCAGAGGAGTTACCAGGCATGCCACCGGATAGAGACATTGAGTTTTTGATAGAGCTGTTGCCAGGTACAGGACCAATATCCAAGAGACCCTATTGGATGACCGCGAATGATCTGGACGAAATTAAGAAACAGATCAAGGAGTTAATGGAGAAAGGATACATCCGAAGAAGTTCATCACCTTGGGGAGCCCCAATACTTTTGGTTGAGAAGAAGGATAAATCCCTAAGGATGGTTGTTGATTATCGAGCTTTGAATGAAGTGACGATTAAGAACAAGTACCCACTGCCGATGATCAATGATTTGTTTGATCAGTTGCAAGGAGCTAAAGTGTTTTCAAAGATCGATTTAAGGTCGGGATACCATCAGTTGAAGATACGAGAGAAGGACATACCAAAGACAGCGTTCACCATGCGGTATGGATTATACGAGTATACGGTCATGTCGTTTGGACTGACTAACGCCCCTGCATATTTCATGAGCATGATGAACAAGGTGTTCATGGAGTATTTGGACAAGTTCGTTGTGGTGTTTATTGATGATATTATGGTATAATCTAAGAACGAAGAGGAGCACAAAGAGCATTTGCGTTTAGTTCTCGAGAAGCTCAGGGAACACCAGTTGTATGCTAAGTTCAGCAAATGCGAGTTTTGATTGAAGGAAGTCGGGTTCCTTGGACATGTTATATCAGGAGAGGGTATATCAGTAGACCCCAGCAAGGTTCAGTCAGTCACTGAATGGTTGGCACCCACTTCAGTTAGCGAGATCCGCAGTTTTCTTGGACTCGCAGGATACTACCGGAGATTCATTGAGAACTTCTCCAAGATTGTGAAGCCAATGACTGAACTGTTGAAGAGGGATACTAAGTTTAAATGGACAGAAGATTGCGAGGCAAGTTTCCAGGAGTTGAAGAAACGTTTAACTACAGCGCTAGTGCTGACACTGCCAGATATACATAAGGAGTTCCAAGTGTATTGCGACGCCTCTCGCTTAGGACTTGGATGTGTGCTTATGCAGGACGGAAGAGTTGTTTCGTATGCCTCACGACAACTAAAAACTCATGAGTTAAACTATGCCACGCATGATTTGGAGTTAACAGTTGTAGTGCATGCATTGAAGACCTGGAGACATTACCTTATTGGAAACCGTTGCGATGTGTACACGGACCATAAGAGCTTGAAGTACATTTTCACCCAGAAGGAGCTAAACCTTCGACAGAGGAGATGGTTGGAGCTTATAAAGGATTATGACATGAAACGACACTATCACCCAGGAAAGGCCAATGTCGTAGCAGACGCCTTGAGCCGGAAGAGTTATGCTAATATCCTTGAAAGTAAAGGACTGCCGAAGGAGTTAGCAGAGGATATCATGGAACTTCGACTAGAGATTGTTCCTAGAGGTTTTGTTGCGACAATGGAGGTCCAGTCGACATTGCTGGACAAGATTCGGGAAGCTCAGAAGGATGACAAAGAGATTGCCGAGATAAAGGAGAAGATGGGCAAAGGTTTGGATTTGAAGGAACGTTTCTGGTGGACCGGTATGAAGAAGGATATTGCCGAGTATGTAGCCGTATGTGATGTATGTCAGAGAGTGAAGGCAGAACATCAGAAGCCAGCAGGACTGTTACAACCTATGCTGATACCCGAATGGAAGTGGGATAAACTTGGCATGGACTTTATCACCGGATTGCCCAGGACCAAAGCAGGATATGATTCCATATGGGTAGTAGTTGATCGCTTAACCAAAGTGGCTCACTTCATCCCAGTGAAAACCACTTATACAAGTGCGAAGTTGGCCAAGATTTATATGTCCAGGATCGTGTGTCTGCATGGAGTTCCGAGGACCATCGTATCAGATCGAGGAACACAGTTCACTTCAAAGTTATGGCATCAGTTACACCAGACTTTGGGGACGAGATTGGAGTTCAGTACATCATTTCACCCGCAGACAGATGGACAGACCGAGAGAGTCAACCAAATTTTGGAGGACATGTTGAGAGCATGTGCGCTAGATTATGGATCTAGTTGGGATGACAATTTGCCTTACGCAGAGTTCTCGTACAACAATAGCTACCAAGCCAGTTTGAAGATGGCACCGTTTGAAGACCTGTATGGACGCAGGTGCAGAACACCGTTGATGTGGGATGAGGTAGGAGACCGATAGTTGTTTGGACCAGACTTGATCAAGGAGTCTGAGGAGAAGGTCAAACTGATTCGTGATAGACTGAAGATTGCTCAGTCTAGACAGAAGAGTTATGCAGATTCAAAACGCGAGGAGGTAACCTACGAAATTGGAGATAGAGCATATCTGCGAGTATCGCCCTTGCGAGGAGTGAAACGTTTTGGAGTTAAAGGGAAGCTAGCCCCGAGATTTGTAGGACTGTATCGTGTTTTGGAACGGATGGGAGAAGTTGCCTACAAGTTGGAATTACCTGAGGGATTGTCAGGAGTTCATGATGTGTTTCACGTCTCACAATTGAAGAAATGTCATGCCGAGATGGTCGATATACCGTTAAGAGATACAATACCCTTGGAGGCGATTCAGTTGGACAGTGATTTGACTTATGAGGAGAAGCCAGTTAAGATTCTTGAGTTTGCCAGCAGAGTCACCCGCAGTAAGGTTATCAAGTTTTGCAAAGTTCAGTGGAGCCACAATACCGAGGATGAAGCCACCTGGGAACGAGAGGATGATCTCCGCAAAGACCACCCACACCTATTTTCTAGCCAACCCGAATCTCGAGGGCGAGATTCATCTAAATGGGGGTAGGTTTGTAACATCCCAAATTTTCAATTTGGAATGTTATACATAGGTCATTCATGCATATCATGTTTTATTGAATTTTTCTTCCGAATCCTCGAAATCCTAAGCAACTCAAGGACCCACGGAGAGAGTTGGGGATTTCCCCAGTTTTCATATTTGATTTTATCAAATATGGGACGAGGATTTGATTTTAGTTACTTTTCTCTCCAAAAAATATTTCACATTAAATTAAATGAGAGGAGATGATATGACTTCTTTGAAATAATTGAAATATTGGAGGAAAAATATTAAAATCATTTATTTGATTTTATTTGGTTTTATTTGGATTTTATTTGCAATAGAAAAATTGCATGTTTTCAAAATTGCATTTTAGGGCCAAGAAAATGTTCATCACGTTCTAAATATTTTATTTAGACGGTGAAAATTTGTTTTGGCATTTTTAGATTTTTATTTATTTTTCTAGGATCTATTTTCTGTCGGCGAAATTATTATTTAAAAAAAAAAGTTCCCGCGCCCGACTGGGCCTAAGGCCCAGCCGAGCCAGGCCGGCCCGCAGCCGCCGCCGCCGCTCGGACTTGGAGTCCGAGCCGAACTCCGCCGCCGCCGCTTGCCCCCTCCTCCAAGCAACCCCCCTCTCTTATAAGCCGCCACCCCCGCCGCCAAACGCACCACCACCGCAGCCCCGCCGCCCGCAGCCGCCGCCGCCCGCGCCTCGCGCCGTCGCCCGCGCTAGCCGCCGTCGCCGCCGCTTGCCGCGCCTCGCGCTGCCGCCGCCGCCCCGCAAGCCGCCGCCCCGCAGCCCCGCCTCGCCGGACTCCTCGCCGGAGGTATCCCCGGATCCGACCGCCGTTTTTTCTTAAAAAAACCGTTCGGTTTATTTTTTTTCGAAACCCTAGATTCATTTTTTTTTGGATCGCCGGTTTTTCTCGGTTCTTCTAGTTAGCGGACGTTCGTCCGAACGTTCGTTTTAACGAATGTTTTTCGCCCGTTAGTTACAGCTAACGAACGCTCGTTTGTTAGTCTGTTCGTCAGTTTTCTTTTATCGGATTTATTCTGCGATTTCTCTGATCGCGATTACTGATCCGATCTTAGTTTCTGTTTATCTTTTCGCTCGTTTATCGGAATCAGGCGATTCAAGTGCCTGGAGTTTCGTCTCGAAACCCTCTTTCCGTTTAACCAACTCAAACAAGTTTTTGCTACTGTAAAATTTGACCTAGTTTCAGATTAGTAAACGAAGCTTCTTTCTTTCGCCGTTTGAGTTTCGTTGCTCCGTTTGATTTGATTCTTTTTGCGAACCGGAGTTCTTAAGTTGAACTTTCTGGTCAACCTCTTTTATTTGAGTTTTGCTTGTGCATCTTTGCTTGTTACTTATGTATGCTTTTGTTTGCTTGCGATAGAATTCCCGGAGTGCGAAGCGTGTTACTACGAGTCTCTAGGATTCGCGGATCGTCAGCAAGGCAAGTAACACATTGATCATACTCTTTCCATACCCAGTTTTTATGCATTAGTTTCAATCCTCAGACATTGCATGATTAGGATGTCATTAGCTTGTGGGTTGGGGAGTAGTTGATGAGGTAGAACCTATTGCTCTGTTATATTCAAACCCTTGGGAGTTACTTCTACGCTTGCTTATATTACTATGCTATGCTATGCTATGCTATATTACTTTGCTATGCTATACTATGCCATTAGTTTCAATCCTCAAATGTATGAACCCATGTCGTACCAAGCTACAAGGACTTAAAGGAACAACGCGTGACATTTCCCTGAAGGGACAGACACAGGAACGAGGAAGGACACATGCCGGCCAGCCTAAGTGTTCCGAAGGAGTAGCAAGCTACCATGGCAGAGTGGAAGCACTAGGAGACGTTTCCCGGTAAGAGAGGCTACCAAGAATAAACAACTAGGTTGTCGGATCCCACACATACCAAGCATTTCAATAACATACACACAATATGCCCGATATGTGCATATACAACATGGCATCACAACAAGACTCTACGACTCAAAGTATTTATTCAATAGGCTCCAAGGAGCCAAGCATTACAAACATGGGTGTCATGACCCAGCATTCAAATCATACAGGCAACAAGCACATGCGGAAGCATAAACAGGTCTGAATACAGACAACTACAAATGAAGAGGGCTGAGAAGCCTGACTATCTACAAGATCCTCCCAAGGGCACAAGATGGTAGCTAAGGTAACAAGCTAAACGTCAAAGTCCACGTGGGACAAATAGTGAGGCTGAAGTCTCTCTACAAAAACATAAATTAAGCAAACGTGAGTATAAATGTACCCAGCAAGACTTACAGAACTAGCTACATATGCATCAGTATCAACAAAGGGGGTGGTGGAGTTTAACTGCAGCAAGCCAACTTTGACTGTGGCTACCTGAACTACGACTGCAAGTAACTCTTTTGAGGTGGCCCACATGAGTCCACATATTCACCATATCAATACACCACTATGGATCCGCTCCCGTCCCCTACGAGATGGCCATCCATAGCACTCAAGCTTATCTTGCGCATTTTAGAGTATCCACTTTCACTTGTCTATGAACTGTATAAGCAACCCACAGGTCCTTTACCGCGGATGTGGCTATTCGAATAGATCATTTATAACCCTGCAGGGGTGTACTTCTTCACACACGCTCTCGCCACTTACCGCCATGTACACGTCATGTATCTGGGCAACCTTCAAGCGGAAGCCTGGCGAGGGTGTCGGCCACGACCTGACTAACCACGCAAGTCTCTAGTCCAGGTTTATCGCTTATTCGGGTTCCATCCGCAAGGAGATCCGGCCGGGGTGTCGCTCACGACCCCAAACGATGTGTACAGGGTTCCCAAGCCCACCAAACGAGCGACACTTGGTATACCCGGCCACGGTGCCTAGTCTGTCCCAAGCCCACCTTTACCGGGTGCCACTTGGTAGACTACTAACACAACCTACAAACACCAGAAACTAGTTGCAACTCCTGGACAGAGATCAGGTTAATTAATAAGTCGAGAGAGCTTGGAGTGCCTAGAGCCCAATGTGTGGTAGTAGTTGTTCATGGATCACGAACACAGAACTCAGTTCCTGAGGACGGTTTCAATGAGACAACCCGCCATGTACTCCTACATGGCCTCTCACCACTACCTTTACCAAATTGTGTTCACACACTTAGCTCTCAACAGTAAGACATGTTCACCACATTCCAATTCATCCCCGATGAATCATATCTGACTCAACTCTAAGCAGTAGCAGGCATGACAACAAGCATGAATGAGTAGGCACATCAGGGTTCAAACAACTCCTACTCATGCTAGTGGGTTTCATCTATTTACTGTGGCAATGACAGGTCATGCAGAGGAAAGGGGTTCAACTACCACAACATGTAACAGTTGAATAGTTGTTGTTCTAAAGCAGTAAAAGAGAACATAAGCGAGAGAGTGGGATTGTATTGGAATGTTCAATGGGGATTTGCTTGCCTGTCACTTCTGAAGATAGTATAGCTCTTCGTCGGTGTCATCGAACTCATCGTGAGAACGTCGTCTACTGAGAGGGGACAAACACTGGCAAACAAGAGGGAACACAATCAATGCAATGCAACAATATGATGCATGAATGTGACATGGCAAAATGATGTTGATTGAGCTAATGCAACTAGCAACCAGATTAAATGAAGATGGTTTGAACCAAAGGTTCAAATTCAAACTCCATATGTGATTATTTAAATGCCAATTAATTGAATTGACCTGATCAGCAGGCATAAGTTGCTGAAACATGCATGAAAATGCCATAAACAGATTCTTTGTATTTTTCTGATAATTTTTCATATGTAAATTATTTTATTTGGAGCAACGGTTGAATTTCTCTGAATTTTAGAATTTTTAACTATTTTCTGGAATTTCCTGCATTACTTTAATCCAGAAAATGATTTACCGCGTCAGCCTGGCGTCAGTGTGATGTCAGCAATTCAACACACGTTGGACATGTCAAACTGACTAGTGGGGCCTGCATGTCATGGACCAGGGTGTTGACTAACTAGGTGGTTAGCAGGGTCATTAGCAGCTAACGATGTTGCCACGTCGGCCCGCTGGCGTTAAGCCACCGGCGACCATTTATCGCGTAGAAGGAACCGGGGAGGAACTCTTGGTCAAGCGCATCTAATGGCCCTGACAGGAGGTCGCGGGGTGGTTGGAATCTCGCCGGCGACGAGTTCTGGCGGAGGCGCAACTACGGGTTGGCGCTTGAGAGCACGTGGAGAGGAGCTGGTGGTGGCTACTTGGAGTTGCGGTGAGCGCTTTGGTGTGCTCGGCTTCGGGCTACAGTGGCTCTAGCCACGACGGCGACGAGACACGACGGCAGCGAACTTCGGCCGTGGTGGTCAGTGGGGCTAGAGGAGGGAATTGACAGCGAGGAGAGAGGGGTTGGGAGCAGTGGCTCACAGCGGTGTCGGAGAGGGGGTCAACGAGCTCAGGGAGGTCCTGGAGCAGTCGACACGGTGATCGCGATCTCCGTGGTCAAAGGTTGAAGATGGGGTCATTGAGGTCGTTCGGGGGATTCCAGCGGGGCGTGGCTCGGTGAGGGCGTCTAGGATGAAGCGACGGAGCTTCTTGGCACGTAGGCGAGGCGTGGGGAGGTTGGTGGCCGCGGTGATGCTCATCGGCGTTCTCGGATGCTCGCGGACGGTCGCGGGAGGGAGAACCAGGGGGAATGAGGACGAGGAAGCGATCGAGGGGTCGAGGAGGAGTGCGTGGCGATGTCCAGAGGCTCCAGGGCATCGATGGGGCAGCTAGGCAAGCAAGAGGTGGCCGGGCGTGTGCCGGCGTGCGTCGGCCACGCGCGCTGCCTATTGGCGCGGGGAGGAAGACGACAGGGAGCCGGGGAGGTGGGTTGGGCCAACCACTTAGGCTCCAGGTAAGGCCCAGGTGGGTTTCTCTCTCTCTCTCTCTCTCTCTCTCTCTCTCTCTCTCTCTCCTTTTTATATTTATTTTACCTTTGTTTTGATTTAGTTTAATCACTAAATCATTTTGGTAAATTCTGAGAAAAGTAGTGGCTGCAAGACGGACTACTCCAGAGGCCCTCTACAATTTTAGAAATATTGGAGCTGTATAAATATTTATAGAATTTTAAAGCTCCAATTCAAATACATATTGGATTAACTCATAGCCCATTTATGTCCTGGAAAAATGTCTACCATTTTTGGTTTAGGTTTTCACCTTGTTCCGCAAATTATAAACATTTTTAAGGGCATTTTGGGTTCACTGAAAAAGATTTTACTTGAGCCTATTTGATTTAATTTGATGCTAGGGTTTGTTCAACCCCCATTTCATATTTAAATGAAATTTAGACATGATGACATGATGATCATGAAAGGACAAGCAAAGGCTAAGCTAGGGATGTGACAACTCACCCCCACTAAACAAGAATCTCGTCCCGAGATTCAAGACTTGAGGTAAGGAAACTGAGGGGACACATGGGTAACACGATCTGCATGATCCAATTGCCCTTCTTGAAGATGTTGATTCATTGCTTCAAATTGATCTTGATGTCTTTGCTTTCGAGATCATCCAACATGATGACGACAGAAAGAAACTCTACAGCAATTGATCTTCTCAAGAACGAGCAACTCAAGATCAACTCATGGAGTGAGACGTTGAAACATTTCTTGAGCTGAGACACAAGACATACATCGTGAGGGATGGAAGAAAAAGATGAAGGAGGTACAATTTGGTATGCATCAATTCCACGGGAGTAGGATGGTGCATGGTTTCAAAGTAGCGAGGAGATAATTGCCATGATTCCATAACGGGGCACCTTAGGGAAGGTGACTCGTAGAATTATCCCCTTAAGCGGCAAAAAGAATTACTTTTGATACATAGATCATTGGAACTCTCTAAACCAGCCTAAGGAAAATCACAAACGATCGTTTGAAGGAGTTTGGAGAAATGGCATACTCAGTTTGGAAAGAAAACTAGAGTTATAAGACAACTCAGCAAACAGAAAGCACATTCCAGATGATGCTGAGGACATAACCCAGTGAAGGAGCGTGCTTTCAAGAACTTGAGCATTTCCATATTCCTCAGGGTTTTACCAACATCTATAACTAGATCTTGGCAACACTCCATACTAGCATGATGAACAGGGGTGGAGGATGCAGATGCAAAGGAAGACAACACTCTCAGATTTCACCTTAGCGAGGTGAGGGAAACGAAATCTGGATGATCGATCGAGACACATTTAGTACTTCGCTTCTAATGTTCTCATTGGTGTACTAGATACCACGATCACGATTGAAAACATCTGCATGGCCATCAAGTATAGATCGGACTTCGGGAACACAAGGATCCATAAGGATCAACTTCGAGAATAAGTCAAATCCTCACGGGGAGTGGATGATATCTTGACTCAGCAAAATGACCACTACTGGGATTACAGAGAAAACTAAGATCAAAATCTTTGAAATGTCCCAACCTTCATATCTTCCCGAGATTCAGATCTGGGTGGTGGCAAGATGCTTCAGACTCAGCATGTCTGAAGAGAAAGGTTGCAACACAATTTGATGAGACGACGTTGCGAGATTCTCGGGAAATGAACTATGATAGCAAGCTCCAAGCATGAGCTGGTTCCGCTACTCACATGTGAACACGTTGTCCCAGACAAGCATGACCACATGGTAGTCTTACAACAAGACACTACCGAGTTCAGGTGGGGGACCATCATCGAGGATATCGAAGTCATGTGCATGAACTAGTATTAGCACAACAAACTCCTTTTCCTTGAACAAGTCAATCAGTGCCTTTTTGTGCTAGGAACACATATATAATGGAGGCGGCCAACCTATCAAACCATAGAGTACTTCGCACATGCGTGGCTAACTTGGGATGATTCCAGAGGAAGCAAAAACAAACTTTCTCGAACTCACGGCGGCAACTTACATCAGATGCACATGAATTAGAGGAAGTCACTTCTTTCATCCAACATATGCTTCATGAGCTAGCATGAAGAAATGGCTTCAAAAGTTTCCAACACTAGCTTAATGTTCAACAAAACCATGTATAGGATAAGGATGTTGTCGATGGGCTCAACAACAATTCATCCAGGTCTGCATACAGATGGAGTTCCATAACTATGTGAACAAGATGATAGCATTGTTCAGACCAAGAGATATGATGGTGTATGCTCGAGGAAACAACCACGAGTAAGACAACATTACGAACATCATTGGTTCTGATTTGATTTGATGATAGCTCACACTCAAATCAAAGTTTTGACAATACAATAGATTCAACAACTGATCACGAGGACCAATCGATGAAGATATCATCTTTCTACAACACACATACACACACACAAAGATATCCCTTAGTGATGAACTAAGTCAGACAAGATTTTTCTTCCAACTCTCCAAGTTGTCGTTTAGCTTAACCAACTAGTTCAGGGTATCCAACACAGAGTCTTGAAGAATGGGTGGTTTACAAGAAACCAACTTGATCACGAGCTCAACATAACGGCCAGGGAACAACCTAGTGATACTTCCGAGAGGATATTCGGAATACCATGAACCACTGATATGTTGCTAAGCTCAAGAACAATCTTGCTCTTCAGGCAAGATGATATGATCAAAAGAGCGAGGGATTGATACAATCCAAACTCATTGATCAAAGGGTGCACCAAGAAAATGGACCAGGTAGCACAATCAATCTTAGAATAGTGGTCCAATAACCAACACGCTAAGAATGATATTATTGTCCATTAACTACCAAGCAATAGGGTTGCTAGGAGTATTGATTTCACACATCATAGTTCACTTGTCATCACCAACACAGAACAGAGGAATGAATAGTGATGGCGAGAAGTATCACTGCATCAAGAATTCATAAGAGATGGTGCAATTCTCATGACAATCCTGACATAAAGGGGGTAATACTCTAGGGTAGAACAGAAGAAAAGCTGGGTTGGCATTTTGATCTGCGGAATACAACTGCTTTGACCCAATCCAAGAAATGGATGATGTGCTGGAGCTTGTTTCTCCTAGTCATTCCGGAATAGAATGGCTTGACGGACCACAAGAATAATAGGCACCGATGAACACGAATGTACTACTACTCCTGAGTATCAATTGATAGACGGTGGTCAGAATACAAATAAAGAGGGACAACTACATATATCTTTCTGAGTTGTGGATGCATAGATTAGTATGTCGAGCAAAGCTCAACATTTCTTCTGGATAACCCATGCAGAAAGGTAGAACTGGCAGATTCACAATCTAGAATGGAGAACTCATCAAGAGCACTCTAGTTGTGACCTTTTGGTTCAAAAGAACTTCTGCCATAAGTAGTTCATGGTATTTGGAAGAATGATATACCACATACCTCGAGGACTATCACAAAGGTTACTAATATCCTAAAGGAATTAGCAAACAATATCAACATGAATGAGTAGAGTGAATCTCGGGTTCAGAAACCCAGGAATAGAATGCCTACTAACTGAATGGCATCACAAGATGATTTCGAGAATGACGGCCAGAATCATCACACTGGGAACACAAAACATGGCTAGATTACTAGGTGATTCTCTAAGACACCTAGGGTCATAATAATAAATCCAACATATATACCGAGGCAATGAAGTACCTCAACACACTGGTTAGTGTGGTTAATCTGGCCCAAAGGAACTTCGGAATGGGAAGAAGGAATTTACAAATGCATCAGACTATTTAGAAACCTGGGATGACTCAGACAGCATAACGACTGTAAATGCTCAAAAATGATTTTGAGACTTCATGCAACTTTTTGGCATAACCACTTAACATCACAATATCAAGGTTCCAAGATCAATTGTTAACACATGGAAGTACTAGAAACTGAACTGAGGCTTGAAACCATCAATCCTATAAGTCTACGGATTAGTAACACGTGATCCTGATAGAAGGAAGAGAAAGCCTAGTTCCTTAACCCCGTAGGAAAGATAGTATGACTCGGATCAGAAGGGCATAAGGTAAAGGAGTAAAAAGAGCCTTACGTTCTGAGGGAGTCCTGGATCAGGGGGTGTTCGGATAGCCGGACTATACCTTCAGCCGGACTCCAGGACTATGAAGATACAAGATTGAAGACTTCGTCCCGTGTCCGGAAGGATCTTTCCTTGGCGTGGGAGGCAAGCTAGGTGTGCGGATATTCAAGATCTCCTACCATTGTAACCACTATGTGTAACCCTAACCCTATCCGGTGTCTATATAAACCGGAGGGTTGTAGTCCGTAGGACAACCATCATCATACACAATCATACCGTAGGCTAGCTTCTAGGGTTTAGCCTCCTTGATCTCGTGGTAGATCTACTCTTGTACTACCCATATCATCAATATTAATCTAGCAGGAGTAGGGTTTTACCTCCATCGAGAGGGCCCGAACCTAGGTAAAATAAAGTGTCCCTTGTCTCCTGTTACCATCCGACCTTGACGCACAGTTCGGGACCCCCTACCCGAGATCTGCCGGTTTTGACACCGACATTGGTGCTTTCATTGAGAGTTCCTCTGTGTCGTCGCTTTTAGGCCCGATGGCTCCTTTGATCATCAACAACGATGAAGTCCAGGGTGAGACTTTCCTCCCCGGACAAATCTCCGTCTTCGGCGGCTTCGCTCTGCGGGCCAATTCGCTTGGTCGTATGGAGCAGATCGAAAGCTACGCCCCTGGCCATCAAGTCAAGTTTGGAAGCTTAAACTACACGGCAGATATCCGCGGAGACTTGATCTTCGACGGGTTCGAGACACTGCTAAGCGCGCCGCACTACCTCGAGGGGCATGATATAGCTCTGCCTTCGAATAGTGCCCTGGAGGCCGCACACGCACCGGCCCCAATCCTCGACTCGGAGCCCACTGCGTTCTTTGAGGATGAACGGTTGGACGTCACCTCGGGGGCTGCGATCTTGAAGGCGATCGAGCCGAACGCCAGCCCCGCACTCCGCACGGCCCAGGACTCCAAGGAGTCGGATTCTTCTCCAAACTCCGGGCCTCCCGTGCCCCTGCCGATCGAATCCGATTGGGCGCCTATAATGGAGTTCACCGCCGCGGACATCTTTCAGCACTCACCTTTCGGTGATATCCTGAATTCTCTCAAGTCTCTCTCTCTATCAGGAGAGCCCAGGCCGGACTATGGTCTGCGAGGTTGGGATTCGGACGACGAAGAAATTCAAAGCCCACCCACCACCCACTTAATAGCCACTGCTAATGATTTAACCGACATACTTGACTTCGGCTCCGAAGACTTCGACGGTATGGACGACGAAGGAGGATACGAACAAGAACCAGCACCTGTAGGGCGCTGGACCGCCACCTCGTCATATGACATATATATGGTGGATGCTCCAAAGGATGGAGATGGCGATGGAACAGCGGAGGATGACACCTCGAAAAAACAGCTAAAACGCCGGCGTCAACGGCGCTGCTCTAAATCCCGCCACAGCAGAAACGGTGATTCCGGCACGGGAGATAATACTACCCCGGATAGCGCCGAAGAGCACCAAATCCAGCAAGATTCGGCGCAGGAAGATGGAGAAGCCAGCCCTCATGAGAGAGCGGCAGAGCGAGAGGTTGAGGATGATAACTACATGCCTCCCTCCGAAGACGAGGCAAGCCTCGACGACGATGAATTCGTCGTACCATCAGACACCGCCGAACAAGAGCGTTTTAAACGCAGGCTTCTAGCCACGATGAATAGCCTAAAGAAAAAGCAGCAACAGCTTAGAGCTGATCAAGATTTGCTAGCTGACAGATGGACTGAAGTCCTTGCGGCCGAAGAGTATGAACTCGAGCGCCCCTCCAAAAATTATCCTAAGCGCAGGCCGCTACCCCAATCAGAGGGGGAAGCACCTACATTACCAATGCATGACATGGTAGACCGGCCACCTCGCGGCCGAGACAGAGAGGCCTGTCGAACCTCTAAACAAGCAATGCCCCGGTGCCACTCAACTAAGGCACGGGAAAATGAGCCAGACCTGCGAGACGTACTGGAGGATAAAGCAAGGCAAACAAGATCGATCTATGGATCGCGCAGACGCCCGACGACACATGATGATCTTCACTCCGGACACAATAAATCCGGCCGGGCCGAACACAACGGGCATAGCTCTTCCGAGCTGCGTCGTGACATAGCCCAGTACAGGGGCGTCGCACACCCACTATGCTTCACAGATGAAGTAATGGATCATAAAATCCTAGAGGGTTTCAAACCCGTCAACATCGAGTCGTACGATGGTACGACAGATCCGGCAGTATGGATTGAGGATTATCTCCTTCACATCCACATGGCACGTGGCGACGATCTACACGCCATCAAATATCTCCCCCTCAAGCTCAAAGGACCAGCCCGGCACTTGGTTAACAGCCTACCAGCGGACCAATCGGTTCTTGGGAAGACCTGGAAGCCGCATTCCTCGATAACTTCCAGGGGACCTATATGCGGCCACCGGACGCCGACGACCTAAGCCACATAATTTAGCAGCCAGAAGAATCGGCCAGGCAATTCTGGACACGGTTCCTAACAAAGAAAAATCAGATAGTCGATTGTCCGGACGCAGAGGCCCTAGCTGCCTTCAAACATAACATCCGCGACGAGTGGCTTGCCCGGCACCTGGGACAGGAAAAGCCGAAATCTATGGCAGCCCTCACGACACTTATGACCCTCTTTTGCGCGGGCGAAGATAGCTGGCTAGCTCGCAGCAACAACTTATCGAAGAACCCTGGTAATTCGGATACCAAGGACAAAAGTGGCAGGACACGTCGAAATAAGCAAAAGCGCCGCGTTAGCAGCGACAACAATGAGGATACGACAGTAAATGCCGGATTCAGAGGCTATAAATCCGGTCAACGGAAAAAGTCATTTAAAAAGAATACCCAGGGTCCGTCCAGTTTGGACCGGATACTCGACCGCTCGTGCCAGATTCATGGCACCCCCGAAAGGCCAGCCAATCACACCAACAGGGATTGTTGGGTGTTCAAGCAGACAGGCAAGTTAAGAGCCGAACACAAAGACAAGGGGCGGCATAGCAACGACGAGGAGGAGCCCAGGCAGCCGAACAACAATGGATAGAAGGGGTTTCCCCCACAAGTGCGGACGGTGAACATGATATACGCGACCCACATTCCCAAGAGGGAGCGGAAGCGTGCGCTACGGGACGTATACACGATGGAGCCAGTCGCCCCAAAGTTCAACCCATGGTCTTCCTGCCCGATCACTTTTGATCGAAGGGACCACCCCACTAGCATCCGTCATGGCGGTTTTGCCGCATTGGTTCTTGACCCAATCATTGACGGATTTCATCTCACAAGAGTCCTCATGGACGGCGGCAGTAGCCTAAACCTGCTTTATCAGGATACAGTGCGATTAAGTCTTAAATGAGCCCCTCTAAAGTTTGAGGCAAATGAACACATTTTTGTTCGTCGTCTCCGGGCTATATATCCTCGCGGAACTCTGGTCATTGAATCAAATTAACCTTAATGAATAACTAATGATTTCTCTTCTTTTAGCCACCCTTTTTCTCATTAATAACAAAACTAATTATTGATCAAGATTTGTTAGGTTGAGTGCATTTTCTTCAAAATCCAGTCAATTTCAAGAAAAGTATAGAAAAATCCCGGGGTTAGGCACCTTTTTCGGTGAAATCTTGTTTTTCACAGCAATACCAGCTACAGTACCTATTAGCCAAAGAGGAATTCTTCCAGTAGTATCGGCCATTTCCCCTACTTTCCTCCACATTTTATCAATTGGTCATGCTAGAGACAAAGGCATAGATCCATCAAGGATCAAGCCCACAAGGATGACCTTTAAAGGCGTCATACCAGGTGTAGAGGCCAATTGCACAGGCTCTGTAACACTTGATGTGGTCTTCGGATCTTCGGATAACTTCCAAAGCGAAGAGTTAATCTTCGATATAGTCCCATTCCGCAGTGGCTATCACACCCTGCTCGGACGAACCGCATTCGCTAAATTCAATGCGGTGCCGCACTACGCATATCTCAAGCTCAAGATGCCAGGCCCTCGAGGAGTAATTACGGTCAACGGAAACACTGAACGCTCCATCCGTATGGAGGAGCACACGGCGGCCCTCGCAGCGGAAGTACAAAGCAGCCTTTCAAGGCAACTCTCCAGTCCGGCCGTTAAAAAGCCGGACAATGCAAAGCGCGCCCGGAGTAACCTGCAACAAGACCGCCTGGCACGTTCAGAGCAAGAGTAGCAATACGGCCCCAACCCCAGCCATCGCAACATAGCGGAGCTAGTACCTCGAGTACACAATTACGCCCTCGAAATTCCATGGGCACAGGGGGAGGGGCACATTAATGGCATGCTTACAATACAGCGTCAAACGTACTAGGGGCTGCCGGATTTTTTTTTACTTTTAGGACTTCACACTCTGGATAACCTGTTCGGCTTTGCTGCCGCACAGACGATGCAAGACCCAGGGAAGCAGACAAAGCTACACCGCATTACGAAACTCTCAGGTGGTCTCTATTTCGAGCGATATATCTGTTTCTAAATTCCGCGGCCTGCCCCTGGTCAGGACATGTTAAATAGTCTAATATCTTTTTGCTTATCGCACTACTTGTATCGTTCGGCTTTGATAAATAGCCTCTCTATAAACAATGCATAGCTTTTCGCCTATTTTTTGCGTTGTCCTCTTTTAATATATATGTTCATTAAATAAACATGATCGCAACCGTACACCATGGTACGGCAAAACACGCCAGGGGCTTCATTACCCTTCTATCTGGTGTGAGAAGTCCGTACACTTTCACAAGTGCGGCACCCCGAACTTATAGCACTATATGCATCGGCTCCGAATCATGATTTTGGTCACATGTTGGGTTTGCCCGGCTCCTATGTTTTGGTGCCTTACGTTCCGCTATATCGGCTAAGGTAGCACTAGGAGAACCACTGCGATTGTGCCCCGGTTCAGCTGGGTTAAGCTCCTCAGTGGAGAAAGCTAAAACAGACTGTCATGATAAGGCGTGAGACCGGTCGCTGTTCGAGAGGTTTTTCGAGTCCTTAAAGACTTATGCCGCTTCAAGCGAGGAGCTGGCTATGTCCGGCCAAAGGCGTGGATAGCGCCCCGAATTCGGCCTTCCGAACTAGGGGCTTCGCCGAAATTTAAAATTGTAACGTTCTATGGCTAAGTGAGAGTGTTCAAGCATTATAGTCCGATTGCCTGGTTCGTTGTGCTAAGCGCCTCCCTTGAAGGACCCAACTATGGGAAAAAGAGCCCTCAGGTTTATCCCGAACACCCCAGCACTAGTGGCATGGGGGCAGAAGCCGACGACTGGCCATCTCTCAATTTTTGATAAACGGCCGCGTAGAAAATAATATTTTAAATTCGATAAGCATTGCTTAGCGCATATGAATAAGTTTTCAGCGCACAGGATACAAACGAGCGAGTTCATTCAAATACTACATCTTTAGTACATTCATCCGCGACAAGGCGGGCTCCGGCAAGAACTTCCTTGTAGTAGTTCTCGGGCTTGCGATGCTCCTTCCTCGGCGGCGGCCCGTCCTTCACCAGCTTCTCTCCGTCCAGCTTACCCCAGTGTACCCTTACACGGGCAAGGGCCCTCCGGGCACCTTCAATGCAGGCGGAACGCTTAATGACCTCAAGCCGTGGACAGTCCTCCACCAGCCGCCGCACTAGCCCGAAATAGCTCCCAAGCAGGGCCTCTCCAGGCCACAGCCGAACTAGTAAGCCCTTCATGGCTTGTTCGGCCGCCTTGTGGAGCTCGAACAGCTGTTTCAGCTGATCGCTCAAAGGCACAGGGTGTCCGGCCTCAGAATACTGAGACCAGAATACACTCTCCGTCGAGCTTCCCTCTTCAGCTCGGTAGAACGCGGCGGCGTCGGATACGCTACGGGGAAGATCGGCGAACGCCCCTGGAGAACTCCAGATTCGGGTAAGTAACAGGTAGTTTACTTTTATATTCCTACTTTGCATTAAGAATGCCTTACCTGTTGCTATATTTTTCACCTCCTCCAACTCTTGGAGGGCCTTTTGGGCTTCGGCCTTGGCACTCTTGGCGGTCTCAAGGGACGACGCGAGCTCGGATGCTTGCGCTTTTGACTCAAGCTCCAAACTCTCATGTTTTTTCATGAGAGCTTGCAGCTCTTGCTGCACCTCGCCGACCTGAACCCCAAGCCTTTCTCGCTCGGTGCGCTCCTCGGCCGTTTTCTTTCCGGCCTCAGCCAGCGCCTGCTTCAGGGTTGCCACCTCGGTTGTGGCCCCTACAATAAGCAGTACAATCCTGTTATTTCTTTCTGCAATCAAGCCTCTCTATAGGCACCTTTTTTCTTTTCTTTTTAGGGTATTTCTTACCTTCTTTCTCCTCGAGCTGCCGTTTGGCAAGGCTGAGCTCTTGCTCGGTCCGCCCGAGGTCCTTTTTAAGGACATCCACCTGCGCAGTCAGTGCGGCGGTGGACAACAGCGAAGCCTGCATACGCATATTTGACTTTTTGTTGTTAGACTCCTGCGAAAATTACTAGATCCTCTATTCGGCTTTTCTTTCCGAACACCGAACAGAGCATCAGGGGCTACTGTCTATGCGGTAAATAATTTGACATATAATTTGACATATTTTTACTTACCTCGAAGCCTGTTAGATGGCTAGCGCAAGCTTCAGTTAGTCCGCTCTTGGCGGACTGAACCCTTTGGATCACCGTACTCATAACAGTACGGTGCTCCTCGTCGATGGCGGCGCCCTCAAGCACCTCCAACAGATTGTCCGGCGCCTCTGGTTGGACGGAGGTCGCCGGCTCAGACGGCTTACTCCTCTCGGAAGGAGTTCGCCCACCGCGGACCAGGACTGTCGAATCTGGCGCGGTGTCCGGCACAAAGCCGGACTTGGAGCCCTGGGGGGTTTCATCCCCTTTACTCCTGGGGTCCGGAGGATTGCCTTGCGGCTCCTCCAGGACTATCTCCTCCTGCCCTGGAGCTTGGCGGGACGCCACTTCGGCATCGTCCGCCCTGCAGGGGGAGACAGCGGGCGAAACAGAGTTCACGTCCGACGAATCCAGGGAGCCGCTCGACGAATCGTCGAGTTCGGCCCGGGGCAGGCTGCATAAATTACGAGCGATATTAGGGAAAGCCGCGCATTAAAAGAATATCATGAGTCACTCTGGTATATAAGTACTTATGATTTCGCCGGACGCTTGGTTCTGTCCGGCCACTCCTCTCCGCCCTCTTCGGCGTCGTGGGAGTAGTCCGGTGGAGGGGTCTTCCTTTTCCTCGACCCCTCGGCCTCCCCCGTTGGGGTGGCCTTCTTCTTCTTTTCTCCCCCCCGCCGGGGGGGAGAGCTTTCTTGTTCCTCCTCCTTGTTTTCACGAGAGGAGAGCGTCGCGGACTCGTCAGATGACGAGTCCGACACCACCATGTTGCGGGAACTCTTTCGAGTCCCGGTGGTTTTCTTCTTCTTGGCCTTCTTCTCCGGCACCACATAAGGTGCCGGAGCCAGCAGCTTCACCAAGAGAGCTGGGGCTGGGTCTTCGGGCAGGGGAGCCGGACAGTTAATTGGTCCGGATATAGCCCGCCAAGCCTGTCAAAGGTAAAGGGAGTTTAGATCCCGCATAGAGTTAATCTATGAAGAAGAGCTTAACAAACCTGTCAAAGGTATAGATAGCTTACCTCGCTGGCATGACGCTACGAGCTGTATCCGCGGTCCTCGGAAGCGGATGTGGGGGACTCGGCGCCTTTGGTCAGCACCTTCCAGACGTCTTCATACGTCGTGTCGAAGAGCCTACTGAGGGTTTGGTGCTGCGCCGGGTCGAATTCCCACAAAGTAAAATCCCATTGTTGGCACGGGAGGATCCGACGAACGAGCATGACCTGGATCACATTGATCAGCCGGATTGGCCTGTTCATCAGGAACTGGATGCACGTTTGCAACCCAGTCACTTCTTCCTCGTTGCCCCACGACAGGCCCGTCTCTTTCCAGGACATGAGCCGCGTGGGGGGTCCGGATCTGAACTCGGGGGCTGCGACCCATTTCGGGTCGCGTGGCTCGGTGATGTAAAACCACCCGGCCTGCCACCCCTTTAGGGACTCCACAAAGGAGCCCTCGAACCAGAGGACGTTGGCCATCTTGCCGGCCATAGCGCCTCCGCACTCCGCCTAGGTGCTGGACACCACCTTGGGCTTGACGTTGAAGGTCTTGAGCCAGAGGCCGAAGTGGGGGCGGACGTGGAGAAAGGCCTCACACACGACGATAAACGCCGAGATGTTGAGGACGAAGTTCGGGGCCAGATCGTGGAAATCCAAGCCGTAGTAGAACATGAGCCCCCGGACAAATGGGTGAAGTGGAAAGCCCAGTCCGTGGAGGAAGTGGGGAAGAAAAACTACCCTCTCATGGGGCCCTGGGGTAGGAAGAAGCTGCACCTTCTCAGGAAGCCGATGCGGGATGTCCTTGGACAAGTATCTGGCTTTCCTTAGCTTTTTTACTTGGGCCTCCGTAACGGAGGAGGCCATCCACTTGCCTCCCGCTCCGGACATTGTTGGAGAAGGTTGAGGAAGGAAGAGCGGACTTGGGCGCTGGAGCTTGAGTGCGCGAGAGATGGATTGGCAAAGGAGGAAGAAGGCGTAGGTTAAAAAGGTGAATCCTTATCCCTTTATACAAGCGGGTGCGGTTAGGCATCCCCACCTACCTAATAAAACTCACTTGCCTCCCAAGCGCCGTGGTAAATGGCGCGGTTGGGTTACCCACGTCTGTATTGATGAGAATCCCGTTAAAAGGGGCACACAATCTCTGCTTTGACAAGATGTGCCAAGGAAATCGCCTCGCTAAAACATGCTGAGGTGGAGCAATGAAAAGAATTTATATAAAGATCTTGGCCGCAGTGTTATGACGCATTGCGGAATACGTCAGCAGATTTGATTTGTGTTAATATTATTCTCTATATGGAAATATGTGGAAACTTATTTTGCAGAGCCGGACACTATTTATGGTGTTTACAATCTTCTTGAAGAAACTTGGAGGAGGAACCCGCCTTGCAATGCCGAAGACAATCTGCGCGCCGGACTCGTCGTCATTGAAGCCTGGTTCAGGGGCTACTGAGGGAGTCCTGGATTAGGGGGTGTTCGGATAGCCGGACTATACCTTCAGCCGGACTCCAGGACTATGAAGATACAAGATTGAAGACTTCGTCCCGTGTCCGGAAGGATCTTTCCTTGGCCTGGAAGGCAAGCTAGGCGTGCGGATATTCAAGATCTCCTACCATTGTAACCGACTCTGTGTAACCCTAACCCTATCCGGTGTCTATATAAATCGGAGGGTTGTAGTCCGTAGGACAACCATCATCATACACAATCATACCATAGGCTAGCTTCTAGGGTTTAGCGTCCTTGATCTCGTGGTAGATCTACTCTTGTACTACCCATATCATCAATATTAATCTAGCAGGAGTAGGGTTTTACCTCCATCGAGAGGGCCCGAACCTGGGTAAAATAAAGTGTCCCTTGTCTCCTGTTACCATCCGACCTTGACGCACAGTTCGGGACCCCCTACCTGAGATCCGCCGGTTTTGACACCGACACGTTCCCTTCCACAAACAATTCCCTTATATAACTAAAGCATTTCCAGACTCGACTTTGACCAGTTTGGCTTGGTAATCCTACAGGCAGTCAGGCTTTGATACCAAAGCTGTCGGGACCCCGATCCTAAGTCACACCGATCTAGCATGTAACACTCATATCACTTTGCGGCCTCGCGCACGGTATTCCCACGGGTGCCACCTTACCTGGCCCGGGAATGTTTGCGCCTTTTGGCTCACGTATATGATAGTGTCGCTAGTATCCATATGACAGAGAACCCAGGCGGACATGACTAGTCGTAAACCCAAAGTTGCACTAACTTACAGGGACAGGCATACATGACCCAGCAACAAACGTGTCGATCATCAACGTATGAACCCAAGTCTTAGCAAGCTACAAGGACTTAAAGGAACAACGCGTGACATTTCCCCGAAGGGACAAACAGAGGAACGAAGAAGGACACATGCCGGCCAGCCTAAGTGTTCCGGAGCAGTAGCAAGCTACCATGGCTTAGTGGAAGCACTATGAGACATTTCCCGGTAAGAGAGGCTACCAAGAATAAACAACTAGGTTGTCGGATCCCACACATACCAAGCATTTCAATAAATACACACAATATGCCCGATATGTGCAAATACAACATGGCATCACAACAAGACTCTACGACTCAAAGTATGTATTCAATAGGCTCCGAGGAGCCAAACATTACAAAACTAGGTCTCATGACCCAACATTCAAGTCATACAGGCAACAAGCACAGGCGGAAGCATAAACATGTCTGAGTACAGACAACTACAAATGAAGAGGGCTGAGAAGCCTAACTATCTACAACATCCTCCCAAGGGTACAACATCGTAGCTGAGGTAACAAGCTAAACATCGAAGTCCACGCGGAACTACTAGTGAGACTGAAGTCTCTCTGCAAAAACATAAATTAAGCAAACGTGAGTACAAATGTACCCAACAAGACTTACATCAGAACTAGCTACATGTGCATCAGTATAAACAAAGGGGGTGGTGGAGTTTAACTACAGCAGGCCAGCTTTGACTGTGGCTACCCTAAACTATGACTGCAAGTAACTCTTTTGAGGTGGCGCACATGGTTCCACATATTCACCATATCAATACACCACTATGGATCCGCTCCCGTCCCCTACGAGAAGGCCATCCATAGCTACCTGGAAATCTGATACCACTTGGCAAAGGCGAGGGTGTCCAGTCTTTTAATGAGATAGTGGCTATCGTTTTTGGTGGGGTAGACTTTGACGATCCGACTACAAACGTGCGAGGACGTCGCGCCTTAGCAGTCGCTAAAACAACTCCGAGAGGTTATTGACCGGGCCGGGGCACGATCAACCTGAGCACGAAGGTCTGTTTCCTGCATGCTAATGAAGAACATGCAAGAAACTGAAATTCCAATCTGGATATTGCGAATAAAGAGGAAAGCTTTATTGATCAAGTGGGATTCTGTGACATCTTGGTCTGGTCATTGAACACAAACGAAGTACGTGAAGTTGTAGGTATGGCAAACTTTTAATCTAAACGAAACCCAAAGTCTAAACGACGCCCTAAAGGCTGTATATATTGAGGAAGAGGCGGGATTTTGTGGCCCTTTGGAGGAGGGGTCTGAAACCAACCCTAACTCTATTTTCCCCACACATACAGACTCTAAAAACAACATATACTTTAGTATTTCGAAATTACATGGGCCTGACCCAATAATAAGGTGACCCAGCCTATAATAGCCTCTCGACGAAATTATGAAGTGGCATGTTGCATATTTCGTCCAAGGCTTCATGCACTCGTTATGGTGGCTTCAAAGTTCTGAAATCATCACTTGTAACTCCGTTCTTGTTCCCCTTGCACATGTCATCAACTCCATGCTTGATCTTGCTCCAATGTTCATCCTTCTTGTCAAAGCTAGGCCCTTCTTTTGTAAGCAAGATAAATTTATCGAATTTAGGCAACATCATATTCTCATGAACATTAGAATCATTACCAAGAAATGAAAGTACCTATGTAGCGACCCGACCTCAGATGGTCAAGTCTCTGTGCTCCGGTGTCATCCCTGGATCAGTAATGCTGACACCACACAGTACTTCGAAGGATTTATAACAGAGTAGCAATCACACACTTATTACAACGATGTCTCAAAGAGAACTTACTACAATAAATATGGCTTAAGGCCATCTATTAATGATAACAGCGGAAGACTTGGAAGATAAGTGAGTCCATCAACTCCAACGGCATCACTGAGTATAGAACCACGACCTAAAAGGCACCTTACTCGTCGTCTCAAAAGTCTGCAACATGAAAGTTGCAGCCCGAAACGGGTCAACACATGGAATATGCTCGCAATGTAACACATAGAGAGTAATGAATGATAAGCCTATACTACATGCATATATGGCTGGTGGAAAAGCTCTATGGTTACAGTTTTGCGTAAAGCCAATTTTTACCTACTGCAAAGGAATAAATTTATTTAACTATCATGGTGGCTGAAACATCGAGAATGGTTGACAGCATTCCGATCCCAATTAAGTGAACAATTAATAACCCAACAATATTAATTAAAGTAACATGATGAGATTCACATGATATTCAAGTACTAGATACTCAAGATGTCCATAACCGGGGACACGGCTAATCATGATCAGATTGTACACTCTGCAGAGGTTTGCGCACTTTTCCCCACAAGACTCGATCGCCTCCATTGATTTCTCGCACTACATGGTGTTTGAGAAACTGATGACCGAGACATAGCCTTTCAGAAGTGCTAGCACCTTACGTTTGGATAGACCGGTACACCTACTTTCCCCTACATCTGCTAGTCTACCCTGTAAGAGTTCGCACGACTTAGTCAACTATGCCAGAGCCCATAACGGCTTGTGGCTGCAAACGGAAGTTACTAGCATGAATGATCTTATGATCCCTTTGAGCCTGGGTGGCGGTCCAAAAAAAAACAGGCAAGTCCTGATAGAAACCAGGTGCCTCAATCCACCCAGATGTGTGTTTAAGTTGCCACCTTAGATAAAACCATTAATTAATAATACTCACATCTGTCATGGATATCACTCACCCAATCCACGTCTACTAGCATAGCATGGCATAATAAGCAAACGTAGAAGTAACTCCCAAAGGTTTCATAAGTAAACAGGTAATAGGTTCTACCTCAACTACTTCCCATCCCATAGTTTAATTAGATCCTAATCATGCAATGTTTGAGGATTGATCTAATGCAATAAAAACTGGGCAATGAGAAGGTATGATCAAAGTGTTACTTGCCTTGCTGAGGATCCGCGAAACCTAGAGCTTCGAAATAACAGGCGGCGCACTCCGAGTGATCTATCACAGACAAACAACAAGCATACAATAAGTACTCATCTAATGCACAGGTAAAACTCGAACAGAAGATCGAACCAGAAAGTTCAACTTAAGAACTCCGGTTGCAAAAGAAAACGAACCGAACAAAGCAATGGAAAACAAAAAGCGGAAGAAAACAACTCGGTTCTAGCAAAGTGAAACTAGGTCAAATTTTACCATAGCAAAACTTTGTTTAAGTTGATTATTCGGAACGGCGGTTTCGAAACGAAACTCCAGGCGCTTGAATCACCTGATTCCGATAAACGAGCGAGAAGATAAACTAAAACAAAGATCGGATCTGAAATTGCGATCAGAAAAATCGCAGAATAAATCCGACGAAAAAGAAAAATGACGAACGGTTAAACGAACGGACGTTCGTTAACCAGGGCTAATCGGTGATCACGTTCGTTAATATGATAGGTCCGGCGAACGCTTGCTATTTAACAAAACCGAAAAAAAACCGATCTAGGTTTTCGAAAAAAAACGAAATATCGAAAAATAAACTTGAACGGTTTTATTAGAAAACCGAACCGGGCGAGGGGGTGCGGCGCGGCTACCTCGGCGGCGGGGCTCCGGCGGGGCGGCGGGGCTACGGCGGCGGGGCGGCAAGCGGCGGCGGCGGCGGCGCGGGCGGCAAGCGGCGAACGGCGGCGGCGCGGGCGGCAAGCGGCGGCGGCGGCGGCTGCGCTGCTGCTGCTGCTGCGGGGGCGGGGCTGGCGGCGGTGTGGGGAGGAGAGGGGAGGGGGGCGGCGGTATATAAAGGGGGGAGGATGGCTTGGGGGAGGGGGCAAGCCAGGAGGAGAAGGAGTCCTCCCCGGACTCGGGCGGCGGTGGCGGCAGTGCCGCGCGCGGGCGCGCGCGCGAGGGCAGCGACAGGCGGGCCGGTTCGGCCGGCTGGGCCTTTGGCCCAGCTGGGCGCTGCGGTATTTTTTTTAAATAATTTCGCGAGCAGAAAAAACGAAGAAAAATAAAATCTAACGAGCTCCAAAATTTACAAAGTAAATTTTCCCCGACTCCTAAAATGAGTCGAACAAAATGAACTTTTATTCGGGGCCTAAATGCAATTTTTGAAAACACGCATTTTTCCCTAATTCAAATAAAATGAAAAATAAACTCCGGAAAATTTTAAAATTTGATTTATTTGTTAAATCTTATTTTTCCTAAAATTTTGGGAAAGTTATCTTATTCCCTCTCACATATATGCTATTGGAAAAATAATTGAAGATAAAATAAATAAAATCAAATGATCCTTTTTTTCAAAATTTGAGAAAACTCAAATATGAAAATAACGAAATCTCCAACTCTCTCCGAGGGTCCTTGAGTTGCGTGAAATTTCTAGGATCGACCAAAATGCAAGAAAATATGATAGGCATGATGATCTAATGTATAACATTCCAAATTGAAAATTTGGGATGTTACAAACCTACCCCCCTTAAGATGAATCTCGTCCTCAAGATTCGGGTTGGCTAGAAAATAGGTGAGGGTGGTCCTTGAGCAATTCTTCTTCTCTCTCCCAGGTGGCTTCATCCTCTGAGTGGTGGTTCCACTGAACTTTGCAAAACTTGATAACCTTGCTGCGGGTAACTCTGCTAGCAAACTCGAGAATCTTGACTGGTTTCTCTTCATACGTTAAGTCATCCTTCAACTGAATTGCTTCAAGCGGCACTGTATCTCTTAGCGGTACCTCCGCCATTTCGGCGTGACATTTCTTCAGCTGAGAAACATGGAATACATCATGAACTCCTGACAGTCCCTCTGGTAATTCCAATTTATAAGCAACTTCTCCCATACGTTGCAAAATCTTATACGGTCCAACGAAACGTGGCGCTAAATTTCCCTTGACTCCAAAGCGCTTAACTCCTCGAAGTGGGGATACTCGGAGATAAACTTTGTCTCCGGTTTCATAAACTGTCTCCTTACGTTTAGAATCTGCGTAGCTCTTCTGCCTGGATTGGGCTACCTTGAGCATATCGCGAATCAACTTAACTTTCCGTTCAGACTCCTTGATTAGATCGGGTCCAAAGAACTGACGGTCTCCAACTTCGTCCCATGACAACGGTGTCCTGCACCTCCTCCCGTATAAAGCTTCGAAAGGTGCCATCTTCAAACTGGTTTGGTAACTGTTGTTATAAGAAAACTCCGCATATGGCAAATTATCGTCCCAACTAAATCCATAATCTAGTGCACAGGCTCTCAGCATATCTTCCAAAATCTGATTGACTCTCTCAGTCTGTCCATCCGTCTGTGGGTGAAAAGCTGTGCTGAATTCTAGTCTGGTTCCCAAAGTTTCATGCAACTGATTCCAAAACTTTGAGGTGAATTGGGTTCCTCTATCTGATACGATACTCCTCGGAACTCCATGCAAACAAATGATCCTGGTCATGTATATCTTTGCCAACTTAGCACTGGTGTAAGTGGTCTTAACTGGGATGAAATGTGCTACCTTCGTCAAACGGTCAACTACTACCCATATCGAGTCATAGCCTGCCTTCGTCCTGGGTAGTCCTGTGATGAAATCCATGCCTATCTTATCCCACTTCCATTCGGGTATCGGCAATGGTTGTAACAATCCTGCGGGCTTTTGATGTTCTGCCTTCACTCTTTGACATACATCACAAACTGCTACATATGCAGCAATATCCTTCTTCATTCAGGTCCACCAGAATGTTTCCTTCAAATCCAAATACATCTTGGTATTTCCTGGGTGAATCGAATAGGGTGAATCATGTGCCTCTTGCAGAATCAACTTCCTGATCTCCGGGTCATTGGGCACATAAACACGGTCCTCAAACCATAGGGTATCATGCTCATCCTCACGAAATCCCTTTGCTTTTCCTTCGCTCATTTTCTTCTTTATATCTGCAATCTCCTTGTCAGATTTCTGAGCCTCTCTGATTTTATCCATCAATGTTGATTGAATCTCCAATGCTGCTATATAGCCTCTCGGAACTATCTCCAAGCATAGTTCTCGAAGATCCTCGGCTAACTCTTTTGGTATTTCTCCCGTCATCAATGTATTGACATGGCTCTTACGGCTCAATGCGTCAGCTACGACATTAGCCTTTCCTGGATGGTAATGCAATCTCATATCATAATCCTTAATGAGCTCCAACCATCTCCTTTGTCTGAGGTTTAACTCCTTCTGCGTGAAAATGTACTTCAAACTTTTGTGATCCGTGTACACCTCACAATGATTTCCAATGAGGAAATGTCTCCATGTCTTCAATGCATGCACCACGGCTGCTAACTCCAAATCATGCGTAGCATAATTTAGTTCATGAGGTTTCAGTTGTCGTGAGGCATACGAAACAACTCTTCCTTCCTGCATAAGCACTACTCCAAGTCCTCGACGTGAAGCGTCGCAATACACCTCGTAATCCTTGGTCTGGTCTGGCAGAATCAACACTGGTGAGGAAACCAATCGTTTCTTCAACTCCTGAAAACTGGCCTCACATTCCTCAGTCCAATTGAACTTAGTGTCCTTCTTCAACAATTCAGTCATAGGTTTTGCGATCTTTGAGAAATTCTCAATGAATCTCCGGTAGTATCCTGCGAGTCCAAGAAAACTCCGGATCTTGCCAACTGCCGTTGGCGCTTCCCATTCGGTTATGGTCTCTACCTTTGAGGGGTCAACTGCTATCCCTTCTCCGGATATAACATGTCCAAGGAATCCAACTTCCTTTAGCCAAAACTCACATTTGCTGAATTTGGCATATAACTGTTGTTCTCTTAGCTTCTCCAAGACCAAATGCAAATGTTCCTTATGCTCTTCTTCATTCTTCGAGAAAATCAGAATGTCATCAATGAACACTACGACGAACTTATCCAAAAACTCCATAAACACTTTTTTCATTAGGTTCATGAAATAGGAAGGTGCGTTAGTCAGTCCAAATGACATAACGGTATACTCATACAATCCGTATCTCGTGGTAAAAGCTGTCTTGGGTATGTCCTGCTCTCGAATATTCAACTGATGGTACCCTGATCGCAAATCGATCTTGGAAAACACTTTAGCTCCTTGCAAACGATCAAACAGATCATTTATCACTGGCAGTGGGTACTTGTTCTTGATGGTTACTGCATTCAATCCACGGTAATCGACAACCATCCTTAACGATCCATCCTTCTTCTCCACTAGAAGTACTGGTGATCCCCAAGGCGAAGAACTTGGGCGAATGTAACCTTTATCCAATAACTCCTTGATCTGCTTCTTAATTTCCACCAGATCTTGTGCTGGCATCCTGTACGGTCTCTTCGATATTGGCCCAGTGCCTGGCAAAAGCTCAATAAAAAACTCAATGTCTCTATCCGGTGGCATGCCTGGCAATTCCTCAGGAAACACATCAGGAAAATCCTTCACCACTGGTACTTCCTCCTGTACGACTCCTGATAAAGAATTTACTTGTGTCCTGTTTGGCCTATGTCTAGATACATACTTGATCCTTCTTCCTTCTGGCGTCGTGAGTAAAATCGTCTTACTGGCGCAATCGATGTTTCCTCCATACATCGACAACCAATCCATACCGAGAATTACATCCAGACCTTGGGATTCCAGAATGATTAAATCCGTTGGGAAAACTTGCCTTCCTATACTTAATGGTACTTGAAAACATCCTTGTCTGGCCATGTACTCTGCTCCTGGTGAGCTTACTAGCATAGGTGTCTTAAGAATCCTAGTGGGCAAGTTATACTTTTCCACGAATCCCCATGATATGTATGAATGCGATGCACCAGTATCGAAAAGAACGAGTGCAGTAAATGACTTAACCAAAAACTTACCGATTACTGCATCAGGCTGAGCTTCAACCTCCTCCACGCTAACGTGGTTCACCTGTCCCCTGTTGAAAGGGTTTGGCTTCTTCCCAGAGCTTCCATTGCCATTCTGGCCTTCATGACATTCATTGGCATAATGTCCGGTCTTGGAACACTTGAAACAGGTGACTTGACTCAGATCTCTCTTGGTTGGGGTTGATGGAGTGGTATGGTTCTGGCCGTTGCTTCCTCCATTCCCATTACCATTCTTGTGGCCATTATGGTTGTGCGAGCTACCTCCTCCATGGGTATGCTGAAACTGAACTCCCGGTTTAGGGGTAAAACGGGGCTTCTGCTGGGCTCCAGAGTTATACTTCCCCTGTCCATACTTCCTCTTGCGGTTCTCAATCTGCTATTGCTTTCCTTCAATCATGATGGCGCGATCTACCAACTCCTGGTAGTTGTTGAAACTCGCTACCATCAACTGCATGCTTAGCTCATCATTCAATCCTTCCAGGAACTTCTCCTGCTTAGCGGCATCCATAGCAACGTCATCTGGGGCATAACGTGCTAACTTGCTGAAGTCATCAACGTACTGGCCAACTGTCCTTCCTCCTTGGCGTAAGTTGCGAAACTCACGCTTCTTCATGGCCATAGCTCCTGCTGAAACATGGGCAGTGCAGAAAGCTTGCTGAAACTGATCCCATGTGACAGTGTCAACTGGGTAAGTGGCTGTGAAATTCTCCCACCATGTTGCCGCGGGTCCGTTAAGCTGATGTGCGGCAAACTTCACCTTCTCAACATCTGTGCATCCTGCAGTGGTCAACTCCCTTCCTATCTTGCGGAGCCAATCGTCTGCTACTATCGGCTCGGTGCTACTAGAAAACACCGGCGGATTTAGCCTAAGGAAACGGGCTAGGTGATCAACAGGTGGCGGCGGCGGAGGGTGGTTGTTGTTGTTGTTGTTGTTGTTGTTGTTGTTGTTGTTGTTGTTGTTGTTCTGCTGATTCTGGACTAACAACTGCATCAATTGGTTCTGCTGCTGGATCAACTGGGTGAGCTCCGGTGGGAATCCATTGTCACATCTCGGAGGCATCTGAGGGTTTAGAAAAGATGAGAATTAAGAATAGAGTGTGGTCTAAGGGAAAACACTACCCAAATGCACATGAGACAAATTCACACAAAATCACTTAATTCAATTCAAACAAGGGCTTACAAACGGTCTAGAACTATCGAAAAGTGCTCGAACTTTAATGTTTACATGGAGGAAATAATGCTACTAATATATGGTGGTCATCTACTAATTTGAATCGGTGGAAGACTCCATGATGTCTGCTCTAGCTTCGTCTTCAAAGTCGGGTTCACTTGGATCCGAATCGGTGTCGTCGATGATGATGTAGTTGCTCGGGCATGCGACGTACTTGTCTTCATTCTTGAATGCTAATTTCCCCTTGAGGTCTTCAATCTCCTGCTTAAGATCGCGATTGTGACTTGCTAGAGCTACGATCTCGTCCATGTAGTCCTTGCGTGTACCCTTCAGTTCACCTTCTAGCTCGATGATCCTTGCCTTCGCATTCTTCAACTCTATCATGTCACTGCACATCTGGTTCTCTTGGCGTCGAATGTGCTGGTTTAACTCATGGATGAAAGCTGCAATGGATCTATCCTTCTTGATGCTGACTATCTCCCATTCTTCGTCTCGGCGTCCGCAAATCTGGTAGATAGTGTCCTTGAGGTCTTCTTGATAAACTTCTCCAACGCGTCCCATGGTGATGTGAGCTGCCATGCTCTTTCCCAGACTCCAGGTTGGTGCACTGAAAACACTATCTATAGGCTTCGTGATTGGCGCGAATGTCCTTCCCGGAACGTGAGCTTGAATCTTCCAGCGCTCCTCTTCAGGCAGAGTGGCGTTGAAGGTCCCGGTGAAGCTTGGTAGTCCAATGTTTAGGTACTTGGTGACTTCCTTCAAGTGAAATCCAAAAGGTGTGCCTTCATCCGGTTGAGCGTACTTGATCTTCACGTCCGTCATCCTAAAAGAGTAGAAAAGATGAGGAGTTAGAAAATGAGAGGAGAATAGTGATCTAGGGCTTTAACTTAGTGGTCGTGTCCTACAGTCAGCGTGTGCTCTGATACCATCTCTGTAGCGACCCGACCTCAGATGGTCAAGTCCCTGTGCTCCGGTGTCATCCCTGGATCAGTAATGCTGACACCACACAGTACTTCGAAGGATTTATAGCAGAGTAGCAATCACACACTTATTACAATGATATCTCAAAGAGAACTTATTACAATAAATATGGCTTAAGGCCATCTATTAATGATAACATCGGAAGACTTGGAAGATAAGTGAGGCCATCAACTCCAACGGCATCACTCAGTATAGAACCACGACCTAAAAGGCACCTTACTCGTCGTCTGAAAAGTCTGCAACATGAAAGTTGCAGCCCGAAACGGGTCAGCACATGGAATATGCTGGCAACGTAACACATAGAGAGTAATGAATGATAAGCCTATACTACATGCATATATGGCTGGTGGAAAAGCTCTATGGTTATAGTTTTGCGTAAAGCCAATTTTTACCTACTGCAAAGGAATAAATTTATTTAACTATCATGGTGGTTGAAACATCGAGAATGGTTGACAGCATTCCGATCCCAATTAAGTGAACAATTAATAACCCAACAATATTAATTAAAGTAACATGATGAGATTCACATGATATTCAAGTACTAGATACTCAAGATGTCCATAACCGGGGACACGGCTAATCATGATCAGATTGTACACTCTGCAGAGGTTTGCGCACTTTTCCCCACAAGACTCGATCGCCTCCGTTGATTTCTCGCACTACATGGTGTTTGAGAAACGGATGACCGAGACATAGCCTTTCAGAAGTGCTAGCACCTTACGTTTGGATAGACCGGTACACCTACTTTCCCCTACATCTGCTAGTCTACCCTGTAAGAGTTCGCACGACTTAGTCAACTATGCCAGAGCCCATAATGGCTTGTGGCTGCACACGGAAGTTACTAGCATGAATGATCTTATGATCCCTTTGAGCCTGGGTCGCGGTCCAAAAAAAATAGGCAAGTCCTGATAGAAACCTGGTGCCTCAATCCACCTAGATGTGTGTTTAATTTGCCACCTTAGATAAAACCATTAATTAATAATACTCACATCTGTCATGGATATCACTCACCCAATCCACGTCTACTAGCATAGCATGTCATAATAAGCAAACGTAGAAGTAACTCCCAAAGGTTTCATAAGTAAACATGTAATAGGTTCTACCTCAACTACTTCCCATCCCATAGTTTAATTAGATCCTAATCATGCAATGTTTGAGGATTGATCTATTGCAATAAAAACTGGGCAATGAGAAGGTATGATCAAAGTGTTACTTGCCTTGCTGAGGATCCGCGAAACCTAGAGCTTCGAAATAACAGGCGGCGCACTCCGGGTGATCTATCGCAGACAAACAACAAGCATACAATAAGTACTCATCTAATGCACAGGTAAAAATCGAACAGAAGATCGAACCAGAAAGTTCAACTTAAGAACTCCGGTTGCAAAACAAAACGAACCGAACAAAGCAATGGAAAACAAAAAGCGGAAGAAAACAACTCTGTTCTAGCAAAGTGAAACTAGGTCAAATTTTACCGTAGCAAAACTTTGTTTAAGTTGATTATTCGGAACGACGGTTTCGAAACGAAACTCCAGGCGCTTGAATCACCTGATTCCGATAAACGAGCGAGAAGATAAACTAAAACGAAGATCGGATCTGAAATTGCGATCAGAAAAATCGCAGAATAAATCCGACGAAAAAGAAAAACGACAAACGGTTAAACGAACGGACGTTCGTTAACCAGGGCTAACCGGTGATCACGTTCGTTAATACGAACGGTCCGGCGAACGCTTGCTATTTAACAAAATCAGAAAAAAAACCGATCTAGGGTTTTCGAAAAAAACCAAAATATCGAAAAATAAACCGGAACGGTTTTATTAGAAAACCGAACCGGGCGAGGGGGTGCGGCGCGGCTACCTCGGCGGTGGGGCTCCGGCGGGGCGGCGGGGCTACGTCGGCGGGGCGGCAAGCGGCGGCGGCGGCGGCGCGGGCGGCAAGCGGCGAACGGCGGCGGCGCGGGCGGCAAGCGGCGGCGGCGGCAGGCGGCGGCGGCTGCGCTGCTGCTGCGGGGCGGGGCTGGCGGCGGTGTGGGGAGGAGAGGGGGGGCGGCGGTATATAAAGGGGGGAGGGTGGCTTGGGGGAGGGGGCAAGCCAGGAGGAGGAGGATTCCTCCCCGGACTCGGGCGGCGGCGGCGGCAGTGCCGCGCGCGGGCGCTTGCGCGAGGGCGGCTGCAGGCGGGCCGGTTCGGCCGGCTGGGCCTTTGGCCCAGCTGGGCGCTGCGGTATTTTTTTAAAATAATTTCGCGAGCAGAAAAAACAAAGAAAAATAAAATCTAACGAGCTCCAAAATTTACAAAGTAAATTTTCCCCGACTCCTAAAATGAGTCGAACAAAATGAACTTTTATTCGGGGCCTAAATGCAATTTTTGAAAACACGCATTTTTACCTAATTCAAATAAAATGAAAAATAAACTCTGGAAAATTTTAAAATTTGATTTATTTATTAAATCTTTATTTTTCCTAAAATTTTGGGGAAGTCATCTTATTCCCTCTCACATATATGATATTGGAAAAATAATTGAAGATAAAATAAATAAAATCAAATGATCCTTTTTTTTCAAAATTTGAGAAAACTCAAATATGAAAATAACGAAATCTCCAACTCTCTCCGAGGGTCCTTGAGTTGCGTGAAATTTCTAGGACCGACCAAAATGCAAGAAAATATGATATGCATGATGATCTAATGTATAACATTCCAAATTGAAAATTTGGGATGTTACAACCTAGTAATTTAATTGGCCTGCGCGAGCTCTAGTAATTGGTCCAGCATGTATAGCAGCAGGGGCTATGGGTGTAACAATGTACCGATGTCCTCATCAGGTCATCCAATCAAAGGGAAGTATGGCCGTGTGAGTGCTGTGGAATTTGCGAAGCTAGTCTGGGACTAGCTGTCCAAGGTCAACGAAGGCATCTCAACTCAGAGAGACTCAAGAATCAATGTGCTTCGCAATCTCTTCAACCGATTCAAGAGGAATGAGAATGAGAATGTCCACCTCACTTTCGACCGTCTTGCTGATATCACAAATGAGCTTCGCACACTTGGCACCACTGAGATCACCAAGCATGAAGTTGTGAAGAAGCTATTGAGATCACTTGACAGCTCATTTGACACCCTATCACTAATGATCCAAGAACGTCCTAACTTCAAAGATCTCGGCCCGTCTGACATCCTTGCAGAAATTGTGATTGGTATGGCCCGGGTGGTTTATGGGCATGTTCTTCCTCCGGAGATGATTTGGAAAAGGTCTTTTGACTCCATGCTTCAGTTTGGTACTGCAACGGAGGTCCCTCGTCTGGTCAGCCTGCCTCAATTTCAGTCGATTTATATTCCTAAGCAGTCTTGGGCTGTTGTGATTGAGGATTCAGAACCTATTTCTGCTAACTCGAACATGGACTCAGCTCGTCTTCCAGTTGCAAGGGCCCCGTTTCCTTCTCCATCCTTGTCTGACAATGTTGCAAGCCAGTCCTCTTTGCCTGTGTTGCCGGCCAGTTCTTCAGTCTTGGACGATCAATTTGCTTTGTCTGCTCAACAGGCCAGAAAGAAGAGTGTGAAAAGAAAGGTTACTCCTCTGGTTGATTCTTCCCTGCGTCGTTGCACGAGGAGTGCTGCTAAAAGAGATGTTTTGAAGCCCGTTCTGCATCAGTTGCCTCTTTCAGAGCCACGTAAGAAGAAGCCAAGAGCAAAGTTGTTGCTGACTGACATCCGTGCTATTGATTCAGTTCCAGCAAGTCCTGCACCGCCTTCCTCTTCGGTTCATGGTGAGGCTTCATGGTGAGACGGTGCAGCAAGTCTTGCACCGTCTTCCATTCACACCATTCAAATTATTGGTCAAGATCTGGGGATCCCCTCAGAGAAGCTTTCTGTTGCTCTGCTTATGGCAGACAAAGCTGATGATGTTCAGGAACCATCTGATGATTAGTTCTCCTCTCAGCTCCTGGGTGTGGCAAGCCTGCAAATGTGCTAGTTATCTTAGGGCCATTTTATTTGCTTCTAGTACTCATCATGTAAGCTATGAACGTTGTTGTAAGCGCTTAAACTTCTGCTTTTGCTGTCTGCTGAACTGGCATCTTTGTGCTCTACTATGTGGTGGCACTTTTGGCACTTTAATCTCAGTGTTTAATGGATTATCGTTCCCATAGAAGCTGGGAAGTTTTTTGCTGGAATGTGCGTGGTCTTAATTCCCCTGCTTGACAGCGTGCTGTTAGGAATAAGATTGATGAAATTATGGCCTCGGTTGTCTGTTTGCAAGAAACAAAGATGCAGTCCTTTGATTATCAGTCAATTAAAAGTTTCTGTCCGCGGCGATTAGATTCTTTTGTTTATAGTCCTTCTGTTGGTGCATCTGGTGGTCTTTTGGTTGTATGGAATTCTGTTGTTCTCACTGGGGTGCTTATTGACACTAAACCTTATGGCATTGTCTTGCAATTTACCTCTACCCAGAATAATGAACAGTGGACTGATACGTCTCCGTCGTATCTACTTTTCCAAACCCTTTTGCTCTTGTTTTGGACTCTAACTTGCATGATTTGAATGGAACTAACCTGGAGTGGCGCTGTTTTCAGCAGAATTGCCATGATGTTGTTTTATGTGCAAAAAAAAAGTTCTCAGAATGACCTGAAACTCCACGGAACATCTAGGTAAAAATAATAAAAAAATCCTTGCCAAAGATGAAGACTAGGGGGCCCACACCCTGTCCACGAGGGTGGGGGCGCCCCCTAGGGCGCGCCCCCTACCTCGTGGGCCCCTGGAGCTCCTCCAACGCCAACTCTGACTCTATATATTTGCTTTCGGGGAGAAAAAAATAGAAGAGAAGAAATCACCGCGTTTTACGATACGGAGCCGCCGCCAAGCCCTAAAACCTCTCGGGAGGGCTGATCTGGAGTCCGCTTGGGGCTCCGGAGGGGGGGATTCGTCGCCGTCGTCATCATCAACCATCCTCCATCACCAATTTCCTTATGCTCACCGCTGTGCGTGAGTAATTCCATTGTATGCTTGCTGGACGGTGATGGGTTGGATGAGATCTATCATGTAATCGAGTTAGTTTTGTTAGGGTTTGATCCCTAGTATCCATTATGTTCTGAGATTGATGTTGCTATGACTTTGCTATGCTTAATGCTTGTCACTAGGGCCCGAGTGCCATGATTTTATATCTGAACCTATTATGTTTTCATGAATATATGTGCGTTCTTTATCCTATCTTGCAAGTCTATAGTCACCTACTATGTGTTATGATCCGGCAACCCCGAAGTGACAATAATCGGGACCACTCCCGGTGATGACCATAGTTTGAGGAGTTCATGTATTCACTATGTGTTAATGCTTTGTTCCGGTTCTCCATTAAAAGGAGGCCTTAATATCCCTTAGTTTCCATTAGGACCCCGCTGCCATGGGAGGGTAGGATAAAAGATGTCATGCAAGTTTTTTTCCATAAGCACGTATGATTATATTTGGAATACATGCCTACATTACATTGATGAATTGGAGCTAGTTCTGTGTCACCCTATGTTATGACTATTACATGATGAACCACATCCGTCATAATTATCCATCACCGATCCAATGCCTACGAGCTTTCCATATACTGGTTTTCACTTATTTACTTTCCCGTTGCTATTGTTACAATCACTACAAAAATACCAAAAATATTACTTTTTGATAGAGGCAAAGGTGTCCCGATGTTTCGATGAGATTGTGGCTATCGTTTTCTGTGGGAGTCGACCTTGATGATCCGACTACAAACGTGCGAGACGTCGTGCCTTAGCAATCGCTAAACCAACTTCCGAGGGTTATTGACCACGCCGGAGCACGATCAACCTGACCACGAGGGCCTGTTTCCTGCGAGCAAATGAAGAACAAGCAAGAAACTAAGATTGGAATCTGGATATTGCGAATATAAGAGGAAAGCTTTATTAATGAAGGTGGGGTTCTGTGACACCTTGGTCTAGTCGTTGAACACAAACGAAGTACGGAAGTTGCAGCTATGGCGAACTTTTGATCTAAACAAAACCCAAAGTCTAAACGGTGCCCTAAGGGTTGTATATATGGAGGAAGAGGGGGGAATTTCGTGGCCCTTGGGGAAGGGGTCTGAAACCAACCCTATCTCTTGTTTCCCCACACATACAGACTCTAAAAATAGCCTATACTTATGTATTTCGAAATTACATGGGCCTGGCCCAATAATAAGGTGATGCAACACCTAGAATAGCCTCTGGACGAATTTTATGAAGTGGCATCTTGTATATTTCGTCCAAGGCTTCATGCACTCATTATGGTGGCTTCAAAGTCCTGAAATCATCACTTGTAACTCCGTTCTTGTTCCCCTTGCGCATGCCATCAACTCCATGCTTGTTCGTGCTCCAATGTTCATCCCTCTTATCCATGCCAGACCCTTCATTTGTAAGCAAAACAAGTGTATCCAATTTAGGCAGCATCATATTCTCATGAACATTGGAATCGTTACCAAGAAACGAAAGTACCTGATAATTCAATTGGCGTGCGCGAGCTCTAGTAATTGGTCCAGTATGTATAGCAGCAGGGGCTGTGGGTGTAACAATGGTATTGATGTCCTCATCATCCTCCCCCTCTTGAAATGAAGTCGTCCTCGACGGAAGCTCATCTTCCTCACCCAAATAAGGCTTCAAATCTGCAATGTTAAAAGTGGGACTAACCCCAAAATCTGCAGGTAGCTCAAGTTTATATGCATTATCATTTATTTTCTCTAACACCTAAAACAGACCATCAACACGTGGCATTAGCTTTGATTTGCGCAAATTAGGAAATCTATCCTTATGCAAATGTAACCAAACAAAATCTCCAGGTGCAAACACAACATGTTTTCTACCATTATCTCCAGCAAGCTTATATTTAGCATTCATACGCTCAATGTTTTCCTTAGTTAACTCATGCATTTTTAAAATCAATTTAGTACGTTCTTTAGTATCAAAATTAACCTTCTCCGAAGATGGAAGAGGTAACAAATCAATAGGTGCACGAGGTAGGAAACCATACACAATTTCAAAAGGGCACATCTTAGTAGTAGAATGCAATGAACGATAATAAGCAAATTCAATATGAGGCAAGCATTCTTCCCACATTTTCTTATTATTCTTCAAAACAGCCTTAAGCATAGTAGACAATGTTCTATTGACTACTTCAGTTTGACCATCAGTTTGGGGGTGACAAGTAGTACTAAAAAGCAGTTTAGTCCCCAACTTAGCCCATAAACATCTCCAAAAGTGGCTAAGAAATTTAGTATCACTATCTGAAACAATAGTATTTCGCACACCATGCGAGCGAATAATTTCACGAAACAACAAATCAGCAACATTAACAGCATCATCGCTTTTGTGACATGGTATAAAGTGTGCCATTTTTGAGAACCTATCCACGACAACAAATATGCTATCCCTCCCCTTCTTTGTTCTAGGTAAACCTAAAACAAAGTCCATAGATATATACTCCCAAGGAACACTAGGTATAGGCAAAGGCATATATAAACCATGAGGATTGAGTCGTGACTTAGCTTTTTGACATGTAGTGCAGCGAGCAACGAAACGCTCAACATCCTGTCTCATCTTTGGCCAAAAGAAATGTGTAGCAAGTATATCCTCTGTCTTCTTCAGGCCAAAGTGTCCCATTGATCCTCCTCCATGCGCCTCCTGCAACAACAAAAGACGAACGGAGCTAGCTAGAACTCATAGCTTGTTAGCACGAAACACAAATCCATCGTTAACGACGAACTTGTTCCATGTTCTATCTTCTTAACAATTCTGCAATACATCTTTAAATTCAGCATTATGCACATATTGATCTTTGATGGTATCCAAACCAAATATTTTAAAGTCAAGTTGTGAAAGCATAGTATAATGACGAGACAATGCATCAGCAATAACATTTTCTTTACCCTTCTCGTGTTTAATGACATAAGGGAAAGTCTCAATGAATTCAACCCATTTAGCATGTCTACGGTTCAGTTTAGCTTGACTTTTAATGTGTTTCAAAGATTCATGATCAAAATGTATAACAAATTCTTTGGGCCATAAATAATGTTGCCATGTTTCTAAGGTCCGAACAAGAGCATATAATTCTTTATCACAAGTAGAATAGTTCAGACTAGGCCCACTCAATTTTTCAGAAAAGTATGCAACAGGTTTGCCATCTTGTAATAACACACCTCCTAATCCAATTCTACTAGCATCACATTCAAGCTCAAAAGTCTTATTAAAATCAGGAAGTTGGAGTACAGGAGCATGTGTCAACTTATCTTTCAATACCGTGAAGGCTTCTTCCTGTGCGGTACCCCAAACAAAAGGCACATCCTTCTTTGTAAGCTCGTTGAGAGCTCATGTATCTCCCCTTGTGGGATTCCTCTTGAGAGAGAGACACTCCGTTGGAGTTCAAGGCCTCCATTGGAGAAGATCCCTAGTGGATAAAGCCCCCCCTTGAGGGAAGGATCTAGCTAGATCATCAAGCCCTCATCTCCTTCATAGGATTTGGGATGAACTCTACCATGTATCTTATTTCCCTTTGATTGTTCATGTACCTTGTGGATCTTGTGTGTTTGATTGTCTAGTGGATGTGTGATTGGACTTGTTCTTGAGTGTTCCTCTTGTTTTCCCTCTTGTGTTCATCTTGTTCTTGGGGATTCCCCCTCCAATTTGTGAAAGATGTCCACTTAGGATTCCATCCTATATCATTTGGTATCATGAGCCATGGTTTCTCACGAAATTGGAGCCCCCTCTTTGTTTTCTAGCCTAGTTTTGTTGTGTTCTTCCCCAATTTCAAAAATCCCCACAAAAAATAGCCCCTATTTTTTTTGTTGGTTTGGTGATGTTAAATCTCCCCAATTTTGCCCAAGAAACCTCCAATTTCCGCCCACCCCATGCCCACGGACCCCAGACCCCGTGCGCACGGGCCCCCGAAAAGTCTCTGGACACCCCGTGCCCACGGAACTGTACCGTGCACACGGGACCCCGTGCCCACGGGCTCCTACCCCCGTGCGCACTAGCCCCCCAGGACAGCCGCAAGTGCTTCACCGTTTTGGCCATAACTTCAACATCCGGAGTCCGATTTTCGCATTCTTTAGCTCGTTGAGTAGCTATTGACATACCCCATCCACCTAGATAGGTTACATCACCATTTGACTCCATCAAAATTTTCACATTTTGGCATCTTTGCCTAGGCCCTCCACCATATTATCCGCAAAACCCACCATAGCCTTCCGCAACCTAACCCATTTTGCTCCATTTAGCATTTGTGGTTGTTTGAGTTGTGACTTGAGTCTCCTAAGGTGTTTCGGCTGCTTAAGGACGGTTTCTTCTTCATCAACCACCACCACCTCTTCCGCATTGCCAACTCCGGAACCACCAACACACTCCGCTACCGCCATTTGACATTTTCCTTTAGAGATTTTGAGTTTGCGGTTTTTACCGTTTCGTAAGGTGTTTTGGCTACTTAGGGACGGGTCTACATCATCTTGATATCTACATCAAGAACACCTCCACTCATCATCTCAAAGGACGGTAACCTCGACGACACCATTGTACATTCCCCTTGCAATTGCATTGATAACCCCTAGCCCATTTTGCGTCAGTTGCCTATCGAGACTAGCCATTTGAGTATTGCCGGCAACGTTACTTGTGCACATTAGTGATCCACCCTTCCATTGCATACATACCATATCATATTGGTATCATCATATCATCTCTTGTGTCACAAGATTTTTCCCGCACATACACAATTGTTATCTTGGTTTGTGCATTTTGCATAGTGGCCATATAAAAAAAAGAGAATAAGATTTTAAGCAAAAGAAAAGAGAGCAAAGAGCTTGTAAGCAAGTGCCATAGCATCATACCACATTGCACATAAGATTGTCATATCCGATCATCTTGGATCATCTTGAGAAGAACAACGGGAACATCATACACATAGCATACTTGGGATAGAAAGCTCATACATTTTGCATCTTATAGGTTGTGCACAAGTGTCGTATCCGCCTATTGAGCAATCGTGCTAGCGTCTCTCTTGAGTTGTGCAACACGAGCGTTTTCTGTGGATTCCACATTTGGTGCTCATTCCTTGGTTGCACGACCCCATTTATCTATCCGTGTGTGTGTTTCCGTGTGCCACATATTGCTATTGGTCTACTTGTTTCACTTGCGAATTTGTGAATCTTTTCCAACATTATTGACTCTTGCTAACATTTTGCATCAAATTTTTGTGCCACTATCCTCACCAAGCTCCTCCATAAGCTTTACTTGATAGGTGTGAGTGAACAAGTCCGGTACCAATTCCACTATTCTTTCATCTCACATTGAGTGATACGAGATACATCCTCAACTTTGGGAAAAGGTAACTTGGTATTATTTATCTCATTTCCTACTCACCTTTGCTCGAGTCTTGTGATGGATAGGCAAGGCATTTCACCTTCGGTCTACAACAACAACGACAAGTTTGATGCCACGAACAACTCCAACGACGACAAGATGCAAGCTCAAATGAAGGACATCAAAGCCCTCATCAAGTCCTACAAGCGATCTTCCTCATCTTCGAGAAGATGCTCTAGTGCACATGCTTCCGAGCTACCATCTCCGGCAAGATCACATCGGCATCGACACCATCACCACCACGAACGTGAAGGTCAAGAGCTCAACACCAACAATCGCTCAACGACTTCACCATCTCCCTTGGCATCTTCGCCAAGCGACTTCAAGGCATCTTCGCCTACGGACACACGGCATCTTCGCCAACAAGCACCCCAAGACTACGTCCAAGAGAAGCTCTCCAAGCTCAAGTCCGCGACCTCCATGAGCTACTATGACCTCGACACCAACAACGAGATTCCTTTCTATGGGACTCTAGAACCTGAGGAGTATCTCGAGTGGGAGCGTTTGATGGACGACTACCTCAAGCTACATCAAGTTCCTCCCGAAGATCAAGTGAAGCGCGCCTCAAGAAACTTCCACGACTACGCGTCCATATGGTGGCTTCACACACCTTCGGAGAGCTACTACATGAGTTGGCCCAAGACGAAGAAAGCTATGCGGCGAGAGTTCGTGCCTCCAACCTACACGGAACAGCTTCTACGCCAATTGGAGAACACCATCCAAGGATCCAAGTCCATTGACGAGTACTTCAAGAAGATGAAGCATGCCTTGCGACGAGCCGGCGTGGACGACCCCATGTCGATGAAGTTCCACTTCATGATGGGATTGAACAACGACATCTCAAAGACCATCTCCCTCGAGAACTACAAGTCCCTCGACGACAACTACATTGGTGCTCTCAAGGCAGAACAAGAACTCATGAAGGCCAAGGCTTCTCGACCCCAAGCACACTTCTTGAAGACCAAGCTCCAACACGGCGAGCATGAGGCTAGTACCACCACGATGTCCAAGCCCGATGAGCTCCAAGATGATCCTCCCGAGTTCGACTTCACCGCCATCCCTCTTTGTGGCATTGATGATGCCGAGTCCTCCACGACTCTTTTTCAAGACGGTGCGGCAACAAGTACGACTACGGAGACCTTCAAGGACCAAGCTTTGGAGGCAAGCAACATGGTGACGAGCAAGGATGATGCTTCCATCTTAGGAGGCGAGAGTGATGTTGTGCCATCTTCGGCCTTCATCCACGACGAGAGTGATGTTATGCCATCTTCGGCCTTCATCCACAACGAGAGTGATGTTGTGCCATCTTCGGCCTTCATCCACGGTGACGGCTATGAGACGGTTGAGCATGGGATTTCCCCCTCGACCACGGCGACGTATGATGACTTGAGTGACTTTAGCCACCATATTGAGAGTGAGTGTGACTTCACCACTAGCCCCATATATGATGAGTTGCCCCAATTCCCATGTGAGGAGAGCCACCACCACCACCACTTGAGTGATTCGAGTGACTCCACCATATGCGACATTGAGTGCACATACCTTGAGGGAGTGAGTGAGCCACCACCACATAGAGAGAGTACGGTAGTTGATGAGGCATATGAGGCCATTTCGATATCTAACAACTTAACCTCTACCTCTATTGTGTCTTCTCATTTGGTGCTAGGTCCCATCTTTGATGACATGACGATCCTCGACGACTTCGTCCTCCCTTTGGACATGACGATGGCCATGGTGGAATATGATGCACCCCCACATGGTTCCATCATGATGAAGATGACCACCATTTGGTCTTTCCCACCTCACCTACACCACTTGAGTGGAATGAACAAGGTAACATAGGTGAAGGTGATGCTCTTGTCCCACTAGTGGACATTCTTGACATCGATTGCTTGCATGATGTTGATCCACCTATTCCCATGCTTCATGCTAGTATGATTTCTCCATGCGATGATTTACCCATTTATGATGAGTTTGATGATTGCCACGAGGAGTCTATTAGTTGTGATGCCATGTTACATAGGATTTCTTGTGATAATTCTCTTGGCCACATCATGTTTGACAATCCGCTTGACTTGTCATATGCTATGCATGAGATACACCATATGTCATATTTGCAATCTCTTCATAGTGACTATGCATATGCCATTACGATTAACCCAATTTGCACATATGGCATAGATGATAAGCCCATGGTTATTGGCATTTGTTTTTCTTGTGATGATAATGCTATGCTCCCTTTGCATCATTTATCTCATATGCCATGACCACCTAGCTTTGGATATGCATTGTTTTGGATGTTGTTCATATTCTCCATATGATGTTTCCACTATTGCTCATGGGGAGACCCCCATAGTTTCCTCATACATTTTAGGAGATTTTGATTCATCCTATCCATTGCATGATCCCACTACTTGTGTGCACCATATGCTCCCCATGAATAAACATGCTATTGATGTGCCATATACGTGTATGTTAAATTTGCATCCCCATCGTGTCATACACAATAACTATTCCTTCATGATGGATGACATGTTCTTATACCATGCATCAAATTTCTTTGAGCGATGCTTATCTTGTGCTAACTCACACATGCACATACACATCATGATGGATGATGTGTACATTTACCACACACACACATTCTTTCGTTTGTGTCTCTTTTGTGTAGGCACCCATGAATACTTGTCAACCTCGCAATCCCATGAGTTGACAAAATGAGCTTGACTTGGGATCCCATGGATTTCCTTTCCCACCGCTCCCTTCGCGCAAAGACTTCGCACATTTCTTCTACATGGCTCTCACATGGTTATGGGTTATTGTCCATTACATATTATATGCCCATCTGGCCATGTTCACTTTGCATGATATTATCATTCCTATGCCTTTGCCATGCATTTGTGACCCATGCTTTGCATTACACATGATGATTGTTTCTACTACTTATATGTGTATTTGCAAGCTTGGTGGAGACATTGCTTGTTATTGTCATGTTCCATTTGTGACCCATACCTATGATGATGCTATGCTCTTGCTATGTGTTCATGCTTGCGACATGTCATATGCATTGCCTATGCCTCTTATTTGCTCACATGACATGATTGCCATGATTTCCTCTAGTGTGTTGCATCTTCGCTCCACTAGTTTGTACGACTTGATTAACTCGCACATGTTACACAATTGCTATATCATTTGTGTTGAGTGCATCACTTTAGTCACCACACCATATGCACATTATACTTGGATTGTCTTGCACTTGCCACATGTGTTTAGACATTTCATTTCTCTTGGTGTCGTGAACGACTCTTATGCCTACCATAGACCATTTGTCGAGCGCTTTATGCATGTTTGCTATGATCTTGAGGTAGATGCTTGTTCACTTGTCACACATATTAGCATCTTTACCTCCCATTTGCATACTTGTTTCCATGATGTCCTTGATTGTGCTCACCTTATATGCTTAAATGCCATGCCACACTCCTTGGTCAAACCATATGCTATGCTTGATGACAACACTTGTTGGGTGAATCACCTCTTGAATGCTCGGTTTTGCTCTTAGCCAACCACATTTGTTTTTCCAAGTGCTTGTTATCTTTGCTCCTTTTGAATGAATTACAAGACGGTGCGACATTGGAGAGTGCCCATTTGCAACTACAAGATGATGCATGCTTGGTGAAAGTCAACTTCTACACGACAACATCATCTCTTTCCCATGGTGATTTGGTTTTCGATCCGAGGTCGGATCTCTCCCAAGGGGGAGGGGATGATGCGGAGCATCCTATGGACATCACTATGGCAAGAGTCCATTTGGCAAGTGACACGTGCGACATCTACTTCACATACATAAAGGTGAATCTTCTCCTTTACACGTGTTCTCTTGACCCCTTTGAGGATGGTATACTTCTTGACATTCCTTCCGTGTGCATTCATAGGTATTGCCGGAGCTTCAAACATAGCGAGAACGAGTTCATGCGGAAGAGAACATCTACACCATCCAAGAGGGAAGCCTGGAAGCGGAGAAGGAAGCGCCAAGAAGAAGTCAGCAGCTCCCAGGCGACCCCGTGCGCACGGGCCCCTCCGACCCCGTGACCACGGGCCTCCCAGGCTGGCGGTCCTGAAGACCCCGTGCGCACGGGCGTGTACCGTGCCCATGGGACCCTCGTGTCCACGGGCCTCATGGACCCCGTGCGCACGGGCTCGTGCGTCAGGTCTCTGGATACCCCGTGCGCACGGGCTCCACTTACCCCGTGCACACGAGGCCCCCTATGCGTGGCTGTTGGGCTTGGCCCTTGTATCCCCATCTCGTCCCTACTTACCCCTTCATCCCTTGGACCTATATATACTCCCCTTCCTCCTCCATTTAGGGATAGCTAAGGATAGATCTAAACACTAGAGCTTAGCTCATGTATCTCCCCTTGTGGGATTCCTCTTGAGAGAGAGACACTCCATTGGAGTTCAAGGCCTCCATTGGAGAAGATCCCTAGTGGATAAAGCCCCCCTTGAGGGAAGGATCTTGCTAGATCATCAAGCCCTCATCTCCTTCATAGGATTTGGGATGAACTCTACCATGTATCTTATTTCCCTTTGATTGTTCATGTACCTTGTGGATCTTGTGTGTTTGATTGTCTAGTGAATGTGTGATTGGACTTGTTCTTGATTGTTCCTCCTGTTTTCCCTCTTGTGTTCATCTTATTCTTGGGGATTCCCCCTCCAATTCGTGAAAGATCTCCACTTAGGATTCCATCCTATATCACAACCCCTGCTACTATACATACTGGACCAATTACTAGAGCTCGCGCACGCCAATTAAATTACCAGGTAATTTCGTTTCTTGGTAATGATTCTAATGTTCATGAGAATATGATGTTGCCTAAATTGGATACATTTGTTTTGCTTACAAATGAAAGGCCTAGCTTGGAGAAGGATGAACATTGAAGCAAGAACAAGCATGGAGTTGATGGCATGTGCAAGGGAGACAAGAACAGAGTTTCAAGTGATGATTTCAGGACTTTGAAGCCACCATAAAGTGCGCATGAAGCCTTGGACGAAATATACAAGATGCCACTTCATGATTTTCGTCCAGAGGATATTCTAGGTGCTGCATCACCTTATTTTTGGGCCAGGCCCATGTAATTTCGAAATACTTCAATATAGGTTGTTTTTAGAGTCCATATGTGTGGGGAAACAAGAGTTAGGGTGGGTTTCGGACCCCTCCTCCAAGGGCCACGAAATTCCCCCCTCTTCCTCCATATATACAGCCCCTAGGGCATCGTTTAGACTTTGGGTTTTGTTTAGATTAAAAGTTCGCCATAGCTACAATTTCGCGTACTTCGTTTGTGTTCAACGACCAGACCAAGGCGTCACAGAACCCCACCTTCATTAATAAAGATTTCCTCTTTTATTCGCAATATCCAGATTGCAATCTCAGTTTCTTGCTTGTTCTTCGTTTGCTCGCAGGAAATAGACCCTCGTGGTCAGGTTGATCGTGCTCCAGCATGGTCAATAACCCCTCAGAAGTTGGTTTAGCGATTGCTAAGGCGCGACGTCTCGCACGTTCGTAGTCGGATCGTCAAGGTCGACTCCCATAGAAAACGATAGCCACCATCTCATCGAAACATCGGGACACCTTTGCCTCTATCAAGTGGTATCAGATTTCTAGGTTGCTCAGTGAGATTTTATAGTTTTTCATAGTTTAGATCGAGTCTGTTCTTCATACCTACAGTCCACGAAAAAGCCAAAAAAAATAGGGTTAGTTCATCATATCCGAACCAATCCGTGTCTTTGTATAATCTTTTTAGGGTTTTTGCTTTGTTGAATTTGCGGTTGCATCGTCGTGTCAAGGTGCTGGTCTTAGAGTCTAGTCTTTTAGAGTTTCGAGTTCTGGTCATAAGTTGTCACGCCGCCGCCGCACCATCATCATCGCCTTGCCATCTACCACCACCGCTTATCCGCCATAGCTCTGAATCCGCATCCATATACCACCACCAATCCGTGTCCGTATACCACTACCGATCCGTATCCATATACCACCACCGCTACCATATACCACCCCCGCTGCCATATCCTACCACCATATATCCACCACCAATCCGAATTCCTTTCATATTAGGTTTGTTTTTGAGATCCATCTAAATTCCGATTCGTGTTTCCTTGCCTGAGTAGGTTTCGGAAAAAAAATCGGCCAAAATTTTAGAGACCCCCGGGCAGTTTTTAGGCCAAAATTTCGGCGACCAAAAATATTTTTCCCTACCCTATTTTTAGGATTTTCTGAGTCTTTTGAGACACTCGCCATCAAAGTGATTTTTTGTCGCACTTTATCATCATCACTGCCCTGATTTTCGAAAAAAAAGTCAAAAAAAATTCCGTCCCCATCCTGTCAGTTTGACCTGGGAAGAGTTTTGAGACACTCGCCATTATAGTGAATTTTCGCAAAAAAAAGAGGAGCGCAAAAAAAACAGAGTAAAAAAAATTCCAGAGTGTGAACCCTTGTTTACGTGGAGCGCCGTGATTTTGTTAGTGTTCTAGGCTTGCGTCTCTAGCACGGTCTAGCCTAGGACTAGCACAGTACCGTCGTTGAGTGTTTATTCAACTTTGCATCTCTGAATTGATTATTGCTGACCCTTTTTGCTACCATACTATAAGCCTTCCCAGCTCCACATACATCTACATCGTGCGTTTGACTCTCCCTGGCAATCGCTCTATCCAAGCTTTTGAGAGTTCTGACTACAACGGTTGCCGATCACCGCCTGCTGCTGGGTAAGAACTGGTAAGAATTTGAGATTTGCTTGACGGATTTGTGACACCCACCACCACCTCTTGTTGGTAGTTTGTAGGATCATATTCTTTTGTGTTTCTATTGCTGCTAACCATGCCAGGATCCCAAGCCGACAAGACTGACTGGGAGAACATGACGAATAAGGAGTTGCATGATAAATTTCAGCAAATGATGAGTGGACAGGTGCAAGATGTGCTAAACAGGTTTGAAGAGGCCATGGAGAAGATAGATGGCATGGAGAAGAAGTTCTAAACAAAGCTCGATAACAAGTTTAATGAATTGCTCGCACGTCTTCCACCACCACCACCGGCTACACCGAACGCACCTCTACAACAACAACAACAACAACAACAACGACTACCTCCACGTCGCGAAATAGCCCTCCGCCGAGCGAGCCATGTCCCTCTTGCACTTGGCCAAACTGTTGGTGCTGCTGTTGATACTTCTGTGGCTCCTGCTGCTGATGCGGAGGAGGATGATTATGTGGGAGATTACGAGGATGAAGTTGATCAAAATCAGAACTACGTGCAACCACCAGGTCGTCCACATGCAAATAATGGCAATGTTAGGGCTCCCCCTCAGGTACGAGATCATGACCATCTCCCTAAACTGAAATTGAATATTCCACCATTTGAGGGTAGAAATGTTCCTGATATATATCTTACTTGGGAGTTAGAAACCGAACAACGATTTACATGTTTACAATATCTTGAGGAGAGACGTGTTCCTGCTGATGTTTGTGCTTTCACTAGCTTTGCATGTGTTTGGTGGTCTGAACATTATAGATTATATCCTGCTCCAGCTACTTGGGCTGCTTTGAAAACTGCTATGCGTACTTGTCGGGTTCCACCATATGATCAACGTGAATTACTTCAAAAATCGCAGCGCTTAAGACAAGGAAAAAATTCTGTAGAAGAAAATTATCAGGAATTACAAACCGGCTTGATTAGATGTGGTATTGTTGAGGAGAATGAAGCTATGCTTGCACGTTTTATGGGTGGATTAAATAGAGAGATTCAGACCATTCTAGAGTATAAGGATTATAATAATATCACTCGTTTATTCCATCTTGCTTGTAAAGCTGAGCGTGAAGTGCAGGATGGACAGGCATTGGCGCGAACTAACTTTTCTGCAGGTCGACCTTCATCATGGACACCACGTGCATCATCTACTTCCACTACACCATCACCTCCTTCAGGTGCCACCTCCAACCGTGATACAAGAAAGCAGGCACAACCACCACTATCTGCCAAGAGCACACCTGCCAGGCCTGCACAGAGCTCTTCTTCTTCCATGGCGTCAACAGGGCACACAAGTGGTACTATTTGTCGTCGTTGTAAGGGAAGAGGAAATTTTGCGAGAGAATGCAAATCTCAGCGTGTGATGATTGCTACTGAGGATGGTGGGTATGAGTCTGCTAGTGACTATGATGAGAAGACTTTGGCTCTTATTACACATGAAGAACACGGTGGAGATGATTCTGATCATGAGACGCAATACATGGCTGCTGAAGATGCTGACAGGTATGAATGTTTAGTAGCTCAACATGTTTTGAGTGTGCAGGTTACACAAGCTGAGCAAAATCAGAGGCATAATTTGCTCCATTCGAAGGGAGTTGTGAAGGAATGTTTTATTTGTGTCATCATAGATGGAGGGAGCTGCAACAACTTGGCTAGCATGGAGATGGTGGAGAAGCTATCTCTCACCACAAGACCACATCCACATCCTTACTACATCCAATGGTTCAACAACAGCGGCAAGGTTAAGGTAATGTGTACTGTTCGTGTGCATTTTAGTATCTCTACATATGCTGATTATGTTAATTGTGATGTGGTACCTATGCAAGCATGTTCCTTATTACTTGGTAGACCATGGCAATTTGATAAAAATTCTGTACACCATGGTAGAAACAATTAGTATACTCTTGTTCATAAGGATAAAAATTTACTTTGCTTCCTATGACTCCTGATTCCATTTTGAAAGATTATATTAATAGAGCTAATAAAGCAAAACAGGAGAAAAATAAGAGTGAAAATCAGATTGTGGCAAAAGAATTTGAGCAACAAATGAAGCCTAATAATAAACCATCTAGTGTTGCTTCTGAAATTAAATTGAAAAGTGCATGTTTACTTGCCACCAAATCTGATATTGATGAGCTAGATTTTTGCAAATCTGTTTGCTATGCTTTTGTGTGCAAAGAGGTATTATGTTCATTCGAGGACGTGCCTTCCTCTTTGCCCCCTGCTGTCACTAACATTTTGCAGGAGTTCGCTGACGTCTTCCCACAAGATGTGCCACCGGGATTACCACCTATTCGAGGGATTGAGCATCAAATTGACTTAATCCCCGGTGCATCGCTACCCAACCGTGCACCATACCGTACCAATCCAGAGGAGACGAAGGAGATTATGCGTCAAGTACAGGAGCTGCTCGACAAAGGTTATATACGCGAATCTCTTAGTCCTTGTGCTGTTCCTATTATACTAGTGCCTAAAAAGGATGGTATGTTGCGTAGGTGTGTTGATTGTAGAGGCATTAATAATATTACTATTCATTATCGTCATCCTATTCCTAGGCTAGATGATATGCTTGATGAATTGAGTGGCTCTACAATATTCTCCAAAGTTGATTTGCGTAGTGGATACCATCAAATTCGTATGAAATTGGGAGATGAATGGAAAACAACATTTAAAACTAAGTTTGGTTTATATGAGTGGTTAGTCATGCCTTTTGGGTTAACTAATGCACTTAGTACTCTCATGAGACTAATGAGTGGAAGAATATTTGGAACATTTGCGTGTTGTTTTTAATGCTCTACGTGATGCACGTTTGTTTGGTAGCCTTGGGAAGTGCACCTTTTGCAACGACCGAGTATCTTTTCCTGGCTATGTTGTTACTCCACAGGGAATTGAAGTTGATAAAGCCAAGATTGAAGCTATTGAGAGTTGGCCGCAGCCCAAAACGGTCACACAAGCGAGGAGTTTTCTTGGACTCGCTGGTTTCTATAGGCGTTTTGTGAGAGATTTTAGCACCATTGCTGCACCTCTCAATGAGCTTACAAAGAAGGATGTGCCTTTTGTTTGGGGTACCGCACAGGAAGAAGCCTTCATGGTATTGAAAGATAAGTTGACACATGCTCCTTTACTCCAACTTCCTGATTTTAATAAGACTTTTGAGCTTGAATGTGACGCTAGTGGAATTGGATTAGGAGGTGTGTTATTACAAGATGGCAAACCTGTTGCATACTTTTCTGAAAAATTGAGTGGGCCTAGTCTGAACTATTCTACTTATGATAAAGAATTATATGCTCTTGTTCAGACTTTAGAGACATGGCAACATTATTTATGGCCCAAAGAATTTGTTATACATTCTGATCATGAATCTTTGAAACATATTAAAAGTCAAGCTAAATTGAATCGTAGACATGCTAAATGGGTTGAATTCATTGAGACTTTCCCTTATGTCATTAAACACAAGAAGGGTAAAGAAAATGTTATTGCTGATGCTTTGTCTCGTCGCTATACTATGCTTTCACAACTTGACTTCAAAATATTTGGTTTGGAGACCATGAAAGATCAATATGTGCATGATGCTGATTTTAAAGATGTAATGCAGAATTGTAAAGAAGGATGAACATGGAACAAGTTCGTTATTAATGATGGCTTTGTGTTCCGTGCTAACAAGCTATGCATTCCTGCTAGCTCTGTTCGTCTTTTGTTGTTCCAGGAGGCGCATGGAGGAGGATTAATGGGACACTTTGGCATGAAGAAGGCGGAGGACGTACTTGCTACACATTTCTTTTGGCCAAAGATAAGACGGGATGTTGAGCGTTTTGTTGCTCGCTGCACTACATGTCAAAAAGCTAAGTCACGACTCAATCCTCATGGTTTATATATGCCTTTGCCTGTACCTAGTGTTCCTTGGGAAGATATATCTATGGACTTTGTTTCAGGTTTACCTCGAACAAAGAAGGGGAGGGATAGCATATTTGTTGTCGTGGATAGATTCTCGAAAATGGTACACTTTATACCATGTCATAAAAGCGAAGATGCTGTTAATGTTGCTGATTTGTTCTTTCGTGAAATTATTCGCTTGCATGGTGTGCCAAATACTATTGTTTCAGATCGTGATACTAAATTTCTTAGCCACTTTTGGAGATGTTTATGGGCTAAGTTGGGGACTAAACTTCTTTTTAGTACTACTTGTCACCCCCAAACGGATGGTCAAACTGAAGTAGTCGATAGTCTTCTCCTAGAGGAGGTCTTGAAATCCACTAGCATTCTTCCCAAAGGGGGCCTTGATTCCACAAAGGGAAGGTAGAAAGGAGCCAAGCTCACAAATATCTCATCTAATACTTTGCTGACCCTAAACATAACCCTAGGTACGGTTTATATAGTTTTGGGGTCGAAGTGGATGAAGAGGGACTCGGATTGGGGATCACAGCCGTCCATCCTGGGAGGCCCGTGTGCACGGGGTAAGTTGGGCTCGTGCGCACGGGGGTCCCGTGGGCACTGTACAGGCCCGTGCGCACGGGGTGCTTCAGCGCCAACTCCCTGGATAGTCCGTGGGCACAGGGTCTCGGGGGCCCGTGCGCACGGGGTCACCTAGGACTTCCAGCTTTGCTGCTGTGCACTCCATCTTGGTCCGCGTGGCCTTGGGGTGGTTCTTCTTCTTCATGGGGATACTCCAGAGCCTCTTGGTGGTGTTCCTCTTCGTATCTAATGAGACATAGCATATTTTGGTGAGGTAGAAACATTGTTCCATTCGTATCCGTATGTAAGTCAAGTAGGAAGGAGTTCACCTCGGCTTCCAAAGCACGTGCTATAGCTCTTGTCATAGGTCCTCGTGGGGCTTGATGTGTCGGTGTAGAGTCCATGGGGGTGATGGAAGGATGCTCCGCATCATATTGGCTCCTCAAGCTCCCCTGCACACATGCAGAGGTTGAGGATGGAGGCGGCGGCGATGGCGGCGACCTACCAATGGTTACGGGGGTGGTGTGTGTCTGTGTGAGCGGAGGTTTGGGGAGTTTGTGGTGTGTGTGGAGGGGGGCAAAGTGGTGTTTGAGGAAAGACTGCATCAACTGAAAATTTTACTAGGTGGGAGTAACAAGGTGGGGCTACTGAAAATTTGGATCAAGGGCGAGCAGATATTTTGGAGATTGCGAGGGATGCAGAGGCGGGAGTAAAATGCTGGGGGCCGGGGCTTCTGAAAATTTCAATCAAGGGACTGAAGCAGAGCGGGAGTAACAGACATCGCACACGGTCCGCACATACTAATCATGTGCTATCAAACATTAAAACTTTCCACGTGGTAGATATTTTCGAGACCGGGAGGCAAGCCTCGTGGAGCCCAATCTACTGTGCTGATGTGAGGGACTGCAGGGCACGGGCGTGGCACAAGGGTAGTCTGACCGAACCGTGTGTGTTGCATACCCAATTGCAGACGGTTTCTACATCCAACTCGTGTGCTGTTTATAAATTTGGCAAAAAGAATAACGTGGGAGAGGGTCAGAACACGAACACACTTGCATGCGGACCAAATATATGTATGAAACGATGGTTTGATATTCTAATACCCAATGCACAACTTCGATGTGGCACCTGTCACACAAAAGCACGAAAGCACAATGTTGCAATATCCTTATAGGATTCCATCATATATATATGGTCAAACTTCCTCTTTCGCTTCCCAACAAAGGTGGACTGTGTGCCGACCTACAAATGTGTGCTTGTGGCGTGAGAAGGGTCAGTACACATACGAACCACATGCGGGTGGCTGATACGTCTCCAACGTATCTACTTTTTCTCACGCTTTTCCTCTTGTTTTGGACTCTAATTTGCATGATTTGAATGAAACTAACCCCGGACTGACGCTGTTTTCAGCAGAACTACCATGGTGTTGTTTTTGTGTAGAAATGAAAGTTCTCGGAACAGAACGAAACTTTGCGAGGATTTTTTCATATCAATAATAAGAATTTTTGGAGCCAAGACCCACCCGAGAGGGGTCTCTAGTTGGGCACAACCCACCAGGGCGACCATGGTAGAAACAATCAGTATACTCTTGTTCATAAGGATACAAATATTACTTTGCTCCCTATGACTCCAGATTCCATTTTGAAAGATGATATTAATAGAGCTAATAAAGCAAAACAGGAGAAAAATAAGAGTGAAAATCAGATTGTGGCAAAAGAATTTGAGCAACAAATGAAGCCTAATAATAAACCATCTAGTGTTGCTTCTGAAATTAAATTGAAAAGTGCATGTTTACTTGCCACCAAATCTCATATTGATGAGCTAGATTTTTGCAAATCTGTTTGCTATGATTTTGTGTGCAAAGAGGTATTATTTTCATTCGAGGACGTGCCTTCCTCTTTTCCCCCTGCAGTCACTAACATTTTGCAGGAGTTTGTTGACGTCTTCCCACCAAATGTGCCACCGGGATTACCACCTATTCGAGGGATTGAGCATCAAATTGACTTAATTCCCGGTGCATCGCTACCCAACCGTGCACCATACCATACCAATCCAGAGGAGACGAAGAAGATTATGCGTCAAGTACAGGAGCTGCTCGACAAAGGTTATATACGCGAATCTCTTAGTCCTTGTGTTGGTCCTATTATCCTAGTGCCTAAAAAGGATGGTACGTCGCATATGTGTGTTGATTGTAGAGGCATTAATAATATTACTATTCGTTATCGTCATCCTATTCCTAGGCTAGATGATATGCTTGATGAATTGAGTGGCTCTACAATATTCTTCAAAGTTGATTTGCGTAGTGGATACCATCAAATTCGTATGAAATTGGGAGATGAATGGAAAACAACATTTAAAACTAAGTTTGGTTTATATGAGTGGTTAGTCATGCCTTTTGGGTTAACTAATGCACCTAGTACTTTCATGAGACTAATGAACGGAGTTTTACGTGCTTTCATGGGACGATTTGTGGTAGTCTATTTTGATGATATATTAATTTATAGCAAATCTTTGGAAGAACATTTGGAACATTTACGTGTTGTTTTTATTACTCTACGTGATGCACGTTTGTTTGGTAACCTTGGGAAGTGCACCTTTTGCACCGACCGAGTATCTTTTCTGGGCTATGTTGTTACTCCACAGGGAATTGAAGTTGATAAAGCCAAGATTGAAGCTATTGAGAGTTGGCCGCAGCCCAAAACGGTCACACAATTGCGGAGTTTTCTTGGACTCGCTGGTTTCTATAGGCGTTTTGTGAGAGATTTTAGCACCATTGCTGCACCTCGCAACGAGCATACAAAGAAGGATGTGCCTTTTGTTTGGGGTACCGCACAGGAAGAAGCCTTCACGGTATTGAAAGATAAGTTGACACATGCTCCTTTACTCGAACTTCCTGATTTCAATAAGACTTTTGAGCTTGAATGTGATGCTAGTGGAATTGGATTAGGAGGTGTGTCATTACAGGATGGCAAACCTGTTGCATACTTTTCTAAAAAAATTAGTGGGCCTAGTCTGAACTATTCTACTTATGATAAAGAATTATATGCTCTTGTTCGGACTTTAGAAACATGGCAACATTATTTATGGCCCAAAGAATTTGTTATACATTCTGATCATGAATCTTTGAAACACATTAAAAGTCAAGCAAAACTGAACTGTAGACATGGTAAATGGGTTGAATTCATTGAGACTTTCCCTTATGTCATTAAACACAAGAAGGGTAAATAAAATGTTATTGCTGATGCATTGTCTCGTCGTTATACTATGCCTTCACAACTTGACTTTAAAATATTTTGTTTGGAGACCATCAAAGATCAATATGTGCATGATGCTGAATTCAAAGATGTATTGCAGAATTGTAAAGAGGGTAGAACATGGAACAAGTTCGTCGTTAACGATGGATTTGTGTTCCGTGCTAACAAGCTATGCATTCTAGCTAGCTCTGTTCATCTTTTGTTGTTGCAGGAGGCGCATGGAGGAGGATTAATGGGACACTTTGGCGTGAAGAAGACGGAGGACGTACTTGCTACACATTTCTTTTGGCCAAAGATGAGACGGGATGTTGAGCGTTTTGTTGCTCGCTGCACTACATGTCAAAAAGCTAAGTCACGACTCAATCCTCATGGTTTATATATGCCTTTGCCTGTACCTAGTGTTCCTTGGGAGGACATATCTATGGACTTTGTTTTAGGTTTACCTAGAACAAAGAAGGGGAGGGATAGCATATTTGTTGTCGTGGATAGATTCTCGAAAATGGCACATTTTATACCATGTCATAAAAGCGATGATGTTGTTAATGTTGCTGATTTGTTCTTTCGTGAAATTATTTGCTTGCATGGTGTGCCAAATACTATTGTTTCAGATCATGATACTAAATTTCTTAGCCACTTTTGGAGATGTTTATGGGCTAAGCTGGGGACTAAACTGCTTTTTAGTACTACTTATCACCCCCAAACTGATGGACAAACTGAAGTAGTCAATAGAACATTGTCTACTATGCTTAGGGCTGTTTTGAAGAATTATAAGAAAATGTGGGAAGAATGATTGCCTCATATTGAATTTGCTTATAATCGTTCATTGCATTCTACTACTAAGATGTGCCCTTTTGAAATTGTGTATGGTTTCCTACCTCTGGCACATATTGATTTGTTGCCTCTTCCATCTTTGGAGAAGGTTAGTTTTGATGCTAAAGAACGTGCTGAATTGATTTTAAAAATGCATGAGTTAACTAAGGAAAATATTGAGCGTATGAATTCTAAATATAAACTTGCTGGAGATAAGGGTAGAAAACATGTTGTGTTTGCACCTGGAGATCTTGTTTGGTTACATTTGCGTAAGGATAGATTTCCTAATTTGCGCAAATCAAAGCTAATGCCACGTGTTGATGGTCCTTTTAAGGTGTTAGAGAAAATAAATGATAATGCATATAAACTTGAGCTGCCTGCAGATTTTGGGGTTAGTCCCTCTTTTAACATTGCAGATTTGAAGCCTTATTTGGGTGAGGAAGATGAGCTTCCGTCGAGGACGACTTCATTTCAAGAAGGGGTGGATGATGAGGACATCAATACCATTGTTACACCCACAGCCCCTACTGCCATACATACTGGACCAATTACTAGAGCTCGCGCATGCCAATTAAATTATCAGGTACTTTCGTTTCTTGGTAATGATTCTAATGTTCATGAGAATATGATGCTGCCTAAATTGGATACATTTGTTTTTCTTACAAATGAAGGGCCTGTCATGGATAAGAGAGATGGACACTGGAGCAAGACCAAGCATGGAGATGATGGCATGCGCGAGGGGAACAAGAACGGAGTTATAAGTGATGATTTCAAGACTTTGAGGCCACCATAATGAGTGCATGAAGCCTTGGACGAAATATATAAGATGCCACTTCATAATATTCGTCCATAGCTATTCTAGGTGCTGCGTCACCTTATTATTGGGCCAGGCCCATGTAATTTTGAAATACTTAAGTATAGGCTCTTTTTAGAGTCTGTATGTGTGGGGAAACAAGAGTTAGGGTTGGTTTCGGACCCCTCCCTCAAGGGCTACGAAATTCCCTCCTCTTCGTCCATATATATAGCCCTTAGGGCGTTGTTTAGACTTTGGGTTTTGTTTAGATTAAAGTTCGCCATAGCTGCAACTTCGCGTACTTCGTTTATGTTCAACGACCAGACAAAGGCATCACAGAACCCCACCTTTGATCAATAAAGATTTCCTCTTATATTCGCAATATCCAGATTGCAATCTTAGTTTCTTGCTTGTTCTTCGTTTGCCTGCAGGAAACAGACCTTCGTGGTTAGGTTGATCGTGCTCCGGCGTGGTCAATAACCTCTCGGAGTTGGTTTAGCGATTGCTAAGGCGCGACGTCCTCGCACGTTCGTAGTCGGATCATCAAAGTCGACTTCCTCCAAAACGATAGCCACTATCTCATCGAAAGACGGGACACCTTTGCCTCTATCACGCGAGGCCCAAGCTCAAGCGGCTCGGGAGCACTTCGAGACTCCTCTCGTGCCGTTGCCCAACGCGGACGGCAAGCACGTGCACAAGATGAAGCTCTCCGTCATGAGGTACAAGAAGAAATCACGCATCGTGAAGAACAACAAGAAAGGCGGAACATCGGGCATATTCCTCACCCTCATCCACGCCAAGAGCGACATCCCGAGGAGTGAGCATTTGAGGATCCCCACCCACGGCAAGAGCGACCTCACAACCGCTACTTCGACAAAGAACTCCGCTACGGCAAGCTAAAGTTCACCATGCCCAAGTTCAATGGAAGCAATGACCCTGAAGAGTACCTCTCATGGGCATTGAAGGTTGACAAAATCTTCCGTTTGCACAACTACGATGAAGAGAAGAAGATTGCAATGGCCTCACTCGAGTTCCAAGACTACGTTCTCATTTGGTGGGAACAAGTGATTGATCAACGACGTACAAGAGGCGAACCACCAATCACAACTTGGACGGCAATGAAGGAGGTCATGAGAGCTCGTTTCGTGCCTACACACTACACCCGTGATCTCTTCAAGAAGTTGCAACTTCTCAAACAAGGCACGAAGACGGTGGAAGAATACTACCAAGAAATGGAGATTGCCATGATTCAAGCCAATGTCAAAGAAGACGACGAGCAAACAATGTCATGCTTCTTAAACGGCCTCAACCACCCAATCAAGCGGATCGCCGACTTCCAACCATACTCAAACCTTCTCGAGCTAGTCCATCAAGCTACCAAGGCCGAGCGACAAGTCCAAGATGACTTCAAATATGCGAAGTACTCGTCCAAGACCTATGGCTCATCTTATCAAGCACCCACGACTTTGGCAACTCCTACCTCAACTAGAGCATCACCAAGTACCGGCGACAAGTCAAGTTACAAGAAGACTTCGACAAGCTCAAGTCGTCCTCCTACTACAAGCAACTTCAAGCCAAAAGCTTCATCATCATCTACTCCAACCGATGAGACCATCAAGACAAGTTCCATCAAATGTTTCACATGCGGAGGCCGAGGCCACAAGTCCTTCGAGTGCACAAACAAGCGCACCATGATCCTCAACGACGACAGAACCTACGACTCCATGAGTGAAGGATAAATGGAAGCCCTTGATCAAGTGGCGATGCACCGACAAGTGAACAATGAAGACGAAGATGATCAAGTCTTTTGTGATGAAGATTCAAGTCCCGCTCTTGTTGTCTCCAAGGTCTTGACTCTTCAACGTCAACAAGCCGAAGATCAAAGATGCCATATCTTCCACACAAAGGCCGGCATCAATGGACGGTCCGTCAAGGTCATCATCGATGGAGGTAGTTGCCACAACTTAGCAAGTGAAGAACTATGCTCCAAGCTCCAATTGGTCAAGATGAAGCACCCTCACCCCTACAAGGTTCAATGGCTAAGTGACACCGGCACCATACAAGTTGAGCATCGAGTACAAGTCTCCTTCAAGATCGGCGCCTATGAAGACACTTTGGAGTGTGATGTCCTTCCGATGACCATTTGCCACCTCCTTCTTGGGCGGCCATGGCAATTTGACCGAGGTGTCATTCACAATGGGCGTACCAATCACTATAGCTTCAAGATGAAAGGAAAAGAGTTTGTGCTATGTCCTATTCCTCCAATTCAAGTGCTCGCCGACAAGAAAAACACTCATCGTGGAGAGAATAGTGAGAGAGTGAACCACCAAAAAGAGAGTGAGCACCACAAGCCGAAATTGAGTGCCTCCACGATGAGCGACAAGAAAAACTTAGTCCTATTTGCCACCAAACGTGAGATGAGAGAAGTGTGTGAGAACCCATCAAATGTCCTACACTATGTACTATTGTGCAAGGACGAGGCACCAAAAACTAACACCTTTCACAATCTACCTTTGGTGTTATCTTCTCTATTGCGGGAATTTCAAGATGTTTTCCCCGACGAGCTACCTCCGGGTCTACCTCCACTACGAGGCATTGAGCACCGCATCGATCTCATCCTCGGAGCACCACTTCCAAACAAAGCTCCCTACTGCGTCAACCCCAAAGAAACCAAAGAAATACAAAGGCAAGTACAACATCTCATAGACCATGGTCATGTGCGTGAAAGTTTGAGTCCTTGTGCCGTACCGGTCATCCTCGTGCCTAAATGTGATGGTAGTTTTCGAATGTGTTCCGATTGTAGACCTATCAATGCTATCATCATTCGCTATAGGTACCCCATTCCACGCCTAGATGATATGCTTGCTGAACTTAGCGGTACCACTATCTTTTCCCAAATAGATCTTAAAAGTGGTTACTATCAAATCCGCATACCAGAAGGTGATGAATGGAAAACTACTTTCAAAACCAAATTTGGTTTGTATGAGTGGTTGGTCATGCCTATGGGTTTATCGGAAGCACCCGGTACCTTCATGCGTCTCATGCATTATGTGTTCCGACCTTACATTGGTGAATTTGTTGTTGTCTACTTTGATGATATCCTCGTGTTTAGCAAATCTCTCAAAGAACATGTCACCCACCTTCGCACCGTGCTTCAAACTCTTCGAAAGAGCAACTTTATGCCAATATGGAAAAATTCCTATTCGGTGTTGATAAGCTTGTTTTCTTGGGTTTCGTGGTATCTTCTAAGGGTGTTCATGTTGATGAATCTAAGATCAATCCTATTAAAACTTGGCCCTGCAACAAGTGCGTAGTTTTCTTGGGTTAGCCGGTTTCTACCATAGATTTGTGAAGGATTTGAGCACCATTGCTTCACCTTTGCATGCTTTGAGTAAGAAAAATGCACCATTTGTTTGGGGACCATCCCAAGACATTGCTTTCAATGAGCTTAAAAATTTGCTTACACATGCTCCCGTGCTTGCCTTACCCAACTTTGACAAACCTTTCGAAATTCATTGTGATGCTAGTGGTAACGGCATAGGAGGTGTGCTAATGCAAGAGAAGCGCCCCATAGCATAGTTTAGTGAGAAACTTTCCGGAGCGCAACTCAATTATCCCATCTATGACAAAGAACTATATGCTTTAGTGTGTGTTTTGCGTGAATGGGAACATTACCTCCGCCCCCATGAATTCATTATCCACACCGATCATGAAACACTTAAGCATCTTAAGGTTCAAACTAAGTTGAACAAGCGTCATGCTAAATGGAGTGAGTTTATTGAGTCATTTCCTTATGTCATCAAGTACATTAAGGGTAAGGAAAATGTTGTGGCGGACGCGCTTTCACGTATTTGCATGCTTGTCACTCAACTTGAATTGAGTGTCATAGGTTTTGAGCACATAAAAGAGTTGTATGAGCATGATTATACATTTGCCATTCCTTATGCTAAGTGTTTGACACATACATCTTGGGAACGGTATTACAACAAAGATGGATATATTATGAGAGCTAACAAACTTTGCATCCCCGAGTCCTCTTGTCGCCTGTTGCTTTTGCAGGAATCTCATGGAGGAGGATTAATGGGACATTTTGGACGCGACAACACACTCGCTACGTTCTCCAAGAACTATTTTTGGCCAAGGATGGTTCGCGATGTCAACCGTTTCACCAACCAATGTTCTACATGTCGCAAAGCTAAGTCAAAAGCTCAATCTCATGGCCTCTATATGCCACTTCCAATTCCTTATCAACCATGGGAAGATATTAGCATGGACTTTGTGCTTGGTTTGCCTAGAACTCGAAATGGCAAGGATTCCGTTTTTGTTGTTGTGGACCGTTTCTCCAAAATGGCTCATTTCATTCCTTGCAACAAGATAGACGATGCTTCACATATTGGAAATTTGTTTTGTAGGGAAATATTGCGTCTACATGGAATGCCATGGACAATTGTCTCGGACCACGACGTCAAGTTCTTGAGTTACTTTTGGAAGACCTTATGCGCCAAGCTCGGAATCAAGCTACTCTTCTCCATGGCATATCATCCTCAAACCGACGGCCAAACGGAGGTGAAGAACCGTACACTCTCCACTCTACTACGCGTCTTGATCAAGAAGAAAATCAAGGAGTGGGAGGAGTGTCTCCCAACCGCAGAGTTCGCCTAGAACCATGCAAGACATTCGACTACCGGCAAGTCCCCTTTCGAAGTCGTCTATGGCTTCAACCCATTGTCCCCATTGGACATTCTTCCTCTGCCACTACAAGAGCGCATCAACATGGACGCGAGCTACCGAGTGAACCAACTCAAGAAGATGCATGAAGATACAAGGCACACCATAGAGCGCCAAGTACAACGACTCATGACCAAGATCAACACACACAAGTATCCAATGGTGTTCAAACCGGGAGACCTCATTTGGGTCCATCTTCGCAAGGACCATTTCCCCAAGGAGCGCAAGTCCAAGCTACTCCCAAGAGCCGATGGCCCATTCAAGGTACTCGCACGCTACAACGACAACGCCTACAAGGTCGACATCCCACGAGACAAATACAATGTGAGCGACACATTCAACGTCAAAGACTTGGCCAAGTACCATGGTGATAAAGATCACGATCCGTGGACGGATCTCTCCCAAGGGGGGGGAGATGATGCGGAGCATCCTTCCATCATCCCCATGGACTCTACACCGACACATCAAGCCCCGCGAGGACCTATGACAAGACCTAGAGCACGTGCTTTGGAAGCCGAGGTGAACTCCTTCCTACTTAACTTGCATACGGATACGAATAGAACAATGTTGCTACCTCACCAAAATACACTATGTCTCATTAGGTACGAAGAGGAACACCACCAAGAGGCTCTGGAGTATCCCCATGAAGAAGAAGAACCACCCCAAGGCCACGCGGACCAAGATGGAGTGCACAGCAGCAAAGCTGGAAGTCCTAGGTGACCCCGTGCGCACGGGCCCCCGAGACCCTGTGCCCACGGACTATCCAGGGAGTTGGCGCTGAAGCACCCCGTGCGCACGGGCCTGTACCGTGCCCACGGGACCCCCGTGCGCACGGGCTCAACTTACCCCGCGCGCACGGGCCTCCCAGGATGGACGGCTATGATCCCCAATCCGAGTCCCTCTTCATCCACTTCGACCCCAAGACTATATAAACCGTACCTAGGGCTATGTTTAGGGTTAGCAAAGTATTATATGACATATTTGTGAGCTTTGCTCCTTTCTACCTTCCCTTTGTGGAATCAAGGCCCCTTTGGGAAGAATCCTAGTGGATTTCAAGATCTCCTCTAGGAGAAGACTATCTTCAAGACCTCATCTCCTAGGAGTGGGAAGAACTTTGCCATTGTATCTTTCCTTTGGTTGTGTTTGTGACTTGTGGATCTTATGTTGCTATTCTAGTGGATGTGTAATTGGGAAATTGTTTGAGTGATTTCCTCTTTGTGTTCTTGAGTGTTGCTCTCCCCCCCCCCCCTCCAAGTGTGAAAAGATCCCCCTCTAGGATTTCATCCTATATCACCATGCTTTGAAACCGTAAAATCCCCACACCAAGTGAGGGTTCATGACGCGTAGCATGCGCTCAAACTTAATTAGGCTTGGAATGGGTCGACCTACTATACGGTAACTCGAAGCAAAGAAGAAGAATATATCCACCTTGGTAACCTTTCTCGTCGTTGGTCGAAATAAAGGACGTCCACGCAGGCCCATGAATATATATAGGCTTGCTGCCCATAACCAAGCGAGTGAGATTGTGTCCAAAGATAACCATTATTGCTTGTGTGTGTCCCGAACATATTGATGGAGTGCATGCATATGTGTTGAATACCAGACCCAATGCACAACGTTGATGTGGTGCATGCGTTGAAAATCGCAGAGGTCCCCACACAGAGCAAGAGGTCGTTCATGACGTGTCGTGTGCTCCCCCACGATCCAGTGGGATGGATTCATGTGTACAGATGCCCTATTATATATATGTAATCTCACATCATGATCTATATCAAGACAAAACAAAAATTAATCCCCTCCTAAGTCAAATTAGTTAACCTCTCTCCCGCTGTCGGTGAAAGTGATGGACCAAGTTGGTCACCTCCCCTCAACACGTACTATATATACACCTAGTAACATAGCCCTAAAAGAATTAATCCTCCTTGTTCGTCAAACGCGTACCTATCTCTCGCTAGGTCAAAGTGATGGACGAGAAACTTGCGGGCCCAACACAGAAACGAAGCGTACGTTGCACGTGAGTGATCATCCTATGTAGGACTACATACCACCGTCTGCATGCATGTGGCCCAAAGTGCTATTTGTGTGATGTTTGAATACACAATGCACAATTTTGCTGTGGCACCACGTATATAGGAAACCAAAAAGTCCCCGCACAGAGCGCGAGGTTCATGACGTGTGGCATGCGCTATATGTACGCCCACATTTGACGCGTGGTATATATGTACTTCTATTGTATAGCACAAACCAACAAAAGAATCATTCCTTGATGATCAAGTTAACCTCTCTCTCATTGGGTCAAAGTGATGGAGGACAACCTCGCATGCCCACGGATGGAAGCGCCACACGCAAGTGAGTTCCAATATATAGGATAACCACGCCTATGGTATTGCGTGATGTTTGAATACCAATATAATGTGCAACTTTGAGGTGGAACCTACCTCAGGAACCGAGAAGTCCCCACATGGAGCGAGGTTATGACACACATATATAGAGAGTATTCATGTTGCCCCCTCTTTGACATGTACATACTCCTATACCAAAAAAGAACCATCCTTATTGGTCAAATTAGCCTCTCTCTTATTTTGTTCAACTGGTCGACGACGACCTCGTGTGCCCACAGAGAGAGGCACGCGCGAGTGATGTCATAGAAAAAAACCACCGTGTGCATGCGCCCGTGTGTTATGTGATGTTTGAATACCCAATGCACAACTTTGACGTGGCACATGATTCGCAAACCGGAAACACACTACACCACGATGCGTGTAGCCCCCTCACTTCATGCCGGCAGGAGTGTGTACGCACGTGCTCGAACTTTGATATGGAATCCCACCATGATCCACACCACACACATGCCAAGATGAATCTTTGTGTCAAATTAATGCCTCTCATTGTCGGTGGACACTAAAAAGCTTTGCAGGCTAACGAATGGGCACGTCGCTGATAACCACACGAGGAAGAGTGTCCGAGAGGACCACCAATGCATGCATGTGCCCCGAACATTATGTATGAAAGGACTGTGTAATGCTTTAAATAACCAATTCACGACTTTGATGCGGCATATATGACTCACAAAATGATAAATAATCGCACACGGAAGTTCATGACTCATAGTGTACTGGCGAACCCCTCCCCCAACCCCCCACACAGACAAACACACACATCCCGCACCACCACGGCCACTCTGAGGCATGTCAAACTTTTTCTATAGTGGACATGCATGTGACGAAATGCGGAGTGTCGTGTTAATTAAATAACATACATCATTCGACTGTTTTTATACATTGATTGATTTCCTAGGGAATTAATGTGCAAAAATCAAGTTTGAGGTACATGTGCACCAAAATGGATTGCAAAATCATATGTGTCCCTAAGTGCTTGTTTCCATGTGCAAGAGATTTCAAAATATTGAGAATATATATTTTTAAAATTCAGTAAATCCAAAACTTAGTTGAAATTCATGAAACTTACCGTGGTGTCATATATGGACACCAGTAGACTACAATATTGTACTTTTTCATCAACAAGACCCGTTTTGATATAATCTTCTTACGAATGGGAGATTGTTAAAAACTGGCAACCAATATCTCATACGCATTATTTATTCGGACCATGTGCGCTAGACCATGCCATGCTTCAGTTAAGCAGTAAAGCGGCAGAAAATAAACCAAAAAATATATGTGCTGCCACACGCCCCGTGTGCTGTGCGAGCAAGCGTGAGTTGATGGGACGCATGCGAGCAGTCCACCATGTGATGTCGCTTGAAGCTACGTCGGTATTTCCCCAAAGTGGAAGGGATGATGCAGCACATCGGCGGTAGCTATTTTGCTCAGATATAAAACCGAAGTTATCAAACCAGTAGGAGAACCAAGGAACACAACGTAAATAGCCCCTGCACACAAATAACAACACCTCGCAACCCGACATGTTAAAGGGGTTGTCAATCCCTTTCGGGTAACGACGCCAGAAACGACGTGCAAACGGGAATAAGTTGTAATAATTTGATAGATCGAACGCCAAATAAAATAAATAGAAATAAGATGCAGCAAGGTATTTTTGTATTTTTGGTTTAATAGAGCTGAAAATAAATGCAAGGAAAAAGTAGATCGCAAAGACAAACATATGAGAAATAAAACCCGGGGCCCGTAGGTTTCACTAGTGGCTTCTCTCGAGAAAAATAGCAAACGGTGGGTGAAAAAATTACTGTTGGGCAATGATCATTATATAGGCATCACGTCCAAGATTAGTAGACCGACTCCTGTCTGCATCTACTACTATTACTCCACACATCGACCGCTATCCAGCATGCATCTAGTGTATTAAGTTAATGGAAAAACAGAGTAATGCAATAAGAACGATGACATGATGTAGACAAGATCTATCTAGGTAGAGATAGACCCCATCGTTTTATCCTTAGTAGCAACGATACATACGTGTCGGTTCCCTTTCTGTCACTAGGATCAAGCACCGTAAGATCGAACCCACTACCTGGCAGCTCTTTCCTTGCAAGATAAATAGATCAAGTTGGCCAAACAAAACCCAAATATCAGAGAGGAAATACAAGGCTACAAGAGTTACATCATATGGATCGCCAAGAGACCATTGTATTGAGAATTCGACAAGAGAGAGAGAAAGCCATCTAGCTACTAACTACGTACGGACCTGAAGGTCTACAAAGAACTACTCACGCATCATCGGAGAGGCACCAATGGAGGTGGTGAACCCCATCCGAGATGGTGTCTAGATTGGATCTGGTGGTTCTGGACTTCGCGGTAGCTGGATGAATATTCTGTTGACTCCCATAGGGTTTATGGAATATTGGGGTATTTATAGAGCAAAGAGGCGGCCCGGAGGCACCCGAGGTGGGCACAACCCACCAGGGCATGCTTGGGCCTCCTGGTGCACCCTGGTGGATTGTCCCCTCCTCGGGACTCTCTCCAGGTGCAACCAGGGCCCAACATCTTCCTTCTGGTTCATAAAAAATCATCGTGGAGTTTCGTGGCATTTGGACTTCGTCTGATATTGATTTCCTGCGATGTAAAAAACATGGGAAAAACAACAACTCACACTTGGCACTATGTCAATTGGTTAGTAGCAAAAAATGATATAAAATGACTATAAAATGATTATAAAACATCCAAGATTGATAATATAACAACATGGAACAATAAAAAAATTATAGATACGTTGGAGACGTATCAGCATCCCCAAGCTTAACTCCTATTCGTCCTCGAGTAGGTAAGTGATAAAAACCAAAATTTTGATGTGGAATGCTGCCTAACATGTCATATCATATTCTTTTCTTTATAGCATGGACATTTGAACTTTCATGTGATTCAAAGCAATAGCCTAGTTTTGACATAATAATTTAGATACTCAAGCATATCAACAAGCAACCATGTCTCTCAAACTATCAATGCTAAAATAAGTTATCCCTAGCCCATCATGCTGAAACATTGATCCATTCATGAAGCACACTCAAATATTAGCTACACCCAATACTTAAGTACGATCATATTGCCTCCTAGTTGGTGCTTTTTATGAGAGAAGATGGAGAATCAAATTCAAAATAAAAATTGCATAAAGTAAAAGAAAGGCCCTTCCCAGAGGGAAGTAGGGACTTGTAGAGGTGTGAGAGCTCAAAGCTAAAAAATTAGAGATAAACTTTTTTTGAGAGGTGTATGCATCCCACCAACGAAAATGACTTAGAGTTCTAAACACTTTCCATTCTAGATATGCCATAGGCGGTTCCCAAACAGAAAATAAAGTTTATTCCTTTTTCCACCGTACTTTCACTTTCCATGGCTAACCATATCCACAGGTGCCCTCCATACTAACACTTTGCAAGGAATTTATTATTTGACAACATAAAGTAAATTCACTTTTGCATTTCGGGACTGGGCATCCCTAAGACCTTTGCGTTATCTCGTGCAATGACAAGTGAATAAACACTCATCGTGAGAATAACACATCCAGCATGGAAAATATTAGCCACCCGTTACTGTTCCGCGAGCGAAACAAACACACAAAAGAGAAGTTTATTTTGAAAATTAGAGATGGTACTTGCAAATTTGCTTAGAACAACAAAATAATACCGCATATAGGTAGATATAGTGGACTCATGTGGCAAAACTGGTTTAAAGGTTTTTGGATGCACAAGTAGAGATCATACTTGGTGCAAAGTGAAGGCTAGCAAAAGATTAAGAAGCGACCAACCAAGAAACGGATAATCTCATAAGAAAGCATTAAGAATAAATAACACCGAATAATGCACCACAAGTAGGATATGATTTTCATTGCATGACTAATGACTTTCGTACTTGCATAGGGAATCACAAACCTTAATACCAATATTCTTACTAAAGCATAATTACTCATTAACATAACTCACATATCGCATCATCATATCTCAAAACTCTTACTAAGGATCAAGTTTATTTTGTCCAATGATCTTCATGAAAGTTTTTATTATATCCTTCTTGGATATCTAACACTTTGTTACTATTTTTCATGTGTTGCTTTTCATAAGCTCAAACAAATATAAGTGAAGATCATGAGCATAATTTTTCTTCTTTCTCCCAAAATAATTTAAGTGAAGCAAGAGAAAATTGTTTTCAAAATTTTAATAACTCTCAAATAAATCTAAGTGAAGCAAGAGAGCATTTCTTCAAAAATACTTAACACACCGTGCTAAAAAAGATATAAGTGAAGCACTAGAGCAAGTCCATTGCTCATAAGAATTTAAGTGAAGCATCAATTCTAACAAGTCATGACATAATTTTGGCTCTCACAAATAGGTGTGTCCAGCAAGGATTGATGACTCAAAACATAAAATAAAATAAGCAAAGACTCATATCATACAAGACGCTCCAAGTAAAACACATATCATGTGACGAATAAAAATATAGTTTCAATTAAAATACCGATAGTTGTTGGAAGAAAGCGGGGATGCCACTCGGGGGCATCCCCAAGCTTAGTTGATTGCTCATTTTTGGATAATAGCTTGGGATTCTGGGGCATCCCCAAGCTTAGGCTCTTACATCCTTCCTTCATCCATCGTAAGATAACCCAAAACTTGAAAACTTCAATCACACAAAACTCAACAAAACCTTCGTGAGATCCGTTAGTGTAAGAAAAATAAACCACTACTATAAGTGTTGTATCAAACCAATTCTTATTTTTTTTCTATTATATATAATGTATTCCAACTTTTCTATGGAAAAAACTCATTAAAGAAACCCATAGAGCCATCAAAATAAGCACACAACACAAAGAAAACAGAATCTGTCAAAACAGAACAATCTGTAGAAATCTGATTTGTTCGAATACTTCTGGAACTCCAAAACTTCTGAAAAATTAGGAAGACCTAGATAATTTGTATATTAATCTTCTTCAAAAATAATTGGCATTTTATCATGTTCTGGTGATTTTTAACAATTATTCTCGTGAGCACAAAGTTTCTGTCTTTTTCAGCAAGATCAAACAACTATCACCCAAGAAGATCCTATTGGTTCTACGTGGCACAAACACTAATAAAAACAATAAAAACACAATCATAACAATAGCATAATTGTGCTAAAACTCAAGAACAGAAAGCAAAAAGCAAAAAAGAGGCGCTGCTGCATAAAAAGAGGCGCTGCTGGTAAATAGTAGCAGTGCGGCTACGGAAAGCTCGCTATTGGTGCAAACTTAGTAGTAGTGTGTGATGCTTAAACCGCGCTGCTACAAAAATCCACCGACAGTACACAACGACATAAGTTTACCAGTAGCGCGGTGTCAGGAAGCGCGCTGCTGCTAATGCCATAGTAGTAGCGCGCTTTTTTGTCACTTCCCTGCTGCTAATTTTGAAATTGTGCACAGGGTTGGCCCGTTTAGCAGTAGCGCGTGACAGGAAAGCGCGTTGCTGCTACGCTCTTAGCAGCAGCGCGCTTTTGCTCCCGCGCTACTGCTAAGACGCAGCACCCACCACCTTTTTCCACCTCCCCCTCCCCATCTCCTCTCCTCCCTTTCCCCTACCTCCCACATCCTCCCTCTCTCACTCTTCTTCTTCCTCAATACTTCTCCCCCATTACTCTCCCTCTTCTACCTACCTTTCTCTCTCTTCATTACTCCTAGCTATAACTACACCAGCTCCATTATTTCATCTCCTTTCTCTTTTTCCTCCCCCCTCCACTAGTTGAAGTTGTCTCCTCCCAAATTAGCTAGCTAGGTAGATGTAGCATTTAGTTAAGTGACCTATTTGCCCCCTAACTAGATCTTTCTTTGTCAACAAGAGCTTTGTGCACTTTTGACCTCCCTACATCATCACCGTGTGCTCGATATCGAGATAGAGGTGTGATCAATATTTCATGCTTTTGCAAAATGGAAATATGTTTATGTGTGTGTGATATATTTATGGAAATTGTGTGTGTGGCATGAGTTGACGCCAAATTGTGCTTTTGAGTTGCCTATGTTTTGCCGAAATGTCGATTTACTTCCGTTTCGGTGAATTCCGGGCAAACTCTAGATCTATATATGTCCTATTTTTAAGGAAGGTCATGCCGAATTTTTGCATGACTTTGATGAATGCACGCATTTTTATAATCAATTTGTTTATTATTACCGTGCAGAGTTGACGATGGTCAGTGGAACGATGGTGGACAGGTGGTTGCGGTTGGCGGCGCAGGACATGAAAGAAAATAACCGGACAGAGGTTTTATGTCCGTGTCGAAAATGCAAAGGAATAGTTTGGCTTGACCCCCATGACGATGGTCGTGTCGAAGCGCACCTGCTCATGACTGGTTTCATGGATGGCTATACACGGTGGATAATTGAAGATGAGGATGACGATGTTGAGGATGCCGACGGGGTAGGCAATGATGACACGGGGCAAGATGAAGAGATGATCGATAATGGCGGCGGGGAAGAGGCCGGACATGGCGGCGGAGAAGGGGCCGGACATGGCGGCGGAGAGAACGACATGGACTCCACGCAGCAGAGTTCGTCGGTACTAAGTTCAATCGTGCGGGACCCTCATGTTCAAGCATTGCTTCGCAAGGAGACGAGTACTGAGAGAGCTGCTTCTAGAGAGGAGGCTAAGCTGGAGCAACTGGTGGTAGACTCGAACACTCCATTGTATGATGGTTGCAATCCTAAGGTGACCCGCTTGAGTTTCACGCTCCAACTCCTGAAGACGAAGGCTAAAAACAAATGGACCGACACTAGCCTCGATGAGCATCTCAAGTACCTAAAGGATGTTCTTCCCGAGGGTTATCTATGTCCTAGTAGTGTTGATGAGGCCAAGAAGATCGTGTGCCCTCTTGATCTGCCACACGTTAGATACCATGCATGCATCAACGATTGCATAATTTATCGGAAGGAGCACGCGGAAAAAACAAGTTGTCCGGTGTGCAATGCTTCTCGATACAAGAAGGCCGGGAAGAAATGTCCCCAGAAAGTGGTATGGTACTTACCGATCACTCCCCGTCTCCAGAGGTATTTTGTAGATCCCAAGGAAGCAAACCTAATGCGCTGGCACGCGGAGAGGAAGAAGCCCGACGATGGAGATGATCTGAAGCTGAGACACGTCAAGGATGGAAGCCAGTGGAGAGCGTTGAACAGCTTCTATTGGTATTTTGAATGTGATGCAAGGAACATCATGCTCGGGGCGTGTACCGATGGCATGAATCCGTTTGGCAACCAGAACACCAACCATAGCACATGGCCCGTGTTTGTATGGACGTACAACCTCCCCCCTGGTTGTGCATGAAATCGAAGTACATTCACATGAGCATGCTTATTCAAGGGCCGAAACAACCAGGAAATAATATTAATTTGTATCTGGGGCTACTTCAGGAGGAGTTAGACACGTTATGGAAAACGCCGGCCAAGACATGGGACGCCAGCAAAGGCGAGTATTTCAACATGAGAGCCGCGCTGATCACGAGAGTGCACGACTATCTCAGTTACGGATATGTGGTAGGCCAGGTGTGCCATGGATATTGCGGATGCACGTGGTGCATGGATGATACGACGTCTCAGCAGCTAACGTCAAGGAAAGATGGCGGGTCTGGGAAAATCGTGTACATGGGGCATCGAAGATCGCTCGAACAGGACGACCCGTGGAGAAACCATGGAGATCTATTCAATGGTCACGCTGAGCATCGAGGACCTCCACGTAAGCAGAGCGGTGCCGAAATCGATGAGCTATTGAAAAACTAGAAGGAGTGCCCCACGCCGGGAAAGACGATGAGAAAGGCGCCGGAGCCGCTGTTGAAGGTATGGAAGACGAGGTATGTGTTCTGGGACTTGGAGTACTGGCACAAACTCGATACACCTCATTGCCTTTATCAAATGCATATCTGTAAGAATGTCCTTGAGAGCTTGCTCACAACACTGATGAACATGTCGGATAAGACCAAGGATGGGCCGAAGGCAAGAAAAGACTTGCAAGATTTGAAAATCAGGGAAGATCTACACATGCCGCCCCGTAAAATGTCAGACGAGACAGAGACGGAGACAGAGGCACGGGAGAAGAAGGGCAGGAAAATATAGAATGAGGATTATTGCCCCCCTTCTCGCTTCACTTTAAGTCAGGCTGAGATCAATCAATTCTTTAAGTGCCTTACCAGAGTCAAAGTTAGTTCCGGTCACTGTGGCAAGATAAGTAGATATCTAGACACGGACAAGAAAAGGTTCAGCGAGATGAAGTCTCATGACTGTCATGTGATGATGACGCATATACTACCTATTTCCCTTAGAGGGATAATGGACAAGCATGTCCGTGACACGCTTATTGGTCTTTGCAACTTTTTCGACGTCATCTCTCTAAAGTCGATCAGTGTGAAGCAGCTCCGAAGGCTACAGGAAGAGATCATTGTGATACTGAATGAGCTTGAGATGTACTTCCCGCCCGCGTTCTTTGACGTGATGGTGCATCTGTGTGTCCATATTGTGGATGACATAATAGACCTGGGGTCGTCATTCCTACACAACATGATGCCGTTTGAGAGGATGAATGGGATCATCAAAGGATTCGTTTGTAACACGTCCCGTCCGGATGGAAGCATCGTCCAGGGCTATTTGACACAAGAGTGCATCTCTTTCTATGAGAATTTTCTATATGGCGCAGACCAGCCGCCTGGTGTTAGTGTTGGTTTGCCCGTTAACAAGCACGATGGGAGGCCCGAAGGAGAAGTCACTACAACGGTTGCAGGGAACTGCACGTGGCATACTCAGATCGACGCAGCGACTTTGATAGAGCAAACTTGGTAGTGCTACAACACCTAGACGAGGTAGATCCTTTCGTGGCACTGCACAAAGAAATTATTGCAAAGAAGTATCGTGACCGGGGGGTATGCAACGGACGCCGAAGTTACTAGAGAGCACAACTCCACTTTCCTGCATTGGTTCAAAGAGCATATTATTGCTAAACCCCCGGAGGAGGGCTCTAAGGACGGATTGCTCATATACGCCTTAGCACATGGCCCCTCGCCCAACCTCGTAACCTATCAGGCATATGATATCAACGGATACACGTTCTACACGGAGGCCAAAGATATGGACAGTGATGATCAGAACTCAGGGGTGACGATGGAATGCATGACCGGCAGCGACAACGGCGCAACTGAACGATTTTATGAAAGGGTCGAGGAGATCTGGGAGCTTGACTACTCTGGACTGCACAACACGACGATGTTCCGTGTCAGATGGGCTAAGAATGTCGAAAGAGAAAGCCGGATTTTCACTACCATGACTATACCCGACGCCAAGAGCGCTACCGTGAACTCTATCGCAAAAAACGAGCCATGGGTACACGCTAAGCACGTGACACAATGCTTCTTCATAACCGACCCATGCAATCCCAGTTGTGTTGTCGTGAGGAAAGGCAAAAGAAACATCATTGGAATGGATGGAGTCGCCAACGAGGAAGACTATGATCAGTACGGCAACCCAATGAGGGAAGATGACGATGATGATGAAGTATATGTCAAAAGAAGAATAAATACTACATTACCAAAGAAAAATCGTACTCCATGGAAAAGGCAAAGTCACAGTGAGGGGCTCAATTATTCTTCGACAAACAAGAAGGGAAAGAAGCTGACTCAAAAACGAAAACGTCAGCGCTATGGAGGCCAAAGATATGGACAGTGATGATCAGAACTCAGGGGTGACGATGGAATGCATGACCGGTAGCGACAATGGCGCAACTGAATGATTTTATGTAAGGGTCGAGGAGATCTGGGAGCTTGACTACTCTGGACTGCACAACACGACGATGTTCCGTGTCAGATGGGCTAAGAATGTCGAAAGAGAAAGCCGAATTTTCACTACCATGACTATACCCGACGCCAAGAGCGCTACCGTGAACTCTATCGCAAAAAACGATCCATGGGTACACGCTAAGCACGTGACACAATGCTTCTTCATAACCGACCCATGCAATCCCAGTCGTGTTGTCGTGAGGAAAGGCAAAAGAAACATCATTTGAATGGATGGAGTCGCCAACGAGGAAGACTATGATCAGTACGGCAACCCAATGAGGGAAGATGACGATGATGATGAAGTATATGTCAAAAGAAGAATCAATACTACATTACCAAAGAAAAATCGTACTCCATGGAAAAGGCAAAGTCACAATGAGGGGCTCAATTATTCTTCGACGAACAAGAAGGGAAAGAAGCTGACTCAAAAACGAAAACGTCAGCGCTGAGGAATCAGTCAAATGATGTAATATATATATATATATATATATATATATATATATATGTGTGTGTGTGTGTGTGTGTGTGTGTGTGTGTGTGTGTGTGTGTGTGTGTGTGTGTGTGTGTGTGTGTGTTCCTATTTTGTATACACACTTAGCCATTACTGAATAGCGCATAAACTGGGGAATAAGTTGATGTCACTCTTGCAACCCACCATCTAATTGCTACTCCACAATGCATTCCCTTAGGCCCAAATATGGTGAAGTGTCATGTAGTCGACGTTCACATGACACGACTAAGGGAATCACAACATACATACTATCAAAATATCAAACACATATCAAGTTCACATAATTACTTGCAACATGATTCCTCCTGTGACCTCAAGAACAAAAGTAACTACTCACAAATGATAAACATGCTCATGATCAGAGGAGTATTAAATAGCATATTGGATCTGAACATATAATCTTCCACCAAATAAACCATATAGTAATCAACTACAAGATGTAATCAACACTACTAGTCATCCACAAGCACCAATCTATAGTTCCGGTAACAAGATTGAACACAAGAGATGAACTAGGATTTGAGATGAGATGGTGCTGTTGAAGATGTTGATGGATATTTCCCTCCCCAAGATGGGATAGTTGCTTGTGATGATGAGGACGATGATTTCCCCCTCCGGGAGGGAAGTTCCCTCGGCGGAATCGCTCCGCCGGAGGGCAAAAGTGCTCCTGCCCAAGTTCCGCCTCGAGGCAGCGGCGCTTCGTCCCGAAAGTCCTATTCTTATTTTTTCTAGGTCAAAATGACCTATATACCAGAAGATGGGCACTGGAGGTGGGACGAGGAGGGCACAACCCACCAGGGCGCGCCTGGGGGGCGCACCCAGATGGGTTGTGCCCATCTGTTGGGCCCCCTCTGGTAGTTATTTGCTCCAGTAATTCTTATATATTCCATAAAAACTCCCCGTGAAGTTTCAGCTCATTTGGAGTTGTGGAGAATAGGTAACGTGACGTAGCTTTTTTAGGTTCAGATTTCCAGCTACTAGAATTCTGCCTCTTGGTGTGTACCTTGCAAATTATGAGAGAAAAGGCATTAGAATTATTCCAAAAAGTATTATTATGGATAAAAATTATAAATAACAGTAAGAAAACATGATGCAAAATGGACGTATCAACTCCCCCAAGCTTAGACCCCGCTTGTCCTCAAGCGAAAACCGAAGTCGAAAAACATGTCCACATGCTTTGAGAGAGAGAGAGAGAGGTGTCGATAAAAACAAAATACGGACATAGAAGCATCATGTTGATTATTATAACAACAACAAAATTAAACATAGGACTTTTATCATAGAGCTTTTATCATATACTTCTCATGAATAAGTAATAGTTCATCACACAATCGAAGTATAAAGCAAAAACTCTATTAGAAACCAACAAACTATGTTCCCAGTCAACTTTGCAACTAAAATTCATCATCTTTTCAGGAAGGGTCATGTGTCAGAGCCTTTAGGCAAGTCCACATACTCAACCATCATATAGTCTTCTACGATTGCTAACACTCACCTTGTACCCATGAGCAAAATGTTTCAATCGGACACATAGAAAGATAGGGGCTTAAAGTTTTGCCTCCCAATATATTCACCTCAACGGTGATGTCAACAATAATAACTCATGCTTTCTATATTCAACTGGACATATGTTCCTAAATCTTTCCTCACCACATGATGCTTGCCAAAGGAGAAATATAAAAAGGAATAGAAGAAAAACTTTGACTCTTTGCATAAAAGTAAAAGATATGCCCTTCACAGAGGGAAGTAGAGGTTGCCATGTACTTATTTGTTTGTATGGTCAAACTCTTAGTGCAAAAGAACGTCACATTACATTTCCCCTTGTGATAGCGACCTTTATTATGCAGTCTGTCACTTTTATTTTCACCATCACAAGTTCGTGAAACGCTCAATTTTCTCTTACACTAAATGATCTCACACTTTTAGTTGCAATTTTTATTGCCCTTTTGCACCGATGACAACTTACTTGAGGGATCTTTCTCAATCCCTAGGTAGGTATGGTGGACACTTGAAAATAAGATTTGGGTTCAAATGGTTTTTGGATGCACAAGTAGTATCTCTACTTAGTGCGGAATTTTTGGCTAGCAAAGATAGGGGGCAAGCATCACATGTTAAAGGATCTATGACAATATGACTTCTATGTGAATATAGACAAACATAAACCATTAAGTTGTCTTCCTTGTCCAACGTCAACAATTTTGGCATATAATATTTTGATGAGGGCTCAGAATCACAAAAGATTTCTAGGATAGTATATTTATATGTGAATCTTTTCTTCCCTTATTAATTCTTTCATGAGTTGCATCATTGACTAATGCTATGTTTGTCAATCTCTAATAAAATTTTCTACTTATACTTTTCCTTATGTGGTGCCATCACCTACCATAGGATTAGTATATAATCTTATTGATTTATTTCTTTCCTTTCATTTATTTCCTTCGTATTTCTCTTTCTTTCTTTCTTTCTTTTGTACATGGAAATAAGGGGTCCTTATTGATTTATTTCTTTCCTTTCATGAGTTGCATCATTGACTAAGGTTCAACATGGAAATAAAGAAAGCAAAAACTCAAACTAAACTTTATTATATAACTTGCACACGATTATAAGGATAGATCACTGAGGGAGTCCTGGACTAAGGGGTCCTCGGGCGTCTGGCTTGTTGGACATGGTCCGGACTAATGGGCTATGAAGATACAAGACCGAAGACTCTCTCCCGTGTCTTGATGGGACTCTCCTTGGCATGGAAGGCAAGCTTGGCGACCAAATATAAAGATTCCTTTCTCTGTAACTGACTTTGTACAACCCTAGTCCCCTCCGGTATCTATATAAACCGGAGGGCTTAGTCCGGATCGAGACACATAGACAAATATAGTCATACATGCTAGACTACTAGGGTTTTAGCCATTACGATCTCGTGGTAGATCAACTCATGTAATACTCATATTCATCAAGATCAATCAAGCAGGAAGTAGGGTATTACCTCCATAGAGAGGGCCCGAACCTGGGTAAACATTGTGTCCCCTGTCTCCTGTTACCATCGACCTTAGACGCACAGTTCGGGACCCCCTACCCGAGATCCGCCGGTTTTGACACCGACATTGGTGCTTTCATTGAGAACTCACTGTGCTGTCCCCAAAAGGTTTTGATGGCCCCTTCAATCATCCACAACGATGCTGTCCAAGGAGAGGTCTTCCTCCCTGGGCAAATCTTCGTGTTCGGCGGCTTCGCACTTCGGGCCAACTCGCTCGGTCATCGGAGCAGATCGATAGCTACGCCCCTGGCCGTCAGGTCAGATTCGGGAGCTTGAACTATGTCGTAGACATCCGCGGAGACTTGATCTTCGACGGATTCGAGACCACGGCAGTCGCTCCCTTCACCACGGTGAACATAAATTAAATCTGTCATCGGGCCATACCCAGGAAATTGCACCGGTAACCGCTCTGGCCTTCGATCCGGAGCAGTTCGCGCCATCCGAAGACAGATTCCATGGCGTTGGAGCGGCACACAGACCTAACCTCGAGTGATGTCTGTGTCACCGGTACCTCGGACTCGTTTCCGGTGATAAGTTTCAAACCATGTGCGTCCGCGTATGTCGAGCCGGATCGGTCATCAATCGCCGAATTCAGCACCGCGGACATCTTCCGGCACTCACCTTTAGGCGACGTGCTGAACTCATTAAAAAATCTATCCTTAGCGGGGGACTCACAGCCGAACTATATCCAGTTCGAACTGGAGGCTGATGACGGGGAATTTCGCTTCCCACCCGCCACCCACTACATAGCCACTGTCGAGGACTTAACCGACATGCTCGATTACGGCTCCGAAGACATCGACAGTATGGACGATGATATAGATGTGGAGCATGGCCAAAACCCGCCGTTTACCGTACGCTGGACGACTACTTCTTCGTACGACGTATACATGGTGGATACACCTAAAGAGAATAACGACGAGGACAAGGAAAATCCAGTTGAGGATGAGCCTCCTAAGACACAACCAATGTGCCGGCGTCAGTGGCGCCGCTCCAAATCCCGCCGCAGCAAGGACAGCAACACCGGCACAGGAGACGATAACACTCCGGACGGTGTTGAAGAAAGAGAAGATCCCGACGAACAAACGGCCGAACAGGACGATCGGGAAGATGAGCAAGTTAGCCCTGATGAACATGCCATAAACGACGACTCGGAGGGCAGCACTTATCTTCCACCCTCCGAGGATGAGACGAGCCTTGGCAACGAGGATTTTATCATGCCTGAGGAACCTCTCAAGCAAGAGCGCTTGAAGCGCCAGCTAATAGCCACTGCAAGGAGCCTGAAAAAGAAGCAGCAGTAGCTTTAACCTGACCAAGATCTGCTCAACGATAGATGGACTGATGTCCTAGCAGCCAAAGAATACGGCCTTAAGCGCCCCGCCAAAAGTTACCCGAAGCGCAAATTGGTACCTCAGTTCGATGATGAGGCACCGGAGGGCGTACCATCATCGCACAACGCGGCTGACCGACCACCACGCGGTCGGGATAAAGCGGCAACTCAAGCCAAACACCAGCCCGCCCCACCTCGCCGTAAAGGCATAGATAAAATAGCTCGGGGCTACACATATGACCTTCGGCAGGACCTGGACAGTGGAGCAGGACATACCAGATCGATCTACGGATTGCGAGGACATGCCCCAACACATGACGATGTCTATCTATTCGGACGTGACAAGCCTAGTCACGCCCAGGCTGAAAACTGCAGACGGACTCCACCGGAGCTATGTCATGATGTGGCCCGATATAGAGGCGCCGCACACCCCCTTTGCTTCAATGATGAAGTAATGGATCATGAATTACCAGAAAGGTTTAAACCCGTAAATACCGAATCATATGATGGAACAACTGATCTAGCGGTTTGGATCGAGGATTTTATTCTCCACATCCATATGGCCCGTGAAGATGACCTTCACGCCATCAAATACCTCCCACTAAAACGCAAAGTGCCAGCTCGGCACTGGTTAAATAGTCTGCCAGAAAATTCTATTGGCAGCTGGGAGGACTTGGAAGAAGCCTTCCTTGACAACTTCCAAGGTACATATTTCCGACCACCAGATGCCGATAACTTAAGTCACATAGTTCAATAGCCTGGAGAGTCAGCCAGGAAATTCTGGACTAGGCTCCGAACTAAAAAGAACCAGATTGTCGACTATCCGGATGCCGAAGCCCTAGCGGCCTTTAAACATAGCATCTGTGACGAATGGATCGCCCACCACCTCGGCCAGGAAAAGCCAAAGTCCATGGCAGCCCTCACGACACTCATGACCCGCTTTTGCGCGAGTGAGGATAGTTGGCTGGCCCGTAGCAAAAACACAACAAGTGGAACGGGCACCACCGAGGTCAAAAATAGCAACCGCAAGCTTCGACGCAGCAGACACAAATGCCGAAGCAATGGTGACAACACTGATGACATGATAGTCAACGCCGAATTCAGTGGCTCCAAGTCCGGTCAGCGGAAGAAGCCATATAAAAGAAACAACTCGGGGCAATCTAGCTTGGACCGCATACTCGACCATCCGTGCTAGATCCATGGCACCACAGACAAACCAGCCAATCATACCAACAGAGACTGTTGGGTTTTCAAACAAGCCGGCAAGTTAAATGCCAAAAACAAGGAGAAGGGATCGCAAAGCAGGACGATGATGAGGAACCCCGGCCATCGAACACAGGGGGACAGAAGAAGTTTCCCCTCAGGTCAAAACGGTGAACATGATATATGCCACACACATCCCCAAGAGGGAGCGCAAGCACGCGCTCAGGGACGTCTATGCGATAGAGCTAGTCGCCCCAAAATTCAATCCATGGTCATCATGCCCGATCACTTTTGATCGACGGGATAATCCGACCAGTATCTGTCATGGCGGTTCAGCCGCACTGGTCCTGGACCCAATCATTGATGGATTCCACCTGACGCGAGTCCTCATGGACGGTGGCAGCAGCCTCAATCTGCTTTATCAGGATACGGTGCGCCAAATGGGCATTAATCCATCACAGATCAAGCCCACAAAGACTACCTTTAAAGGAGTCATACCAGGTGTAGAGGCCCGCTGTACGGGCTCAATCACACTCGAGGTTGTCTTTGGATCTCCGGATAACTTCCGAAGCAAAGAGTTAATCTTCGATATCGTCCCCTTTCGTAGCGGCTATCATGCACTGCTTGGACGAACCGCATTCGCTCGATTCAATGCGGTGCCACACTATGCTTATTTCAAGCTCAAGATGCCCGGACCACACGGCGTCATAACCGTCAATGGAAACACGGAACGCTCCCTCTGTACCGAGATGCACACCGCGGCATTAGCAGCAGAAGTACAGAGCGACCTTTTTAAGCAGAACCTTAATTCGACGGCCGAGCTCCCGGACTCTGTCAAGAAAATCTGGACTACTCTACAGCAGGACAGCTCGGCTCGTCAACAGCTCGACTAGCAATACGGCCTCCACCTCAGTCCCGATCAATTGGCGGCATTCGTATCGCGCGTCCATCACTATGCACTCAAAATACCATGGGCATAGACGGAGGCATACCTACCTCCTGATCCATAATACGGCTCGACCGCTCCCAGACACACATAATTTCACTATTTCTTTTCCCCCCTTTTCAGGTTTCTTTTCCACAAGCCTTCCCTGATGGCTTGATCGCAGGTCCTTTCAAAGGACAAATACACCAAGATGGCAGTCGGCTTGGACGTAGAGGGGAATTTCTAGGTGGTTTCTTTAACGACCACTCTACCTATTTTCAGGACCCACGCACAGCTCTCCCTTGGTTGTGGCATGTTAAATAGCCTATTGCTTATCGCACTCTTTGTATCAATGCGCATTGACGTATTAATAAAATTATAATGGAAACAGTCTGCGGCCCAAATTTAGGACCCCAGCACATCACCTTTGCTCCTTTTCCGTCTTCCATTTTCTGATTGATAACCTTATCAGATAGCACCCGTACACTTTGGTACGTTTCACATTTGCCAGGGGCTTCATAGCGCCGCGCACTAGGGCAACAAAGTTCGAACACTTTTTTACAGTATAGTTTGGCACCCTGAATTTAGCACTATATGCATTGGCTCCGAGTCATGTCTTTGGTCGATAGTTGGGTTGCCCGGCTCCTGTGCTTGCTACCTTACATTCCCCTATATCGGCTATGGTAGTAAAGGGAGAACTACTGCGATTGTGCCCTGGTTTATCCGAAGGAGCACCTCAGTAGAGAAAGCCAAAAACTAACTGTCATGATGCGGCGAGAGCCGGTCAGCTCTTCGGAGGTTTCAAATCCTTAGATATTTCTTCCACATAACGCGAGGGATCTGTACTTGCCTGATCAGGTGTTTTCAGCTTCCTAGTTCGGATACCAGGGGTTGTGCCTAAATTTTCATTGTCAAACTCCTATGGCAATGTGAGGGTGTTCAAGCCGAATAGTCTGATTGCCTGGTTCGTTGCGCTAAACACCTCCTTCAAGGACCAAAAAAATGGATCAAGAGTGTTTAGATTACATCCCGAACACCCCCATACTACCTACGTGGGGGCATAAGCCGACGACTGACCAACTCTCAGATTTCATACAACACGGCCGCACAGGAGGTGATTTAAAAAAAACATTATATTACATAACACATATCATCTTACATAGCAACCTTGTTTTCATCATACAAGGCAGAGACAACATGAATGTATTCATTCAAAGATAATGTCTTGCGCACATTGCGTCGCCACAATGCGAGACCCTTCCAGGACGTCTTCAAAATACCGCTTGGGCGTGCGGTGCTCCTTGCCTTCGGGCGGCCCCTCGGTCAAAAGCTTGACGGCATCCATATTCGCCCACCATACCTTGACGCGGGCGAAGTCCATGCGCGCGCCCTCGATACAGGCCGACCGCTTGACGGCGGCCAGCCGAGGATAGGCGCTCACCAGCTGCTTCACGAGCCCGAAGTAGCTTCCGGGTATAGCTTCGGCAGGCCACACTCGGATTATTAAATCCTTCATGGCCAGTTCGGCCGCCCTATGTAGCTCGACCAGCTGTTTTAGCCGATCGCTAAAGGGCACTAGATGTTCTGGCGCAAGATATTGCGACCAGAACAGCTTCTCCGTTGAGATCCCTTCTTCAGCTCGGAAAAGCTCCGTAGCGTCTGACACACTGCGTGGCAGATCCGCAAATGCCCCTGGAGAACTCCGAATCCGGGTTAGTAAGAAATACTTCTTCTTCACATACTTGCTTTGCATACTAAACGCCTTACCCGCCGCGATCTTCTTGGCCTCCTGGATCTCACGGAGGGCGCCCTGGGCTTCAACCCGGGTCTCCTCCGTGCTTTGGCGAGCCTTGGCGAGTTCGGTCTCTCGAGCCGAAACATCGCACTCCAAGGTCTCGCATTTTTTCACAGTGTCCTGGAGCTCTTGCTGGACCTCGTTAAGCCTGGCCTTGAGCTTCTTACGGGCGGCTTGCTCCTTGGCAGCTTTCTCCTTGGCTTCGGCCAGGGCCTTTTTAAGGGCCTCGACCTCGGTCGTCGCTCCTACACATATCATGATACTACGACCAATACACATCATTTATTCTTTCTAAATATATAGCGACTCATTGCATACCTTGCTTGTCTTCTAGCTGCTTCCTCGCTTGGCCGAGCTCCTCCTTGGCCTGCTCCAGTCGCTGCTTTAGTCCGGAGACTTCGGCAGTGCGTGAGCTCACGGCCAGCAACGACGCCCGCTTATTCACATAAGACATATTTAGTTAGCTTCCTGCAAAAATTAATTGATCCTTTGTCCGTATTTTCTTTCGGAACACCGGATAGTGTCTCAAGGGCTACTGTCTGTATTGGGATTTTCTCCTTTGTGTCGCTTACCTCAAAACCTGTCAGCAGGCCGCTGCAGGCTTCAGTCAGTCCGCTTTTGACGGACTGAACCCTCTCAATCACCATACCCATAAGGAAATGGTGTTCCTCCACAATGGAAGCGCCTCCTAGCGCTTCCAGCAGATTATCCGGTGCCTCTGGTTGGACAGAGGTTACCGGCGGGACAGGCACACCTCCTTCTCTCGAAGGAGGCTGCTTGCCGAATTCCGGAGCTGTATGGGTCTCCAAATCCATGAACGGCTGGGGTCCGAACTGAACACGGCCCTCATCGCCAGTCTCCATGGGGACCCGCTCCCCTAGGTGTTCGGCGACCGAGGTTTCGCCCTCCGGCGCCACCCTGACGGCCTCCTAAACCTCTCCCTGGCTTGGGAAGGTCCTTTGGGACAGCACCTGGTCGTCGCCCTTGGCCTTGGGAGAGTGAGCAGCCGGCGGTGACTCGCTGGCCATCGCCTTTGAATCCAGCGAACCTCCCGATGAGGTTCGTGGGGAGCTGTCGTGGGCCGCACTGCAATAACACGATTAACCATATTAATACCATAAAGAGGAGAGGCCGGATACATAGATGCATCTGGGCTTTTTTAGTACTTACGATGCGGCCAGGGGCTTGCTTCGGGGGTGTTGCTCTGGGCTGCTATCGACATCCCATGCAGAGTAATCTGCGAAGGAGCCCTTCCCCCTCTTAGGCGCCTCCGCCTCCAGATTTGTGGAGGCCGCCCTCTTCTTCCTCCCCCTCAGGGGGAGAGCTACTTTCTTCCTCCTCCTCATCGTCATCTTCGGCGGCAGAGGAGGGAGTCTCGTTGTCTTCGAACATCCTGTTCGAAGCGCCCTTGCGGCAAGGGCCACTCTTGGCCCCCTTGACCTTCTTCTTGGCCTTCTTCTCTGGCACCTTGTAGGGCGCCGGAACCAGCATCTTCGCCAAGAGCGGGATGACTGGTTCCTCGGGCAGCGGAGCCGCACACTGAATACGCTCCGCCTTCTTCGTCCAGCCCTGCAAAATGAATGGTGAAGCCTAAGTATCTTCGCTAAACAAGCGAGTAATCGGATGCATCTTGAAACGGGAAAAACTTACCGAACTAGCAGGACGGGCTAGGGCATGCCGGCGGCCCTCGGTCGTCGCCGGTGGCGTCTCCTTGCCTGTAAAGAGCACCTTCCAGATGTCCTCATGCGTAGTTCCGAAGAACTGTTGTAGAGTCTTGTGCTTGGCCGGATCGAACTCCCAAAAATGGCAAGTCTAACTTTGGCATGGAAGGATCCGGCGAACTAGCATCACCTGGATCACGTTGACGAGTTTGACGTTCTTGTCCACCATGCTTTGAATGCGTGTTTGCAACGCTATTAGCTCGTCTAACCAAGACCAGTCCAGGCCCTTCTTTAGCCAGGAGGTGAGCCGCATTGGGGCACCGGACATGAATTCGGGAGCCGCGGCCCAAGTGGCGTCGCGAGGCTCTGTGATGTAAAACCATAGCTTCTGCCACTCCTTGACAGTCTCCATGAAGGTACCTTTGGGCCATGTGACATTCGGCATCTTGCTCGCCATGGCACCTCTGCACTCTGCGTGCTGGCCATCCACCACCTTCGGCTTCACATTGAAGATCTTGAGCCACAGTCCGAAGTGGGGAGGAATGCGGAGGAAGGCCTCGCACACAACAATAATGCCGAGATGTTAAGGAAGGAGTTCGGGGCTAGATCGTGGAAATCTAGCCCGTAGTAGAACACAGTCCGCGGACGAAAGGGTGGAGTGGAAACCCTAACCCACGGACGAAATGAGGGATGAACACCACCCTCTCGTTGGGTTTCGGTGTAGGGACGACTTGCCCCTTGGCCGGAAGCCGGTGGGAGATTTCCTTCGCTAGATACCCGGCCTCCCGAAGCTCAGCGATGTCCTTCTCCTTACCGGAGGAGGCCATCCACTTGCCTTGCCCTCTAGATCCGGACATGGTGGAGTGCTTGCTTGAGGCGGAAAGGATGAAAACTTGGGCTCTGGAGCTCAAGAATGGAAGGGCGGAGGAAGAGAGAAGGCGTGGGTGAAGAAAGGGAATCCTTATCCCTTATAAAGGCAGTGAATATTCAACGCCTCCCCACTCGCCTTAAAAACTCGCCTATTCCCAAGGGCTATGCAAACGGCACGGTTGGATTACCGACGCGCGTATTGATGAGAATCCCACAATAAGGGGACACGATCTCTTCTTTGACAAGACGTGCCAGTGGAAACCGCATCTCGAAATGTGGAACGACAGACGAAAACGGTTCGAAATAATGACCAGACAGACGTAATGTGATAGAGGCAAAGGTGTCCCGTCTTTCGATGAGATGGTGGCTATCGTTTTGGAGGAAGTCGACTTTGACGATCCGACTACGAACGTGCGAGGACGTCGCGCCTTAGCAATCGCTAAACCAACTCCGAGAGGTTATTGACCACGCCGGAGCACAATCAACCTGACCACGAAGGTCTGTTTCCTGCAGGCAAACGAAGAACAAGCAAGAAACTAAGATTGCAATCTGGATATTGCGAATATAAGAGGAAAGCTTTATTGATCAAAGGTGGGGTTCTGTGACGCCTTTGTCTCGTCGTTGAACACAAACGAAGTACGTGAAGTTGAAGCTATGGCTAACTTTTAATTTAAGCAAAACCCAAAGTCTAAACGATGCCCTAGGGGCTGTATATATGGAGTAAGAGGGGGGAATTTCGTGGCCCTTGGTGGAGGGGTCCGAAACCCACCCTAACTCTTGTTTCCCCACACATACGGACTCTAAAAACAGCCTATATTGAAGTATTTCGAAATTACATGGGCCTGGCCCAAAAATAAGGTGACACAGCACCTAGAATAGCCCCTGGACGAATATTATGAAGTGGCATCTTGTATATTTCGTTCAAGGCTTCATGCACTCATTATGGTGGCTCCAAAGTCCTGAAATCATCACTTGAAACTTTGTTCTTGTCTCCCTTGCGCATGCCATCAACTCCTTGCTTTTTCTTGCTCCAATGTTCATCCTTCTCCAAGCTAGGCCCTTCATTTGTAAGCAAAATAAATGTATCCAATTTAGGCAGCATCATATTCTCATGAACATTAGAATAATTACCAAGAAATGAAAGTACCTGGTAATTTAATTGACGTGCGCGAGCTCTAGTAATCGGTCCAGTATGTATAGTAGCAGGGGTTGTGGGTGTAACAATGGTATTGATGTCCTCATCATCCTCCCCTTCTTAAAATGAAGTCATCCTCGACGGAAGCTCATCTTCCTCACCCAAATAAGGCTTCAAATCTGCAATGTTAAAAGTGGGACTAACCCCAAAATCTGCAGGAAGCTCAAGTTTACATGCATTATCATTTATTTTCTCTAACACCTTAAAAGGACCATCAGCACGTGGCATTAGCTTTGATTTGCACAAATTACAAAACCTATCCTTACGCAAATGTAACCAAACAAGATCTTCAGGTGCAAAGACAACATGTTTTCTACCCTTATCTCCAGCAACTTTATATTTAGCATTCATACGCTCAATGTTTTCCCTAGTTAACTCATGAATTTTTAAGATCAATTTAGCACGTTGTTTAGCATCAAAATTAACCTTCTCCAAAGATGGAAGAGGCAACAAATCAATGGGTGCACGTGGTAGGAAACCATACACAATTTCACGAAATTTAGTATCACGATCTAAAACAATAGTATTTGGCACACCATGCAAGCGAATAATTTCACGAAAGAACAAATCAGCAACATTAACAGCATCATCGCTTTTATGACATGGTATAAAGTGTGCCATTTTCGAGAATCTATCCACGACAACAAATATGCTATCCCTCCCCTTCTTTGTTCGAGGTAAACCTAAAACAAAGTCCATAGATATATCCTTTCAAGGAACACTAGGTATAGGCAAAGGCATATATAAACCATGAGGATTGAGTAGTGACTTAGCTTTTTGACATGTAGTGTAGCGAGCAACAAAACGCTCAACATCCCGTCTCATCTTTGGCCAAAAGAAATGTGTAGCAAGTACGTCCTCCGTCTTCTTCACGCCAAAGTGTCCCATTAATCCTCCTCCATGCGCCTCCTGCAACAACAAAAGATGAACAGAGCTAGCAGGAATGCATAGCACGGAACACAAAGCCATCATTAATAACGAACTTGTTCCATGTTCTTCCTTCTTTACAATTCTGCATTACATCTTTAAAATCAACATCATGCACATATTGATCTTTGATGGTCTCCAAACCAAATATTTTGAAGTCAAGTTGTGAAAGCATAGTATAGCGACGAGACAAAGCATCAGCAATAACATTTTCTTTACCCTTCTAGTGTTTAATGACATAAGGGATAGTCTCAATGAATTCAACCCATTTAGCATGTCTATGATTCAATTTAGCTTGACTTTTAAAATGTTTCAAAGATTTATGATCAGAATGTATAACAAATTCTTTGGGCCATAAATAATGTTGCCATGTCTCTAAAGTTTGAACAAGAGCATATAATTCGTTATCGTAAGTAGAATAGTTTAGACTAGGCCCACTCAATTTTTCAGAAAAGTATGCAACAGGTTTGCCATCTTGTAATAACACACCTCCTAATCCAATTCCACTAGCATCACATTCAAGCTCAAAAGTCTTATTAAAATCAGGAAGTTGGAGTAAAGGAGCATGTGTCAACTTATCTTTCAATACCGTGAAGGCTTCTTCCTGTGCGGTACCCCAAACAAAAGGCACATCCTTCTTTGTGAGCTCATTGAGAGGTGCAGCAATGGTGCTAAAATCTCTCACAAAACGCCTATAGAAACCAGCGAGTCCAAGAAAACTCCTCACTTGTGTGACCGTTTCGGGCTGCGGCCAACTCTCAATAGCTTCAATCTTGGCTTTATCAACTTCAATTCCCTGTGGAGTAACAACATAGCCAAGAAAAGATACTCGGTCGGTGCAAAAGGTGCACTTCCCAAGGTTACCAAACAAACATGCATCACGTAGAGCAATAAAAATAACACGTAAATGTTCCAAATGTTCTTCCAAAGATTTGCTATAAATCAGTATATCATCAAAATAGACTACCACAAATCGTCCAATGAAAGCACGTAAAACTTCGTACATTAGTCTCATGAAAGTACTAGGTGCATTAGTTAACCCAAAAGGCATGACTAACCACTCATATAAACCAAACTTAGTTTTAAATGCCATTTTCCATTCATCTCCCAATTTCATACGAATTTGATGGTATCCACTACGCAAATCAACTTTGGAGAATATTGTAGAGCCACTCAATTCATCAAGCATATCATCTAGCCTAGGAATAGGATGACGATAATGAATAGTAATATTATTGATGCCTCTACAATCAACACACATACCCGACGTACCATCCTTTTTAGGCACTAGTATAATAGGAACAACACAAGGACTAAGAGATTCGCGTATATAACCTTTGTCAAGCAGCTCCTGTACTTGACGCATAATCTCCTTCGTCTCCTCTGGATTGGTACGGTATGGTGCACGGTTGGGTAGCGATGCACCGGGAATTAAGTCAATTTGATGCTCAATCCCTCGAATAGGTGGTAATCCCGGTGGCACGTCTTGTGGGAAGACGTCAGCGAACTCCTACAAAATGTTAGTGACGGTAGGGGGCAAAGAGGAAGGCATGTCCTTGAATGAAAATAATGCCTCTTTGCACACAAAAGCATAGCAAACAGATTTGCTAAAATCTAGCTCATCAATATCAGATTTGGTGGCAAGTAAACACGCACTTTTTAATTTAATTTCAGAAGCAACACTAGATGGGCATAGCAAACAACCTATATTGAAGTATTTCGAAATTACATGGGCCTGGCCCAAAAATAAGGTGACGCAGCACCTAGAATAGCCTCTGGACGAAAATTATGAAGTGGCATCTTGTATATTTTGTCCAAGGCTTCATGCACTCATTATGGTGGCTCCAAGGTCCTGAAATCATCACTTGAAACTTTGTTCTTGTCTCCCTTGTGCATGCCATCAACTCCATGCTTGTTCTTGCTCCAATGTTCATCCTTCTCCAAGCTAGGCCCTTCATTTGTAAGCAAAACAAATGTATCCAATTTAGGCAGCATCATATTCTCATGAACATTAGAATCATTACCAAGAAACGGAAGTACCTGGTAATTTAATTGACGTGCGCGAGCTCTAGTAATCGGTCCAGTATGTATAGTAGCAGGGGTTGTGGGTGTAACAATAGTATTGATGCCCTCATCATAATGTCATCTTGCAAAAAGTTGTCAGCGGATTGGATTCGTGAAATATTATACTCTCTACGGCTGTGTGTGTGGTACTTGTGTTGCAAATCCGGACATGTTCGTTGCGTCCGAAGACTATCTTGGAGTATTCGGAAAGGGGAACCCGCCTTGCAATGCCGAAGACAATCTGCGCGCCGGACACCTCGTCATTGAAGCCTGGTTCAAGGGCTATTGAGGGAGTCCTGGACTAAGGGGTCCTCGGGCGTCCGGCCTGTTGGACATGTGCCAGACTAATGGGCTGTGAAGATACAAGACCGAAGACTCTCTCCCGTGTCCGGATGGGACTCTCCTTGGTGTGGAAGGCAAGCTTGGCGACCAAATATGAAGATTACTTTCTCTGTAACCGACTTTGTACAACCCTAGTCCCCTTCGGTGTCTATATAAACCAGAGGGCTTAGTCCGGATCGAGACACATATACAAATATAGTCATACAGGCTAGACTTCTAGGGTTTTAACCTTACGATATCGTGGTAGATCAACTTTTGTAATACTCATATTCATCAATATCAATCAAGCAGGAAGTAGGGTATTACCTCCATAGAGAGGGCCCGAACCTGGGTAAACATTGTGTCCCCTGTCTCCTGTTACCATCGACCTTAGACGCACAGTTCGGGACCCCCTACCCGAGATCCGCTGGTTTTGACACAGACAATCACTAAGAAAACTCTCAAAGAAGAAAGGATCGAACTAAACTTTTATTCATCTAATGCAAAAGATCAAACTAAAATAAGTAAAAGCAATAATATAGTGGGATGATACGATATCGGGGCACCTCCCCCAAGCTTGGTGGAAGCCAAGGGGAGTGCCCATACCCGATACTCAATTGTCCTTCGGTGGTGAAGAAGATGATGGTGATGAAGGAGATATCTTGTCCTCGGATTTCCATGGTAGTGGTCCACCATCATAGGAGGAGGAGTGAGTCTCATGGGTCCTGCAACTAGTAGCCAAACTTATACCTTTGAACCTCGCCTCATATTCAAAGACATGGTTTTGGAGGTCATAGATCTGGCTTTGGAGGAAGTTGATTTGCTCGTTGGGGGTGACGACGATGTCCTTCATGGGCTTGCCATCCACCTTGAGGTGATTGGCATTGAGCCCACGCTCCACCATCCCCTTGCACCGGAAGACTTCCTACTCCATGGCTTCAAGCCTGGCCTCCCCGGTTCCCGTGCCCTTGGGACCTTTCTCATCGCGGATGTACAACACCCCCTCATGCATCTGGATGGTTTGAGGGTGCTGCACCACCTCCCGCAGATAAGGGTTGATGACGTTCTTGAAGAACTTGTCCTTGGAGGAGCTTGAAGAGGCCATGGTAGATGGGATCTGACAGAAAACAGCAAGGAAAAAGAGAACAGTGGATTTCTTCGCGATACGGTGACTAACATGTTCGGGAAGTATATATAGATTTTTTATCTTGGAGGAAGCATACGGGAGAAAAACAAAGTACGAAAGGTGTCCCAGGCGAGCATAACCCACCTGGGCGTGCCAGGGAAGCCTGGCGCACCCTGGTTGTGCCCACCAAGGGACGCTTCCTGGAAGTTTATTTATTCCCAAAATTCTTAAATATTTCAAAACTAATAAAAATATTTTTGCGGATTTTTCGGAGTTTGCTTACTTACCGTATCACGTACCTCCTTATTTTCACAATTCTGGAGTGTTCCGAAAGGACTCTTTTATGTGTTCTTCCGGTGTCAAAGTTTGGATAACATTACTTTCAAAATTAATGGGCATACCTGAGATATAATTCTTTATTCGTTGCCCATTGACAACCTTCGGGTTAGTACGTTCGGGATTATTTATTTTGATGGCTCCAGACCAGTAAACCTCCTCGATGACATATGGGCCTCCCAATTTGAGAGGAGTTTTCCTGCAAAGAATCTAAAACAAGAGTTGTACAAAAAAGCATATTCTCCAACTTTAAACTCACGCTTTTGGATTCTTTTGTCATGCCATCATTTAACTTTTTCTTTGAATAATTTTGCATTTTCATAAGCTTGGGTTCTCCACTCATCTTGAGAGCTAGTATCAAATAACCTCTTTTCACCAGCAAGTTTAAATCATAGTTGAGCTCTTTAACTGCCCAAAATGCTTTATGTTCTAACTCAAGAGGCAAATGACAAGCTTTTCCATAAACCATTTTATATGGAGAAGTATCCATATGATTTTTATATGCTGTTCTATAAGCCCAAAGTGCATCATCTAATTTCTTTGACCAATTCTTCCTGCACCTATTAACTGTCTTTTGCAAAATTAATTTTCTCTATTACTAAGTTCAACTTGACCACTAGGCTGAGGATGATAGGGTGATGCAATTCTATGGTTAACATCATACTAGGCAAGCATTTTACGGAAAGACCGTGAATAAAGTATGAACCACCGTCAGTCATTAAATATATAGGGACTCCAAACCTTGGGAAAATAACTACCTTAAGCATTTTAATAGAGGTGTTGTGATCAGCACTACTAGTTGGAATAGCTTCTACCCATTTAGTAACATAATCAACAACAACCAAAATATGTGTATACCCATTAGAGGAAGGAAAAGGTCCCATGTAATCAAATCCCCAAACATCAAATGGTTCAACAACAAGTGAATAATTCATAGGCATTTCTCGACGCTTACCGATATTACCTATTCTTTGACATTCATCACAAGATAAGATGGGGCATCCTTGAAGAGAGTTGGCCAATAAAATCCATATGGCAATACCTTATGAGTAGTTCTATCTCCAGCATGATGCCCTCCATAAGCTTCGGAGTGACATTTCCGTAGGATTTGTCCCTGTTCATGCTCAGGTACACAACGTCTAATAATAACATCTACTCCTTCTTTATGAAGATGTAGGTCAACCCAAAAGTAATGTCTTAAATCATAGAAGAATTTTTCTTTTGTTGGTATGTAAAGCTAGGTGGTAAATATTTAGCAACAATGTAATTACCGCCCATTGAACAAGAAGATAATCAAGAATAAATATCCACTTCCCAATATCAATGAATTATTCAAGCAACTAAAAGGTGCCAAGGTGTTTTCCAAGCTTGATCTTCGTACGGGGTATCATCAAATCCGAATTCTTGAAGAAGACATTCAAAAAACATGCTTTTAGGACAAGTTTTGGCTCTTATGAGTAAACGGTGATGTCCTTTGGTCTTGCAAATGCTCCTCCAACCTTCTCAAGAATGATGAACTACGTCTTCAACCCCTACACCGATGAATTGGTCCCGGTGTATCTCAATGATATCCTAGTTTTCTCCAAGAATAAAGAGGATCATGCTAAACATTTGCGATTGGTGCTTGAGAAGCTCAGAGAGCATCAATTCTATGCAAAATTCTCAAAGTGTGAATTCTGGCTTGATGAAGTTCTTTACCTTGGTGACATCATCTCTACCAAGGGTATCTTAGTAAACCCTGAGAAGGTTGCATCCATTGTCAACTGGCAGACTCTTTAGAACGTCAAGCAGCTTCGAAGCTTCCTCGGGCTTGCAAACTATTGTAGAAGATTTGTGGAGAACTTCTCAAAAATTGCAAAGCCTCTGTCTGGCCTCCTCTAGAAGAATGTCAAGTATTCTTGGACTCCTGAGTGTGATGTTGCCTCCAAGACACTCAAAGAGAAGCTCGTCTCAGCTCCGGTCATTACTCCTCCTGATGAATCCAAGACCTACCAAGTATTTTGTGATGCATCGTTGCAAGGTCTTGATGGATTTCTTATGCAAGACAAGAAAGTTGTGCCTTATACTTCTCGGCGGTTGAAGCCAAACAAGAGGAACTACCCTACTCATGATCTTGAGTTGGCGGCAGTTGTCCATGCTTTGATCACCCGGAGACATCTTTTGTTGGGCAGACAAGTTGAAGTCTATACCGATCACAAGAGCTTGACATATATCGTCACGCAACCCAACCTCAATCTTAGGCAAACTCGTTGGGTCGAGATGATCCAAGAGTACAATGCAAGCATCATGTACACTACAGGCAAGGCAAATGTAGTTGTTGCAGAATGGCATATTGCAACACTCTTATTCTCAAGCCATTCCAGCCCGATCTTTGTGAAGCATCCCGGAAGCTCAACGTTCAAGTTGTTCCTCAAGGCTTTCTTGCCAACCTTCAAGTCACTCCAACTTTGGAAGATCAGATTCGTGAAGCGCAACTCCTTGATATCATGGTGAAGAAGGTGAAAGATGGTGTTGCCAAAGGCCTTTCCAAATACAAGTGCTATTGTATTGATGACAGAGACACTTTGTTCTTTGGGGACCATATTGTGGTTCCAAAAGGTGATCTCAGGAAGGTCATAATGAATGAAGCTCATAATTCCCTCCTCTCGATACATCCAGGCACTTCCAAGATGTACGATAACCTCAACTAGACGTTTTGGTGGACACGAATAAAGCGAGAGATTGCTAAATTCATGAAGGAATGCGATGTCTGCTGCAGAGTGAAAGCAGAACACCAGCATCCAGCAGGACTCCTCCAACCCCTACCTATTCCTGAGTGGAAGTTTGACTATATAGGAATGGACTTTTTCACCGGCTTTCCCAAGTCCAAGCGAGGGAATGATGCTATATTTGTTGTCATTGACAAACTCACAAAAGTGTCTCATTTCCTCCCAGTCAAAGAATTTATCACCGCAACTCAGTTGCCAGAGCTATGCACCTCTAGAATAGTGTTGTTAGATGAGATTCCTCAATTGATCTCCTCAGATTGTGGAAGCATTTTTACTTCCATGTTTCGGGACTCCTTCGAGAAGGCCATGGGAACCAACATCCGTTTCAGCACGACATTTCACCCTCAAACAAGTGGCCAAGTTCAAAGAGTCAATCAAATCCTTGAAAACATGTTGAGAGCGTGTGTCATCTCTTTTGGTATGAAGTGGGAAGATTGCCTCCAGTTTGCCGAGTTCTCATACAACAACAGCTACCAAGCAAGTTCGGGCAAGGCCACTTCCGAAATTCTATATGGCAGAAAGTGTCGTACTCCGCTCGACTGGACCGCGACCGGTGAGCGCCAACTTCTCGGCAATTTCTTGATCACAGAAGCTGAACTTATGTGTAGAGTCATCCGTGAAAACCTCAAAGTTGCGCAATCGTGCTAGAAAAGTTACTACGACAACAAGCACCATGACTTGGCTTTCGAGATTGGAGACCATGTCTATCTCCGAGTCTCCCCCATGATGGGTACTCAACGCTTCGGTATCAAAGGGAAGCTTTCCCCAAGATTTGCGGGTCCTTTCAGAATTGTTGGAAAAAGAGGCGACCTTGCATACCAACTCGATCTACATTCCAACTTGTCAGATGTGCACTGTCGGTGTCAAAACCGGCGGATCTCGGGTAGGGGGTCCCGAACTGTGCGTCTAGGCAGATGGTAACAGGAGACAAGGGACACGATGTTTTTACCCACGTTCGGGCCCTCTCGATGGAGGTAAAACCCTACTCCTGCTTGATTAATATTGATGATATGGGTAGTACAAGAGTAGATCTACCACGAGATCAGAGGGGCTAAACCCTAGAAGCTAGCCTATGGTATGATTGCTGTTCGTCCTATGGACTAAAACCCTCCGGTTTATATAGACACCGGAGAGGGTTAGGGTTACACAGAGTCGGTTACAGCGGAAGGAGATCTACATATCCGTATCGCCAAGCTTGCCTTCCACGCCAAGGAAAGTCCCATCCGGACACAGGACGAAGTCTTCAATCTTGTATCTTCATAGTCCAGGAGTCCGACCAAAGGTCATAGTCTGGCTATCCGAACACCCCCTAATCCAGGACTCCCTCAGTAGCCCCTGAACCAGGCTTCAATGACGACGAGTCCGGCACGCAAATTGTCTTCGACATTGCAAGGCGGGTTCCTCCTACGAATACTTCATAGAAGATTTTTAACACAAGGATAGTGTCCGGCTCTGCAACATAAGTTTCACATATTGCCATAGAGAGAATAACATTTACACAAATCTAATCTGCTGACGTACCCCGCAGTGTGACATCACACCACGGCCAAGTCTTTATTCGAATCGTTTTGTTGTCCCACCTCAACGTGTTTAGCGAGGCGGTTTTCTTGGCACGTCTTGTCAAAGCAGAGATCGTGTCCCCTTATTCCGGGATTCTCATCAATACGGGCGTGGGTAACCCAACCGCGCCATTGATTACGGCGCTTGGGAGATAAGCGAGTTTTACCAGGATGGTGGGGGCACGCAGTTTCGTCCGCCCATATAAGGGGATAAGGATCCACCTTTTCACCTATGCCTTCTTCCTCCTTTGCTCATCCGTTTTCGCATACTCGAGCTCCAGCGCCCAAGTTCGCACTCCCCACCTCAACCTTCTCCAGCCATGTTCGGAGCGGGAGGCAAGTGGATGGTCACCTCCGTCACGGAGGGACACGTCAAAAAGCTGAGGAAGGCCGATACTTGTCTGACGACATTGCGCACCTGCTTCCCGAAGAAGGGCAGCTCCTCCCCACCCCAAGGCCCCATGAGAGGGTGGTGTTCCTCACCAATTTCCTCTGCAGACTAGGTTTTCCTCTCCATCCATTTGTCCGGGGTCTCATGTTCTACTACGGCCTAGATTTCCACGATCTGGCCCCGAACTTTATCCTCAACATATCGGCGTTCATCGTCGTGTGCGAGGCCTTCCTCTGCATACAGCCTCACTTCGGCTTATGGCTGAAGACCTTCAATGTCAAGCCGAAGGTAGTGGGCGGCCGCCAAGCGGAGTGCGGAGGCGCCATGGTGGGCAAGATGCCCAACGTCCTATGGCTCGAGGGCTCCTTCGTGGAGACCATAAAGGGGTGGCAATCGGGATGGTTCTACATCACCGAGCCGCGCAACCCTGCGTGGGTCGCAGCCCCCGAGTTTCGATCCGGAATCCCCACGCGGCTCACCTCCTGGAAAGAGAAGGGTCTGCCGTGGGGCAAAAAAGGAGAGCTGACCGGACTCCAAACATGCGTCCAAAGTCTGGTGAGCAAGAAGCTCAAAATTGTCAATGTAGTCCAGGTCATGCTGATCTGCCGGATCCTCCCGTGCCAACAACGGGCTTTCAGCTTGTGGGAGTTCAATCCGGCCCAGCACCGAACCCTGAGCAGGCTCTTCGACACAACGTACGAAGATGCCTGGAAGGTGCTCCGCTACTGAGGATCACGGTTTTAGCGTGCAGCGTCAAGCCAGCGCGGTAAGCTGTTTTTACCTCTTATAGGATATTTATTTTTCATAGTTTAACTCTATGCGGGATCTGTAGCGACCCGACCCGAATGGGTCAAGTCTCTGTGCTTAAGTGTCATCCCTGGACCGGTATGCTGACACACACAGTACTCGAGGATTTATAACAGAGGTAAATCACATGTATAAATAACGTAAAATACTATTACCTCAATCCAAATATAGCGGAAGCAACATGGTTGTGGATTCCCATCAACACCAACGGCAAAGTTGAGTGTAGAAATCGTAACCCTAACGTATCACTTACTCGTCGTAAGAAGTCCTGCAACATGAGACGTTGCAGCCACGAAGGGTCAGTACATTGAATGTACTAGCAAATTCACACCATAGAGAATGATGAACAATGTCTATCACTACATGCATATATGGCTGGTGGAAAAGCTCTATGGTTATAAGGTTTTTGCGGAAAGCCAATTTTTCCCTACTGCAAAGGAATAAATTTTATTTAACTATCATGGTGGTTGTTAAACATTGAGAATGGTTGACAGCATTCTCAATCCCAATTAAGCATCATCATTAAAACCCAACAAAATTAATTGAAGTAGCGTGATGAGATCAACAGGATAATCCAAGAACTAAATACTCAAGACTGTCCATAACCGGGGACACGGCTAATCATGATTAGTTTGTACACTCTGCAGAGGTTTGTGCACTTTTCCCCACATGACTCGATCTCCTCCGTTGGATTTCTCGCACTACATGGTGTTTGAGAAACGGATGACCGAGACATAGTCTTTCAGAAGCGTTTTCACCTTACGATGGGTAGACCGTACCACCTACAACCCCTACATCTGCTAGTCTACCACTGTAAGAGTTCACACGACTTAATCAACTATGCTAGAGCCCATAATAGCTTGTGGCTACACACGGAAGTTTCTAGTATGAATAATCTCATGATCCCTTTGAGCCTGGGTGGCGGTCCATAAAAAAACAGGCAATCCTGGTCTACCCAGGTGCCTAGACAGGCAATCCTGGAATACCCAGGTGCCTCAATCTACCCAGATGTGTGTTGAAGTTGCCACCTTAAGTAAACCATTAATTAACAATCTCACATCTGTCATGGATACTCTCAAAACCCAATCCACGTCTACGAGCATAGCATGGCAATATAAGCATAGCGTAATAGTAACTCCCAAGGGTTGAATGCAGGGCAATAGGTTCCTACCTCATCAACTACTTCCCAATACCCACATTTTATCAATCCTACTCATGCAATGTTTGAGGGTTGTAACTAATGCATAAAAACTGGGTATGAAAAGGGATATGATCAAAGTGTGAACTTGCCTGCAATGTTTATGAAGATGATTCGCACTCATAACTCTTGATAGTTCTAATCGTCACACTCGGGTTAATCTATCGTAAGCAAGCAATAGTAACCACACATAAGCAATCATGCAAAAGATCGGAAAGATCGAAGAAGATGATTCGGAAAACGTCAAAACCAAGCCAATAACTCTTGCAACATAAAACAATTTCTAACAGTACCAAAATTATGTGAATTTGGCCTTATTAGAAAGTTTAGGTCAAGAGCTCGATTTGCAAAAAGAATCAACTCAAACGGAGCTACGAAACTCAAGTTACGATCAAACGAAGTTCAAATTCAAATCTGATCTAATTCAAATTTTAAAATCTTCAAAAACATGTTTGAGTTGTATTACTGGATAGAGGAGATCATAACGAAGAAGTGAGCTTTAGTTTCATCTAATTTGGATGAACGAGTAAAAAGTTATGGCTATTTGAAAAATCAGGGCTAAGCTGTTTTATGGAAGAAAAATTGCTACGGCTAAAGTCTAATGTATAAATACGTAGACTAATTGATAATCTAATTATTCTATCGTACTAGTCTAGAAAATAATAAACTACGGAGATATAAAAAAATGAAATAAAAAACGAAGAAATATACCTTTATAAGGCATAGAAAAAATGACTTTGGAGAGAGGAGAAAATTCCAAAAATCGCGCCGAAGAGGAGAATTTTTTTTTTAAAGAATCTAGTCAAACCAAAATATTGATTTCACCCGAATTGGATGATTTTTGGAGGCTCTATGGGTCTATATTTATTGATGGAAAAAAGGCTTAGGGGTCAAAGACTAGGCAATGTGGGACTAAACGTAGACGTAATTAAACGAAACAGACAAGAAAAAGGCTAACGCCTTGCACGGGCCTAAAGCCCATCGGCCGGCCGCGCGCGTACGTGCTGCATTTTTCTTTTTTCTTTGCCAAAGGAAAATAAAATCTGAAAAGGAAAAGGCTGGCTGGGCCTGGCCCATTTAAGAGAGAAAATAAAAAACAATGGGGCGCCAGAAGCTACTAAACTGCGCATGTAGGCGATAAATAAGTATAGGCCACATGTACAGTTTTTTTAAATAGAAACAGAAGGAAAACGGAAATAACGAAAATAAACGTAAAATTATATATAGGCATATTATATATCAAAAATTTCAGAAAAAGATTTCCTACGAGGTGAACATTTTCCTAGCATCAAATATAATAAAAAAAGTACAAATAAAACAGAGAGTGCTACTGCTACAATAAAACCTCATAAAATCATTTTAAAAATACCAAAATGATTTCAAATTTATTGTTCTCCAATTTTCTATTGTAGGGAATCATGTTACCCTATTTTCCATATATTTTATTTTTGGAGAAAAATAATTTGAATAAAACTCAAATAACTCCAAATTGAAAATAAATTCAAAAGAACTTTGAATTTAATTCTTTGAAACTCCCAACTCATATTTCATATGTTTTGAAGAAGTCATTTTATCTTCGCTCATGAAAATCGTTGGGTTGCATAAAGTTCCTAGGTTGGAAATATTTTCCAAATGAAATTCAAATATTTTCAACACCCCTTGTCATTTAAATAAATGGAACAAGTCATGTCATCTTCTCTCCAGGGTTTTGTGGTGAAAAGAATTTGAATTCACGGAAATCATAAAATGCAAAAATGAAAGTTTGGGAAAGTCCTTTTATTCCCTCTCATTTAACTTTCAAAAAGTTTCGAATTCACTCACTTTCAGTCAATCAATCAAACAATCAATCAAAACTATCTATTTATTATAACATTCCAAAATTTAGAATTTTGAGATGTTACAAACCTACCACCCTTAAAATGAATCTCGTCCTCAAGATTCGGAGAGGCTAGAAAGAAATAGGTTAGGTTTGGGGTCTTCTCAAAATCCATCGATCATCACAGGGGGTCTGGAGTGCTACCACCCTTAGAAACATTGTTAAGGTCCCATCAATACTCATATACTCCATCCTTATTCTTGACGGGGCCGGTCTTCTCAAATCTTCAATATAATTCCTTATCTGACTCTTCCGGTAGCGGCATAACCTTTTCCTCAATTCTTCTGTCCTTTCATCTTGGTAAGGTTATTCCGAGATTGGGTGTTTATAGCTGATAGGTCTGGCGCCAATACTAAACAAATATCGATATCTCATGGTGGTCAACAATTTATGGTTTCTCCTGCAGGAAATGGGTCTAGGTTGAACCTCACCGTATAACCTACGGTTGGCAAAAGCTGCCTTGTACAAGGGAAAATTTATACGTATACCATTCTAAGGTTTAAACAGGGTTTTGATCGTCGTCTCTTTACTATAGGTAAGTCACTCAGATTTACCATCCCACATAGCAAGGCGAATAATAAGAGTAAGTCGGTATGGTGATCAATCCATCCCGCACCCAAATCATTACCTTGTATACGGTTTAGCGAATCTCGCATTCTAACACTCGGTCATCATCACAAGCATTGCAGAATTTCTCTTGTCAACGAACTAGGTTCGGATAAATCCATTGATTTTGCAAGCCAAACAAACATCTATCGTTCCTTCACAACTTCAGGTTTGCGATAATCCTATAAGATCGTCTATCGATAAAATCATAACTTCTTCCAGGGTTTTCCTTAAGCAAGAGTGTGCTTGCTTCTTGGCAGGTCCTGGGGCATGTGGGTTATGGCCCATCTCATCACTTGCAAACCTTGAACTCATCATCGGGGCAACGGGTCTCTAATCCAACATCTAACTTCCAGCTTCCTAGCATACTAAAAATCCATCCAATTGTATTGTCCCCCTTCCTTCTGTTGGCACCAAACTAGTACATGCTTACTCAGACTCATCATGGAATTTTCCTTTGATCCATATTTCCAACATCATACCTCCTTTATATCCAATAGTAATTCATCTCAACATCCTCGTGGGATATCCCACATACCGAGATAAAAACTTATACTTATGAAGTCCATACTCCACTTCGTGGAACATCATTATCCTTTTCAGGGTCAAGCGTCCTTACAGGGGAATATTGGCCATCTCTGCATGGCACTTCTTCAACTGGGAAACGTGAAACACATCATGAACTCCGGACAATCCTTCGGGTAATTCCAACTTGTAGGCCACTTCTCCCATACGCTCCAAAACTCCGTATGGTCCTACAATTCTCGGGGATAACTTTCCCTTAACTCCAATTCATTAAATTCCTCACAGAGGGGACACACGTAGACATGCTCTATCTCCAATTTCATAGACTACCTCCTTGCGTTTTTTAGTCTGCATAACTCTTCTGCCTGGACTGAGCTACCTTCAGTCTATCTCGAATCAACTTAACATTCTCTTCTGACTCCTTGATCACATTTGGGACTGAGCTACCTTCAGTCTATCTCGAATCAACTTAACATTCTCTTCTGACTCCTTGATCACATTTGGTCCAAACAACTGACGGTCTCCAACTTCATCCCACATCAATGGTGTCTGGCTCCTTCTCCCATACAAAGCTTCAAAAGGGGCCATCTTCAAACTGGCTTGGTAACTGTTGTTATATGAGAACTCCGCGTAAGGTAGATTTTCATCCCTACTAGATCCATAATATAGCGCACACGCTCTCAACATGTCCTCCAGAATCTGTTTGACTCTCTCGGTCTATCCATCTGTCTGCGGATGAAAGGCTGTAATGGACTCTAGCCTAGTACCCAAAGTTTGGTGCAGCTGATTCCAAAACTTTGAGGTAAACTGTGTTCCTCTATCTGATACGATGGTCCTAGGAACTCCATGCAGACATACGATCCTGGTCATATATATATATATATATATATATATATATATATATATATATATATATATATATATATATATATATATATATATATATCTTGGCCAACTTCGCACTTATATAGGTGGTTTTCACTGGGATAAAGTGAGCCACTTTGGTCAAGCGAATGAACTACTACCCAGATAGAATCATATCCCGAACGGGTTGTGGGAAATCCGGTAATGAAATCCATGCCAAGCTTATCCTGCTTCCATTCGGGTATCGACATAGGCTGTAGTAATCCGGCTGGCTTCTGATGCTCTGCCTTTACTCTCTGGCATACATCACCTACGACTACATACTCCGCAATATCCTTCTTCATACCAGTCCACCAGAAACACTCCTTCAAATCCCAATACATCTTGGTGTTTCCAGGGCGAATCGAGTATGGTGAGTCATGAGCCTCATGAAGTATTAACTTCCTGATCTTTGCATTATTGGGCACATATACACGGTCCTCGAACCATAAGGTGTCGTGCTCATCCTTACGAAAACATTTGGCCTTTCCTTTGCTCATCCTCTCTTTTACCTCAGCAATCTCTTTGTCATCCTTCTGAGTTTCACGGATCTTTCCCAACAATGTAGACTGAACTTCCATTGCTGCAACAAAACCTTTGGGAACAATCTCCAACCGAAGTTCCCTGAGATCCTCGGCTAACTCCTTTGGTAATCCTCCGATTATGAGGGTATTCGTCCTTGTTTTCTTTATGGTTGTGTCCTATTTCTCCATAGAGTTTGCATGCACAAGGTTTCTTCATATCCTTTCCATAAGGCCTCAACTTCTGGGACACAAGACGAGATCTTTGCAGAGTCAACTTAAATTCTTCCCAAGTGGTTACTCTTTGCCATCCATTGATGGTTTGGTACATCCTCCACCAAGTAGCAGCAACTCTTACAAAGCACTCAAGAGCATGCTGGGTCATATCCTTTCCGACTATAGGGTTATTCTCCATATGATCCTCCATGTTCTGAATCCATCGGTCTGTCCCAACTGACTCATCGGTCCAGAAAATATAAGCTCATCTCCATTCATCCTCTATTAGGTCCATGGGTTTGAGGTGGGATAGGAGAGGTCGAGAGGAATGCACACAATACAAACAATAGTTTTGAAAAGATAGATTTTTATTTGTGGCTGTCAGGAAAACATCAAACAAATGACAGCTCACAAACGTCGCATCTAACATAGGTATATACCGGGGTTTGGTCTTCTAAAGGTCAATAAATCTTCAAAGTCATCAAATTCTTCAAGTCTTGTTCATGCCTCCAATGGCTTCTTCCAATCATGCTTGTCTTTCTCCAGTTCTTTTGCCAAATCATCTCTATTGATGCAAAGTCTATCGTGACATCCTTTAATGTTTCTGGACTTGCGTTCCAAACTTATGGGTTTCATCAACCTCGACATGAGCCATGATCCTGCTGTTCTTCAGTTCCTGACGAATCTCTGGTGTCTTGAGGTTTTGCTCTTCTAGATTGGCTACTTCAGCTTCTTGGTCCTAAGTTCTTCACGAAATGCTTTCTCGTCAAATACGGCTTCCTACATGGCCATCTTAAACTTCTTGATGTAATACTCCAGATCCTGGTGATACACCAGCTAAGTTTAAAACTGCATCCTTTGTTGATAGATGCTCCATCAGCCTTCTACCATCCAATCCTTCCATGCATATGCATAATTAACTCAGCACAGTGACAATAGCATAAGCGGGCGATAACATCATGGATAGTCGTGTTTCTGCCCTTGTCATTTCCATGAGCTATCTCTCCATAGTTGGTATTTCCTGCCTTAGGGTTTTCCTTGACTGAACTTTGAGTTTGTAACTCTCCATGTTCTGGTCTTTCTCCAACACACCTTGATCTCGGGTATTGACAGCTTCCTTTCTTCTAATGCATGGTAAAATCTTCTTCATTCCGAATGGTCTTAGTTGTCCGGTATCTTGTACTTCTTGAAATGGTCTCATCCATCGAATCTTCGAGTGGTCCAAAGGGAAAATGGGTATGGTCTCACTAAAAGGGAACATTTGAATAAGCTCAGAAGAGAAGAGAGGTAAAAGATCCTTTTGAAAAGAAAGTTGTAGAGAAAATCTTTCCTATGGGCTCGCCAGTTTCTAGGGTCACGTCCTACAGTCAACATGTGCTCTGATACCATCTTGTAGCGACCCGACCCGAATGGGTCAAGTCTCTGTGCTTAAGTGTCATCCCTGGATTAGTATGCTGACACACACAGTACTCGAGGATTTATAACAGAGGTAAATCACATGTATAAATAACATAAAATACTATTACCTCAATCCAAATATAGCGGAAGCAACAGGGTTGTGGATTCCCATCAACACCAACGGCAAAGTTGAGTGTAGAAATTGTAACCCTAACGTATCACTTACTCGTCATAAGAAGTCCTGCAACATGAGACGTTGCAGCCACGAAGGGTAAGTACATTGAATGTACTGGCAAATTCACGCCATAGAGAATGATGAACAATGTCTATCACTACATGCATATATGGCTGGTGGAAAAGCTCTATGGTTATAAGGTTTTTGCGAAAAGCCAATTTTTCCCTACTGCAAAGGAATACATTTTATTTAACTATCATGGTGGTTGTTAAACATTGAGAATGGTTGACAGCATTCTCAATCCCAATTAAGCATCATCATTAAAGCCCAACAAAATTAATTAAAGTAACGTGATGAGATCAACAGAATAATCCAAGAACTAGATACTCAAGACTGTCCATAACCGGGGACACGGCTAATCATGATTAGTTTGTACACTCTGCAGAGGTTTGTGCACTTTCCCCACAAGACTCGATCTCCTTCGTTGGATTTCTCGCACTACATGGTGTTTGAGAAACGGATGACCGAGACATAGTCTTTCAGAAGCGTTTGCACCTTACGATGGGTAGACCGTACCACCTACAACCCCTACATCTGCTAGTCTACCACTGTAAGAGTTCACACGACTTAATCAACTATGCTAGAGCCCATAATAGCTTGTGGCTGCACACGGAAGTTTCTAGTATGAATAATCTCACGATCCCTTTGAGTCTGGGTGGCGGTCCATAAAAAACAAGCAATCCTGGTCTACCCAGGTGCCTAGACAGGCAATCCTGGAATTCCCAGGTGCCTCAATCCACCCAGATGTGTGTTTAAGTTGCCACCTTAAGTAAACCGTTAATTAACAATCTCACATCTGTCATGGATACTCTCAAAACCCAATCCACGTCTACGAGCATAGAATGGCAATATAAGCATAGCGTAATAGTAACTCCCAAGGGTTGAATGCAGGGCAATAGGTTCCTACCTCATCAACTACTTCCCAATACCCACATTTTATCAATCCTACTCATGCAATGTTTGAGGGTTGTAACTAATGCATAAAAACTGGGTATGAAAAGGGATATGATCAAAGTGTGAACTTGCCTGCAATGTTGATGAAGATGATTCACACGCATAACTCTTGACAGTTCTACTATTCACACTTAGGTCAATCTATCGTAAGCAAGCAATAGCAACCACACATAAGCAATCATGCAAAAGATCGGAAAGATCGAAGAAGACGATTCAGAAAACGTCAAAGCCAAGCCAATAACTCTTGCAACATAAAACAATTTCTAACAGTACCAAAATTATGTGAATTTGGCCTTATCAGAAAGTGTAGGTCAAGATCTTCGATTTGCAAAAAGAATCAACTCAAACGGAGCTACGAAACTCAAGTTACGATCAAACGAAGTTCAAATTCAAATCTGATCTAATTCAAATTTTAAAATCTTCAAAAACATGTTTGAGTTGTATTACTGGATAGAGGAGATCATAACGAAGAAGTGAGCGTTGGTTTCATCTAATTTGGATGAACGAGTAAAAAGTTATGGCTATTTGAAAAATCAGGGCTAAGCTGTTTTACGGAAGAAAAATAGCTACGGCTAAGGTCTAATGTATAAATACGTAGACTAATTGATAATCTAATTATTCTATCATACTAGTCTAGAAAATAATAAACTACGGAGATATAAAAAAGGAAATAAAAAACGAAGAAAGATACCTTTATAAGGCATAGAAAAAAATGACTTTGGAGAGAGGAGAAAATTCCGAAAATCGCGCCGAAGAGGAGAAAAATATTTTTTTAAAAAGAATCTAGTCAAACCAAAATATTGATTTAACCCGAATCGGATGAGTTTTGTAGGCTCTATGGGTCTATATTTATTGATGAAAAAAAGGCTTTGGGGTCAAAGGCTAGGCAATGTGGGACTAAACGTAAATGTAATTAAACGAAACAGAGAAGAAAAAGGCTAACGCCTCGCACAGGCCTAAAGCCTATCGGCCGGCCGCGCGCGTACGTGCTGCATTTTTCTTTTTTTGCCAAAGGAAAATAAAATCTGAAAAGGAAAAGGCTGGCTGGGCCTGGCCCATTTAAGAGAGAAAATAAAAAAGAATGGGGCGCCAGAAGCTACTATACTGCGCATGTAGGCGATAAATAAGTATAGGCCGCACGTACAGTTTTTTAAATAGAAACAAAAGGAAAACGGAAATAACGAAAATAAACGTAAAATTATATATAGGCATATTATATATCAAAATTTTCTGAAAAAGATTTTCTACAAGGCATACATTTTCCTAGCATCAAATATAATAAAAAAATACAAATAAAACAAAGAGTGCTACTTCTACAATAAAACCTCATAAAATCATTTTAAAGATACCAAAATGATTTCAAATTTATTGTTCTCCAGTTTTCTATTGTAGGGAATCATGTTACCCTAGTTTCCATATATTTTATTTTTGGAGAAAAATAATTTGAATAAAACTCAAATAACTCAAAATTGAAAATAAATTCAAAAGAACTTTGAATTTAATTCTTTGAAACTCCCAACTCATATTTCATATGTTTTGAAGAAGTCATTTTATCTTCGCTCATGAAAATCATTGAGTTGAATAAAGTTCCTGGGTTGGAAATATTTTCCAAATGAAATTCAAATATTTTCAACACCCCTTGTCATTTAAATAAATGGAAGAAATCATGTCATCTTCTCTCCAGGGTTTTGTGGTGAAAAGAATTTGAATTCACGGAGATCATAAAATGCAAAAATGAAAGTTTGGGAAAGTCCTTTTATTCCCTCTCATTTAACTTTCAAAAAGTTTCGAATTCACTCACTTTCAGTCAATCAATCAAACAATCAATCAAAGCTATCTATTTATTATAACATTCCAAAATTTAGAATTTTGGGATGTTACAGGATCTAAGCTCCCTTACCTTTGACAGGATTGGCAGGAGAAGTCCGGACAGATCGACTACCCGTCTCCTTTGCCCGAAGACCCAGCAGACGCTCGCTTGGAAAAGCTGTTGGTTCCGGACCCCTATGTGGTGCCGAAGAAGAAGGCCAAGAAGAAGGCCACGGGAACTCGAAAGAGTTCCCGGCGTCTGGTGGTGTCGGATTCGTCGCTCGACGACTCCGAGGCGGACTCCTCCCTTGAAGACGAGGAGGAGGAAGAAGAGGCCTCTCCCCCTCCAGTGGGGGGAGGAAAGAAAAGGAAGGCCGTCCCAACTGGGGAGGCCGGAGGGTCCAAGAAGGGGAAAACCCTTCCTCCGGACTACTCCACCAATGCCGACGACGGCGAAGAGGAGTGGCCGCACAGGGCCAAGCCCCTGGCGAAATCGTAAGTGTTCGGATACCAGAATGACTCATGGCATTCCTTTATTGCATAGCTTTTCCTGACACCGAATATATTTATACAATCCGCCCAAAGACGGGCTCGACACGTCGTCGAGCGGTTCCCTGGATTCGTCGGATGTGAACGTACTTCACTTCCTGCCGCCTCCTCCCCTCACCCTACGGATAACGCCGAGGTGTTGTCCTAGGAGGCTCCAGGATAGGAGGAGGTGGTCCTGGAGGCGCCGCAAGGCGACCTCCCGTACTCCAGGCGCCCAGGGGACAAAACCCCCAAGGGCTCCAAGTCCGGCCCTGGGCCAGACACCGCTCCGGAACCTTCAAAGGTTCCAGACTCCGGCAGACGGCCCCCTAAGAAGAACGGCAAGCCTACGACGCCGGTGACCTCCGCCCAACTGGAGGCACCGGATAACTTGCTGGAGGTGCTTAACGACACCTCCATCTATGAGGAGCACCGCACTATTATGAGTGCGGTGAATTAGAAGGTTCAGTCCGCTAAGGGCGGGCTGACCGAAGCCTGTGCCAGCCTGTTGACAGGCTTTGAGGTATGTAAAAAATATGTAAAAATATTACCACATAGACAGTAGCCCCTGATGCTCTGTTTGGCGTTCAGAAAGAAAAGCCGAATAGAGGATCTAATAACATTCGCAGGAGTCTAACAAAAGTAAGTCAATATGCATATGCAGGCTTCACTGCTGGCGTCCGCCGCACCGACTGCGGAGGTGGACGCGCTGAAGCAGAACCTCGAGCGGTCCGAGCAAGAGCTCGGCCTTGCCAAGAAGCAGCTCGAGGACAAAGAAGGTAAGAGATACCTTATTTAAATATATAAAAGGTGCAATTGCAAAATAATGACAGGATTAATGTGGCTATTGTAGGGGCCACAACCGAGGTGGCGACCCTTAAGCAAGCGCTGTCCAAGGCCGAAAAGAGGGCGTTCATGGAGCGCACCGAGCGGGAGAAGCATGAGGCACAGGTTGGCGAGGTGCGGCAAGAGCTCAAGGCTCTCATGAAAAAACATGAGAGTTTGGAGCTTGACTCGAAGACGCGAGAGTCCGAGCTCGTGGCGGCCATTGAAAATGCCAAGTCTGCCAAGGCCGAAGCCCAGAAGGCCCTCCAAGAAGTTGAGGCGATGAAGAAGATAGCGGTGGGTAAGGCTTTCTTTATGCAAAGCAAGCATCTGAAAGTGAATTACTTGTTACTTACCTGAATCCGGAGCTCTCCAGGAGCATTCGCATATTTGCCCCGCAGCGTGTCTGATGCCGCCGCCTTCTATCGAGCCGAGGAGGGTAGCTCGACGGAGAAGGTGTTCTGGTCCCAGTACGCTGAGGCCGGACACCCGGTGCCTTTGAGCGACCAGTTGAAGCAACTAGTCGAGCTCCACAAGGTGGCCGAACAGGCCCTGAAGGGCTTTATAGTTCAGCTGTGGCCTGGAGAGGCCCTGCCTGGGAGCTACTTTGGGCTGGTGAGGCGGCTGGTGGACGCCTATCCAAGGCTTGAAGTCGTCAAGCGCTCTGTCTGCATCGAGGGTGCCCCTAGGGACCTTGCCCGTGCTAAGGTGCACTGGGGCAAATTGGATGCCGTGAAGCTTGGGAAGGACGGGCCTGTTGGAAATATGCCCTAGAGGCAATGATAAAAGCATTATTATTATATTTCCTTATTCATGATAATTGTCTTTATTCGTGCTATAATTGTGTTATCCGGAAATCGTAATACATGTGTGAATAACAGACAACAACGTGTCCCTAGTAAGCCTCTAGTTGACTAGCTCGTTGATCAATAGATAGTCATGGTTTCCTGACTATGGGCATTGGATGTCAATGATAACGAGATCACATCATTAGGAGAATGATGTGATGGACAAGACCCAATCCTAAACATAGCATAAGATCGCATAGTTCGTTTGCTAGAGTTTTCCAATGTCAAGTATCCTTTCCTTAGACCATGAGATCGTGTAACTCCCGGATACCGTAGGAGTGCTTTGGGTGTGCCAAACGTCACAACGTAACTGGGTGACTATAAAGGTATACTACGGGTATCTCTGAAAGTGTATGTTGGGTTGACACGGATCGAGACTGGGATTTGTCACTCCGCTTGACGGAGAGGTATCACCGGGCCCTCTCGGTAATGCATCATCATAATGAGCTCAATGTGATCAAAGTGTTTGATAACGGGATCATGCGTTATGGTACGAGAAGAGTGACTTGCCGGTAACGAGATTGAATGAGGTATTGGGATACCGACGATCGAATCTCCAAGTAAAATACCGATTGACAAAGGGAATCGTATACGGGATTAATTGAATCCTCGACATCGTGGTTCATCCAATGAGATCATCGTGGAGCATGTGGGAGCCAACATGGGTATCCAGATCCCGCTGTTGGTTATTGCCCGAGAGCCGTCTCGGTCATGTCTGCATGTCTCCCGAACCCGTAGGGTCTACACACTTGAGGTTCGGTGACGCTAGGGTTGTGAAGATATGTATATGTAGTAACCCGAATGTTGTTCGGAGTCCCGGATGAGATCCCGGACGTCATGAGGAGTTTCGGAATGGTCCGGAGGTAAAGAATTATATATAGAAAGTGCTGTTTTGGCCATTGGGACAAGTTTCGGGGTTATCGGTATTGTACCGGGACCACCGGAGGATCTCGGGGGGTCCACCGGGTGGGGCCACCTGCCTCGGGGGGCCACATGGGCTCTAGGGGTGCGCCTTGGCCTACATGGGCCAAGGGGAACCAGCCCCTAGAGGCCCATGCGCCTAGGGTGGGGGAAACCCTAAAGGGGGGGGCGCCCCCCTTGCTTGGGGGGCAAGCCCCACCCCTTGGCCGCCGCCCCCCTAGGAGATTGCATCTCCTAGGGCCGGCGCCCCCCCTAGGGGGCTATATATAGGGGGGAGGGGAGGGGGAAGCCGCACCCTTGCTCCTAGCGCCTCCCTCTCCCTCTCCAACATCTCCTCCTCCTCCGTAGAGCTCGGCGAAGCCCTGCCGGAGTACTGCAGCTCCACCATCACCACGCCGTCGTGCTGCTGCTGGAGCCATCTTCCCCAACCTCTCCTTTGCCTTACTGGATCAAGAAGAAGGAGACGTTACGCTGACCGTACGTGTGTTGAACGCGGAGGTGCCGTCCGTTCGGTGCTAGGATCTCCGGTGATTTGGATCACGTCGTGTATGACTACCTCATCCCCGTTCGTTGAACGCTTCCGCTCGCGATCTACAAAGTGGTATGTAGATGCAATCTCTCTCCCATGACTCGTTGCTAGATGAACTCATAGATGGATCTTGGTGAAACCGTAGGAAAATTTTTGTTTTCTGCAACGTTCCCCAACAGTGGTATCAGAGCTAGGTCTATGCGTAGTTCTTCTTGCGCGAGTAGAACACAATTTGTTGTGGGCGTAGATTTGTCAACTTTTCTTGCCGCTACTAGTCTTATCTTGCTTCAGCGGTATTGTGGGATGAAGGGGCCCGGACCAACCTTACACGTACTCTTACGTGAGACCGGTTCCACCGACTAACATGCACTAGTTGCATAAGGTGGCTGGCGGGTGTCTGTCTCTCCCACTTTAGTTGGAGCGGATTCGATGAAAAGGGTCCTTATGAAGGGTAAATAGAAGTTGACAAATCACGTTGTGGCTTTCACGTAGGTAAGAAAACGTTCTTGCTAGAACCCTAATTCAGCCACGTAAAACTTGCAACAACAATTAGAGGACGTCTAACTTGTTTTTGCAGCAAGTGCTTTGTGATATGATATGGCCAAAGTTGTGATGAATGATGAATGATCTATATGTGATGTATGAGATGTTCATGCTATTGTAATAGGAATCACGACTTGCATGTCGATGAGTATGACAACCGGCAGGAGCCATAGGAGTTGTCTTTATTTTTGTATGACCTGCGTGTCATTGAGAAACGCCATGTAAATTACTTTACTTTATTGCTAAATGCGTTAGCCATAGTAGTAGAAGTAATAGTTGGCGAGCAACTTCATGGAGACACGATGATGGAGATCATGATGATGGAGATCATGGTGTCAAGCCGGTGACAAGATGATCATGGAGCCCCAAGAAGGAGATCAAAGGAGCTATGTGATATTGGCCATATCATGTCACGTTTATTATTTGATTGCATGTGATATTTATCATGTTTTGCATCTTGTTTACTTAGAACGACGGTAGTAAATAAGATGATCCCTCATAATAATTTCAAGAAGTGTTCCCTCTAACTGTGCACCGTTGCGACAGTTCGTTGTTTCGAAGCACCACGTGATGATCGGGTGTGATAGATTCTAACGTTCACATACAACGGGTGTAAGACAGATTTACACATGCAAACACTTAGGTTGACTTGACGAGCCTAGCATGTACAGACATGGCCTCGGAACACAGAAGACCGAAAGGTCGATCATGAGTCGTATAGAAGATACGATCAACATGAAGATGTTCACCAATGTTGACTAGTCCGTCTCACGTGATGATCGGACACGACCTAGTTGACTTGGATCATGTAATACTTAGATGACTAGAAGAGGGATGTCTATCTAAGTGGGAGTTCATTAAATAATTTGATTAAATGAACTTTATTATCATGAACTTAGTCTAAAATATTTACAATATGTCTTGTAGATCAAATGGCCAACGTAGTCCTCAACTTCAACGCATTCCTAGAGAAAACCAAGCTGAAAGACGATGGCAGCAACTATACGGACTGGGTCCGGAACCTGAGGATCATCCTCATAGCTGCCAAGAAAGATTATGTCCTACGAGCACCGCTGGGTGACGCACCTGTCCTCCCTGCAGAACAAGACGTTATGAACGCTTGGCAGTCACGTTCCGATGATTACTCCCTCGTTCAGTGCGGCATGCTTTACAGCTTAGAGCCGGGGCTCCAAAAGCGTTTTGAGAGACATGGAGCATATGAGATGTTCGAAGAGCTAAAAATGGTTTTCCAAGCTCATGCCCGGGTCGAGAGATATGAAGCCTCCGATAAATTCTTTACCTGTAAGATGGAGGAAAATAGCTCTGTCAGTGAACACATACTCAAGATGTCTGGGTTGCACAACCGCTTGACTCAACTGGAAGTTAATCTCCCGGATGAAGCGGTCATTGACAGAATCCTCCAGTCGCTTCCACCTAGCTACAAGAGCTTTGTGATGAACTACAACATGCAGGGGATGGTAAAGACCATTCCTGAGGTATATGCTATGCTGAAATCAGCAGAGGTAGAAATCAAGAAGGAGCATCAAGTGTTGATGGTGAATAAAACCACTAAGTTCAAGAAGGGCAAGGGTAAAAAGAACTTCAAGAAGGACGGCAAGGAAGTTGCCGCGCCCGGTAAGCAAGTTGCCGGGAAGAAGCCAAAGAATGGACCCAAGCCCGAGACTGAGTGTTTTTATTGCAAGGGAAGTGGTCACTGGAAGCGGAACTGCCCCAAATACTTAGCAGACAAGAAGGCCGGCAAAACAAAAGGTATATGTGATATACATGTAATTGATGTGTACCTTACCAGTACTCGTAGTAGCTCTTGGGTATTTGATACCGGTGCAGTTGCTCACATTTGTAACTCAAAGCAGGAGCTGCGGAATAAACGGAGACTGGCGAAGGACGAGGTGACGATGCGCGTCGGGAATGGTTCCAAGGTCGATGTGATCGCCGTCGGCACGCTACCTCCACATTTACCTACGGGATTAGTTTTAAACCTCAATAATTGTTATTTAGTGCCAAGTTTGAGCATGAACATTGTGTCTGGATCTCGTTTAATTCGAGATGGCTACTCATTTAAATCCGAGAATAATGGTTGTTCTATTTATATGAGAGATATGTTTTATGGTCATGCTCCGATGGTTAATGGTTTATTTCTAATGAATCTCGTACGTGATGATACACATATTCATAGTGTGAATACCAAAAGAGTTAAAGTTGATAACAATAGTCTCACATATTTGTGGCACTACCGCCTTGGTCACATAGGTGTCAAACGCATGAAGAAGCTCCATGCAGATGGACTTTTAGAGTCTCTTGATTATGAATCATTTGACACGTGCGAACCATGTTTCATGGGTAAAATGACCAAGACTCCGTTCTCAGGAACAATGGAGCGAGCAACCAACTTATTGGAAATCATACATATCGATGTGTGCGGTCCAATGAGTGTTGAGGCTCGCGATGGCTATCGTTATGTTCTCACCCTCACTGATGACTTGAGTAGATATGGGTATATCTACTTAATGAAACACAAGTCTGAGACCTTTGAAAAGTTCAAGGAATTTCAGAGTGAGGTTGAAAATCAACGTGATAGAAAGATCAAGTTTCTACGATCAGATCGTGGAGGAGAATACTTGAGTCACGAATTTGGCACACACTTAAGAAAATGTGGAATAGTTTCACAACTCACGCCGCCTAGAACACCTCAGCGTAATGGTGTGTCCGAACGTCGTAATCGCACTCTATTAGATATGGTACGATCTATGATGTCTCTTACCGATTTACCGCTATCTTTTTGGGGCTATGCTTTAGAGACTGTTGTATTCACTTTAAATAGGGCTCCGTCGAAATCCGTTGAGATGACACCATATGAATTATGGTTTGGGATGAAACCTAAGCTGTCGTTTCTAAAAGTTTGGGGATGCGATGCTTATGTCAAGAAACTTCAACCTGAAAAGCTCGAACCCAAGTCGGAAAAATGCGTCTTCATAGGATACCCTAAAGAAACTATTGGGTATACCTTCTACCTCAGATCCGAAGGCAAGATCTTTGTTGCCAAGAATGGATCCTTTCTAGAGAAAGAGTTTCTCTCGAAAGAAGTAAGTGGGAGGAAAGTAGAACTTGATGAAGTGTTACCTCTTGAACCGGAAAAAGGCAAAACTCAAGAAAACGTTCCTGAGGTGCCTACACCGACTAGAGAGGAAATTAATGATGATGATCAAGATACTTCTAATCAAGCTCCTACTGAAATTCGAAGGTCCACAAGGACACGTTCCGCACCAGAGTGGTACGGCAACCCTGTCTTGGAAATCATGTTGTTAGACAACGGTGAGCCTTCGAACTATGAGGAAGCAATGGCGGGCCCGGATTCCGACAAATGGCTAGAAGCCATGCAATCCGAGATAGGATCCATGTATGAAAATGAAGTATGGACTTTGACTGACTTGCCCGTAGAGCGGCAAGCCATAGAAAATAAATGGATCTTTAAGAAGAAGACAGACGCGGATGGTAATGTGACCATCTATAAAGCTCGGCTTGTCGCTAAGGGTTATCGACAAGTTCAAGGAATTGACTACGATGAGACTTTCTCACCGGTAGCGAAGCTGAAGTCCCTCCGAATCATGTTAGCAATTGCCGCATTCTACGATTATGAAATATGGCAAATGGACGTCAAAAAGGCATTCCTTAATGGTTTCCTTAAGGAAGAATTGTATATGATGCAGCCGGAAGGTTTTGTCGATCCTAAGAATGCTGACAAGGTGTGCAAGCTCCAACGCTCGATTTATGGGCTGGTGCAAGCATCTCGGAGTTGGAACATTCGCTTTGATGAGATGATCAAAGCGTTTGGATTTACGCAGACTTATGGAGAAGCCTGCGTTTACAAGAAAGTGAGTGGGAGCTCTGTAGCATTTCTCATATTATATGTAGATGACATACTTTTGATGGGAAATGATATAGAACTCTTGGACAGCATTAAGGCCTACTTGAATAAGAGTTTTTCAATGAAGGACCTTGGAGAAGCTGCTTATATATTAGGCATCAAGATCTATAGAGATAGATCGAGACGCCTCATAGGTCTTTCACAAAGCACATACCTTGATAATATATTGAAGAAGTTCAATATGGATCAATCTAAGAAGGGGTTCTTACCTGTGTTACAAGGTTTGAAATTGAGCTCAGCTCAATGTCCGACCATGGCAGAAGATATAGAAGAGATGAGTGTCATCCCCTATGCCTCAGCCATAGGTTCTATTATGTATGCCATGCTGTGTACCAGACCTGATGTAAACCTTGCCGTAAGTTTGGTAGGAAGGTACCAAAGTAATCCCGGCAAGGAACACTGGACAACAGTCAAGAATATCCTGAAGTACCTGAAAAGGACTAAGGAAATGTTTCTCGTTTATGGAGGTGACGAAGAGCTCGTCGTAAAGGGTTACGTCGACGCTAGCTTCGACACAAATCTAGATGACTCTAAGTCACAAACCGGATACGTGTATATTTTGAATGGTGGGGCAGTAAGCTGGTGCAGTTGCAAGCAAAGCGTCGTGGCGGGATCTACATGTGAAGCGGAGTACATGGCAGCCTCGGAGGCAGCACATGAAGCAATTTGGGTGAAGGAGTTCATCACCGACCTCGGAGTCATACCCAATGCGTCGGGGCCAATCAAACTCTTCTGTGACAACACTGGAGCTATTGCACTTGCCAAGGAGCCCAGGTTTCACAAGAAGACCAGGCACATCAAACGTCGCTTCAACTCCATTCGTGAAAATGTTCAAGATGGAGACATAGAAATTTGTAAAGTGCACACGGATCTGAATGTCACGGATCCGTTGACTAAACCTCTCCCTAAGGCAAAACATGATCAGCACCAGAACTCTATGGGTGTTCGATTCATCACAATGTAACTAGATTATTGACTCTAGTGCAAGTGGGAGACTGTTGGAAATATGCCCTAGAGGCAATGATAAAAGCATTATTATTATATTTCCTTATTCATGATAATTGTCTTTATTCGTGCTATAATTGTGTTATCCGGAAATCGTAATACATGTGTGAATAACAGACAACAACGTGTCCCTAGTAAGCCTCTAGTTGACTAGCTTGTTGATCAATAGATAGTCATGGTTTCCTGACTCTGGGCATTGGATGTCAATGATAACGAGATCACATCATTAGGAGAATGATGTGATGGACAAGACCCAATCCTAAACATAGCATAAGATCGCATAGTTCGTTTGCTAGAGTTTTCCATGTCAAGTATCCTTTCCTTAGACCATGAGATCGTGTAACTCCCGGATACCGTAGGAGTGCTTTGGGTGTGCCAAACATCACAACGTAACTGGGTGACTATAAAGGTATACTACGGGTATCTCTGAAAGTGTATGTTGGGTTGACATGGATCGAGACTGGGATTTGTCACTCCGCTTGACGGAGAGGTATCACCGGGCCCTCTCGGTAATGCATCATCATAATGAGCTCAATGTGATCAAAGTGTTTGATCACGGGATCATGCGTTACGGTACGAGAAAAGTGACTTGCCGGTAACGAGATTGAACGAGGTATTGGGATACCGACGATCGAATCTCCAAGTAAAATACCGATTGACAAAGGGAATCGTATACGGGATTAATTGAATCCTCGACATCGTGGTTCATCCGATGAGATCATCGTGGAGCATGTGGGAGCCAACATGGGTATCCAAATCCTGCTGTTGGTTATTGCACGAGAGCCGTCTCGGTCATGTCTGCATGTCTCCCGAACCCGTAGGGTCTACACACTTAAGGTTCAGTGACGCTAGGGTTGTGAAGATATGTATATGCAGTAACCCGAATGTTGTTCGGAGTCCCAGATGAGATCCCGTACGTCACGAGGAGTTTCGGAATGGTCCGGAGGTAAAGAATTATATATAGGAAGTGCTGTTTTGGCCATCGGGACAAGTTTCGGGGTTATCGGTATTGTACCGGGACCACCGGAGGGTCCCGGGGGGTCCACCGGGTGGGGCCACCTGCCTCGGGGGGCACATGGGCTCTAGGGGTGCTCCTTGGCCTACATGGGCCAAGGGGAACCAGCCCCTAGAGGCCCATGCGCCTAGGGTGGGGGAAACCCTAAAGGGGGGGCGCCCCCCTTGCTTGGGGGGCAAGCCCCACCCCTTGGCCGCTGCCCCCTAGGAGATTGCATCTCCTAGGGCCGGCGCCCCCCCTAGGGGGCTATATATAGGGGGGAGGGGAGGGGGGCAGCCGCACCCTTGCTCCTGGCGCCTCCCTCTCCCTCTCCAACATCTCCTCCTACTCCGTAGAGCTCGGCGAAGCCCTGCCGGAGTACTGCAGCTCCACCATCACCACGCCGTCGTGCTGCTGCTGGAGCCATCTTCCCCAACCTCTCCTTTGCCTTGCTGGATCACGACGAAGGAGACGTTACGCTGACCGTACGTGTGTTGAACGCGGAGGTGCCGTCCGTTCGGTGCTAGGATCTCCGGTGATTTGGATCACGTCATGTACGACTACCTCATCCCCGTTCGTTGAACGCTTCCGCTCGCGATCTACAAAGTGGTATGTAGATGTAATCTCTCTCCCATGACTCGTTGCTAGATTAACTCATAGATGGATCTTGGTGAAACCGTAGGAAAATTTTTGTTTTCTGCAACGTTCCCCAACAGGGCCACCGCAGGGCAAGGAGCATCGCCACCCCGAGATGTATTACGAGGGTGTCTTGAAGGGTGCCCACCTTGTGGCGGATGAATGCTCGAAAGATGTAATATTTGAGTAAAACTTGTTCATTTTATCCTGTGCGTTGAAAACTTGTTCATATGCGCTATGCAGCGCTTGTTTAATTTAAAATATTACCTTCTGTGCGGCCGTTTATTAGATTTGAGAGATGGCGAGTCGTCGGCTTCTGCCCCCATGCCACGAGTGCTGGGGTGTTCGGGATAAACCTGAGCACTTTTTTCCCATTCTTGGGTCCTTCGAGGGAGGTGCTCAGCACAACGAACAAGGCAATCAGACTATAATGTGTTATCACTCTCACTTAGCCATAGAATTCTATAATTTTAAATTTCGGCGAAGCCCCTAGTATTCGGAAGACCGAGTTCGGGGCTTCTATACACGCCTAGGCCGGACAAAGTCAGCTCCTCGCTCTAAGCGGCATAAGTCTTTAGGGACTCGAAACCTTCCCGAACAGCGACCAGCTCTCGCCCTATCATGACAGTCAGTTTTAGCTTTCTCTACTGAGGTGCTTAGGCCCAGCTCAACTGGGTCACAATAGCAGTAGTTCTCCCAGCGCTACAGTAGCCGATATAGCGGAACGTAAGGTACCAAAACATGGGAGCCGGGCAAACCCAACTATTGACCAAAGACATGATTCAGAGCTGATGCATATAATGCTATAAGTTCGTAGGGCCGCACTTGTGAAAGTGTTCGGACTTCTCACGCCGTATTATGGGTACCAAAGCGTACGGGTGCTAAATGTCCCTGGCGTATTGGCCGTACCAAAGCGTATTGGCCGTACCAAAGCGTACGGGTGCTAAATGTCATAACTGAACATATATATATATATATATATATATATATATATATATATATATATATATATATATATATATATATATATATATTAAAAAGAAATGAATAGAGAATGCAGTAATAAGCTGAAGCTAAGCATTGTTCATTTCAAAATGCTGCTGTAAAAGCAGAATGATACAATAGTGCGATAAGCAAGAGATGGGACTATTTGACATGTCCCCCTCCAGGGGCGAGCTGCGAGACGATATGTAAGACAGGTATTTTGCTCGTTATATAGAGACCACCTGGGAATTCGGCGTAGCTTCCTGCCTCCTGGGTTGTTGCATCGTGTGTTCGGCGGTTGTAATGTCGGACAGTCCTTCTGGATGATGGAGTCCTGAAAGTAAGAGAAAATGATGAAGTCGGGAGCCCCTAGTGCGGTTGAGCCGCATTTAGGGCATGCCGTGGACGTGCCCCTCCCCTGTGCCCATGGACTTTTCAGAGCGTAGTTATGTACGTGTAGTACTGATTTCGCGGTTTCGCGAGGGCTGTGGTTGGGGCCGTATTGCTACGCTTGCTTGGAACGTGCCAGGCGGTCTTGTTATAGGTTACTCCGGGCACGCTTGATGGTATCCGGCCGTTTAAAAGCCGGACTGGAGAATTGCCTTGAGAGGCTGCTCTGTACTTCCGCTGCCAGCACTGCCGTGTGCTCCTCCGTTCGGAGAGAGCGTTCGTTGTTTCCATTAACCGTAATGACTCCTCGAGGGCCTGGCATCTTGAGCTTGAGGTATGCGTAGTGCTGCACCGCATTGAATTTTGCGAATGCGGTTCGTCCGAGCAGTGCGTGATAGCCACTGCGAACGGGACTATGTCGAAGATTAACTCCTCGCTTCGGAAATTATCCGGGGATCCGAAGACCACTTCGAGTGTAACTGAGCCAGTATAGTTGGCCTCTACACCTAGTATGACGCCTTTAAAGGTCGTTTTTGTGGGTTTAATCCTTGAGGGATCTATGTCCATTTTCGGCACTGTATCCTGATAAAATCAGGTTCAGGCAGCTGCCGCCGTCCATAAGGACTCTAGTGAGGTGAAATCCATCAATGATTGGGTCAAGAACCAATGCGGCGAATCCGCCATGATGGATGCTAGTGGGGTGGTCCCTTCGATCAAAAGTGATCGGGCAGGAGGACCATGGGTTGAACTTTGGGGCAACTGGCTCCAACGCATATACGTCCCTTAACACACGCTTCCGCTCCCGCTTGGGGATGTGGGTTGCGTATATCATGTTCACCGTTCGCTCTTGTGGGGGGAAACCCTTCTGTCCACTATTGTTCGGCGGCCGGGGCTCCTCCTCGTCATCGCTATGCAGCCCCTTGTCTCTGTTTTCGGCATGTAACTTGCCTGCCTGCTTGAACACCCAACAATCCCTGTTGGTCTGATTGGCTGGTTTTTCAGGGGTGCCGTGTATCTGGCACGAGCGATCGAGTATTCGGTCCAAACTGGACGGGCCTGGAGTATTTCTCTTGAATGGCTTTTTCCGCTGACCGGGTTTAGAGCCTCTGAATCCGGCATTAACTGTCGTATCCTCAGCGCTGTCGCCATTAATGCGGCGTTTGTGCTTGTTGCGACGCGACCTGCCATTGCTGTCCTTGGTATCCGAATTACCAGGGCTCTTGGTCACTGTCGGGGATATACCCCGCAGCGTAAACCGGCCGGAAGTTAACCCGGCCGGACTTGACGGTTTATCTGAAGACCCGCCCTGACCTTGACGGTTTACAAGCAGCCCGCTTGGTCGTTATGACTTACTGATAACCCGGCGGACGGATTAGACGGATGACAAGGCCCAAGGCCCAGAAGGCCGGTTCGACTATGATGGGTCGGTTTAAGAGGAAAGGAATATTTGCCTTACAAGGAGTTAAAGCCAGGACTTGTATCCGGTTTGTATTAGAGATAGACTAGTCCTAATCCCAATAGGACTCCACATGTAAACCGCCCCTTCAACATATATAAGGAGGGGCAGGGCTCCCCAAAGAGGGACAGGTTAGAAGTTAGAAGCGACAAGCAATCAATAATCTCTAGGGCTAGACACAAAGAGCCGGTTTACGGCGTCTCCCTCGGGATGATAATGAGACCTAGCCTCAAACAGCATGTAGGGTTATTATCGGATGATGTTTCCCGCGGCCCGAAGCTGTCTAAATCTTTGTCTTGCGTGTTGATCCGCCCTGCGTCTCTCGTCCTACTCAACCCCTCTCAAGCTACCACATAGATGCGTTGGCCTCGCGACCAAGTCCTAACACTAAGGACATCTGCCGTGACAAATCCACGACAGTTGGCGCCCACCGTGGGGCCTGCGCACGGTGGTGATGAGTTCTTGAAGGGATTTTGTCTAGGGATCAACGGGCTCACGATTTTGTTAGTCGAGGAAGATCTGGCAGGTTTATTGCTTGGTGGTCGAGAACATGGCTACCTTTGGAGCTAGCAGTACAAGGCTTGAGATCAAAAGAAGCTAGGGTTCCGTGCGGGTTTCCGCACACGGCCTGTTTGTCCGCCCGATTGAGGAGGGATGATTTCCGTCAAAACAGCCAGTATTACGATCCGGCGAGACCGAGACCGACTCTGTTATTTAATTGCCGTTTTATTACGAGAGCTGGTGCGCGTGAAATTTGGATCTACAGCAGTCGATGTAGGTGGATTCGCTTCAAAACCCGAGGCTGCTGCCGTGCTGCTGTTACCACGCACTACATCCAAAACATCAAATCAGAACCAGTACTAAGCACTGGTGGCCGGTTTAGTACTTACGTGGAGGCAATGGAAATTTTTTGATACACCAGTTAATTGGGAACAAACCTCCACAGTTTGGAGGAAGACACGGACAGTCAAACAACAATCAGGACGTGGGCACGGACGGATGATTAGACTCGGATTCTGCACTAAAGTTACACATAGAAGGAAACAGCGGCAACCTGATGTGGATCGATCAAATCAACTCTGCTATCGCTGCTTGTGCAGCACCTGGCTTCCTGTCAACCCATCAGCTCTTCAAGTTGCGAGTGGTCTACCTCTAAACCGCCATTGCCGGTTCATAAAAAGGAAAACCCAGATTCCAAGGCCATGAAATTGAGCATGCATGCGCTTTCACAGCTACATATCAAGACAAAAGAGAAAAAAAAGGGGGTACCAGTAACCCGGGCGTAAGATATCTAATTAGTACGATCCGGGCGAGGGTTGTTGGGCCGTTTGGCCAATCTGCTTCATCGACCCGCCTCCGAGGCCTCGAGCAGCCTCCGCCTTCACTGGTCGCCTCCCGCATGTTCGCCGACTGGCTCCGGCGTCCTCCGTTTCTACGACTTGAGTCGCTGCATCTCCACTTATGCGCTGGGCCAAGTTAGCCTCCCCCGCCGTTTCTACAGACTCTCCAGAGCTGCCCTCCAAGTCGCCCGCTATCGCGGCCTTCTTCAGAGCCGCCCCCGTTTGCTGCAGCCTGAATCGCCGTCGTGGTGCCGCGTCGCCCCGGGTCACGGCCCCGCTTCATCCGCTCGTCCCCAAACTGTGCTCCTACGGCGTGGCCACCTTGAGCCGCCACTCTGCTCGGACGCGTCTCCGCCGTCGCCACTACTACCGCACCTGGAGTCGCACTGCGTCCCTGTCGCCACTACTACCGCACCTGGGGTCGCACTGCGTCCCTGCCGCGGCCCGCTTTACCTCGTGCTGCGTCGAACCGGCATCGCCACCTCCATCTCCTACCGGGCCGCGCCTCTGCTTCGTCAGACCCGCCGCGGTCCTACGCCGCCTCAAGTTGACCGCGGCGGTTCGCTGTTGTCTCTAAGCCGGTTGCTCGTATCCGCCTCACCTGGCCGGTGTAGCTCTTCTGCAGCCACGGCCACGCCAGCGATCCTGTGTGAAACCGCCCTCGCACAGACCTCGTGTCAAGTCGCCGGCCGCCCTCGTCGACACAGCTGCAGGCCCCGCTTCGTCGACCCAGCGCCTCAACCCGGCTCCGCCTTGACTTACCGGGTGCACGTCTGCTGGCACCACCTCGTCGTCACCTCGCGGGACTCCTTGTCTCTGAGCAGGGCCGGCTGTGTCCATTGCGCCTTGCGCCGTCGACGAAGCCGCCTCTGCCGTTACCCGCTCTACAAATCTTCGTCAAGCCGGCGCTGAGCCACGGCCGTTCTTCGTCTTGCCAGGACACCTTGAACCAGATCAGTATTAAGTGCTAGGGGTACGTGCAGAAAAAAAAAACATGCTACTACTCGATGATGGCACGGCCAATTAAATTTTCAGGTGCTATCTTCTCCATCTTTTTTTGTACATATTGTTTTTCCGAGAACGATTACTCTGGCCTATATCTTTCTATACAGGACAAGTGTTCACTATGAAAGTGATGCCCTACTACGGACGACGCGCGCTGGCCGTTCTACACCGGTATTTGTGCATATCACACTGGTGAACCGGAACACAAACCGCCACCCCCGCAGTCTGGACTACATAGCAATGCCGTGGTCGACTCTTTTATCCGTACGGGCGTATAACCCCGCGATGGGTATCAACTAGCCTAACATATCAGGTGAAATCCATCCAATATATTTTTATATTATATATTGCTTTCTTTGAAAAAGCAATTACTCTGGCTTGCAAGTTTTCCAATGCAGGACAAATTGTCTATTGCAAAAAGGGGATTATTATATCGCTGAGCTATTGGATAACCCGTGCCGGTTTATATCGCGATCCAGTCCGCGTCAACTCGTCAGGACCATGCGAATTACCCAATAGCGCGTGCACAGGCTGCCATCCCCCGCAGTCCGGTCTACATCAGCATACAGCTGACTTCCCCCGTCTGCACCAGCTTACAACGCCGCGGCCGATTCTCCCGCCCGCACCGGTTTACAACGTTGCGGCCGACTCATCTGTCTGAGCCGCCTCGGAAGCCGCGGTCGTCTTTGCTATCCGTTTGTCGCGGCCTGGTCTACATCAACATACCGGGCCGCACCTGACTGCATGAGCTCCTTATTGGATATGGGCAAGTCACAGCTTGGGTAGCCCGGTTTTCTTTCAAACTGGAGATAAATTATCATCAACCGCCGTTTTGCGCTGGATGGCTCAATGGGTAGGCGCACAAGTCACCGCCACTACAGTTTTGGTTAAAACTTCAAAATCGCCAGTTGGAAGGAACCATTGGCCGAGTTGCTGACACGGCTCATATGGGATCATTTATAACCCGCCGCAGTCACCTCAACCTTCTGTGGATTCACATCGTGCTATCAACACCAATGATATACAAGTTATGCCGGTTTATATCCCGGTCAAATATGAAGAGTTTCAAGCCAACTCCTCGAGTCACCTTTGAGACTCGGGGACTACGACGACATGACTCAGCAATTCTTTCCAGTTTCAGCCGGTTTAAAAAACCCAGGACGATGGAGGGAAAGATAACCCGGTCCCGGATGCTACTGTTATATTGATGAAAATTTAAAGGCCGTCAGAAAAATTCCGGCTTAGAAAGTATATGACAGTTATAAAATCCCGGCTCAATGAGGAAAATCCGGGTCATTAGAAAGGATTCCGGTTTAAAATCCGGCTCAAGGGAAGTCAGTCTCACTGAAGCTCTCAAATCTCCGGTTTATAATCTGGCTCAAGGGAAATCTGTTCTCCCACAAAGCTCTGAAGCGCCCAAATCCGGTTTAACAATGTCCGGTTCAAAAAGGAATTAACTTCTCGCAAGTTCGAGTTTAAAGGCCGTCAGAAAATTTCCGGCTGAAAATGAAGATTCCGGTTTAAAATCCGGTTCAAGGGAAAGATGTCTCCCACAAAGCTTTGAAGCTCTTAATATCCGGTTCAAGATCCCGGTTCAAGAAGAATTTATCTCTTGCAAAAAGGTTAAAAATTACTGAAGAGGACCTGCTGCCATGATGCGCGGTTCAAACATGGGGCTTCCTGTTCAACATAGGTCGTATTCGAACCAAAGAGAACATAGCTATCCTTATAAGGTCATTTGGGGGCTCGGTCATGTTTGAACCGATGCAATACCTCTTGGCCGGCGAAAGCCACTAGAGTCATTTGGGGGCTCGGTCATGTTTGAACCGATGCAATACCTTTTGGCCGGCGAAAGCCATCAGAGTCATTTGGGGGTTCGGTCGTGTCCGAACCGATGCAATACCTCTTGGCCGGCGAAAGCCACCAGAATCATTTGGGGACACGGTCACGTCTGAACCGGTCACGCCTCTTGGTCGGCCTCCGGGCCTAGAGTCATTTCGGGGCTTGGTCGAACCCGAACCATAGCAATGCCACTTGGCCGGCGTAACGCCACGCGTCATTTTGGGGTCCTGGCTGACTGGCACCATCGCTACGCCTTCGGGGGGCTTGGTTGCGTCTGACCATGGTAATTCCATCTGACCAAGCTCAGTAGAGCTCTTCTTTTGCAAAAAGTTGTTGCCATTGCTTTTGCTTTAATAGCCTTTCTTGAGAAGTTGCTATTTTATTTGCGTTTTTTAAACCGACAGTATGTTGTACCGGTTCAAACAGCTAAATTGGCGGAACACGGTCCATTTTTAGACCGGAGATTATCTGCCCGGTTTGATTTTCTGTTACCATCCTATTATGGAGTAAACCGGTGTTTATCAACCCGGCTCGGCTTTCAACTACAAGTTGTGAGTACATGATCAAGTTATAATCCGGAGATTATCAGCCCGGTCTGGTTTGACTACAAGTCACCAGTATTATATATGGTTAATCCGGTGTTTATCACAGCCCGGTACGGTTTTATCATAAACCGGCACAATATGGAAGGAATTATCATTACTCAAGATTGGGGTTATCACTCTTACTACAAAAAGTTGGTAAACCAACGATGTGATTCAATGTCACAGGTATGATATATTTCATATTTTTAAGTGCAGCCTTGGTTATAAACCCAGGTTATATGTTGGGCATTATGACCCGTCCGGCGGTAAAACCGCCAGGACACTTTAAACTTGTTGTATGCAGAAACAGGTTCAATAACGCATGGTTATAAATTATCCGGTGTTTATTAAACCGGCCTGGCTTTAAGACAATAAGTCGCCAGTATGATGATAACTTATCCGGTGTTTGTTAAACCGGCCTGGCTTTAAGACGATAAAGTTGCCAGTATATGATGAGAAATTATCCAGTGTTTATTAAACCGGTCTGGCTTTGGACTATAAGTCGCCAGTATATATTTGGATTGCGCCATTGGAATCATGCGCTTATAAGTTATTGGATTATATTATTCAAATAGCCAAACTTGGCTAAATTTTCATTATGATATTGGATGAATAAGGTTTTCATACCAGATTATATTATCTTGAATAGCCAACATGGCTGGATTTTTATTATGGTTATTAATATTATGATTAAGGTTTTCAAAGTCGCTTTAGCGCAATGGTTATCATTTTCTACAATTGAAGGAATAGTCCCGAGTTGCTGCAGGCTTACAACCCGGCACTTGGGGGCTACATTATTCAAAGTTGAGATTATATCAAATATGCAAGTCTCATGTCGCTGCAAGCATGCACCATGACACTTGGGGGCTACCAATTGCTCCTGTCAACTATTCAAGGTACAAAGCTTTTTATCCATTATATTGAAGGGTCCACTGCTCAGTTGGTAAAGCATAAGGCTCTTAACCTTGTGGACATGGATTCAAGCCCCATGATGGGGGTTACATCATATGATGTTATTTTCATTGAAGTGTATATCAAAGTCCCAGCTCAATATTATCTTACTGAGTCGGCCCTTGGGGGCTACATGCTGCTGTTCAAAGTTTAAAAGATTATATTTACAAAGTCCCTGCTGATTATTACATAATGAGCCGGCCCTTGGGGGCTACATTGGTTGAAGTTTTATGGGCATCAGTCAATTACAAGTCCCAGGTTGCTGCAAGCATGACAACCCGACACTTGGGGGCTACAGGTAATATGGATATAAGGGAGAAATATCTTCCAATTTTCTGTTTTGAGCCAATCATTATGACCCGGTGTCTACAACAATCATGAACCGGCATTGGAAATAATCATGACCTGGAATTCAGTTCTTATAAACCGGCAATCTTGACAATGATAAACCGACGAGTCTACATTTTCAAACCGGCTGAATATCAGATGAGTACTACAAGACCAATATTTCTTAAACCGGCGCTTTGGAAGCCAACTCAAGTGGATTATTCTTTACAATATTTTTCTATGAGAAACCAATGTCAGCAATTTGAGTATGAAGCTGGTTATTAACCTGGATTTTCTAGAAGGAGGAATGACAAGGACTTAAGGATGATCAGGTGCCGGTTTACAAGAATTCTTAACCCGGAGCGCAACCTGTCAAATTTGTTCTTATGTTTGTTTTGCAGCATAAGTTTACCATGGATGAATCCAAGCTAAACTTGGGGGCTAATGTCGGGGATATACCCCGCGGCGTAAACCGGCCGAAAGTTAACCCGGCCGGACTTGACGGTTTATCTGAAGACCCGCCCTGACCTTGACGGTTTACAAGCAGCCCGCTTGGTCGTTATGACTTACTGATAACCCGGCGGGCAGATTAGACGGATGACAAGGCCCAAGGCCCAGAAGGCCGGTTCGACTATGATGGGTCGGTTTAAGAGGAAAGGAATATTTGCCTTACAAGGAGTTAATGCCAGGACTTGTATCCGGTTTGTATTAGAGATAGACTAGTCCTAATCCCAATAGGACTCCACATGTAAACCGCCCCTTCAACATATATAAGGAGGGGCAGGGCTCCCCAAAGAGGGACAGGTTAGAAGTTAGAAGCGACAAGCAATCAATAATCTCTAGGGCTAGACACAAAGAGCCGGTTTACGGCGTCTCCCTCGGGATGATAATGAGACCTAGCCTCAAACAGCATGTAGGGTTATTACCGGATGATGTTTCCCGGGGCCCGAAGCTGTCTAAATCTTTGTCTTGCGTGTTGATCCACCCTGCGTCTCTCGTCCTACTCAACCCCTCTCAAGCTACCACATAGATGCGTTGGCCTCACGACCAAGTCCTGACACTAAGGACATCTGCCATGACAAATCCACGACAGTCACGTTATTACTACGAGCTAGCCAGTTGTCTTCTCCCGCGCAAAAGCGGGTCATGAGTGTCATAAGGGCTGCCATGGATTTTGGGTTTTCCTGTCCTAGGTGCCGGGCAAGCCACTCATCACGGATGTTATGTTTGAAGGCTGCTAGGGCCTCTGCGTTCGGACAGTCGACGATTTGATTTTTCTTGGTTAGGAACCGTGTCCAGAATTGTCTGGCCGATTCCTCTGGCTGCTGAATTATGTGGCTTAGGTCATCGGCGTCTGGTGGTCGCACATAGGTGCCCTGGAAATTGTCGAGGAATGCGGATTCCAGGTCCTCCCAACAACCAATTGATTCTGCTGGCAAGCTGTTAAGCCAATGCCGAGCTGGTCTTTTAAGCTTGAGTGGGAGGTATTTGATGGCGTGTAGATCATCGCCACGGGCCATGTGGATATGAAGGAGATAATCCTCGATCCATACCGCAAGATCTGTTGTGCCATCATATGATTCGATGTTTACGGCTTTGAAACCCTCGGGGATTTGATGATCCATAACTTCATCTGTGAAGCATAGTGGTTGTGCGGCGCCTCTGTACTGGGCTATATCACGACGTAGCTCAAATGAGCTTTGTCTGCTGTGTTCGGCCCTACCGGATTTGTTGTATCCGGCGTGACGGTTATCATCTCGAGTCGTGGGGCGCCCAATCCGTAGATCGATCTTGTTTGTCTTGCCTTGTCCTCCAACATATCGCGTAGGTCTAGCACGTTTCCCCGTGCCTTGGTATTTTTTGAGTGGCGCCGGGGTGTGGCTTGAGCGGAGGGCCGTGAGGCCTCTCTGTCACGGCCACGAGGTGGCCGATCGGCCGCGTCATGCGCTGGTGATGTAGTTTTAGGTGCTTCCTCCTCTAATCGGGGTAGCAGCCTGCGCTTTGGGTAGCTCTTGGAGGGGCATTCGAGTTCATACTCTTCGGCCGCCAGGACTTCAGACCATCTGTCGGCTAGCAAATCTTGATCAGCTATAAGCTATTGCTGTTTTTTCTTGAGGCTCCTCGCCGTGGCCATAAGCCTGCGCTTAAAGCGCTCTTGTTCGGCGGGATCCTCGGGCACGACAAATTCATCGTCGCCGAGGCTTGCCTCGTCTTCGAAGGGAGGCATATAATTGTCATCCTCTTCCTCTTTGTCTGCCGCCCTCTCAGGAGGGCTGGCTTCTCCATCCTCCTGCGCTGAGTCTTGCTAGAGGGAGTTGTCTTCGGCACTGTCCGGGGTGTTATTGTCTCCGATGCCGGTTTCACCATTTTTGCTGTGGCGGGACTTAGAGCGGCACCGCTGACGCCGGCGCTTGGGTTGCTTCTTTGAGGGGTCATCCCTCGTTGTTCTGTTGCCATTGCCTTCTTTGGGTGTATCCACCATATATATGTCATATGACGAGGTGGCTTTCTAGTGCCCTATAGGCGCTGGTTCCTGTTCGTCTCCTACATCGTTGTCCATACCGTCGATGTCTTCGGAGTCGAAGTCTAGCATGTTGGTTAAATCATCAACAGTGGCTACGAAGTGGGTGGTGGGTGGGCATCGGATTTCTTCGCCGTCCGCATCCCAATCCTGTTGGCCATAATCCGGCCAGGTCTCTTGTCGTGGAATTGTCATGGCAGATGTCCTAGGGTGAGGACTTAGTCGTGAGGTCAACGCATCTATGTGGTAGCTTGAGAGGGGTTAAGCGGAATCGAGAGATGCAACACACAAGACGAGGATTTAGACAGCTTCGGGCCCCGGGAAACATCATCCGGTAATAACCCTACATGCTGTTTGTGGCTAGGTCTCATTATGATCATGAGGGAGTCGCCGTAAGCCGGCTCTCCTAGTTGTGTCTAGCCTTAGCGATTGTTTCTTCTTCTTTGTCCCTCTTTGGGGAGCCCTGCCCCTCCTTATATATGTTGAAGGGGCGGTTTACATGTGGAGTCCTATTAGGATTAGGACTAGTCTATCTCTAATACAAACCGGATACAAGTCTAGGTCTTAACTCCTTGTAAGACAAATATTCCTCACGCCCTTCCTCTTAAACCGGCCCACCATAACATGAACCGGCCTTCTGGGCCTTAGGCCTTGCCACCGTCTGTCCCGCCCGCCGGGTTACCAGTGAATCATAATGTTCAGTCAGGTCTTGTAAACTGTCTGGTCTGTGCGGGTCGCCGGTGAATCGCCAAGTCCGGCCGGTTTATACTTCCGGCCGGGTTACGCTGCGGGGTATATCCCAGACATTAGCCCCCAAGTTTAGCTTGGATTTATCCATGGTAAACTTATGCTGCAAAATAAACACAAGAACAAATTTGACAGGTTGTGCTCCGGGTTAAGAATTCTTGTTGACCGACACCTGATCATCCTTAAGTCCTTGTCATTTCCTCCTTCTAGAAAATCCAGGTCAATAACCAGCTTCATACTTAAATTGCTGACGTTGGCTTCTCATAGAAAAATATTGTGAAGAATAATCCACTTGAGTCGGCCTCCAAAACTCCGGTTTAAGAAATATTGGTCTTGAAATACTCATCTGATATTCAACCGGTTTGAAGATGCAGAACTTGCTGGTTTATCATTGCCAGAAACTGTCGGGTTATAAAAACTGATAATTCCGGGTCATGATTGTTGCAGACACCGGTTCATGATTGTTGCCAACGCCGGTTCATGATTATTGATGACGCCGGGTTGCAGCCACAGGGTCATAATGATTGGTGACGCCGGGTCAATCTGGTTTGCTCAAACAGAGAATTTGAAAATATTTCTTCGATAATAATATAATACCTATAGCCCCAAAGTCTTTGAGCAAAACAAAGTGATGGCTTAAGACTTGTTTCAATATAAATACTGCCAATTTCGAAGAAATCCATGTTGTTCATCCCAGTCACTAGTAAAAACTGAATACTCCATATTATGTAGCCCCCAAGTGCCGGGTTGTCATGCTTGCAGCAACCTGGGACTTGTAATTGACTGATGCCCATAAAACTTCAACCAATGTAGCCCCCAAGGGCCGGGTCATTATGCAATAATGAGAAGGGACATTATAAATATGATCATGTAGACTTGAGCAGCGATGTGTAGCCCCCAAGGGCCGGCTCATTATGATATGATGAGTCGGGTCTCCAGTAAGGCCAATAAAAATGATTTTGCATTAGCCCCGAAGTGTCATGGTGCATGCTTGCAGCGACATGAGACTTGCATGTAATCTCAATTTGAATAATGCAGCCCCCAAGTACCGGGTCGTAAGCCTGCAGCGACTCGGGACTATTTCTTCAATTATAGAATAAATCATATCCTTTGATAAAATAATATCCATTGCGCTAAAACGACTTTGAAAACCTCAATAATACCGGTTATTAATAACCATAATAAAAATCCAGCCATGTTGGCTATTCAAGATAATATAATCCGGTATGAAAACCTTATTCATTCAATATCATAATGAAAATTCAGCCAAGTTTGGCTATTTGAATAATATAACCCAATGATTTATAAGCGCATGATTCCAATGATGCAATCCAAATATATACTGGCAACTTACAGTCCAAAGCCAGGCCGGGTTAACAAACACCGGATAATTTCTCATCATATACTGGCGACTTATCGTCTTAAAACCAGGCCGGTTTAAAAAACACCGGCTAATTTATCATCATACTGGCAATTTTATAGTCGAAAGCCAGGCCGGTTTAAAAAACACCGGATAATTTATCAGCATACTTTATTCAACCTGTTTCTGCATACAACAAGTTTAAAGTGTCCTGACGGTTTACCGCCGGACGGGTCATAATGCCCAACATATAACCCGGGTTTATAACCAAGGCTGCACTTAAAAATAATCAAATATGAAATATATCATACCTGTGACATTGAATCACATCGTTGGTTTACCAACTTTTTGTAGTAAGAGTAATAACCCCAATCTTGAGTAATGATAACTCCTTTCATACTATGCCAGTTTTATGATAAAACCGTACCGGGTTGTGATAAACACCGGTTTAACCATATATAATACTGGCGACTCGTAGTCAAACCAGACCGGGCTGACAGTCTCCGGATTATGATTTAATCATGTCCCGTCAATTTGTAATTGACAGTCGAACCGGTTTAATAATGTTGGTTTAAAACGCAACAGAAGAAAAAGGTCTTTAGCAAAAAGAACAAAATTTAAGAAAAGGCAAAGATAAAACCATTTGCAAATGAGGCTTTTGAGCCGATCAAGTGGCATTACCAAGGTCGGACATGACCAAGCCCCCAACAGGCATAGCTATGGTTCGAGTCTACCCGGTCCCCAAATGATGCATTGGCATGACGCCGATCAAGAGGTGTAGCGATGGTTCGGGTTCGACCAAAGCCCCCAAGTGATGTTGTGGCACAAGGCCGATCAAGAGGCGTGACTATGGTTCAGACGTGACCACAAGTCCCCAAGTGATGCTGTGGCTTTACGCCTATCAAAAGGTGTTGCTATGGTTCGGACACGACCAAATCCCCCAAGTGATATAATATAGAGCTTTTGAAAAGCTAACTCAAGGGGTAAACCGGAGACCGCTTTAAGACATGACCTCCGTGTAACCACACATGATGAGCCAATAAGGCAGGATACCCATGTTTGAACCGCGCATCATGGCTGCATGTCCTCTTTGGCAACTTTAAATTTTTGCAAGAGATAAATTCTTCTTGAGCCGGGATATGGAACCGGATATTGAGAGCTTCAAAGCTTTGTGGGAGACATCTTTTCCTTGAACCGGATTGTAAACCGGGATCTTCATTTTCAGCCAAAAATTTTCTGACGGACTTTCAACTCAAACTTGCGAGAAGTTAATTCCTTTTTGAACCGGACACTTTTAAACCGGATTTGAGAGCTTCAGAGCTTTGTGGGAGAACAGATTTCCCTTGAACCGGATTGTAAACCGGACATTTGATATCTTCAGAGAGACTAACTTCCCTTGAGCTGGATTTTAAACCGGAATCCTTTCTGAGGACCCGGAACTTTTTCATTGAACCGGGATTTTGTAACTATCATATACTTTCTAAGACGGAAATTTTCTGACGTCCTTTAATTTTCATCAATATAACAGTAGCCTTCGGGACCGGGTTATCTTTCCCTCCCTCGTCCTGGGGTTCTTAGATTTGCTGAAACTGGCAAGATTTGCCGAGTCATTTCATCGTAGCCCTCGAGTCCCAAAGGTGACTCGAGGAGTTGGCTTGAGACTCTCCATATTTGACCGTGATATAAACCGGCATAACTTGTATATCATTGGTGTTGATAGCACGATGTGAATCCACAGAAGGTTGAGGTGACTGCAACGGGTTATAAATGATCCCATATGAGACATGTCAGCAACTCGGCCAGTGGTTCCTTCCAACTGGCTATTTGAAGTTTAACCAAACTGTAGTGGCGGCGACTTGTGCGCCTGCCCATTGAGCCACCCAGTGCAGACGGTAGTTGATAGTATATGATAATTTGCCTCCATTTTGTTGAAAGAAAAACGGGCTACCCAAGCTGTGACTTGCTCATACTCAATAAACAGCTCATGCAGACAGGTGCGGCCCGGTATGTTGACATAGACCAGGCTGCGAGAGACGGACGACAAGGACGACCACAACATCAGAGGCAGCTCAGACAAATGAGTCGGCCGCGGCATTGTAAGCCAGTGCGGACGGGGAAGATCGGCACCGGTGTCGTAAACCGGCACGGACGGGCGAGTTAATCGCGGGCATGGTCCCGGCAAGCTGATGTAAACCGGGCCGTAAGGGCGGCGTCTTACACGCGTCCATTCACCATGTAATGTGGCACGGACGAACACCAGGCAGGGCGTTGCCAGCGCATGCCCCGTACCCATGGTATAAACCACGTTTGTAGTTAATAATTATCCTGTATACAGAAAATATATAGATCAAAGTAATTGTTCTTTGACAAAAAACAATGTACACTAATAAACTTAGATGGATGTCATCTGATTCGTCTGGATGATATATGGGTTGATCCTCTGGATGTCCCACTGATGGAACTTGCAATAGTATTTTTTGTTGCAGATCAATCCACTTTTTTGTTTGCACTTCTCTGTATGTCTTTCGGCCAGCGTGACACGGACAGATGTCGGCGGCGCTTGATGTGATCTTTGTATTGTCATTAATCAGTACTACTTGTACTAGCATCTTCTGATGGTTGTCTCTTTTTTTCACGTCGTTGGCTCCAGAGTCCATCAAACCTTGAATCTGGTGCTAAGGATTTGTAGCTTTGCTTCTAATATTTGATTCTTCACTAACAGGTCAATACACTTGAAAATGTTTCCTGATTCACTTTCTTTCTTTCATCCTGAAGCGCTTGTAATTCACTAACAGCTCGCACAGCGCTCCCTTCCACTGTTTGAAATTGTTCTATGTTGAACTTCCAGAAGGATCTCAAAATCTAATTCAAGAATCGTCATGTTGCTGAATCAAGTTTCTAAACATGGTGGTTCAGCATCTCAGGCTGTCCCTTGGGCTGGAGCTACCTCACAAACTGAACATGATGTTCTTTTTGCTGCAATCCAGCGCACTTGAAAACCTATCAGAAACAAGCAGAGATGAACCATGGCAGCGGGCGGGCGGCTCGCGGCAGGTCCAGCGCAGTAAGCAGGAGGCCAGAACCAGCGGGCAGCCGGGTCGCACAACACAGGTGAAGCTGAAGATGTGAGGCGATGGAGGGCGGGTCTGGACAGCACGCAGGTAGAGGCGAGCAGCGTCTTAAGATAGGTAGACCGCGGCGCTCAATGGCACTGGCGGTTTTAACAGTGGGCAGGCCACGGAGCTCAGCGTCGGTGGCTCTCTCGGGCAGAGGAACAACGCGCCGGCCAATCAACAGCAACAGGACGGCTCAACGCGCGATAAGAGCGGCTTCAACGCGGTCACGGCGGTTCTGATACAGAGTCAACGGCGACTTCAAGTGAGGCCATTGCCGACGTAAGGACAGCGATCAGCGGCGTGGCGCGAAGCCGAGCGAGTGGCGGCCCGAGAACGGCAGCGGCTTGTGGCGACAGGGCTGGCTGAAGTGCAGCAATTGGAGGTGATTCGAAAGCCACGGGGGCGACTCGCCAGCGAGGCGGCCATGGTTGCTTGATGCAGAACATCGGCAGTTTTGTAGATGAGGCCGCGGCAGCGGCGGGTCGCTCAGGCATTGACCAGCCGCTACGGCGGAGCGATACGGGTCGCGTAGGTGTAGGCGGCTTTGACGCGCCGGCGAACCCGCGGCAGGGTGGCTCCACGCTGCTGCAGTTTAGGCAGACTGACAAGGCGGAGGCCGGCGACTCACAGTGATGTCTTGGCACGGACAGAGCAGAGGCAAAGATGAACGACGGCTTCAGCGGGGGCACTGGCGGGTTACGGTCCTAGCAGGGGCGGTTTGACCAGTGTGGTGGAGCAGCTGGGATGTGGTACAACGGTGAGCGGCTCGGAGCGAAGCAAGCACCGCGGAGGCGAGCGCAGCGTGATGCGCAAAAAAGTAGAGAACGGCGGTCGTGGCCGGCGCGGAGGAGGGCCCGCCAGACGAGTCAACGTACAGCAGCGACTTGAGAGGCCGGTTTGAAAGTGAACCTGTCTTGATGCTGTAGGCGAGGCCACGGGGAAACCACCGTGGCAGGGGAGTCCGGGTCTGATCCGATTTTTCCTTTGTAAAAAACTCTGATTCCAAAGCAGGTACTATGAGTCTCTTTGGTTGTTTGTCTGATTCGGTGACCCGAGCTGGACGCAGTGGAGACTTTAACCGTCCCGGTTTCGGCGAGTTATCCGCCCTAACTTTGATACGCCGGCAAAACAGTCAGCGGCGGAAAAAACAATGTTTTCGACGACTTTGTGGCTTGATCGCTCGCTCAGATGAACAGCGCTTGACTTATCTTGAACTCAAGTACTTTACTGCCGGCTCCAAAGTTGTCCAGCGAATTTAATTAACCCGTTTTTTCCTCTGCCCCAGATTTCTCCAATCTTCAAGCTATCGATCATGCCGGCTCTTCTTCATCTAACCAAAACGCAAGCCTCTCGATCCTTGAAGAATTTTCTCCAAGAACTCAACACCAACATGTGCAGGCCCTACGGCGGGCACCAACTGTCGTGGAATTGTCACGCCAGATGTCCTAGGGTGAGGACTTAGTCGTGAGGTCAACGCATCTATGTGGTAGCTTGAAAGGGGTTGAGCGGAATCGAGAGACGCAACACACAAGACGAGAATTTAGACAGCTTCGGACCCCGGGTAACATCATTCGGTAATAACCCTACATGCTGTTTGTGGCTAGGTCTCATTATGATCATGAGGGAGCCGCCGTAAGCCGGCTCTCCTAGTTGTGTCTAGCCTTAGCGATTGTTTCTTCTTCCTTGTCCCTCTTTGGGGAGCCCTGCCCCTCCTTATATATGTTGAAGGGGCGGTTTACATGTGGAGTCCTATTAGGATTAGGACTAGTCTATCTCTAATACAAACCGGATACAAGTCTAGGTCTTAACTCCTTGTAAGACAAATATTCCTCACGCCCTTCCTCTTAAACCGGCCCACCATAACATGAACCGGCCTTCTGGGCCTTAGGCCTTGCCACCGTCTGTCCCGCCCACCAGGTTACCAATGAATCATAATGTTCAGTCAGGTCTTGTAAACCGTCTGGTCTGTGCGGGTCGCCGGTGAATCGCCAAGTCCGGCCGGTTTATACTTCCGGCCGGGTTACGCCGCGGGGTATATCCCAGACAACTCTCCTGATAAAGAGAGAGACCTTAGTGAATTCAGAATATCGCCGAAGGGCGAGTGCTGAAAGATATCCGCAGCGGTGAATTCCATGATCGGCGCCCAATCGGATTCGATTGGCAAGGGCGCGGAGGGCTCGGAGTCCGGAGAGGAGTCCGGCACCTTGGAGTCACGGGCTTCACAGAGCGTAAGGCTGGTGTTCGGCTCGATCACCGTACAGATTGCAGCCCCCGAGGCGGTGTCCAGCCACCCGTCCTCGATCGGTGCAGTCAGCTCCGAGCTAAGGGTCGGAGCGGACATGGGTGCGGCCTCCAGGGCACTGTTCGGCGGCAGAGCTAGATCATGCCCTTCGTGAAAGTGCGGCGCGCCCGGCTGTGGCTTGAATCCGTCGAAGATCAAGTCTCCGTGGATATCAGCCGTGTAGTTCAAGCTTCCAAATCTGACCTGATGGCCAGGGGCGTAGCTTTCAATCTGCTCCAGATGGCCAAGCGAATTGGCCCGAAGTGCAAAGCCCCCGAATACGAACATCTGTCCGGGGAGAAAAGTCTCACCCTGGACCGCATCGCCGTTGATGATCGGAGGAGCCATCGGGCCTAAGTGACGACATAGAGGAACTCTCAATGAAAGCACCAATGTCGGTGTCAAAACCGGCGGATCTCGGGAGGGGGTCCCGAACTGTGCGTCTAGGCAGACGGTAACAGGAGACAAGGGACACGATGTTTTTACCCAGGTTCGGGCCCTCTCGATGGAGGTAAAACCCTACTCCTGCTTGATTAATATTGATAATATGGGTAGTACAAGAGTAGATCTACCACGAGATTAGAGAGGCTAAACCCTAGAAGCTAGCCTATGGTATGATTGTTGTTCGTCCTATGGACTAAAACCCTCCGGTTTATATAGACACCGGAGAGGGTTAGGGTTACACAGAGTCGGTTACAACGGAAGGAGATCTACATATCCATATCGCCAAGCTTGCCTTCCACGCCGAGGAAAGTCCCATCCGGACACGAGACGAAGTCTTCAATCTTGTATCTTCATAGTCCAGGAGTCCGGCCAAAGGTCATAATCCGGCTATCCGAATACCCCCTAATCCAGGACTCCCTCATGGACGATGTGTTTCACATGCCATAACTTCGCAAGTGCTCCAAGACGCCCGAGCGCACAATCAACTTCAAAGAAATTGACCTCCAAGAAGCCTTATCTTATCATGAGCATCCTGTTGCCATTCTTGAAGAAACTGAGCGCAAAACTCGCAACAAGTCAATCAAGTTCATCAAAGTTAAGTGGTCTCACCATTCCGACCGAGAAGCAACTTGGGAACGTGAGGATCATCTCCGTTCCGAATATCCCGATTTCTTTCGTTTTTAGATCTTGGAACGAGATCCTTTTGTAGTTGAGGAGAGTTGTAACACCCCAGATGTAATCCTTCCCATTTTTTAACATATCCAAACTTGATCTTGATCTAATTCCATGTGGGTTCCTTTATTGTTGGCTTCATTTGTTTTGCTTTGTTGTTTTACTTATCGCATTGCCATTCTCACTATTGTTATGTTACATTGAGCCATCATTGTCTTATTGCATTATGTTGTTGCCATGATCATCTTGTGCATTGCCCCTTATATATGTTGTGTTTAGCTTTAGTTGATGTATGTGTGCATCACTCCTTGCCATCTCTCTCTAGTCATGGCCATTCATCATCACCCCTTCCTTCCTACTCTTTCTTTCATTTTTTGCATGTTGCATTATTCCCTTCTCCAATGATGTTCAATATTTTCCTATAAATATTTGATAATGCCCTAAACCTCTCTGTCAAATTTCATATTATTTGTAGTTAATTTGGTTGGGCTAAAAAATGCCTCAAGTTTGAATTTAATTCAAACTTGATTCATTTTCTTCCTCTAAAAATGTCCAACTCAATTCTATCAAATTCTGCATAACACCAGGGTCATGAGGATATTTTCATATCCCTCACACCACTCTCCTATCCCTCTGTGCTTTTGCTCTTTTCTTTCTATTTGAAGAAATACTCCATCCATTCCTAAATATAGGGTGTATAGTTTTTGGCACGAAAATTAAAGAACGCACGTGGAGGGAAAATTTCACAAGTTTTGGGCGAGATTACACCTGACTAATTGACATGAGAAAATCGAGGAGCTTGCCTGGTATAAGAAAATGTAATCAAATCCCTAAAAAAAATATCCAAGCGAGTGGTGCAAGGTAATACACCTTATATTTCAGATTTTTTCTCAAAAAACTATACACCTTATATCAAGGAACGGAGGGAGTATAAAAACAACAGCAACAGGAACAGCCCAGTCGCAGCAGCAGCAGTGCAGCCCAGCCGAGCCACGGCCCAGCTCGCGCGGCCTAGCCAGGTGCCCTGATGACCCACAAGTATAGGGATCAATTATAGCTCTTTTCGATAAGTAAGTGTGTCAAACCCAACGAGGAGCAGAAGGAAATGACAAGTAGTTTTCAGTAAGGTAATGTCTGCAAGTACTGAAATTTTAGGTAGCAGAGTAGTTTGCTAGCAATGTAATTTGTAACGAGCAAGTAACGATAGTAGTAACAAAAGTACAGTAAGGTAGCCAAATCCTTTTGAGGCAAAGGACATGCCAAAACGGTCTCTTATGATAAGCAAAGTGTTCTTGAGGGTACACGGGATTTTCATCTAGTCACTTTCACCATGTTGGTTCGATTTGTGTTCGCTACTTTGATAATTTGATATATGGGTGGATGATGTCGCTTGGGTATTTCCCCAAAGAGGAAGGGATGATGTAGCACAGCAGAGGTAGGTATTTCCCTCAGATATGAAACAAAGGTCATCGAACCAGTAGGAGAACCAAGCAACACAACATAAACAACCCCTGCAGACAAATAACAACACCTCGCAGCCCGACGTGTTCAAGGGGCTGTCAATCCCTTTCGGGTAACGGTGCCAAAAACGGCATGCCGACAGGAATAAGTTGTAAAAATTTGATAGATCGAACACCAAATAAAATAAATAGAAATAAAATGCAGCAAGGTATTTTGTACTTTTTGGTTTAATAGATCTGAAAATAAATGCAAGGAAAAAGTAGATCACAACGGCAAATATATGAGAAATAAGACCCGGGGGCCGTAGGTTTCACTAGTGGCTTCTCTCGAGAAAAATAGCAAACGGTGGGTGAACAAATTACTGTTGTGCAATTGATAGAACTTCAAATACTCATGCTGATATCCATGCAATGATCATTATATAGGCATCACGTCCAAGATTAGTAGACCGACTCCTGCCTGCATCTACTACTATTACTCCACACATCGACCGCTATCTAGCATGCATCTAGCATATTAAGTTCATGGAAAAATGGAGTAATGCAATAAGAATGATGACATGATGTAGATAAGATCTATCTATGTAGATATAGACCCCATCGTTTTATCCTTAGTTTTCCCTTTTTGTCACTAGGATCAAGCACGATAAGATCGAACCCACTACCTGGCACCTCTTCCCATTGCAAGATAAATAGATCAAGTTGGCCAAACAAAACCCAAATATCGGAGTAGAAATACGAGGCTACAAGCAATCATGTATATAAGAGATCAAAGAAACTCAAATAACTTTCATGGATATAAAAAGATATAACTGATCATAAACTCGAAGCTCATCAGATCCCAACAAACACACCGCAAAAGAGTTACATCATATGGATCTCCAAGAGACCATTGTATTGAGAATTCAGCGAGAGAGAGAAAGCCATCTGGCTACTAACTATGGACCTGGAGGTCTACAAAGAACTACTCACGCATCATCGGAGAGGCACCAATGGAGGTGGTGAACCCCATCCGAGATGGTGTCTAGATTGGATCTGGTGGTTCTGGACTCTGCGGCTGCTGGATGAATATTTCGTCAACTGCCCTAGGGTTTCTGGAATATTGGGGTATTTATAGAGAAAAGAGGCGGTCCGGGGGCACCCGAGGTGGGAACAACCCACCAGGGCACGCCTGGGCCTCCTGGAGCGCCCTAGTGGGCTGTCCCCTCCTCGGGACTCCCCCAGGTGCAACCAGGGCCCAACATCTTCCTTCCGGTCCATAAAAAAATCATCATGGAGTTTCGTGGCAGTTGGACTTCGTCTGATATTGATTTCCTGCGATGTAAAAAAACATGGACAAAAACATCAACTGGCACTTGGCACTATGTCAATAGGTTAGTACCAAAAAATGATTTAAAATGCCTATAAAATGATTATAAAACATCCAAGATTGATAATATAACAACATGGAACAATAAAAAATTCTAGATATCTTGGAGACGTATCAGCATCCCCAAGCTTAACTCCTACTCGTCCTCGAGTAGGTAAGTGATAAAAACAGAATTTTTTATGTGGAATGCTGCCTAACATGTCATATCATATTCTTTTCTTTATAGCATGGACATTTGGACTTTTATGTGATTCAAAGCAATAGTCTAGTTTTGACATAATAATTTAGATACTCAAGCATATCAACAAGCAACCATGTCTTTCAAAATATCAATGCTAAAATAAGTTATCCCTAGTCCATCATGCTCAAACATTGATCCATTCATGAAACACACTAGAATATTAGCTACATGCAATACTTAAGTACGATCATATTGCCTCCTAGTTGGTGCTTTTTATGAGAGAAGATGCAGACTCAAATTCAAAATAAAAATTGCATAAAGTAAAAGAAAGGCCCTTCGTAGAGGGAAGTAGGGATTTGTAGAGGTGCCAGAGCTCAAAGCGAAAAAATAGAGATAAAAACATTTTGAGAGGTGTATCCATGTGACTCCCGGATAATCAAGCTATAGTAACCTCTGCTAATGATGCCACATCACCTCGATTACTGTTGCTAATCTCACATTAGTTTGAAATCGATTCAAATTCAAATTCAAAATCAAGCAAACAATAAAGCTTTCCAAATATTAAAACTAAAATGTTCGGAGTGAACCAAATACTGCATAGGAGATTATGGTGGAGAAACCACACTTTTATAAAATGTTTAAATACTCTAATATGAGTAAAACGGTAGCAAATACAATTATTTAAATGCTTTTAAAATAATAAATAATTTCAAAATCAAATTTTCGTAAGTATTAAACTATTGTGGCAGTGGCATAATTTGTAGCATCTATTTAGGTGCCACTTTGGTATTTTACTAAAACTAAAATAAAAGGAAACTAAAAGAAAACAAAATTATAAAAATAAATAAAAAGTAAAAGATAAAACGAAAGAAAAGGAATAAAAAAACCCCAGCCCAACTGGGCCATGGCCCAGCCAGGTCGGCCCACCTAACTGGCCTACTTAGGCCTCCCCACCACCAAACCCTAGCCCAGATCCCCCTCCCTCTTTTCTCCCACTCATCCCGATCCAGTTCGGGGCAGCGCCCCTACGCTCGCCGCCGCTCGCCCTGCGCTCGCCTGACGCTGTCCCTCGTCGCCCGGAGCCCGCGCCGATCGCGCCACCCGTTGTCGCCTCGTACTGCCTGGACCTCGCCGGAGCCACCACGCCTGCCTCCCCATCTCCGTCAACGCGCGTCGTCCCCGTCCTCCTCCTCGAGCTCGAGCCCGCTGCCAGTTTCCCCACGAACGCCGGTGAGGCTCCGGCCTCCCTCCCTCTCTTCCCTTGTTTTCTGTCGCCAGTGCCTTCCACCGCGCGTCGACCGCGCTCGGCCCTGCGCCTCGCTGTGATCCTCCGCGCCCCCGTACACACACACGCCGCGTCCGCGTCTTTGCGCGCCCCGGCCTCCTCGCGGTGCATGCGCACGGCCCCACTCGCGCCCAACACCACCCAGCCCGCTCCATGCCTCGCCGCACCTCCCCGTCGCTCGCCGACGCTTTCCCCCAGCGCCTGCCACCGCGCTGCTGCCTACTTCTGGTGTCGTTGCACCGGGAACCATGCTGCACCCGCATTCCTGCCCGCCGTGCCCCGCCGCCGCGCTCTGCTCGCGCCGCTGCTTGCTGCCGGGAGCCGCCGCCCGCGCCCGCAGCTTGCCTCGCCGTGGTCGCCCGGCTCCTTCTACCCCGCCCTTGCACTCGCCTACAGCCGCCGCCTGCTGCCGTGGCCTTACCCCGCCGCCTGCTGCCGTGGCCTTACCCCGCCGCCTGCTGCCGTGGCCTTACCCCGCCGCCCGCCCTTACCACGCCTGCTCAGCCCTGCTCCAGCCACACCCGCGCCGGCCACGCCTGCTCGGCCCCGCTCCGGCCTCGCCTCGCTACCGGGCGGGCTGCGGCTTCGCCCGCGCCCGACAGCCCACGCCCGCTTTGGCTCCATTCCACTGACTGCTGGGGCCTAGCGCCCTGGCCAAATAAAAAAAACATAAAAACAATAGATAAAAATATATATTTAATTAACTAAATTAATTAACTTAACTAACTTGGTTTAATTAACCTAATCACTTACTTAAACTAATTAACCATGTTTAGTTAACCTATGGCAATGACAAACGGACCCTGCACGTCAATTGACCTAGTCAATGGTCAAAGTTGATCGCAGACGTCATGGTGACGTCATGCTGATGCAGTAAACGTATTTTAGAATTAAATTAAATCTATTAATTTCAAAATTGAATTAAAACTTAAAAAATTAATATAAAATAAATTGTAGCTCAGATGGAAAAACTTTGTACATGAAAGTTGCTTAGAACGACAAGACGAATCCGAATACACAGCCTGTTCGTCCGCCACACATCCCTAGCATAGCGAACACGCAACTTTCCCCCTCCGGTTCATCTGCCCGAAAACGCGAAACACCGGGGATAGTTTCCCGGATGTTCCCCCCTTCGCTGGTATCACATATCCCTGCGTTGCGTCACCCCTAGCACAATGTATTGCCGCGTCTTGCTTTGTGTTACATTTGATTGCTTTGTTTATTATTGTGTTCCCCCTCCGTTACTTCTTTCCGGTAGGCTCCAAGACCGTTGCCCATACCCCTGTGATCGGCTACATTGACGACGACCCCTTCTTCTTGCCAGAGCAACCAGGCAAGCCCCCCCCTTTATCACCAGATATCGCCTATTCCTTCTCTATACTGCTTGCATTAGAGAAGTGTAGCATGTTACTGCTTTCGGTTAATCCTATTCTGATGCATAGCCTATCATTGTTACTACAGTTGTTACCCTTACCTGCTATCCTACTGCTTAGTATAGGATGCTAGTGTTCCATCAGTGTCCCTACACTCTTGTCCGTCTGCCATGCTATACTACTAGGCCGTGATCACTTCGGGAGGTGATCACGGGCATATGCTATATACTTTATACTGTTACATTACTTATGATACTGTTCGGAGATGGGGGCTAAAGGGGCAGGTGGCTCCATCCCAATAGAGGTGGGCCTGGGTTCCCGACGGCCCACGACTGTTACTTTGTGGCGGAGCGATAGGGCAGGTTGAGACCACCTAGGAGAGAGGTGGGCCTGGCCCTGGTCGGCGTTCACGGATACTTAACACGCTTAACGGTATTTGTTCTTTCTGGCCACTGGCCTATACGCACTAACCAACTACGCAGGAATAGTTATGGGCACTCGACGTCGTGGTACCAGCCAAAGCCTTCGTGACGTCAGCGACTGAGCGGCGTGCGCCGGATTGGACTGGAACGCCTGCTAGGCTAGGTCTGCTTCCGGCCGCGTTCGCAACGTGCAGGTGTGCTAAGGGCGATGGGCCCAGACCCCTGTGCGCTTAGGTTTAGACTGGCATGCTGACCTCTCTGTTGGTCTAGGTGGGGCTGCGACGTGTTGATCTTCCGAGGTCGGGCATGACCCAGAAAAGTGTGTCTGGCTAAATGGGATCAAGCGTGTTGGGTTATGTGGTGCACCCCTGCAGGGAAGTTTATCTATTCGAATAGCTGTGATCTTTGGTAACAGGACGACTTGGAGTTGTACCTTGACCTTATGACAACTAGAACCAGATACTTAATAAAACACACCCTTCCAAGTGCCAGATACAACCCGACGATCACTCTCTAACAGGGCAACGAGGAGGGTATTGCCGGGTAGGATTATGCTATGCGATGCTACTTGGAGGACTTCAGTCTACTCTCTTCTACATGCTGCAAGACGGAGGCTGCCAGAAGCGTAGTCTTTGACAAGATTAGTTATCCCCCTCTTATTCTGGCATTATGCAGTTCAGTCCACCAAGATGGCCCGTTACACATATACCCATGCATATCTAGTGTAGCTCCTTGCTTGCGAGTACTTTGGATGAGTACTAACGGTTGCTTTCTCTCCCCTTTTTTCCCCCTTTCCTTTCTTTCTGGTTGTCGTAACCAGATGCCGGAGCCCAGGAGCCAGACGCCACTGTCGACAACGACTCGTACTACACTGGAGGTGCCTACTACTACGTGCAGGCCGCTGACGACGACCAGGAGTAGTTAGGAGGATCCAAGGCAGGAGGCATGCGCCTCTTTCGATCTGTATCCCAGTTTGTGCTAGCCATCTTATGGCAACTTGTTTTACTTATGTCTGTACTCAGATATTGTTGCTTCCGATGACTCGTCTATGATCGAGCACTTGTATTCGAGCCCTCGAGGCCCCTGGCTTGTATTATGATGCTTGTATGACTTACTTTATTTTTAGAGTTGTGTTGTGATATCTTCCCGTGAGTCCCTGATCTTGATCGTACACGTTTGCGTGTATGATTAGTGTACGATAGAATCTGGGGCGTCACAAGTTGGTATCAGAGCCGACTGCCTGTAGGAATCCCCTTTCACTCTCCTTGGCCGAAGTCGAGTGTAGACTTTACAAAACTTTTACTAACATGGTTGTGCGGCCCATGGGCCCACGTTGCCATTTAAGCCCTTTACGTGGTGTCGCTTAGACGCCCGACTGTGGCATGATCTTTATTTATTTGTTCACCTTTCGAGGCGTCGCTTCAGACACCCGATCGGTTTCCTATTATTTTTGTTGGGTTTTCAGGCGGACTACCGCCGATTCCCTTTTTATTTACCTTGTTTACTAAATTAAATGTGCATTGGTAAATTTAATCATGACGCATTCATGCAAGCATCTGTTATATCTTACGTCCGAACTGTCTTGCGAGTACTTTCAAAGTACTCACCTGGCTTGTTGATTTGGCCAGATGCTGGCGAAGGCGATCTCATGGATGAAGAGTTCGATAGCGAGTCCGACGCCTAGAGGAGTCCCAGTCAGTCTCGTGCGACCCTGGATTTGGTCACTGTATTATACCCGCTTCCGCTACCCAAATAAATTCACCGAGCCTCACCTCTACGCTCGATGAGATGCTAGTTTAAGAGCAGTGTTTATCCACCATCACTTTATTCTCGAGTCAGTAGTAGACCACCACCTCACTGTGTCATATCCGCCATTATGTATAATTATTGGCGCGCTTGTAATAATTTGTTGAGCACCCTTAGCTCGACCCTGTAATATATTTTATGCTACTGGCTTATTGTATCAAGAGATTTGTCTACCAGTAAGGAGGATTTCCCCTCATACTGGACTCAAAAGATCAGTTTCTCAATAAATATTTTTATTGGAAAACCGGTCGTGACAAGCTTGGTACCAGAGCTAGGCTGACTGTAGGAAGCCACTAGGTGCGATCGCTAATCGGTTATTAGCATGATAGAGCTAATTTATATTTTTACAAATTGTAGTCATTATTGTGACAGTCAGCATATATTTATGATCTGACCATTCAGAATTTTTGCCTACTTTTGTAGATGGCCGACAACAGCTGCGAGTCTCAGTCCTTCGCCAACGTGCCCGATGGGTTCGTCAAGCTTCTCTCCTTCATTGTTCAGGTCGTGATGGGGCCATCGGTGCGCCCAGTCTTCTCACTCTGCTAGCACAGAGTCAACGACAGTCTGACCATGCACCAGGCCGCGGTGCAGTTCAAGGGAGGACGTGGTGAGTTACGCCGCTTCCGGTTCTTGGGAAGAGCCATGCCTACGGAGAGGCATGCTATCCAGATGGCAGCCCGCGAGGCAATAGCTCGTCTCAGGGATGTCCTTCCCGTGATGAAGGCTCGTCGTTACCGCTATCTTCCATGCCATGTGCCCTACACCTGTCACTACGCATTCTCCTGCCCCAGAGGAGAACGAGACGAGGCTTTTGAGATGCTTATTGAGTATCTCCGGGCCCTGGAGGCAGCCTTCGACAACCTGGTGGACGACTTCGTGGCTACCCGCATGGACTCAGTCCATGGCTGTGCCGCCAACAGGAGAGAGCTCCTGCCCACCGCACCGCCACTGACTTTTGTCTCGTCCTCAGCATCTTATGCACCTACTCGTCGCCTGCCTTCTACCCAAGAGTTCAATCAAGTCATTGTGCCCACTCCAGCGTGCACTGCACCACCCTTCGCGCCCACTCCTGTTCGTGTGGTTCCACCCCTGGCACCCGCTCCATCTACTCGGCGCAGCACTACGCGTATGGAGCCTATTAGCGAGGAGGAAGTCGAGTCCCCCGCCTCGCTACGCCTCACCCTTGGTAGGGCCAAGGATATCATCAACATCTCCAACTGAGTACGCTTAGCCATCATGCGATGTACCGCCTTGTGAGTTATGTACTTAGGCTATGAGAAGTAGCTTGTTTGCGCATCATGTAGGAACTGGAGAAGTGCACTAGCCTAAATAACATGTCAGGATTATGTACGCATATCCTGAGTGCTATATTGTATAATTATCGCCCGCGTGTAAGATATGTAATGAGCAGTCCTTCTCCGTGAGCAATCGATTTGTTTTTCCAAGCGATCCTGGTCTTTTAATTTATTTGCTATCCTTGTGCGTTTATGGATTTATTTTATTTTTGCGATCCCTTTTTCATTCTCCTTATGGGTTTTTGCAAAATATATCCACGGAGTGAAAAATGTCTCGTCCTTGGACTCGCTCCATGCCAGCTCCGCCAGAGGAAAATTATGACACTCAACCGGGCAGCAATTTCACACAAGGGCAGTCGAGTCAACAGGACAGTGAAACGGCACTTTCCCAAATGCGCCGCCTTTATGAACAGAGTCAGCAACAACATCGGGAAATGATGAACCAAGTCATCAACATGGGAAATCACCATGGGCAGTATCAACAGCATTCCAAGTTATATGAACTACAGAAGACACGTCCCCAAACATTTTCTCATACTGACAAGCCTCTTGAAGCCGAGGACTGGCTTCAAGATATGGAGAGGAAATTAATTATTGCAAAATGTTCAGACCCCGAAAAAGTACTTTATGCCCCGCACTATCTTACAGGAGCAGCTGCATCATGGTGGGAAAATTTTCTCCACATGCACCCCAACGAAAATGATATAACCTGGGATGATTTCAAGGAAGGTTTCCGTGGCGCACACATTCCTAAGAGTATTATGAAAATCAAGAAGAGAGAGTTCGATGACCTCAAACAAAGGAACATGACAGTCTCAGATTATAATGGTCAATTTACTCTACTGTCTCGCTACGCCAATAAAGAGCGTATGACTAAAAGCAAGAAGATGGAGAAATTCCTTGACGGTCTGGCGCCCGCTCTTAAATGCCAACTGGTCATGCACACTTTTCCATATTTTAAAACACTGGTGGACAAAGCCATTACTCTGGAAAATGAGAGACGCAACTTGGAGGATTTCCGCAAGCGAAAAAGGGACCAGACTAACCATGCTCGCAATCACCGAAGCAAGACAGATTTTCAAAAGGGTGGGACTCACAAATCCTCGTCCAACGTCTCACGCCCAATCAAGAATTTTCATGCAAGGGACAAGGAGTTCACATATCGCCCCGGCGTTACTTGTTACGCCTGTGGAGAAGAAGGGCACTATGCCAAGCGAAACAATTTCAACCCCAACAACAACCACAGGAAGGGTCATCTAAAACACGTAACCAAAGAGGAGGCACAAAATGCTCTAGATATCGTACTCAGTACGTTTCCTGTCAACACAATACCTGCAATGGTTTTGTTTGATTCTGGAGCTTCTCACTCTTTCATTTCAAAAAGTTTTGCTTTGCAAAATAATTTTTCGATGCTTCCTTTGGAAAAATCCATGATCATCAAGTCCCCTGGGATTTAGCAAGTCACTCAGAGTTACTGTCAGGATGTGGTCACTGAGTTCAAAGGATTGGAGTTTCACGCCAATCTTATTGTGTTGGAAAATAAAGGACTGGATGTCATCCTAGGGATGGACTGGCTAACCACCAACAAGGGTTTTATTGACTGCTTCAACTGGACCGTAATTCTCACACACCACCACGGGAAGACAATAAGAGTGTCACCCCAGGAAAGAAAAATACCCCGGCAACCGAGATTGAATAAGGTGGACGTTTCTGAGCTAAACAAGGTTCCAGTAGTGTGTGAATTTCCAGACGTATTCCCCGAAGAGCTACCAGGCATGCCACCAGACCGAGAGATAGAGTTCAACATTGAGCTAGCACCAGGGACCACCCCCATATACAAGAAACCATGCAGAATGGCACCATCCGAGTTGGTTGAGTTGAAGAAACAAATAAAGGAATTGCTGGATAAAGGATACATTTGAGCCAGCTCCTCACCTTGGGGATCACCAATTTTATTTGCCAAAAAGAAGGATGGAACACTGAGATTGTGCATAGATTACCGAGCACTTAACTTGGTCACAGTCAAGAACAAATACCCAATGCAGCAGATAAACGATTTGTTTGATCAACTCGCTCAGGCCAAGGTATTCTTGAAAATTGACTTAAGGTCAGGATACCGTCAATTAAAGGTGCGAACAGAAGATATCCCCAAAACAGCATTCACCTCCAGATATGGACTATATGAGTTCACAGTAATGCCATTTGGATTAACGAACGCCCCCGCATATTTTGTTCACCTCATGAACAAAGTATTTATGAAGTTTATGGACAAGTTCGTTGTGGTATTCATCGACGATATTCTGGTATACTCCAAGACGCCAGAAGAGCAAGCGGAACATCTCAGAATTGTGCTAGGAGAACTCAGGAAACACCAATTGTATGCCAAGTTCAGCAAGTGCGAATTTTGGCTAAGACAAGTAGGCTTTCTAGGCCACGTACTGACCCAAGACGGTATCGCAGTGGACCCAGAGAAAGTCAGGGCCATACTTGGCTGGAAGTCACCAGCCAGCGTAACGGACATACGGAGTTTCTTGGGAATGGCAGGATATTACCGCAGATTTATTGAAGGATTCTCCACCATAGCCAAGCCTATGACGCAGTTACTCAAGAAAGACAAGAAGTTTGAATGGACAGAAGCCTGCGAGAAAAGTTTCCAAGAGCTAAAACGGAAATTAACAACAACACCGGTATTAATTGTGCCAGACATACACAAGAATTTTGAAGTGTATTGTGACGCGTCCAGAAAGGGTCTCGGATGCGTGTTAATGCAGGAAGGCAAGGTTGTCGCATACGCTTAAAGGCAACTTCGCAAGCATGAGGAAAATTATCCCACTCATGACTTAGAAATGGCAGCTGTCATTCATGCGCTCAAGGAATGGAGGCATTTCTTACTTGGAAATCGATGTGAAATATATACGGACCACAAAAGTCTCAAATATATTTTCACGCAGCCAGAACTAAACTTACTGCAACGACGCTGGTTGGAATTGGTAAAGGATTATGATGTTGGTATCCACTACCATCTAGGAAAAGCAAATGTAGTGGCCGATGCTCTTAGTCGGAACCCCAGCTCCGACGAAAACAGTCTGCAAAGCTTAAGACCCGAATTCCAACAGGAATTTGCCAAGCTCAACTTGTTAATAGTCGCAGAAGGCACCATAGCAAACTTGGAAATACAACCCGACCTTGTGGAAAGAATTAAAGAAGCTCAGCCTGGTCACCCCAGCATCGAAGGCATCAAAAGAAAGGTGAGTATGGGCAAGGCCTCGGAGTTTGTCATAGACAATGACAGAATATTATGGTACGGAGACAGACTCTGCGTGCCAAATATAAAGGACCTCAAACACCAAATTCTAGCTGAAGCCCACACCGCCCCATATTCGATCCACCCTGGAGGAACCAAAATGTATAAAGATATTCAGGAAAGATTTTGGTGGCACGGTATGAAGAGGGACATAGCCACATTCATTGCATGTTGTGACTCTTGCCAACGCATAAAAGCTGAACATCAGAGACCAGCCGGACTACTGCAACCGAACAAAATGCCTGAGTGGAAATGGGATGAAATAGGGATGGATTTCATTGTCGGACTACCTCGGTCGCGACCCGGGAATGATGCCATATGGGTCATCACCGACAGGTTAACTAAGGTGGCACACTTTATTCCAGTAAAGACGACCCACACCACTCAGAAGCTTGCCAGGATTTATCTCTCCCGCATAGTTTGTTTACACGGAGTCCCGAAGACTATAATATCCGACAGAGGCACCCAGTTCGTCTCGAGGTTCTGGGATCATCTACAACAGGCTCTGGGAACTCAACTGGCCTTTAGTACAGCATACCACCCCCAGACTGATGGACAAACGGAATGAGTAAACCAAGTTTTAGAGGACATGCTGAGAGCATGTGTCCTCACCTATGGAACCAGTTGGGAAGAAAGCCTGCCATATGCCGAGTTTGCGTACAACAACAGTTACCAGGCCAGGCTGCAAATGGCACCATTTGAAGCTCTATACGGACGGAGATGTCGTACCCCGCTAAATTGGTCAGAGACCGGAGACAGCCGCATTTTCGGCCCAGACATGCTCAAAGAAGCCGAGGAAAAGGTCAAACTAATCAGAGACTGACTCAAGACCACTCAAAGTTGACAGAAGAGTTATTATGATCAGAAACATCGTGGGGTCAGTTTCGAACCCGGTGATTATGTGTACCTACGGGTATCCCCTATGAGGGGCCTACAACGGTTCAAGATTAAGGGAAAGCTAGCACCGAGATTCATCGGACCATTCTGTATAGTGGCACGAAGAGGCACGGTAGCCTACCAGCTAGACTTACCCGAAGAATTATCCGATGTCCACAACGTGTTCCACGTCTCGCAGTTAAGGAAGTGCGTAAGCAACCCAGAAAAACAAGTATCCCATGAGAATATTGATGTGCAACCAGACCTCACCTATCGGGAACATCCAGTAAAAATATTAGAGGAGTCTGAAAGGAGGACCCGACAGAAAACCATTAAGTTTTTCAAAGTTCAGTGGAGCAATCACACCGAAAGTGAAGCAACTTGGGAAAGAGAGGATTTTCTTCGGGCAGAGCATCCACACTTATTTAAGGATCAACTGAAATCTCAGGGACGAGATTTTTCCTAAGGGGGTAGGTGTTGGGACACTCCAAATTTTTTTATGGTTTTCAGCAAAAACTTTGTTGGTTTTAAAAAGGGCCATTTAAATTTTTTTCTTTTCAGAAAACCTCTCTCTAAAGAAACTTTCACCCTTGGCAAGGATTTTTGTTTACATCCCTGGCAAATTTGGTGTTTGAATTATGGAAACTTTTCTTCTGATTCCTTCCCTCTCAAATGTTTCTTTGATTTTTATTATTTTCATTTAAAAAGAAAACCCTAAAAGTTTTTGGGACTTTTTTCATTTTAAACCACCCATTTTTCTTATCTTGCCTCATATGATAAAACCTCTCAAGACCCCTCCCTCCACTTTGGAAAAATCTAAATTCTTTGTCCCATCAAGTCCAAACCATTTTTGGATTTTATTTCAATTATTTTATCTCACAAATCTTTTCTGTCTCTTGTTTTGAGCCTAAGTGATTTTCAAAGCAAGTACCAAGATGCAATTGAGTTTTTACCTCAAACCAACTCCCCTGGATAGTCCTTGGTACCCACAACCTAGAACCATCTTGATCCACTCCCCCTCTTTTCAATTTTTTCAAATTTTAGCCTCTGCAAGTTTGAACCAGATTTGCCAAATTTGGTGAAATTCATACCTCCTCTTCTCCAAAAATTCCACCAAAATTCAGGCAGCCTCCTGGTACAATGAGAAGCCACTCCACTAAGTCTCAGCTCAAGGAGAGCTCCCTACATACCAAAATCATTCTGTCGAACACCTGGCAGGCACTGTTTCCTTGCACTTTTAGAAAAGTTCAGAGTTTCAGAATTCAGTGTCGTTTCCGTTCGTCAGGGTTCGGTCACGCGTCGACAGTGCCCTGGCGCGTTGCGCACAACCCCTCCTTCCTGTCCGGAGCACCGCACGCACGCTTGGTCGGTTCCTGGAGTCAGTGGCTCACTGGCCCGCCCTCGCCGGCGTCTTCTGCGGCGTCGGGACCTCCCGTGGTGGCCGACAGAAGGCACCCTACGGCACAACGCCGTTCTGCACCGCCCAAGCCACCTGGGAGCTCCGCGTGGCCATCTCCCTTGCCAGCGCACGCATGCAGCACCGTCGCCGTGGCCTGGCACACGCAGGGCGCGCTCCCTGCCGCCGACGTACCGCACGGCCGTTCCGTTGGGACAGGCCGTAACCTCCTCCTCCTTGTTGAGTTAGGCACCGGGATGGACTCGTTGCTCCATCTAGTCGATGCCCAAGCCCCTAATCCCACTGCCCAACCACAGCGTCGCCGTAATCACTCGCCAGACTTATCCCGTTCGCGGCAACCGCCTCGGGCCGGCTATATATAGCGCTCCCTAGCTCACTCTCGCCCCCGCACACCTCCACCACCTCTCTGGACCCCGCCCAGCAACTGGAAGAGCCCCGAGGGGCCCTTCTTCCTCGACTCCGGCCGCCCCGTTCCGCCTCGGCCTCCGTCTCGATCCACTCCGGTGAGGCCGTCCCCGGCGCCCAAACTTCGTCAGTAAACTCCTCGAGCAACCAGAGGTCTAACCCCCTCCTCAATTTGCCCTCCGCAGCACTCTCCGACGAGGTCCGCCGGAGCAGGAGCCGCCGTCGACGTGGTGCTCGCCGGCGACCACCACCACCACCAACCGACGCGGAATGATGCCCTGAACACGTAGGTAACCTCCGATCCCCCTGCCTCGCCGTGGATCGCCGCCGACGACCACCGCGGCTCTCGGGCGCCGTCGAGCTCTGCCGCCTCTTTTGAAATTTCAAACCTGACGGGCGGGACCCGCCTGTCAGCCTCTCTGTCCTTTCTAAACGAACCGTTTTGTGAAAACGTCTTCTGCCAAAAATGCGTTTTCCCTCTGGGCCGGCGTATTCTCAGTCGAAACGTTTTCTGTTTTTATGAGTTAGCCCCTGGAAACTTTCTGTTTCATTACAGATGAGTCCCTGGACAAAAACCTTAATAACTTTTAAACAGAAGAGTATTTTTGATTGATTCTTTTTCTGTTCTCTCTAAAATTTTGTCTAGTTTTTTATCAGATTTATTTGAAAAATATTTGGAGAAATTTTTGTGCACCTCACGGTATTTACGTTAGCGCGTATGTTTTCTTTATACCGTAGATACCGAGGGAGGTGACGAAGCCGCGAACTTCACCGAGCTAGGCTCCGACTACTCTGAACCAGGCAAGCATGTTTGAACTTTTGATATGATGAGTGTTTGGCATGTTTGCATTAAGTAGTTTCATGGCATGTTTATGAGCATACCGATAAATGTCTTATTACATGCAACGTTGAGGCAAGTGAGTTTCGAAAATCCGTAAGTGGATGGATGTGAGTTTGCATGGCCATGTGTTGGCATGAGAATGGGTAAGCTGGCAGTGTTGTAGCATGCCAATCTTATGCCAGACTGCTTGACTTCAGTGTCAAACCATATCGGTCCAGTTCCTCCCATTTTCTTCCCTGTACTACCACATGTTTTCCGCAAGGAATATGGCTTAGTAAGTTGCAAACCGCTTTCCTGGTACACACCAAAAGGAGAGGCCGTGATGATGGTTCCATGGCCCTGGATTAAAGCCAGTCATCCGGTCAGGGGGCATGGGTGTTTCCGGTTGGGACCGAGAGGGGGGCACCCCTTAAAGCGCGCGTATATAAATTTGATCCCATGCTAATCGAGATTGTGATCTCCCCGTCTCAAAAGTTTTTCTTGGATGATGTCTAGGGTGATTCCTGGCATCGAGAGGTTGGATGGGTGTGTACTGGTTAGCTGTGTTTCTTCCGAAATACCGTAAATGGAACTAGTCCTTCGTGACCACGGAAATCCGTTGGCTGTGGGAAATTTTCGTACAAACTCTGCAGAGTCATATATTCCTTGAATCATCTATTCTATGTCCAAGTCCGATATTATCTTATCCTGACCAGTGTCAGTTTTGATGACAAAGACTCCGGTGAATCACATGAGTGCTAAGTCCGGTTAAATATTTATTCCTGTGGATGGACTAACCCGCTTATTATCATGAGTTGATTATTTATTATGAGTATTATTTTCCTTATGAAGAAAGCCCTTTCTGTGATGTCGCTCAGACGTCCGACTGCGGCAGTACTGTTATTTACTTTCAATAAAAGCCCTTTCTGCGATGTCGCTCAGATGTCCGACTGTGGCAGTACTGTTATTTACTTTCAGTATAAGCCCTTTATGTGATGTCGCTCAGACGTCCGACTGCGGCAGTACTGTTATTTACTTTCAATATAAGCCCTTTCTGTGATGTCGTTCAGACATCCGACTGCGGCAGTGCTATTATTTACTTTCAGTATAAGCCCTTTCTGTGATGTCGCCCCGACGTCCGACTGTGGCACGCATACCTTTTATTTTCAGTTTAAGCCCTTTACGTGGTGTCGCTTAGACGCCCGACTGTGGCATGATCTTTATTTATTTGTTCACCTTTCGAGGCGTCGCTTCAGACACCCGATCGGTTTCCTATTATTTTTGTTGGGTTTCAGGCGGACTACCGCCGATTCCCTTTTTATTTACCTTGTTTACTAAATTAAATGTGCATTGGTAAATTTAATCATGACACATTCATGCATGCATCTGTTATATCTTACGTCCGAATTGTCTTGCGAGTACTTTCAAAGTACTCACCTGGCTTGTTGATTTGGCCAGATGCTGACGAAGGCGATCTCATGGATGAAGAGTTCGATAGCGAGTCCGACGCCTAGAGGAGTCCTAGTCAGTCTCGTGCGACCCTGGATTTGGTCACTGTATTATACCCGCTTCCGCTACCCAAATAAATTCACCGAGCCTCACCTCTACGCTCGATGAGATGCTAGTTTAAGGGCAGTGTTTATCCACCATCACTTTATTCTCGAGTCAGTAGTAGACCACCACTTCACTGTGTCATATCCGCCATTATGTATAATTATTGGCGCGCTTGTAATAATTTGTTGAGCAGCCTTAGCTCGACCCTGTAATATATTTTATGCTACTGGCTTATTGTATCAAGAGATTTGTCTACCAGTAAGGAGGATTTCCCCTCATACTGGACTCAAAAGATCAGTTTCTCAATAAATATTTTTATTGGAAAACCGGTCGTGACGTTTTCTAATCTGTGTGAACACAAAAACTACTACGGGTCATACTCTACTAGTGTTATGTTAGATAAATTTTCAACACCACAACTTCGTTGAAGGCGAGGAGTGAATGAAAGTTTATGCATTAAAGAAGTGGGAGTCGACCTTGAACCTTGCGTTCATGCCCATGGACATGATGCAGACCTTGTCATGAAAGCTTCTCGTAACAATAATTATCCCCTTGATATAATTTCATCTTATATCTAGGATTTGGTCTTTTGCAATCGCGGTTTCCGACCATATTGATATTCTTTGATTCCTTTTCTCGGACAAGTTGAAGTACTTGTCTTCTACAGATCAATGCACCTGTCCAACCTTTAGTTTGACCTACCGTCGAGTATTACACTCTGGTATCTCGAGAATATCATGGAACTGCTTAACTTGTTATGGGTTCTTCATCAACTGTTATTTCTCACCGATTCCATATTTCCTGGGTTCTGGATTTTCGTCAACCGAGAACACCAAATAGTGAATCGAGTCCGCACTTTGATTCGATAACTCTAAGTAATTTTCGTTGCTTACGAGTTTAATAATCCTTCAATTCATCCCAAGCCTGATCAGCTATATCATTATCGTGCTAAATTTTAACTGTGCTACCTAGTCCTTATTCCCGGAGCACAACTTTTGACGATGAGCCAAGCTTACGTCGATCTTCCTCGTCTTATCATTTCGCCTTGAACATCAAGCTTGATTTCGAGTGTGTATCGTATTTGTGGTTCCAATGACCCTTCGCTTCACCATTGCTTTTTCTTGATGTCATCGCTGTCGATTACATCTTCATGAAGTCTCTCGACAAATGTGTCGTGATCATCATCAGCATTCAAAGCTCTTCCAGGATATCAATTGAATTCATGATGAGAAATACCATCCTTGCCCTTGATGATTTGTGTTGCCATCGACCACTTTAATGCCTCCCCTCCAACACAAACTTGTTCGTGTTCTGTATTATACCTTGAGTTCCTTGCTATCCATCATTTGTTCTTAATTACCTTGGAGTATTACCATCTTTTATGTCAAGAATGTCGTTAGGATTACTCCACCTCTTAAGAATTCTTGGTAAAGTGATACTTCTCACCATCACCATTCTTTCCTGGTCCCCGTGTTGTTTCTAACCGAAATACCGACAAATGGTGTGTGATGTGTAAATTCTAAACTTCTAGCAACCCTGTTGCTTTGAAGTTATTGGTCTATAGTTTCATTCTACGTCTATGGCTTATTGAATCATCATTCGAACATTGATCGTACTACTGAATCCCATGTTTTGGGTGCACTTTTCAGCCAATGTTTAATTATGTATGTTTTACTCGAGCATACATCATTATATCATTTGATCCGACAAATGTTATCTCCTTGTTCACATAGCTGTGGAAATCCACCTTTTTGGAAATCTTGAGGATTGTCGTTGACTCCATCAGCTACCCCCTCACCCCTTTCCTTGGTTTACTGAGGAAGTCTGGTTTCGGAACTTGCTTCCATAATTCATTTCCCGAGAATCATATAATGTCATCTCGTCAATTGTGTTGCACCTCTTCTTCTCAGGCATCCTATGTCTGAGATATCCTAACACCAATCAGATATGAATCCCGATCAGATATGATGGTTGGGACGCATTTTCCAAGAGTTATAACGTTGGTCTTTATATGACCCGGTAAGGTGATGTCATGCCTAGCACACCTGGCTGGAGGGCCTATTGTTATAGTTCTTCCTTTTAGCAATGTTAACCATTCTTCTATGCCGAAATTGAAAGACTTATTCTATAAGTTGTTCCTAATGAATCCATTGAGTATCCAAAGTCCTACCTTTGCTTGAAGACCATGTCAATGCTATCTGGAAGCATGTCTGTGGCCCTCCGATTTTCAACAAGAACATTTGAAGCCCAATGCTAAATGTTTCTTGCTCAATTATCCAAACACTGTTGTATGGGTAATGCCATGCAATTTCCCTCCCCTCACCTAAAGGGTTTTCTACATTATATCCTGCCACGGATATCATGCTCTGTTTGTCCTTGGGAAGGATATATCCCTAAAATATGTGTTTAAACACCTTTTCCTCTCCATTGATCTGTTTAATCTGATGATCACCTTTTTCTTTACATTGTTTTGTTTAATCTTTCTTGTGATCTATATGATCTAAGCAGTAATAGTTCACTGCTTATGTGCACACCTCGGGTACAATTCTGTCAGCAAGACCCTGTTACTATTGTTGATGACATTCCGGTAGCCACTGATGGATGAGAACTTTGCCTATTGGTCCGCCTCGTTCAACGAGCAGGAAAATGGTTCTCTTCGTCCCTCGCCCTTGGTACCGATATTGTTGCCGACATGACCAACAGACTAACCTCTGACATGCCTTTCTTACATGATCATGCAAGATGTCACCGACCTTCCTACTTTTAACCACATGGTGGGCCCATAACACATAGTTCCACAGGATCGAAACCTGACTCTCCTGTACAACCATATCGCCAAAGTTATTTCCTCGCGCTTGATTTCGTATGTAATTCATGGGTCATCTTCCTATAAATCTACTTTGGTATCAGACACAATACTTATTCTCGTTGCTCTGGACCCCTTTCCCACTTTGTTCACACATCGAACGATTGCCTACCCGCTTAAACTTCTCATGGTAACTTCTTACTTTGCTCTCGAAATTTTCTAAAGTTTCAGTTCGAGAGTTACTTTCTGCCACCTTCCTCGATGTTAGCTACCGGATAAGCAACCATGGAGAGTTCCGTTCTTTCGAGTTACCCCTTATCATTTTACATAAGTACGATGGAGTACCTGAAGAAAGGATGACGACTTCATCATGATGAGCTGGAGCAGAGAAATAAAGACATCAATGAAAGGGATCAACTTCTTCGAGAAGAGCAACCAAGACCGAGAAGATCCATTAAAATTTCGCAACCACAACTTCCCCCCTTACACCACCTCTTAAATCTCGGGACGAGATTTCTTGTAGTGGAGGAGAATTGTGACGCCCGGGTAATCAAGCTACAGTAACCTCTGCTAATGATGCCACGTCATCTTGATTACTGTTGCTAATCTCGCATTAGTTTGAAATCGATTCAAATTCAAAATCAAGCAAACAATAAAGCTTTCCAAATATTAAAACTAAAATGTTCGGAGTGAACCAAATATTGCATAGGAGATTATGGTGGAGAAACCACACTTTTATAAAATGTTTAAATACTCTAAAATGAGTAAAACGGTAGCAAATACAATTATTTAAATGCTTTTAAAATAATAAATAATTTCAAAATCAAATTTTCATAAGTATTAAACTACTGTGGCAGGGGCATAATTTGTAGCATCTATTTAGGTGCCACTTTGGTATTTTACTAAAACTAAAATAAAAGGAAACTAAAAGAAAACAAAATTAGAAAATAAAAAAAGTAAAGGATAAAACGAAAGAAAGGAATAAAAAAACCCCGGCCCAACTGGGCCACGGCCCAACCAGGTCGGCACACCTAACTGGCCTACTTAGGCCTCCCCACCACCAAACCCTAGCCCAGACCCCCCTCCCTCGTCTCTACCCCTCATCCCGATCCAGATCGAGGCAGCGCCCCTACGCTCGCCGCCGCTCGCCTTGCGCTCGCCTGACGCTGTCCCTCATCGCCCGGAGCCCGCGCCGATCGCGCCACCCGTTGCCGCCTCGTACTGCCTGGACATCGCCGGAGCCACCACGCCAGCCTGCCTCCCCATCTCCGTCAACGCGCGTCGTCCCCGTCCTCCTCCTCAAGCTCGAGCCCGCTGCCAGTTTCCCCACGAACGCCGGTGAGGCTCCGGCCTCCCTCCTTCTCTTCACTTGTTCTCTGTCGCTAGCGCCATCCACCGCGCGTCGACCGCGCTCGGCCCTGCGCCTCGCCGTGATCCTCTGCGCCCCCGTACACACATGCCGCATCCACGTCTTCGCGCGCCCCGGCCTCCTCGCGGTGCACACGCACGGCCCCACTCGTGCCCAACACCACCCAGCCCGCTCCATGCCTCGCCGCACCTCCCCGTCGCTCGCCGGCGCTTTCCCCCAGCGCCTGCCACCAAGCTACTGCCTACTGCTGGTGTCGCTGCGCCGGCCCCCTGCTGCACCCGCACTCCCGCTCACCATGCCCTGCCGCCACGCTCCGCTGCTTGCTGCCAGGAGCCGCCGCCTGTGCCCGCAGCTCACCTCACTGTGGTCGCCCGGCTCCTTCTACCCCGCCCTTGCACTCGCCTACAGCCGCCGCCTACTGCCGTGGCCTTACCCTGCCGCCTGCCGCCGACCACGGTATGGCCACACCCGCGCCGGCCGCGCCTGCTCGGCCCTGCTCTGGCGACACCCGCGTCGGCCGCGCCTGCTCGGCCCCGCTCCGGCCTCGCCTCGCTACCGGGCGGGCTGTGGCTTCGCCCGTGCCCGCGCCCGACAGCCCACGCCCGCTTTGGCCTCCAGGCCACTAACTGCTGGGTCCTAGCGCCCTGGCCAAATAAAAATAAACTTAAAAATAATAGATAAAAATATATATTTAATTAACTAAATTAATTAACTTAACTAACTTGGTTTAATTAACCTAATCACTTACTTAAACTAATTAACCATGTTTAGTTAACCTGTGACAATGACAAACGGACCCTACACGTCAATTGACCCAGTCAATGGTCAAAGTTGACCGCAGACGTCATGCTGACGTCATGATGATGCAGTAAATATATTTTAGAATTAAATTAAATCTGTTAATTCCAAAATTGAATTAAAACTTAAAAAATTAATATAAAATAAATCATAGCTCAGAAGGAAAAACTTTGTACATGAAAGTTGCTCAGAACGACGAGACGAATCCGAATACACATCCTGTTCGTCCGCCACACATCCCTAGCATAGCGAACACACAACTTTCCCCCTCAGGTTCATCTGCCCGAAAACGCGGAACACCGGGGATACTTTCCCGGATGTCCCCCGCCTTCGCTGGTATCACATATCCTTGCGTTACGTCACAATGTTGCCGCGTCTTGCTTTGTGTTACATTTGATTGCTCTGTTATTTATTGTGTTCTCCCTCCGTTACTTCTTTCCGTTAGGCTCCGAGACCGTTGCGGATACCCCTGTGATTGGCTACATTGACGACGACCCCTTCTTCTTGCCAGAGCAACCAGGCAAGCCCCCCCCCTTGATCACCAGATATCGTCTATTCCTTCTCTATACTTCTTGCATTAGAGTAGTGTAGCATGTTACTGCTTTCGGTTAATCCCATTCTGATGCATAGCCTGTCATTGTTGCTACAGTTGTTACCCTTACCTGCTATCCTACTGCTTAGTATAGGATGCTAGTGTTCCATCAGTGTCCCTACACTCTTGTCCGTCTGCCATGCTATACTACTGGGCCGTGATCATTTCGGGAGGTGATCACGGGCATATGCTATATACTTTATAATGTTACATTACTTATGATACTGTTCGGAGATGGGGGCTAAAGGGGCAGGTGGCTCCATCCCAATAGAGGTGGGCATGGGTTCCCGCCGGCCCACGACTGTTACTTTGTGGCGGAGCGACAGGGCAGGTTAAGACCACCTAGGAGAGAGGTGGGCCTGGCCCTGGTCGGCGTTCGCGGATACTTAACACGCTTAACGAGATCTTGGTATTTGATCTGAGTCTGGCCACTGGCCTATACACACTAACCAACTACGCAGGAACAGTTATGGGCACTCGACGTCGTGGTACCAGCCGAAGCCTTCGTGACGTCAGCGATTGAGCGGCGCGCGCCGGATTGGACTGGAACGCCTGCTAGGCTAGGTCTACTTCCGGCCACGTTCGCAATGTGCAGGTGTGTTAAGGGCGATGGGCCCAGACCCCTGTGCGCTTAGGTTTAGACCGGCGTGCTGACCTCTCTGCTGGTCTAGGTGGGGCTGCGACGTGTTGATCTTCTGAGGTCGGGTATGACCCAGAAAAGTGTGTATGGCCAAATGGGATCAAGCGTGTTGGGTTATGTGGTGCACCCCTGCAGGGAAGTTTATCTATTCGAATAGCTGTGATCTTCGGTAACAGGACGACTTGGAGTTGTACCTTGACCTTATGACAACTAGAACCAGATACTTAATAAAACACGCCCTTCCAAGTGCCAGATACAACCCCGCGATCGCTCTCTAACAGGGCGACGAGGAGGGGATTGCCGGGTGGGATTATGCTATGCGATGCTACTTGGAGGACTTCAGTCTACTCTCTTCTACATGCTGCAAGACGGAGGCTGCCAGAAGCGTAGTCTTCGACAGGATTAGTTATCCCCCCTTATTTTGGCATTCTGCAGTTCAGTCCACTGATATGGCCCTTTACACATATACCCATGCATATGTAGTGTAGCTCCTTGCTTGCGAGTACATATCCCCCTCTTATTCTGGCATTCTGCAGTTCAGTCCACTGATGAGTACTCACGGTTGCCTTCTCTCCCCTTTTCCCCCGTCCCTTTCTTTCTGGTTGTCGTAACCAGATGCCGGAGCCCAGGAGCCAGACGCCACCGTCGACGACGACTCGTACTACACTGGAGGTGCCTACTACTACGTGCAGGCCGCTGACGTCGACCAGGAGTAGTTAGGAGGATCCCAGGCAGGAGGCCCGCGCTTCTTTCGATCTGTATCCCAGTTGGTGCTAGCCATCTTATGGCAACTTGTTTAACTTATGTCTGTACTCAGATGTTGTTGCTTCCGCTGACTCGTCTATGATCGAGCACTTGTATTCGAGCCCTCGAGGCCCCTGGCTTGTATTATGATGCTTGTATGACTTATTTTATTTTTAGAGTTGTGTTGTGATATCTTCCCGTGAGTCCCTAATCTTGATCATACACGTTTGCGTGTATGATTAGTGTACGATTGAATCGGGGGCGTCACAATCCATCCCGCCAACGAAAATGACTTAGAGTTCCGAACACTTTCCATGCTAGATATGCCATAGGCGCCAAGCAGAAAATAAAGTTTATTCCTTTTTCCACCATACTTCCACTTTCCATTGCTAACTGTATCCATGGGTGCCCTCCATATCAACACTTTCCAAGGAATTTAATATTTGACAACATAAAGTAAATTCATTTTTGCATTTTGGGACCGGGCATCCTAAGACCTTTGCCTTACTCTCATGCTATGACAAGTGAATAAACACTCATCGTGAGAATAACACATCCAGCATGGAAAGTATTAGCCACCCCTTACCGTTCCGCGAGCGAAAAAAACACACAAAAGAGAAGTTTATTTTGAAAATTAGAGATGGCACATGCAAATTTGCTTAGAACGACAAAAGAATACCACATATAGGTAGATGTAGTGGTCTCATGTGGCAAAACTGGTTTAAAGTTTTTTGGATGCACGAGTAGAGATCATACTTTGTGCAAAGTGAAGGCTAGCAAAAGATTGAGAAGCGACCAACCAAGAAATGAATAATCTCATAAGCAAGCATTCAGCATAAATAACACCGAATAATGCACCACAAGTAGGATATTTTCATTGCATGACTATTGACTTTCGTACTTGCATAGGGAATCACAAACCTTAACACCAATATTCTTACTAAAGCATAATTACTCATCAACATAACTCACATATCACATCATCATATCTCAAAACTATTACTAAGAATCAAGATTATTTTGTCCAATGATCTTCATGAAAGTTTTTGTTATATCCTTCTCGGATATCTATCATTTTGATACTAATTTTCATGTGTTGCTTTTCATAAGCTCAAACAAATATAAGTGAAAATCATGAGCATAATTTTTCTTCTTTCCCCCAGAATAATTTAAGTGAAGCAGGAGAGGATTTCTTGAAAATTTACTAACCCTCAAATAAATCTAAGTGAAGCAAAGAGCATTTCTTCAAAAATACTTAGCACACCGTGATAAAAAAGATATAAGTGAAGCACTAGAGCAAGTCCATTGCTCATAAGAATTTAAGTGAAGCATAGAGAGCAATTCTAAGAAGTCATGACATAATTTTGGCTCTCACAAATAGGTGTGTCCAGCAAGTATTAATGACTCAAAACACATAATAAAAAAAGCAAAGACTCGTATCATACAAGACGCTCCAAGTAAAACACATATCATGTGACGAACAAAAATATAGTTTGAAGTAAAATACCGATAGCTGTTGGAAGAAAGCGGGGATGCCACTTGGGGGCATCCCCAAGCTTAGTTGGTTGCTCATTTTTGGATAATAGCTTGGGTTGCCGGGGCATCCCCAAGCTTAGGCTCTTCCATCCTTCCTTCATCCATCGTAAAATAATCCAAAACTTGAAAACTTCAATCACACAAAACTCAACAAAACCTTCGTCAGATCCGTTAGTGTAAGAAACATAAACCACTACTATAAGTGATGTATCAAATCAATTCTTATTTTTTGTATTATATATACTATATTCCAACTTTTCTATGGCAAAAAGTCATTAAAGAAAACCATAGAGCCATCAAAATAAGCACACAACACAAAGAAAACAGAATCTGTCAAAACAGAACAGTCTGTAGCAATCTGATTTGTTCGAATACTTATGGAACTCCAAAAATTCTGAACAACTAGGAAAACCTAGATAATTTGTATATTAATCTTCTGAAAAAAGAATTGGAATTTTATCAAGTCCTGGTGATTTTTATCAATTATTTGCGTGAGCATAAAGTTTCTGTCTTTTTTAGCAAGATCAAACAACTATCACCCAGGAAGATCCTATTGGTTCTACTTGGCACAAACACTAATTAAAACACAAAAAACACAATCATAACAGTAGCATAATTGTGCTCATACTCAATACAGAAAGAAAAAAAAATCAAAAACAAAATTTATTCGTTGGGTTGCCTCCCAACAAGCGCTATAGTTCTACGCCCTTAGCTAGGCATAAAGCAAGGATCTAAGTATTGTCATGTTTGGTTCGAGATCCATAAGATGCCCTCATGATTGATTCATATGGTGGCCTAATTCGTGTTCTAGGAAAGCATTCCATACCCTCCCTCAAAGGAAATTGGAACTTAATAGTGCCTTCTTTCATATGAATCACGACACCGGTAGTGCGTAAAAATGGTCTACCAAGAATAATTGGACAAGACGGATTGCAATCAATATCAAGAACAAAAAAAAATATGGGAACATAATTCCTATTTGCAAGAATAAGAACATCATTAATTCTTCCCATAGGCTTTTTAATAGTAGAATCCGCCGAGTGCAAATTCAAAGAACATTCTTAAAGATTAGTAAGACCAAGCACATCACATAAAGATTTCGGAATTGTAGAAACACTAGCACCCAAGTCACACAAAGCAAAACACTCATAATTTTTAATATTGACTTTGATAGTAGGTTCCCATTCATCATGGAATTTTCTAGGAATTGAAACTTCTAATTCCAACTTTTCTTCAAAACCTTTCATCATAGCATCAACAATATGTTTAGTAAAAGCTTTATTTTGTTCATAAGCATGGGGTGAATTTATCATGGATTGTAACAAAGAAATGCAATCAATCAAAGAGCAACTATCATAATTAAAGTCTTTGTAATCCAAAAGAGTGGGCACATCACTAGTTAAAGTATTGACCTCTCCAAACCCACTTTCATTAATTTTCTCAACAAGATTTTCACTCTTCAAAATATTGGGACGCCTTCTACCTAAAGTTGACTCTTCTCCAGTCCATTTTTCATCAATCTTAACTTTAATAAACAAGGAATCAATAGGAGAAACACCAATCATTTTAAGATCTTCATCACTTTTGCAAAAGAAATCACTAGAAAACGCTTTTTCTAAGCTCTAAGCATAACGGTTCTTTTCTTAATTTCATCCATAGAAACATAAAGAGCTTTAGTTGATTCATCTACTTTAGGCACACAAATTTTCATCTTGAGATTTTCCACATCAAGAGAAATTCTATCAACACTTCTAGACAAATCATCAATCTTATTCAACTTTTTTTCTATGGAAGTGTTGAAAACTTTTTGTGTGTTGATAAATTCTTTAATATTATTCCCAAGATCAGAGGTATTCCTATTATTATTATAAGATTGATTTCCATAGGAATTACCATAATTATTAGAGGAATTACTAGGAAAAGGCCTAAAATTAAAATTACCTCTATAAGCATTGTTATTGAAATTATCCCGAGAGATAAAATTCACATCTATGGCATCACTATTTTGCTCAATCAAAGTAGATAAAGGCATATCATTAAAATCAATAGGAGCACTTTTACAAGCAACTAATTTCATAAGAGCATCAACTTTTTCACTCAAAGAAGAAATTTCTTCAACCGAATTAACTTTTTACTAGTAGGAGCCCTTTCGGACCATTGTGAATAATTTGCCATCATATTATCAAGCAATGTGGTGGCTTCACCCGAAGTAATTTCCACAAAAGTACCACCCGCGGTGGAATCTAAAAGGTTACGAGAAACAAAATTCAATCCCGCATAAAATTTTTGTATGATCATCCAAAGATTTAACCCATGAGTTGGGGAATTCCTTAGCATCATTTTAATCCTTTCCCAAGATTGTTCAACATGCTCATGTTCAAGTTGCTTGAAATTCATGATCTGCATTCTAAGGGAAATAATTTTTGCAGGAGGAAAATACTTAGTGATAAAAGCATCTTTGCACTTATTCCAAGAATCCATACTATTGCAAGCAAAGAAGAGAACCAACTTTTTGCAGAATCACGCAAAGAAAATGGAAATAATTGCATCTTCACCACATCATTGTCCACGCCTTTTTTCTTTTGCATATCGCATAATTCCACAAAGGTATTAAGATGGGACGCGGCATCCTCATTAGGAGTACTGGAAAATTGATCTTTCATAACAAGATTCAGCAAAGCAGTATTAATATCACAAGTCTCCGCACTAGTGGCGGGAGGGGCAAGCGGAGTGCCAATAAAATCATTGTTGTTTGTATTTGAGAAATCACATAATTTGGTGTTCTCTTGAGTCATGATGACCACACAACAAGATTGCACTCAAAAACAGATCCAGCAAGAAAACGGCTAACGGAAAAAAGAGAGGCGAATAAAACAGCAAATTTTTGTGAAGTGGGGGAGATGAAAACGAGAGGAAAATGGTAAATAATGTAAATTGCAAGGAGATGATATTTGTGATGGAACCTGGTATATGTTGAAGATCTTCCCCGGCAACGGCGCCAGAAATTCCTTTTGATATTGCTTGAAGCTACATCGGTATTTCCCCAAAGAGGAAGGGGTGATGCAGCACAACGGCGGTAGGTATTTCCCTCAGATATGAAACCAAGGTTATCGACCAAGTAGGAGAACCAAGCAACACAACGTAAACAGCCCCTGCACACAAATAACAACACCTCGCAACCCGACGTGTTAAAGGGGTTGTCAATCCCTTTCGGGTAACTGCGCCAGAAACGGCGTGCAGACGGGAATAAGTTGTAATAATTTGATAGATATACGACCAAATAAAATAATTAAAAATAAAATGCAGCAAGGTATTTTTGTATTTTTGGTTTAATAGATCTTAAAATAAATGCAAGGAAAAAGTAGATCGCATAGGCAAATATATGAGAAATAAGACTCGGGGGCCATAGGTTTCACTAGTGGCTTCTCTCGAGAAAAATAGCAAATGGTGGGTGAACAAATTACTGTTGGGCAATTGATAGAACTTGAAATACTCATGATGATATCCAGGCAATGATCATTATATAGGCATCACGTCCAAGATTAGTAGACCGACTGCTGCCTGCATCTACTACTCTTACTCCACACATCGACCACTATCCAACATGCATCTAGTGTATTAAGTTCATGGAAAAACGGAGTAATGCTGATAGAGGCAAAGGTGTCCCGTCTTTCGATGAGATGGTGGCTATCGTTTTGGAGGAAGTCGACTTTGACGATCTGACTACGAATGTGCGAGGACGTCGCGCCTTAGCAATCGCTAAACCAACTCCGAGAGGTTATTGACCACGCCGGCGCATGGTCAACCTGACCACGAAGGTATGTTTCCTGCAGGCAAACGAAGAACAAGCAAGAAACTAAGATTGCAATCTGGATATTGCGAATATAAGAGGAAAGCTTTATTGATCAAGGTGGGGCTCTATGACGCCTTGGTCTGGTCGTTGAACACAAACGAAGTACACGAAGTTGCAGCTATGGCGAACTTTTAATCTAAACAAAACCCAAAGTCTAAACGGTGCCATAAGGGCTGTATATATGGAGGAAGAGGGGGGAATTTCGTGGCCCTTGGGGAAGGGGTCCGAAACCAACCCTATCTCTTGTTTCCCCACACATACGGACTCTAAAAATAGCCTATACTTATGTATTTCGAAATTACATGGGCCTGGCCCAATAATAAGGTGACGCAACACCTAGAATAGCCTCTGGACGAAATTTATGAAGTGGCATCTTGTATATTTCGTCCAAGGCTTCATTCACTCCTTATGGTGGCTTCAAAGTCCTGAAATAATCACCTGTAACTCCATTCTTGTTCCCCTTGCGCATGCCATCAACTCCATGCTTGTTCTTGCTCCAATGTTCATCCTTCTCCAAGCTAGGCTCTTCATTTGTAAGCAAAACAAATGTATCCAATTTAGGCAGCATCATTGAGGGAGTCCTGGATTAGGGGGTGTCCGGATAGCCGGACTATAACCTTTGGCCGGACTCTTGGACTATGAAGATGCAAGATTGAAGACTTCGTCCCGTGTCCGGATGGGAGTTTCCTTGGCGTGGATGGCAAGCTTGGCAATACAGATATGTAGATGTCCTCCCATTGTAACCGACCCTGTGTAACCCTAGACCCCTCCGGTGCCTATATAAACCGGAGGGTTTAGTCCATAGGACACAACAACAATCATACCATAGGCTAGCTTCTAGGGTTTAGCCTCTCTAATCTCGTGGTAGATCTACTCTTGTACTACCCATATCATCAATATTAATCAAACAGGAGTAGGGTTTTACCTCCATCGAGAGGGCCCGAACCTGGGTAATAACATCGTGTCCCCTGTCTCCTGTTACCATCCGCCTAGACGCACAGTTCGGGACCCCCTACCCGAGATCCGCCGATTTTGACACCGACATTGGTGCTTTCATTGAGAGTTCCTCTGTGTTGTCATCTTTAGGCCCGATGGCTCCTCCGATCATCAACAGCGATGCGGTCCAGGGTGAGACTTCTCTCCCCGGAAAGATCGATGGGCATGACTTAATTCTGCCGCCGAACAGTGCCGTGGAGGCCGCACCCGCATCCGCTCCGACCTTTAGCTCGGAGCCAACTGCGCCAACCGAGGGCGGGTGGCTAGACCCCGCCGCGGGGGCTGCAGTCTCAACGGCGATCGAGCCGAACACCAACCTTATCCTCTGCGAAGCCCGTGACTCCAAGGTGTCGGACTCTTCTCCGGACTCCGAACCCTCCGAGCCCCTGCCAATCGAATCCGATTGGGCGCCGATCATGGAATTCACCGCCGCGGATATCTTTCAGTACTCGCCCTTCGGCGACATTCTGAATTCTCTAAGGTCTCTCTCTTTGTCAGGAGAGTCCTGGCCGGATTATGACCGGCAGGATTGGGATGCGGACGATGAAGAAATTCGACGCCCATCCACCACCCACTTCATAGCCACTGTCAATGATTTAACCGACATGCTAGACTTCGACTCTGAAGACATCGACGGCATGGACGACGATGTAGGAGACGAACAGGAACCAGCGCCCACAGGGCACTGGACAACCACCCCATCCTACGATGTATACATGGTGGACACACCCAAAGGAAACGACGACGAGGAACGGGAAGACGCAACGAAGGATCGTTCCTTCGAAAAGCAGTCAAAATGGCGGCGTAAGCGCCGCTCCAAGCCCCCCCTCGATAGAGACAACGGTCATACAGACCCAGCCACAGAGCAGGGCACGCCGACGGACGATGAACATGGTATCGAGCAACCGTCCGAACAAGGCAACTTGGATAAACAAACCGAACAACCCGTCCTCGGCGAAGATAACAGTCCGGACAACCTCACGTCGGACAAGTTCCTTGAGCAGAAGAACCTCCACAAAAGGCTCATCGCCACTGCGCGTAACCTGAAAAAGAAGAAGCGGAAGCTCAAAACTATGGAAGATGCACTCAGAATCAGGTGGAGCAAAGTACTCAACACCGCAGACAAATACGGCGGCAGTCGCCACACAAAGAGCTACCCGAAGCGAAAACTACTGCCTGAATTTGATGAGGAGGCCTTAGAGTCCCCGCAATCAAAAAATAAGGAAGCCACCCGGTCGGATAGACGACCCCATGGCCAACATAGAACGGCAAACAGTGCCGCACACAAGCCAGCACGTGATCCACCCAAGGATTCGCATAAAAAAGATGGCCCGGCCAGATCTATCTACGGGCCAAGAAAGCAAGCTCTGGTAAGCAATGCAACGCAACAAATATCCGAACACCACGGCACACCCAAATACAGGGGTGCCGCACACCCCTATGTTTCACCGATGAGGTGTTGGACCATGAATTTCCAGCGGGATTCAAACCCGTAAACGTAGAGGCATACGACGGAACGACAGACCCTGGAGTCTGGATTGAGGACTATATCCTCCATATCCACATGGCTAAAGGAGACGACCTCCACGCCATAAAATATCTGCCCCTCAAGCTCAAAGGGCCAGCCCGACATTGGCTTAAAGGCCTTCCTGAAAACACCATTGGAAGTTGGGAAGAGCTCGAGGACGCTTTTCGGGCAAATTTTCAAGGGACCTATGTCCGACCCTCGGATGCAGACGATTTAAGTCACATAACTCAGCAACCCGGAGAGTCAACCCGGAAGCTCTAAAACATATTTCTTACTAAAAAGAACCAGATAGTCGACTGTCCGAACGCCGAAGCCTTAGCAGCTTTCAAACACAGCGTTCGCGACGAATGGCTCGCCAGACACCTCGGCCAAGAAAAGCCAAGAACAATGGCCGCATTAACAAGCCTCATGACCCGCTTTTGCGCGAGAGAGGACAGCTGGCTGGCAAGATGCAGCACCAGCGACCCAAGTACATCCGAAGTTAGGGATGGAAACGGGAAGCCACGACGCAGCAAAGTCTAGCGCCAGAATAAGGGAAACAGCCTGAAGAGCACGGCGGTCAACGCCAGATTCAAAATCTTGCGGCAGGGTCGGCAAAAGCTGCCCCTTAAAGATAATAGGGATGAACTGTCTAATCTAAACAAAATCCTGGACAAGATATGTCAAATCCACAGCACCCCCGGGAAGCCTGCAAATCATTCCCATAGAGAATGTTGGGTCTTCAAGCAATCCGGCAAACTCAATGCCAAACACAAGGGGCTTGATACAACAAGTGAGGACGATGATGAACCCCACAAACAAAGCACTGGGGAACAAAAGAAATTCCCACAAGAAGTCCAAACAGTCAACTTACTACACGTGACAAAAGGGAGAAACGAAGTGGCGCCCACAGAGATATGCACCATGCGGCCTATCACAAAAGAGCCTCGCAACTGGTTGTCAAAACCAATCACCTTCGACCATCAGGACTACTCCAGAAGTATCCGGCGCGCAGGCAGGGCCGCCTTGGTGTTAGATCCAATAATTGACGGATTCCACTTCACACGAGTCCTGATGGACGGCGGCAGTGGTTTAAACCTGCTATATCAGGACACAGTCCGCAAAATGGGGATGGAAGCAACAAAAATTATCCATAGCAATACTTCCTTTAAAGGAGTAATGCCAGGCCTAGAAGTCCGTTGCACAGGCTCCCTCCTGCTTCACGTTCGGCTCCCCCGATAACTTCCATAGTGAAAAGCTAACCTTCCACATCGCCCCGTTTCAAAGTGGCTATCAAGCACTACTGGGACGCGAAGCTTTCACCCGCTTTAACGCAATACCGCATTATGCGTCTCTCACGCTTAACATGCCCGGTCCACGAAGCATCATGTCACTAAAGGGAAATATTGAGCGTTCCTCACGCGCGGAAGACCGTGCGGCTGCCTTGATAGCCACACACTAAAATGGCTTCACCAACCAAAACACCTAAAAGGTCGTTAAGACCACGGACGCGGCTAGACGAGTCCGGCGTAAACGCACAATTGATAAAGGCTTAATAGCCGTATACCCCTATACAAGGGGCTCCGCGCATGTAAAACAAGCGACAATAAAGGCTCAATTTTACCCATCTCGGATTATACTTTGTTTATTTAGGATAACGTAACGATGGGCTTCCGCAAATGCCCTAGGTCTTCGTGAGCAAGCAAGTTGGATGCACACCCACTTAGTTTCTTTTGTTGAGCTTTCATACATTTATAGCTCTAGTGCATACGTTGCATGGCAATCCCTACTCCTCGCATTAACATCAATCGATGGGCATCTCCATAGCTCATTGATTAGCCTCGTTGATGTGAGACTTTCTCCTTTTGTCTTCTCCACATAACCCCCATCATCATATTCTATTCCACCCATAGTGCTATGTCCATGGCTCACGCTCATATATTGCGTGAAAGTTTATAGGTTTGAGATTATTAAAGTATGAAACAATTGCTTGGCTTGTCATCGGGGTTGTGCATGATGAGAGCATTCTTGTGTGACGAAAATGGAGCATGACTAAACTATATGATTTTGAAGGGATGAACTTTCTTTGGCCATGTATTTTGAGAGGACATAATTGCTTAGTTAGTATGCTTGAAGTATTATTGTTTTTATGTCAATACGAACTTTTATCTTGAATCTTTCGGATCTGAATATTCATACCACAATTAAGAGGAATTACATTGAAATTATGCCAAGTAGCATTCCACATCAAAAATTATCTTTTTTATCATTTACCTACTCGAGGACGAGCAGGAATTAAGCTTGGGGATGCTTGATACGTCTCCAACGTATCTATAATTTTTGATTGCTCCATGCTATATTATCTACTGTTTTAGACAATATTGGGCTTAATTATCCACTTTTATATTATTTTTGGGACTAACCTATTAACCGGAGGCCCAACCCAGAATTGCTATTTTTTTTGCCTATTTCAGTGTTTCAAAGAAAAGGAATATCAAACGGAGTCGAAACGGAACGAAATCAACTGGAGAAGTTATTTTTGGAAGGAAAGCCACCGGAAAAGCTTGGAGTGCACGTCAGGAAAGAAGGGAGGTGCCCACGAGGGTGTGGGTGCCCCCCTAGGGCGCGCCCCTGCCTCGTGGCCCCCCTTCGGTCCACCGACGTACTTCTTTCACCCATATATACCTACGTATCCTAAAACTTCCAGAACGGAGAATAGATCTGGATTTCCGCCGCCGCAAGCCTCTGTAGCCACCAAAAACCTCTCAGGACCCTGTTCCGGCACCCTGCCGGAGGGGGGGAGCCCTCACCGGTGGCCATCTTCATCATCCCAGCGATCTCCATGACGAGGAGGGAGTAGTTCACCCTCGAGGCTGAGGGTATGTACCAATAGCTATGTGTTTGATCTCTCTCTCTCTCTCTCTCTCTCTCTCTCTCTCTCGTGTTCTTGATTTGGCACGATCTTGATGTATCACGAGCTTTGCTATTATAGTTGAATCTTATGTTTTCTCCCCCCTCTACTCTCTTGTAATGGATTGAGTTTCCCCTTTGAAGTTATCTTATCGGATTGAGTCTTTAAAGATTTAAGAACACTTGATGTATGTCTTGTCGTGCATATCTGTGGTGACAATGGGATATCACGTGATTCACTTGATGTATGTTTTGGTGATCAAATTGCGGGTTCCGCCCATGAACTTATGCATAGGGGTTGGCACACGTTTTCGTCTTGATTCTCCGGTAGAAACTTTGGGGCACTCTTTGAGGTTCTATGTGTTGGTTGAATAGATGAATTTGAGATTGTGTGACGTATATCGTATAATCATACCTACGGATACTTGAGGTGACATTGGAGTATCTAGGTGACATTAGGGTTTTGGTTGATTTGTGTCTTAAGGTGTTATTCTAGTATGAACTCTAGGGCTGTTTGTGACACTTATAGGAATAGCCCAATGGATTGATTGGAAAGAATAACTTTGAGGTGGTTTCGTACCCTACCATAATCTCTTCGTTTGTTCTCCATTATTAGTGTCTTTGGAGTGACTCTTTGTTGCATGTTGAGGGATAGTTATATGATCCAATTATGTTATTATTGTTGAGAGAACTTGCACTAGTGAAAGTATGAACCCTGGGCCTTGTTTCCTACCATTGCAATATCGTTTACGCTCACTTTTATTGCTTGTTACCTTGTTGTTTTTATATTTTTTGATTAAAAAAACCCATATCTACCATCCATATTGCACTTGTATCACTATCTCTTCGCCGAACTAGTGCACCTATACAATTTACCATTGTATTGGGTGTGTTGGGGACACAAGAGACTCTTTGTTATTTGGTTGCAGGGTTGCTTGAGAGAGACCATCTTCATCCTACGCCTCCCACGGATTGATAAACCTTAGGTCATCCACTTGAGGGAAATTTTCTACTGTCCTACAAACCTATGCACTTGGAGGCCCAACAACATCTACAAGAAGAAGGTTGTGTAGTAACCATCAAATCCCTAGCACACCAAGCCACTGATTGATTTGTTCAAGGAAAAGAAGTTCTTAAGTGCTAATCCTTAAGGACCCAAAGGTACATGCGGAGAACTTCGCTCTCCGCAGTGATGGTTCCCAATTAGAACTCGGTAGTGTTTCGTTGTAAGACTACTATGTGGTCATGCTTGTCTTGGACAACGTGTTCACATGTATGTAGCAGAACCAGCTCATGCCTTGGAGCTTGCTATCGTAGTTCATTTCCCGAGAATCTCGCAACGTTATCTCGTCGATTTGTGTTGCAACTCTTCCTTTCAGACATGTGAGTCTGAAGTATCCCGTTTCTAACCAGATCTGAATCTCAGGCAGATATGATGGTTGGAACATTCCCAACATTTGCATTTTATTCCCAGCTTGCACCCCATCATGCCAATTTTCCATGGGCTGCACTTCTCAGCAGTTGTTGTCCAGGTTCATCTTCAAAGGTGGACTTACCATGAGTCCCATCCATTTTCGATGATAAGCAAAAATCACCCATTGCATTGTCTTCACCAAGGTAGTCCACATCATCCATTCTAGCCTGAGTGTGCCATTCTCCCGAACTCGTTCAAATGGTCGTTTGTGATTTTCCTTGGGCTGGTTTAGAGAGTTTCAATGATCTCTGTATCAAAAGTAATTCTTTTTTTCCACTTAAGGGAATAACTCTACGAGTCACCTCCCCCAAGGTGCTCCGTTGTGGAATCATGGCAGTTAACTCCTCGCTACATCGTGATCGAGCGTGGATTTGTTGCCTACCTAGTGGACCTTCATCATCTGTTACACCCCATCCCCCTGAATGTATGTTTCGTGTCTCAGCTCAAGAGATATGTTATATCTCACCCCAAGAGTTGATCTCGAGTTGCCTGGTCTTCGAGAAGATCGATTCCTGTAGAGTTCCTATCCGTCGTCATCGTGTTGGATGCAGATCTCGAAAGGAAGGACGCCAAGATCGATCTGGAGCAATGGATCATGAAGATCATGTTAGCTTGTATCCCCTCTGTCTTCTTACCTCACCTCTTGAATCTCGGGACAAGATTCTTGTTTAGTGGGGGTGAGTTGTCACATCCCTAGTTCTAGTAATGCCTAGTCCAAGCATCTGGTGTTGCATCATGTTTACTTTTCACGGAAAGTTGAAATGGGGATGACAGAACCCCCAACACCCCCCTGAAAACAGCTAGGGTTTACTAAAATCTTTTTCAATGAACCTGAAATGCCCTTCTAAAATGTCCATCATTTTTGTCCTGGGTTAGAACCTCTGGCAAAATTGGTTCACAATTTTCTAGGTCATCTTAAGGTCACTGGATTAAATCATATGCTATTTGCATTTGGACATTTAAATGCCACTAAATATTTTAAATGTCCAAGTAATCCCAAACTGAAATGTTCCATGTTGGATATGTTCTAAACAGTGGGCATGTGCAGTTTGGTGATTTTTGGAAATGCCTAAGTATTTTTAGAAAAATCCACAAACTTGCAGAAATAAAGAAAACAGAAAAAAATAAAAGGAAAACAAACTTACCTGGCAAGCCACCAGCCGGCCCACCTGGCGGCCCAGCACTGTGCTGGCCCGTGCCAGCCAGCTGCTTCGTCCCCGCCAGGCAGGCAGGGAGGTGACGCCGGCATGCGCGAGCTCGCCACCGCGTCAGCTGCTTGCCGCCCGTGCACCTGGACACCTGGTTGAGCTCCACGTCGCCACCCCGACCCCACAGACACCTCGCTCACTCCCCTGCCTCTCTCCCTCACCTCTCCTCACCATGGCCGACGCCGCCGCGCTCGCGCCACCGTGAAACTCGCGTCCACCATCGTCCCCGCGCCGCGCTGCCGTGTCCACGAGCTTCGCGGTCGTCTGCTTCATCGAGCTAGCCGAGCCCCGAGCGCTCTCACGCTCTACTTCATCTTCTTCGACCTTGTCTTTACCGAACGCCGCCGGAGATCCCCTTCGCCGTCACCGCCGCACCAGCTCGTCCCCGACCTCGTCGTCTGCCTCGTTGTGATCGCCGTGAGCCCAGCTACCTCCTCCCCCTTCCCGTTCTCGCTCTCGAGCACCACAGCGACTGCACCGAGCTCGGCCGCACCCGCCGCCACCACCGCACGTTGTCGTCATGGCCACAACCACGTTGGCTTGATTCCAAGCACGCCATCGTCTTCACCGCACTCGTAGAAGCCCATAGCACCTCCCCATGCACCTCTCCGTGCCTCATAGCGACATCTTCGACCTCACCCGAACTCTAGCGACCACCAAGGTCATCGTCGGTGATGTTTCCGGCCACCCCAGCTCCACCCACTGCCACTACTCGACGCGGCTCACTCCCCGCATCCCGTAGATGTGCTCCGCCGTCGTTTTGGTCGCCGGAGCACGAATCCCGCACTGCCCCGCCGCGCTTGGCCTCGCCGGTGCCTAAACGCCGGCAAGTTTGACCCCGCTGACTGAGTTGACCCCTGGTGGGCCCAATTTGACCCCCGTGGGTCTATGACAAGGGGGACCCGCCTGCTAATTAAGTTAGGATTAGGACTAACTAAAAATTAGTTAGACTAATGACACTGACACGCAGGACCCACCTGTTAAGTTTGACTTGGACCGTCCCCGTTGAATGCTAACGTCACCCTGACGCACTGCTGACGCAATAAAGCATTTACTGGATTTATTCTTATATAGGAAATTCCAGAAAATGCTACAAACTTCAAAAATTCATAGAAATTAATCTGTAACTCCAAATGTAAAGATTTATATATGAAATTTGATCAGGAAAATCCAATCTTTCCATTTATACTGGTTTCATGCATGTTAGAACACTTTAACCTTGCTGTTTATGTGAAACAAGTTAATGCACTAATATGCCCTCTTATTTTGGGTTTGCATTTGAATCCTTGATTCAAATGAACTAAAACCAATCTGTTCTAAGTTGTATTAGCCAAAACACACTCATTTTGCCATGTCATTGCATGCATCATATTGTTGCATATTGCCATGTGATGATTGTGTTTTGATCTGTTCTTTGTGGTAGGTTCTGTCTCCGAGGATATTCACGAGTATCCAACTAAAGGGTAGAATCCCACTACCACTCTGTCAAGCAAGCAAAACCCCCTTGTTCATTATGACACAACCCCACCCTCTCGCTCCTGCTCTCTTTTACTACATTAGGACAACAACGATTCATTTGTTACTTGCTACGGTAGTTGAACCCCTTATCTTCTGCATGACCTGTCATTGCTACAGTAAATAGATGAAACCCACTAGCATGAGTAGGAGTTGTTTGAGCCCTGATGTGCCTTCTCATTCATGCTTGTTTGTCATGCCTACTACTGCTTAGAGTTGAGTCGGGTCTGATTCATCGGGAATGAGTTGGAATGGTGATGAACATGTCCTACTGTGTGTGAACTAAGTGTGTGAACACGATTTGGTAAAAGGTAGCGGTGAGAGGCCACGTAGGAGTACATGGTGGGTTGTCTCATTGAAACCGTCCTTAGGAACTGTGTTCTGTGTTTGTGATCCATGAACAGCTACTACCACGCGTTGGGCCCGAAACCAATGGACCCTCTCGACTTATTAACCGCCTTGATCTCTGTCCAGGAGTTGCAACTAGTTTACGGTGTTTGTAAGATATGTGTTGGAGGCCGTGCGTAGCGCTGACCCTAGGGGTGGGCTATGATGCGGTAGATACACAATGGCACGGTGTACCGGGCGCCCGTTTGGTTCCTCGGGAACCCTGTACACATCGTTTGGGGCTGTGAGCGAAACCCTGGCCGGATCTCCTCGCGGATGGAACCCAAATAGGCGATAAACCTGGACTAGAGACTTGTGTGGTTAGTCAGGTCGTGGCCGACTCCCTCGCCAGGCTTCCGCTTGAAGGTTGCCGAGATACACGACGTGTACATGGTGGTAAGTGGCGAGGGCGTGTGTGAAGAAGTACACCCCTGCAGGATTATAAATGATCTATTCGAATAGTCGTGTCCGCGGTAAAGGACTTCTGGGTTGCCTGTACAGTTCATAGACAAGTGAAAGTGGATACTCTAAAACTCGCAAGATAAGCGTGAGTGCTATGGATGGCCTTCTCGTAGGGAGACGGGAGCGGATCCATAGTGGTGTATTGATATGGTGAATATGTGGACTCGTGTGCGCCACCTCAAAAGAGTTACTTGCAGTCATAGTTTAGGATAACCACTGAGTCAAAGCTGGCTTGCTGCAGTCAAACTCCACCACCCCCTTTGTTGATATTGATGCATATGTAGCAAGTTCTGATGTAAGTCTTGCTGGGTACATTTGTACTCACGTTTGCCTATTTTATGTTTTGTAGAGAGACGTCCGTCTCGTTAGTAGTTCCGCGTGGACTTCGACGTTTAGCTTGTTACCTCAGCTACGATCTTGTACCCTTGGGAGGGTCATGTAGATAGTCAGGCTTCTCAGCCTTTTTCATTTGTAGTTGTCTGTACTCAGACATGTTTATGCTTCCGCTCGATGCTTGTATGCTCTGTATGTTGGGTCATGAGACCATGATTGTAATACTTGGCTCCTCGGAGCCTAATGAATAAATACTTGACTCGTAGAGTTATGCTATGGTGCCATGTTGTATTTACACATATCGAGCATATTGTGTGTATGATTGAAATGCTTGGTATGTGTGGGATCCGACAACCTAGTTGTTTATCCTTGGTAGCCTCTCTTATGGGGAAATGTAGTCTTGTGCTTCCATGAGACATAGTAGTCCGCTACAGCCCGGTTCACCGGAGTCCTGCTAGCCCAGCACTACTGCTCCGAAACACTTGACTGGCCGGCATGTGATTCATTTCGTTCATGTGTCTGTCCCTTCGGGGAAATGTCACGCGGTGACATCCGGAGTCCTGCCTACCCTGCTACAGCCCAGTTCATCGGAGTCCTGTTAGCCCAGTGCTACAGCCCGAATTCGCACGCTGCTAACCGACATGCTCGATGTTGATTCATGTATGCATGTCCCCGTAAGTTAGTCCCACTTTGGGTTCACGACTAGTCACGTCGGCCCAGTTTCTCTATCATATGGATTCTAGCGACACTATCATATACGTAAGCCAAAAGGCGCAAAACGGTCCCGGGCCATGGTAAGGCGGCACCCGTGGGAATACCGTGCGTGAGGCCGCAAAGTGATATGAGGTGTTACCAGCTAGATCGATGTGACTTGGAATCGGGTCCTGACATTTTAATTTCTTCAAGTTAAGGTGGAGTTTTAGCACAAGTTTAAACATTCACAATACATTTCAAGCAAGCATGGCAAGAGTATATGAGCAGCGGAAAGTAAAGCATGCAAGTTGCAAGAATGCAGAGGGATGGGATTGGAGTATGCAAACGCAATTGGAGACACGAAGATTTTTTCCGTGGTTGCGATAGATGGTGCTATCGTACACCCACGTTGATAGAGACCTCAACCCACAAAGGGTAACGGTTGCACGAGTCCACGGAGGGCTCCACCCGCGAAGGTTCCACGAAGAAGCAACCTTGTCTATCCCACCATGGCCATCGCCCACGAAGGACTTGCCTCACTAGGGTAGATCTTCATGAAGTAGGCGATCTCCTTGCCTGTACAAACTCCTTGGTTCAACTCCACAATCTTGACGGAGGCTCCCAAGTGACACCTAACCAATCTAGGAGACACCACTCTCCAAAAGGTCATAGATGGTGTGTTGATGATGAAATCCTTGCTCTTGTGCTTCAAATGATAGTCTCCCCAACACTCAACTCTCTCACACAAATTTGGATTTGGTGGAAAGATGATTTGAGTGGAAAGCAACTTGGGGAAGGCTAGAGATCAAGATTCTTGTGGTTGAAATGGAATATCTTGGTCTCAACACATGAGTAGGTGGTTCTCTCTTAGAAAATGTATGTTGGAAGTGTAGGCACGTTCTGATTGCTCTCTCCATGAATGAAGAGTGGGTGGAGGGGTATATATATCCTCCACACAAAATCTAACCGTTACACACAATTTACCAAACTCGATGGGACCGAATCATGAAACTCGGTCAGACCGGTTTAGTTCATAATGTGACCGTTAGGCATTTAGGCGGGACCGATATGATCAACTCGGTGGGACCGATGTGCTAGGGTTAGGGTAAAACCTCATCTCGGTTTGACCAATTAGACAAACTCGATAGGACCGATTTTGGTAATAAGCTAACTAGAGAGTTGGTCAAGCAAACTCGATGAGACCGATTACATATCTTGGTGAGACCGAAATTATTGCAACAGGAACCAGAGAGTTTGCAATCCCATCTCGGTGAGACCGGGATCCCATCAGTGAGACCGAATTGACTAGGGTTTATGGCAGTGGCTATGTCAAGTGAACTCGGTGGCGCCGGATAGATCAAATCGATGGGGCCGAGTTTGACTTTTGGTTTGGGACATATGTGGATATGAGAAAGTGGTTGAGGGCTTTGGAGCATATCACTAAACACTTTGAGCAAGCAAGCCATTAAGCAACACCTCATCCCCTTTTAATAGTATTGGCTTTTCCTATGGACTCAATGTGACCTTGGATCACTAAAATGAAAAAGTAGAGTCTTGAGCTTTTGAGCTTTTGCCAATCTTCTGTCCTTAGCATCTTGAAGGGGTTCCACATCCTTTTGTCCACGCCTGATGAGGACATCAATACCATTGTTACACCCACAACCCCTGCTACTATACATACTGGACCGATTACTAGAGCTCGCGCACGCCAATTAAATTACCAGGTACTTTTGTTTCTTGGTAATGATTCTAATGTTCATGAGAATATGATGTTGCCTAAATTGGATACATTTGTTTCGCTTACAAATGAAGAGCCTAGCTTGGAGAAGGATGAACATTGGAGCAAGAACACACATGGAGTTGATGGCATGCGCAAGGGGATCAAGAACAGAGTCACAAGTGATGATTTCAGGACTTTGAAGCCACCATAAGGAGTGCATGAAGCCTTGGACGAAATATACAAGATGCCACTTCATAAATTTCGTCTAGAGGCTATTCTAGGTGCTGCGACACCTTAATATTGGGCCATGCCCATGTATTTTCGAAATACTTAAGTATAGGCTGTTTTTAGAGTCCGTATGTGTGGGGAAACAAGAGTTAGGGTTGGTTTCGTACTCCTCTTCCAAGGGCCACGAAATTCCCCCCTCTTCCTCCATATATACAGCCCTTAGGGCATCGTTTAGACTTTGGGTTTTGTTTAGATTAAAAGTTCACCATAGCTGCAACTTCGCGTACTTCGTTTGTGTTCAATGACCAGACCAAGGCGTCACAGAACCCCACCTTGATCAATAAAGCTTTCCTCTTATATTTGCAATATCCAGATTGCAATCTTAGTTTCTTGCTTGTTCTTCGTTTGCCTGCAGGAAACAGACATTCGTGATCAGGTTGATCGTGCTCCGGCGTGGTCAATAACCTCTCGGAGTTGGTTTAGCGATTGCTAAGGCGCGACGTCCTCGCACGTTCGTAGTCCGATCGTCAAAGTTGACTTCCTCCAAAACGATAGCCACCATCTCATCGAAAGACGGGACACCTTTGCCGCTATCAAGTGGTATCAGATTTCCAGGTTGCTCGGTGAGATTTTACAGTTTTTCGTAGTTTAGATCGAGTCTGTTCTTCATACCTATAGTCCACGAAAAAGCCAAAAAAAATTAGGGTTAGTTCATCCCATCCGAACCAACCTGAGCCTTTGCATAATCTTTTCTGTATTTGCTTTGTTGAATTTGCGGTTGCATTGTCGTGTCAAGTTGCTGGTCTTAGCGGCTAGTCCTTTAGAGTTTCGAGTTCTGTTCACAGGTTGTCACGTCGCCGCTGCCATATATCACCACCGCATCATCATCATCGCTGCTGCCATATACCACCACCACACCAACTTCATCACCGCTGCCATATACCACCACCACATATTCATCGCCAATCCGAGTCCATATACGCCACCACATATCCGCCGCCATGACGCCAATCCGAGTCCACCTGCAACATATATCCGCAAACAGTCCGAGTTCCACCAGATTCATCACCGCCACCAGTCCGAGTTCCACCAGATTCATCTCCGCCACCAGTCCTATTCCGAGTCCAGTATTTTGTTACTCTGTTTTGGATTTTCAGATCACGCCATACTCCGAGTCGTGACAGAGAAGGACTCCCAACTTTCGTGCTATCCGCAGAAGAAAAATAGTTCCAGTTTCAAAAAAAACTAAGTCTGGAAAATTCTGGCTAGGTAGTTTTTAGGACATTTGTAGACTTTTTCGAAAAAAATTGTTGCGGAGCAAAAAAAAGAAAAAAAAGAGGAAAAAAAAGTGCAAAAAAAGTGAAAAAAAAGGAAAAAATTCAAAGTGTGCTCCTCCCTTGTTTACGTGCAGCACCGTGTTTTTGTTAGTGTTCTAGGCTCGAGTCTCTAGTACGGTCTAGCCTAGGACCAGCACAGTACCGTCGTTGAGCGTTTATTCAACTTTGCATCTCTGAATTGATTATTGCTGACCATTTTTGCTACCATATTATAAGCCTTCCTAGCTCCACATACATCTATGTGGTGCGTTTGACTCTCCCTGGCAATCGCTCTATCTAAGCTTTGAGAGTTTTGACTACAACGGTTGCCGATCACCGCCTGCTGCTGGGTAAGAACTGGTTTGCTTGACGGATTTGTGACTGTCCACCACACCACCACCACCACTTCCTAGTAGTCTGTAGAATCATATTCTTGTGTGTTTCTATTGCTGCTAACCATGGCAGGATAACAAGCCGACGAGACTGACTGGGAGAACATTACAAACAAAGAGTTACATGATAAGTTTCAGCAAATGATGAGTGGACAGGTGGAAGATGTCCTAAATAGATTTGAAGAGGCCATGGAGAAGATAGATGGCATTGAGAAGGCGTTCAAAACAAAGCTCAATAACAAGTTTAATGAATTGCTCGCGCGTCTTCCACCACCACCACCGGCTGCACCTAACGCACCTCTACAAGAACAACAACGACTACCTCCACATCGCGAAACAGCCCTCCGCCGAGCGAGCCGTGTCCCTCTTCAGCCTTGCCAAGCTGCTGGTGCTGCTGTTGATACTTCTGTGGCTCCTGCTGCTGGTGTGGAGGAGGATGATTATGTGGGAGATTACGAGGATGAGGTTGATCAACATCAGAACTACGTGCAACCACTAGCACCACAACCACCAGGTCGTCCACATGCAAATAATGGCAATGTTAGGGCTCCCCCTCAGGTACGAGATCATGAACATCTCCCTAAACTGAAATTGAATATTCCACCATTTGAGGGTAGATATGTTCCTGATATATATCTTACTCCGGAGTTAGAAACTGAACAACGATTTACATGTTTACAATATCCTGAGGAGAGACGTGTTCCTGCTGCTGTTTGTGCTTTCACTAGCTTTGCATGTGTTTGGTGGTTTGAACATTGTAGATTATATCCTGTTCCAGCTACTTGGGCTGCTTTGAAAACTGCTATGCGTACTCGTTGGGTTCCACCATATTATCAACGTGAATTACTTCAAAAATTGCAGCACTTAAGACAAGGAAAAAATTCGGTAGAAGAATATTATCAGGAATTACAAACTGGCTTGATTAGGTGTGGTATTGTTGAGGAGAATGAAGCTATGCTTGCACGTTTTCTGGGTGGATTAAATAGAGAGATTCAGACCATTCTAGACTATAAGGATTATAATAATATCACTCGTTTGTTCCATCTTGCTTGTAAAGCTAAACGTGAAGTGCAGGATCGACAGGCATTGGCGCGAACTAACTTTTCTACAGGTCGACCTTCATCATGGACACCACATGCATCATCTACTTCCACATGTTCTGCTACACCGGCACCCCCGTCAGCTGCCACCTCCAACCGTGATACAATAAATCAGGCACAATCACCACTATCTACCAAGAGCACACCTTTTGGGCCTGCAAAGAGCTCTTCTTCATCCATGGCATCAACAGGGCAAACACATGATATTATTTGTCGACGTTGCAAGGGTGGAGGTCATTATGCGAGAGAATGCCCATCTAAGCGTGTGATGATTGTTACTGAGGATGGTGGGTATGAGTCCACTAGTGACTATGATGAGGAGACTTTGGCTCTTATTACACACGAAGAACACGGTGGAGATGATTCTGATCATGAGACGCAATACATGGCTGCTGAAGATGCTGACAGGTATGAATGTTTACTTGCTCAACATGTTTTGAGTGTGCATGTCACGCAAGCTGAGCAAAATCAGAGGCATAATTTGTTCCATACAAAGGGAGTTGTGAAGGAACGTTATGTTTGTGTCATCATAGATGGAGGGAACTGCAACAACTTGGCTAGCATGGAGATGGTGGAGAAGCTATCTCTCACCACAAGACCACATCCACATCCTTATTACACCCAATGGTTTAACAACAGCGGCAAGGTTAAGGTAACACGTATTGTTCGGGTGCATTTTAGTATCTCTACATATGCTGATTATGTTGATTGTGATGTGGTACCTATGCAAGCATGTTCCTTATTACTTGGTAGACCATGGCAATTTGATAAAAAATCTGTACACCATGGTAGAAACAATCAGTATACTCTTGTTCATAAGGATACAAATATTACTTTGCTTCCTATGACTCCTGATTCCATTTTGAAAGATGATATTCATAGAGCTAATAAAGCAAAACAGGAGAAAAATAAGAGTGAAAATCAGATTGTGGCAAAAGAATTTGAGCAACAAATGAAGCCTAATAATAAACCATCTAGTGTTGCTTCTGAAATTAAATTGAAAAGTGCATGTTTACTTGCCACCAAATCTGATATTGATGAGCTAGTTTTTAGCAAATCTGTTTGCTATGCTTTTGTGTGCAAAGAGGCATTATTTTCATTCGAGGACGTGCCTTCCTCTTTGCCCCCTGCTATCACTAACATTTTGCAGGAGTTCGATGACGTATTCCCACAAGACGTGCCACCGGGATTACCACCTATTCGAGGGATTGAGCATCAAATTGACTTAATTCCCGGTGCATCGCTACCCAACCATGCACCATACCGTACCAATCCAGAGGAGACGAAGGAGATTATGCGTCAAGTACAGGAGCTGCTCGACAAAGGTTATATTCGCGAATCCCTTAGTCCTTGTGCTGTTCCTACTATTCTAGTGCCGAAAAAGGATGGTACGTCGCGTATGTGTGTTGATTGTAGAGGCATTAATAATATTACCATTCCTTATCGTCATCCTATTCCTAGGCTAAATGATATGCTTGATGAACTGAGTGGCTCTACAATATTCTCCTAAGTTGATTTGCGTAGTGGATACCATCAAATTCGTATGAAATTGGGAGATGAATGGAAAACAACATTTAAAACTAAGTTTGGTTTATATGAGTGGTTAGTCATGCCTTTTGGGTTAACTAATGCACCTAGTACTTTCATGAGACTAATGAACGAAGTTTTACGTGCTTTCATTGGACGATTTGTGGTAGTCTATTTTGATGATATACTGATTTATAGCAAATCTTTGGAAGAACATTTGGAACATTTATGTGTTGTTTTTATTGCTCTACGTGATGCACGTTTGTTTGGTAACCTTGGGAAGTGCGCCTTTTGCACCGACCGAGTATCTTTTCTTGGCTATGTTGTTACTCCACAGGGAATTGAAGTTGATAAAGCCAAGGTTGAAGCTATTGAGAGTTGGCCGCAGCACAAAACGGTCACACAAAGTGAGGAGTTTTCTTGGACTCGCTGGTTTCTATAAGCGTTTTGTGAGAAATTTTAGTACCATTGCTGCACCTCTCAATGAGCTTACAAAGAAGGATGTGCCTTTTGTTTGGGGTACCGCACAGGAAGAAGCCTTCACGGTATTGAAAGATAAGTTGACACATGCTCCTTTACTCCAACTTCCTGATTTTAATAAGACTTTTGAGCTTGAATGTGATGCTAGTGGAATTGGATTAGGAGGTGTGTTATTACAAGATGGCAAACCTGTTGCATACTTTTCTGAAATTTTGAGTGGGCCTAGTCTGAACTATTCTACTTATGATAAAGAATTATATTCTCTTGTTCGGACCTTAGAAACATGGCAACATTATTTATGGACCAAAGAATTTGTTATACATTCTGATCATGAATCTTTGAAACACATTAAAAGTCAAGCAAAACTGAATCGTAGACATGCTAAATGGGTTGAATTCATTGAAACTTTCCCTTATGTCATTAAACACAAGAAGGGTAAAGAAAATGTTATTGCTGATGCATTGTCTCGTCGTTATACTATGCTTTCACAACTTGACTTTAAAATATTTGGTTTGGAGACCATCAAAGATCAATATGTGCATGATGCTGATTTTAAAGAAGTAATGCAGAATTTTAAAGAAGGAAGAACATGGAACAAGTTCGTTGTTAATGATGGTTTTGTGTTTCGTGCTAACAAGCTATGCATTCCTGCTAGCTCTGTTCGTCTTTTGTTGTTGCAGGAGGCGCATGGAGGAGGATTAATGGGACACTTTGGCGTGAAGAAGACGGAGGACGTACTTGCTACACATTTCTTTTGGCCAAAGATGAGACGTGATGTTGAGCATTTTGTTGCTCGTTGTACTACATGTCAAAAAGCTAAGTCACGACTCAATCCTCATGGTTTATATATGCCTTTGCCTATGCCTAGTGTTCCTTGGGAGGATATATCTATGGACTTTGTTTTAGGTTTACCTCGAACAAAGAAGGGGAGGGATAGCATATTTGTTGTCGTGGATAGATTCTCGAAAATGGCACACTTCATACTATGTCATAAAAGCGATGATGCTGTTAATGTTGCTGATTTGTTCTTTCGTGAAATTATTCGCTTGCATGGTGTGCCAAATACTATTGTTTCAGACCGTGATACTAAATTTCTTAGCCACTTTTTGAGATGTTTATGGGCTAAGTTGGGGACTAAACTACTTTTTAGTACTACTTGTCACCCCCAAACTGATGGACAAACTGTAGTAGTCAATAGAACATTGTCTACAATGCTTAGGGCTGTTTTGAAGAATAATAAGAAAATGTGGGAAGAATGCTTACCTCATATTGAATTAGCTTATAATCGTTCGTTGCATTCTACTACTAAGATGTGCCATTTTGAAATTGTGTATGGTTTCCTACCTCGTGCACCCATTGATTTGTCGCCTCTTCCATCTTCGGAGAAGGTTAATTTTGATGCTAAACAACATGCTGAATTGATCTTAAAAATGCATGAGTTAACTAAGGAAAACATTGAGCGTGTGAACGTTAAATATAAACTTGCTGGAGATAAGGGTAGAAAACATGTTGTCTTTGCACCTAGAGATCTTGTTTGGTTACATTTGCGTAAGGATAGGTTTCCTAATTTGCGCAAATCAAAGCTAATGCCACGTGCTGATGGTCCATTTAAGGTGTTAGAGAAAATAAATGATAATGCATATAAACTTGAGTTGCCTGCAGATTTTGGGGTTAGTCCCACTTTTAACATTGCAGATTTGAAGCCTTATTTGGGTGAGGAAGATGAGCTTCCGTCGAGGACGACTTCATTTCAAGAAGGGGAGGATGATGAGGACATCAATACCATTGTTGCACCCACAACCCCTACTGTTACATATACTGGACCAATTACTAGAGCTCGCGCACGCCAATTAAATTACCGGGTACTTCGTTTCTTGGTAATGATTCTAATGTTCATGAGAATATGATACTGCCTAAATTGGATACATTTGTTTTGCTTACAAATGAAGGGCCTAGCTTGGAGAAGGATGAACATTGGAGCAAGAACACACATGGAGTTGATGGCATGCGCAAGGGGATCAAGAACGGAGTTACAAGTGATGATTTCAGCACTTTGAAGCCACCATAAGGAGTGCATGAAGCCTTGGATGAAATATACAAGATGCCACTTCATAATATTCGTCCATAGGCTATTCTAGGTGCTGCGTCACCTTATTATTGGGCCAGGCCCATGTAATTTCGAAATACTTAAGTATAGGCTATTTTTAGAGTCTGTATGTGTGGGGAAACAAGAGTTAGGGTTGGTTTCGGACCCCACCCTCCAGGGCCATGAAATTCCCTCCTCTTCCTCCATATATACAGCCCTTAGGGCGTCGTTTAGACTTTGGGTTTTGTTTAGATTAAAAGTTCGCCATAGCTGCAACTTCGCGTACTTCGTTTGTGTTCAACGACCAGACCAAGGCGTCACAGAACCCCAGCTTCATTAATAAAGCTTTCCTCTTTTATTCGCAATATCCAGATTGCAATATCAGTTTCTTGCTTGTTCTTCGTTTGCTCGCAGGAAATAGACCCTCGTGGTCAGGTTGATCGTGCTCCGGCGTGGTCAATAACCCCTAGGAAATTGGTTTAGCGATTGCTAAGGCGCGACGTCTTCGCACGTTCGTAGTCGGATCGTCAAAGTCGACTCCCACAAAAAATGATTGCTATCTCATCGAAACATCGGGACACCTCTGCCTCTATCACTTGGGAGGATATATCTATGGACTTTGTTTTAGGTTTACCTCGAACAAAGAAGGGGAGGGATAGCATATTTGTTGTTGTGGATAGGTTCTCGAAAATGGCACACTTTATACCATGTCATAAAAGCGATGATGCTGTTAATGTTGTTGATTTGTTCTTTCGTGAAATTATTCCCTTGCATGGTGTGCCAAATACTATTGTTTCAGATCGTGATACTAAATTTCTTAGCCACTTTTGGAGATTTTTATGGGATAAGTTGGGGACTAAACTACTTTTTAGTACTACTTGTCACCCCCAAACTGATGGTCAACCTGAAGTAGTCAATAGAACATTGTCTACTATGCTTAGGGCTGTTTTGAAGAATAATAAGAAAATGTGGGAAGAATGCTTGCCTCATATTGAATTTGCTTATAATCGTTCGTTGCATTCTACTACTAAGATGTGCCCTTTTGAAATTTTGTATGGTTTTCGACCTCGTGCACCCATTGATTTGTTGCATCTTCCATCTTCGGAGAAGGTTAATTTTGATGCTAAACAACGTGCTGAATTGATCTTAAAAATGCATGAGTTAACTAAGGAAAAAATTGAGCGTATGAATGCTAAATATAAACTTGCTGGAGATAAGGGTAGAAAACATGTTGTCTTTGCACCTGGAGATCTTGTTTGGTTACATTTGCATAAGGATAGGTTTCCTAATTTGCACAAATCAAAGCTAATGCCACGTGCTGATGGTCCTTTTAAGGCGTTAGAGAAAATAAATGATAATGCATATAAACTTGAGCTGCCTGCAGATTTTGGGGTTAGTCCCACTTTTAACATTGCAGATTTGAAGCCTTATTTGGGTGAGGAAGATGAGCTTCCGTCGAGGACAACTTCATTTCAAGAAGGGGAGGATGATGAGGACATCAATACCATATTTACACCCACAACCCCTGCTAATATACATACTGGACCAATTACTAGAGCTCGCGCATGCCAATTAAATTGCCAGGTACTTTCGTTTCTTGGTAATTATTTTAATGTTCATGAGAATATGATGCTGCCTAAATTGGATACATTTGTTTTTCTTACAAGTGAAGGGCCTAGCTTGGAGAAGGATGAACATTGGAGCAAGAACACGCATGTAGTTGATGGCATGTGCAAGGGGATCAAGAACGGAGTTACAAGTGATGATTTCAGGACTTTGAAGCCACCATAAGGAGTGCATGAAGCCTTGGACGAAATATACAAGATGCCACTTCATAAATTTCATCTAGAGGCTATTCTAGGTGCTGCATCACCTTAATATTGGGCCGGGCCCATGTATTTTTGAAATACTTAAGTATAGGCTGTTTTTAGAGTCCGTATGTGTGGGGAAACAAGAGTTAGGGTTGGTTTCGGACTCCTCTTCCAAGGGCCATGAAATTCCCCCCTCTTCCTCCATATATACAACCCTTAGGGCGTCGTTTCGACTTTGGGTTTTGTTTAGATTAAAAGTTCGCCATAGCTGCAACTTCGCGTACTTCGTTTGTGTTCAACGACCAGACCAAGGCGTCACAGAACCCCACCTTGATCAATAAAGCTTTCCTCTTATATTCGCAATATCCAGATTGCAATCTTAGTTTCTTGCTTGTTCTTCGTTTGCCTGCAGGAAACAGACCTTCGTGCTCAGGTTGATCATGCTCTGGCATGGTCAATAACCTCTCGGAGTTGGTTTAGCGATTGCTAAGGCGCGACATTCTTGCACGTTCGTAGTCGGATCGTCAAAGTCGACTTCCTCCAAAACGATAGCCACCATCTCATCGAAAGACGGGACACCTTTGCCGCTATCAACGCCACTCCACTGTTGAACTCATCTGAAATGTACAAGATAAAAGTATTAGTCCAACAAGAGATATGTTGATATTAATTATCAAAATCACCCAGGGAGCACTTGTGCTTTAATACTACTACTAAAGTTGACACTTATTTTGGAACAGAGACAACTAAAGAAAAAACGATCCAAGCAGTCCCTGGCCCTTGAACCGTAAACCCTAACCAGGCTTGAATTTGCTGGCAACGTTGGAGCTTCCCAATAAATGAAGTTTGCAACCCTTTGACCATCGGATCATTTTTTGCAGTTTCACCAAAATCGAGATGAGCATCCCCGTGGCAAAGAAATTGAAGAAGCGTGATTAGAATAAGATTGGTGGGACTAGTTGATGAGACATAAACTCATCACAAATACAGTATGTAGAAGCCAGTAGAGGTATGTGCGGGGCAAAGAAGTAGAGAAATATCCACATGGAGTTATGTGGGTAGATGGAGCAGTGGTGCAAGCCGGTTGTAAAGGAAGTTGTACCTGAGGGATGTCGGGACGTAGCTCAACCTAGAGGAGGGCGGCGGGAGGCGGCAACTGCCCACGTCGCGGCAGTGAGCAAGGGACGAAGGCAACCTCACCGGCTTTGTGAGAGAGAACGGAGGGGACCCATGATCGGGACATGCCGACAGTGGGTTTTCACCGACGGCGACCGCATCTACACTAAGCATCCACCCCTTCCCCTGGCGGACGTGATCCACCGGGATGTTAGAGATGTGGCCACAGTCGTTTTGTGCGAGAGAGTGTGAAGAGAGCAACCCCAGCAAGCAACCATGTAGGCTCGTCCTAGCTATGTATATAGTGGAGCGATTTCCTTTTCTCTCCATATGAACCTATTTATATTGCGTACGTGCCACTGAAGAAAAAAACTTTAATTATGAATGACGCGGCATGGTTCCCGACCCTCCATTATTTATAAGTGAGTAACTACTACTAAATGCGTTAAATTATCACGTGGGCTGCATCATCTTACAGGAATGAGCTCCACCGTGTCACGTGTGTGGTTGGGAAAGACGCAAACAGTGCTACTAGTACACTACGTGCGTGGGTGTGTGCACCTCTTCTCTTCGAGCATGGTTATTAAAAATATAGCCCACTATTGTACTACCACGTGGTTATTATATATGGGCAAAGAGTATAGGCAGTAATAATGACTAATAAGTCGTGAAATCACGAGGCCCACCTTTCTCTATGTTTGACCGAGGAAGCAGCCATCATTTCACTCCTCGTTGAATATCCATCTACTCCTACCTCCGCGAATAAATAAAAATCTGCTTCTACCTCCGTAGCATGGTTAATAATATAGCCATGTCAATCACGACGTACAAATATCATTCACTGATACAATAGGGCTGGATCTAAGGCTGGTGATTTTTTTACTTTGTCTCTTTCTCTTTTTGTCTCATTTCTCATTTTACATAGGAGCACGTGTAGAGGACGGCTATTCCTTTTGATGGGACTTCTTCATGGGGTTTAAGACTAAGCAACTCTGAATTATGCCCGCTGCCCACCACTCTAAATCGTGCCATCTATGATAGGGAGTAGTCCCATTGTAACAATGAGGTCCACTAGGTCTAGCACGTCTTGTAAGAAGAGACTATCACACAAAACATACATCTTGTTGCCTTCTTCCTCGTACAGTACGTACCACTGGTACGTACTACTAGTACTACTACTACTCGTTCTTCTATAAACCTTGTGCTTGGCATCCCCAAAATATTAACCTTGCAACTACCTCTTCGCCTCTTCGGGAAGTCGAGCAATAATGGTACTGTAGTATATATCGTTCTGGCTATTTGAGACCGAATGAATTGCTGCACGTCCACCACGTGGGCGAGGGGCGAGGGGCGAGGGAGAGTGCGTAATATTACGTCTGTTTCAATATGGACTATATACGGAGAAAAATGAGTGAATCTACACTCTAAAATACGTCTATATACATCAATGTTTGGAGTATGTACTAGTAGTTCATATTGAAATCTACTAAAGGACATATATTCCAAACAATATGATAATTTCTCTAACCAAGGTAGGGACAAGGAGTAAACGGAGGGAGTAGTAAATTTTCTCCTCGTCCTGTGAGCCACCGCACGCGTGGGCGAGGGAGCGAGCATAAGGTGTAGTAAGCAAGCTTCACCTCGTGCTGCGAGCCACCGCGCCCGTGGGCGGGGGAGACGACGTACTAAGCAAGCTTCTCCTCGTTCTGCGAGTTGATGGGACACATCAAAAGTAATACGAATAGAGCATCTTGAGTGTATAGAGCACTGCCTCTAAGGTAGGCCCCACATGGTTTGCCTCTTTTTTAACATAACGCGTCAAGTCACCATTTGTTTGTTCACCCGTGGTAGACGTTCCTCCATCAAGTGGACAACCATTACACGTGTCAAATTACCACGTGGCCTGCCTTTTCGTACAGAAATGAGCTCCACGTGTACCCGCGCGGGTGTGGTTGGGAAAGAGACGGGAGTACGTGCGCCGTGCGTGCACCTCTTATCTTCATGCACGTCCCCCACCTACACGGGTGTGTGTGAGAGAGATACAAACCTAGACAGATGGGGTGTGCGTTCATGAGTGCTTTTTGTTTGGGGGGTGTGATTTCGTGAATGTATTTGTGGGAATATGTGTTGATGACATCTCAAACAAAAATTTGACGCATGCAATGTGTGTGAAATAGAGGCCTATCTATATCATATACAGAGGGGGCGATCCACGAGAAGAGAGGGTGGGGTCATAGATATCGATAGAGTCAAAGAGAGGATCAAGTGAGTGGGTGCGAGATCGATGAAGAGAGCCATCGAAATTGTGTGTGTGCAAGTCAAAGATATAGGGCGACTGACCTACCTGAACGTTAGAGGGCACATGGCAAGTTTGTGTGTGGCAGGGAGACATGACTAGAGCGCTCGATGTATCGGTGTGTGTGGGAGGAGGAGGGGGGGAGAGGCCTAACTAGAGAGGTTATGTGTTGAGAAGGAGAGACCCAGCTATGTCTTGAGGGAGATCGGTCGACATCCATACATAATTGAAGGACGGGAAATAGGTTGGGATAGAGAGAGAGAGGAGAGAGAGAGGGAGGGAGAGGGGTAGAGTGTTGGATGGGTGATGGAGTTGCTTCTCAAAGATGGTGGGAGAGGCCTACTAGACAAACTGAGGGTAGAACTACAATATTATCAATAAGAGTGGGGATGTGTTTCTGTGTGTGCCTGTGCGTGATAGATGTGCCGGGACGCATGCATGGATGATGAAGGGGAACCATGTGTTTGGTAAGCAAACCTAACTAGATCGGTAGATCAATTGTTGTTTGTCAGAGGAAGGGAGAGACATAACTAGTGAGGTAGATCGATTGACGCATAGGGAAAACGAGTTATAAGGACCTAGCTAGCTATATGTATAGCGGGAGATCGGTCGGTGTATATCCATTTGTTAGAGGCAAATAAGGCCCAGCGAGACGGATAGACAGAGAGAATGGAGCTAGGACGTGGTGCGAGAGGCCGAGCTACTAGCTAGATAGGGGGAGGAGTGTGCATTTGTGAGATTGATGAAAAGAGGGGCGAGAGTTTACACATGTGTGGGACCGTATGAGAGACACGAGGCATGGACACAGAAAGGAGGAGATGGAAGGTGCGTGTGTATGTTGTAGGCAGACATCGCTGGAGAGGTTTATCGATCGGCGTGTGTCAGAAAGGAGTTGTGGAGACTGTGGGAGAACGACCTAAATTAAAAAAATGAATGTGCGCAATGGATAGAATGCCGGGGGAGAGGGAGGGCGAGGAGGGCGTGTGCATGCACGAGAGAAAGTTAGTGCTAGCTACAAAGGTTAGAGGATTTTGTGGGTGTAAGAGACTAACAAAGTCATAATTTGATATGAAAGTAGATTCATATATTTGAATAGGAGATCATAGTGTTATAAACATATGCATGCATGAATATAGTGGTGATACACGTGTTGTGGTCTTGCACAAGTTATACGATAATGTGATAATGCATGGCGTTTGCAACTCACAGCTAAATGTCGAACAATCTAAATCATACTATACATCGAACAATCTCACATTTTATTTGAATTTGTGATAATGTGTGGCTTTTGCAGCTTACAACTAAATATCGAACAATCTAAACAATACTATATATCTAACAATCTCACATTTTATTTGAATTTGTGGTAATGTGTGGCGTTTGCAACTCACATCGAAATACTTGTAGGAGTAGGGGCGGGGCACCATACATTATGTGATAAACACATTATACATATGAAACGTGGTTTAGATTATGAAGATCTAGCTAGAGCTTGAAATGTACTGTGATTTGAAATCAACATAAAGTGGATTCAAAAAATCAAGTTCGAGTTCATATAGTACACATAGTTCATATCTAACTCGATAGAAATCATGTGGTGTGCTATGAAGATAATACACAAACGATGGTTTAACTTGACAATAATGATGATTGTAGATCTTATTAAAATAAAGAAACGAATTCAAATGGTTTGACTTCACAACAATCATTATTGTAGATCTTATTCAAATAGAGAAACAAATTCAAATTTAGTTCATATTGAAGCGGTAGTATATACGTTTGGAATGCACTAAAACGTTCATTTGAGTAGCAGGTTGCATGCATTATACACGTAGCAAAATATTTTAATGGAACATAACATGAATTCAAAGTTTTGAATGGCATTTGTAGTGCGAATTGATTTGGTACAATACATGGGACTAAACTCTCTTGTGTGGTGCGAATTGATTTCTTTTTGTTTTTTTTGTCGACGGAAGTGTGAACTGATTTCTTTTTGTTTTTTTATGACGGAAGTGTGAACTGATTTGGTACAGTACACGTTAGGCTTGTCCGGAAATTTCAATCCGCTCCTTGTTACCCCAAAATATTTAAGATATATCTTTGTCTCGTTGTGCTCCAAAAACTCCCTCCATCTCGACCCGCGCCTTGCTATCCCAAAATTACAACGTGCGCGAAAACTCCCACCTCCTGCGAAATCCCGACACACGAAATGCCCGTGATACCCCTGAACCGAAAGAACCACCTAGCTCAAATTGGTGGGGGTAATTTCGTAACTTACCCCACATTTTGGACAAGCGTGTCCCTAAGCCATGGTTCCCCACTCCCATCCCATCCGCCCACCCATTCCCACACCGAGGCCGTGAAAACCCGCGAAGCCCTACACCCTCCTCCATCCACCACCCAGCCGGAGCCTCTTTCCCGACGACGTCGTCCACAACAACACCTTGACGTCCCTCATCCATCGTACTGTATGAGGATCCATCGTTGATCTCGGCGTCCCGCCGGTTCAGCCACCCCGTCCTCCAACTCCAAGGAGTTGCCCCGACGTTCCCCTCGTCTTTCGTGCCACCTCCATTCCCACACCGTCGTCTTCACCTGCACCACCGGAAGAGCAGCATCATCACCATTTCCTTAGATGAAGCTGAGGCATAATCGGTGCCACCAAAGAGGTTGTACACTAATCGCCGCATTTTCTTCTTGATTCGATCTCACGGTGCTGTCGGCGCTCGGTCCCGAGCTGACATGGCGTGGATCCATCCACGGCGGCGTCGTCGGCCACTTCCTCCATGGCTTTGCTCCCTCGGCGGCGATGTACACATCAGTAGGAGCTGCTGCTGCTTTAGGTCTCGCTCGCGTTGCTGCTCTACTCTTGCTCTTGGTCCCCTGCCTGGTCTGCTCTTTCTATTGCTCTTGCTCTTGCTCGCGCTGCTGCTCTCGCTCTTGCTCTTGCTTGTGATGCTGCTCCAATTTGGCTACACTTCAGTCGACTGAATCGACTTTTGGGTCAGTCGATTTTCAGGGGATGGGGGGCTCGCCGGAGTTAAGGAAGAACCAGCTACAGCGAGGAGGGGGGCTCGCCGGAGAGGTACCCCACTATCTATCTTAGGGTTAAGGGTGGGGGCGGTGGTCGCCGGCGGTGGTGGGGCGGTGGTGTGGGGATTGCCGGAGAACAAGCTCGGCACGGGGGGGGGGGGGGGGGGGGCTAGAGGGATGGCCGGGGCGGCGGTGGACCGCCGGTGTGGAGTGATTTCGGGGCGGGCAGGGCGGTGCACTGCCAGCCACGGGCGACATTGGGAGGCGGTTTGGCCGGTGGAGACTGGTGGCTCACGGGAGTGGAGGTTGAAGATGAACTGCAGGCCCTTGATTTCCTATCCAACGGCTGGAAAATCGACTGACCAGAGATGAAAAATTCAGTCGACTGACGTGTAGCCTCACCCTGATGCTGCTACACGACCAGCTGCCCCGGCTCTCGCATGCGGTGCTGCTACTGCTTTTCTGCTACTAGTGCGTCCAGTTTTGACAACAAAGTTCAGTTTTGACAGTTAAGTTCAGTTTCCACAGTTAAATTCAGTTCCGATTGTTAAGTTCAGAGATGAGCGGATGATGTATTTTACATCTAGCACTTCGTGGTTATGTGTTTTACGTCATCTATTGGAGATGCTATTAGAATTCCACTCAGGTTAACGTTGTCTCTATTGTCCTGCTCCAGCCTCGGCGTTGTACAACTCACCAGAGCTGCTCCAACGACGAAACCCTCCATCACAGCGGAGCAGTACCCCGGGCTCCATCTCAAGATGCCTAAGATCTTCTTCCCCTCCTTCGACAACCAAGTCAGCCGGATCATCCTCACCGACCAACCCAATCACATTGAGATCGACATGGCTTCGCCAAAGAGGTTGTACACTTGTTGCATCTCTTTTTTACTCTACATGTTATATATATTATGCACTGAGCACACGTAGTAACGTGAAATACGATTAGTTTCTCCTACTATATGACAAGCAGTGAGGTACCAGGCAACTAAGCTATCCATGATGGACTCCCTTGAATGCCATCATTATTTATCTTTGTGCGTTTGAGTTGTGCATTTGTCGCTGGGCCTGGGAGTTGAGCTAGTAGGGCAGTGGCCTGGGTCCAAAGTAGTAGAAGTAGCACAAAAACATTTTTTGAGTGTAGGCTTTTCCTTGCTCAAGCCTTCCTACTAGAATCGCCAGTGCTTGAAAGGAAAACTGAAGGAAAAACATAGGAATTGGAAAGTTTCCTATGGTACTACTATTCATGCATTTTGTTCAAAGGAATAGAGCAAAGGAAAACGGTAGGATTTGTTCCTTTAGTGTCTCCTTGAAAGAAAAACCGTCGGAATTTTAATATCTACTTGTCTTTCTTTTCAAATTCCTATTCATGAAGCACAAGACTAAGAGATAGTAGCATAATAGCATTATAACCGTACATTTTCTTATGGTTTGACTTAATCTCACCATGCTTCTGTGCATCCTGTGATCTTCCAATTCTTGTGAACCAAACACCCAGATTGGCAGAAATCCTGTGTTTTTAAATTCTCTATTTTGCACGTGCATTCCTATCCTATTACTGTGTATTTCCTATCCCTGCGTTGTTAGAATCCTCCAATTCAAACGAGCCCTTAAAGAATTACTTCTCTTACAAATAGTTGTCAAAGAAAACCTTGTGTCATATGTCCCGCTCCTGCTGCACCGTCGTCAACCCCGGCTCAGCTGCTCCAACGACAGAAGGGTCGAGCACAACAGGGATCCGGCCTCTAGACTGTCTTTCGCCGCCTCAGATCTTCTTCCCCGCCACGGGTAGCCATGACAACTGCATTACCATCATCAACCGAGCAGATGACCTCGAGGACTACATGGTTCCACAAGAGAGGTCGCACTCTTTCGTATGTGCCTACGTTATGCATCGCTTAATACTACATGCTAATTTATCATCCTGTTCACCGATTAGAGTCTGAGTCAGGTCCAAACTAATGGTCAAACTTGAGTTTTTAAATGGTTGTGGGGTACATATCGGGGCCGCAATCAATAGTATCTATCTACTATCTGGTTAATCTCTGGTGTCTACTATGAGTTTCATGTTGGGTGGGAAACAAACAGTAAAGAAGCCATTATCTGTATGTTTTAACTGAAGCCATTATCTGCCTGCTATCATTGGTTTTGGGTCTATCCACAGGTTGCTACCATCACTCTGGATTTCTGCATGCAGTCCTTACATAATCTCACTATGTTTTATTCCTATGCATGTCAGTTATTGTACACAATGGAACTGAACATGTAGAGCAAAAGAGACGAGCCTTGCGTGGCAGTAAAATTTCATGCAGACGTCGCTCCATGGTAGGCGCAAAGGCAGCCCCTGCCCCCTCCACCCATTACGGATTTTAATCGAGAGGAAGATATCCGTTCTGAGGGGGATTCAGAAGGAGAATACCACTCCTATTTACCCCCTGAGGTCTTTGCTCTAACTTGGCATGCTGATGTTGGTTATATCATGCATATGGTACCTTGCATTGCTTACTTTATAATTTATATATCAAATATGTCATCTTCTTAGTTTAGACATGCTTTGTGTGAATGCCATCTGTTTAGTTTATTCATTGTTTATGTGAATTATGCAACGCCATCTTGTTTAGCCAGGCATTATATATGTGAATTTTGCAATGCCATCCTGCTTAGCCAGTCATCCTATATGTGAATTATATCAGGCCATCCTTTTTTTTACGTATTACATTTGTCAACAATGTTAGTACATTCAGCTACTCTTCGTGTGCATGAGCCATTTGACACGGTGATGGAAAATTCTGGAGTGAAAACAAGGTCTTCAGAGCAGACTATGCTATCTGACGAAGCGCATATCTCGCTGGTTACGGATAGATCCTCAGGGGAGGATTCAGAGACAGATGACCAGTCCTATCCCCCCCCCCCCCGAGGTATATGCTCTAACTTGGCAGGGTTATGTTGCTCATCGTGTGTATGGTGTCTTGCATTGCTATGTCATTTGATTAGTTTAGACATGCTTTGTGTGAATGCCACCTGTTTAGTGTCTAATTACCATATATGTGAATTATGCATTGCCATCTTGTTGCAAGACATTATATATGTGAATTATGCAATGCTATCTTGTTGCAAAGGCATTATATATGTGAATTATGCAATGCCATGATGTTTAGCCAATCATCATGTATGTGAATTATATCATGCTATCATTTTTTTCTATTACGTGTTCCATTTGTCGACAACGTTTGTATATTCAACTACTCTTCCTGTGCATCAGCCATTTGAAGCGGTGATCACTACAAAAAAAGACACATCCGTGACATTTTGGGCCGAACTAAAAAATTTATGGCATGCTTATGACACTTCTATGACGATAATTGTGACAAAAACCGGTATCATCATAGATGTGGTGGGCTCCTACTTCTATGACAAAAAATCATGACAGAAAATGGGCTTTTCGTCCTGGGCGGGCCGGAGACGCAGCTGCATGACATTCTTTGGGCCGTCCATGACGGAAAAAACCGTGGTAGAAGCGAGGGCGTGGAAAATATCGGGGAGTTCTCGGTACGGTGGGTGGTCGGGGGCTGAGCGATGCGCGTTTCTCTCTTACACGTAAGCGCGTGGGTGCAAGGCGTTGGGCTCTAACTAAACCCGAGCGAGGCATTCGCCTACTGAACCCGAGCGATTGCACTGCAGGCTACGTGTTACTGAACCCGAGCGATCGATCGATGGCTGTTAACTGAACCCGATCGAGCAATTCCTTCGCTACTGCTGCTAACTGAAGCCGATCGAACCTGCTGCCTCTTGATGAACAATGAGCATTGTTCGGGGTTTGGATGAGCAGTTCCCGGTGGGGGGTTTGATGAACAGGAACCCATGGTGTTGCCGCTGGATGAACAGGACCCAGATCGATCGAGCCGGTGGAGGGGTGGATGAACAGGACCCCGTGGAGGGCTGGATGAACAGGATGACCCCGTTGAGGGCTGGTTGAATAGTAGCCGGTGGAGGACTGGATGAACATTAGCCCGTGGAGGGGTGGTTGAACAGGACCCCGTGGAGAGGGCTGGTTGAATAGGACCCCGTGGAGGAGCGCGCGGTGGAGACTGGATGAACAAGAGCCTAGGATGAATAGTCGCTGGTGGAGGCTGGAGGAGGTCGACGGTGTATGGACAGTAACCCGTGGAGGCTGGAGGAGGTCGACGGTGGAGATGAACAATATCTCGTGCATTCTCGTTTTGCGGTACGCTACACCCCTCCCGATGAACAGGACCCCCGTTTCGACCATAACGCTCCAACACAAGTCTGTTTCCTCCGTTTTGCGGTACGCCACACCCCTCCCGATCAACAGGACCCCGTTTCGACCAAGAGAAGTTTGTTTCCTCCATTTTGCGGTACGCTAGACCCCTCCCGATGAACAAGATCCGGTTTCGACTGTGGCCGGTCGAACACAAGGCCGTTTCCTCCGTTCTGCGGTACGCCAGGCCTCGTTTCCATCGGTTGTTCCGTCCAAGCCGGTTGGCTCCTGATGAACAACACGTGTTCTATTGCCTCCTTATGAACACGACGTGTTCTGTCGCCTCCCCATGAGCACGACGACAACGCAGTTTCTCTGCTCCGACCCAGCCATGTACATGAGCCCTGGCCATATGTATGCGTGAGTAGGCGTTCGAGACCCCGCCCTTATGTATGTACGTGGCCGTATTTACTTTCTTGCACCCTGGCCGTTGTACATACATGTACATGCTACGTGCGTGCCTCTACTACGACACATGCGTGCCTCTACTACGACACGTGCGCGCCTCTACTACGACACATGCCCTTCCTTACACGGACACGGTTCATCGCTGCAGCCTGCAGACAGACCGATCGTATGTACGTACACGTTTGCGACCAGAGTGACAACGCTACGTACGCTTCGACCAGGTGGTCTCGACTGCCAGGCACTTCCTTGCATGCGAAGATGTAGCTGGTGGGTCCCAGCAGTCAGGGGGCGAATCATTTTTTTGCCTGTAATATGGACGCACTTCCTTGCGTGTGAAGATGTAGCTGGTGGGTCTCAGCAGTCAGGGGGCGAATCATTTTTTTGCCCGTAATATGGACGCACTTCCTTGAATGCAAAGTTGTAGCTAGTGGGTCCCCACTGTCAGCCTCTCACATACACTCATCTTCTGATGACTCTTGTTTGTTGACCACGTTAACCACACCGTGCCGAGCGCACCAACGCCGATGGACGAAGGTGAGGCCCCAGACTGGAACGACCCGGAGATGGGGAAGATGCGGCAGTGGAGTCGCAGATGGAGAGAAGTGGGAAACTTGACTGGTTCGGGTGCGCGGCAACACTACCGCCCACGGGAGACAGGAGCAAGAACAGAGGTTGAAGAAGGAGCACGGCTGTTGGATTAACATCCAACGGTCTAGCTGCTAGAATCATTTGTTGATTAAGTTGACAAAGCCCTGCGTACACATCCGCTTAGTAGGCCCACAAGTCAGCCACCAAATCTGACGGGTCCCAGCTGTAAACGGGAGGAATAGTTTTTTCGCATAACAAGGAGGTAGTTCCTTCCGTGTGAAGATACAGCCGGTGGGTCCCAGCTGTCAGGGGGAGGAAAGTTTTTTTCAGCTTCATAAGGAGGAACTTTCCTTGCGTGCGACCATGGACCTCGTGGGTCTCAGCCGTCAGGCTCTCCATGTACAGTCCTCTTCCGATGACCCTCGTTTGTTGACCACGCTGCGCCGAGCGCAGCGAGGCGATGGACGATTGCAAGGCCCCGGACGGGAACGACCCAAAGATGGGAAGACGCGGCAGTGGAGTCATAGATTGAGAGGAGTACAAGGGTTATAACTGGTTCTGGTGGGGCGTGGGGCTGTAGTCGGTGGAGAATAACATGAGGTGTGGAGGGGTGGAGGGATTGCCTGGCCGGCGGTGGGGTAGCGCTTCGCAGTGATGCGTGCTAAGCAGAGCCGCTAGCCGCCGGAGGCCGGACCAGGCGGTCCCGGCAACGCTGGAGGAAGAAGATGAGATATTGAAGGTGCATGTCGGCCGTTGGATATAAATCCAATGGATGTGGATGTCATAATCATTTGTTGACCAAGTTGACAACGCCCTGCGTAGGCTTCGACCTATTGGCCCACATACCAGCCTGCAAAAATGTGACATATATTTAACCCATGTTTTCTAGAATGTACAGTCCATTTGCTGGGCTAGGTGAACAAATAATTTCGCGTCAATGCGGCCCATTTAATATTTTCTAAGAAATCCTAGCCCATTTGCACTTTCTTGAAATACACGAATTAGTCGGGCTCATTCTGTATATAATGTTAGGTTAGAAGGAGCAATTAATATCAAAGAATAAACTGTTGTGACACATTTTTTATATATAAAATTAACAAATTAGTGATTTATTGCTCAAAATAAAAATGAGTGCGTTATTATTACATTGGTCCTGAAAATCTTCGCAAGCTTTTGTACGCAATCACCAGGATTTTCCTACCTGTGAGTCAAAAACAACCAGGATTTTCCTTGCCAACTTCTGTTAAGCATTTACTTTTATAAGTTAATAACACGTGGGATGTTTTTATAATGTATATATAAGTCTCTATAAAATATCGATAATAGTAATAATATAAATATATATAATGTGGTTAGAAGGGAAAGCATAAATTGGACACAACATTATTATTCTTATATATAGATAAGTAGAACAGAGATCTGCGTTTTATTAAGAAAATACATTGGGCTGCCGATCTTTAAGAAAAAGTAAAATCTACGCTGGGAGGCCCATAGGCTGGTATGGACCTCAAAAAATAAGTTGAAACCACTGTCTCCGTATGTCGTGGGCTACGCATACCTAGGCCTAGCTAATACTTGTTCGCCCTCTGGAAAAAATGATACCAGCTAGATCCTCGAGTGAACTGGATTAAAGAGGGGGCCGGCGGCGCGACTGAAGAAGCACATCAGACGTGATTTTTTTCTTCAGTGGATGGCTCTCGATGGCGTTTTTTTACTTGCCTCTGCACCATACAACTTGTATTTTTAGCCTCCCGGTATGTGGTGGACCAGCAGCCCATTTGCTGGGCGGACCAACCTACAGAAACCAGCACTCGATTTTTCATCAAGCCCCCAAAACAACGTAGTACTATGCTTGTTTTGAGGCCTAAAAAATTACAGCAGGGGTTGAGCGGGGGAGGGGGGAAGACAGAGCAAAAATATTAAAAAGAGTTGATGCGTAGTTGCTACCCTAATAAACCAGGGGCAATTCTTCTTGGGAAGAAGGTGTGCCGTTGACACCCACACGTCACAAATCCCATAGTAGACATACTAACAAGTTCACACACGATTACAACAGAACAGGTAAACATTTGTATCAAACTCAGGTTCACAGGACACGTTCATATTCATAGCCAACATTCACAATCAACAACATAAAAGATTCATCTATACACAAGTTTAGCATGTATATGCATCCAAATGATTGATAGATCACACGATAATATTCATAGATAATTCACAAAAAGATTCAGATATACACATGTTCAGTATGTTTATGCAGCCAAATGATTGAGATCACAGCCAATATCATCCATGGATGAACTTTAATTACCTAGGGTACAGACTGGTAAATGGTGTTCAGTCGTAGGTACTTCCTGCTAAAATTAATGCTTGTACGAGTAAACTTTCGAGTACATAAGAGGCAGCACAGACAATCTGAACTTCGCTTGTAGGTTTATCCTCAGATAGTGGCCTCGTGCCGAGGGAGGTTTGAGCAACTTGGCCACTACTTTCATCCAACTAGTTTACTGGCTCATCTTGGTCTTGTAGCTCGCCAAAATTGTACATTGCAGACAAGAAAGGAGGCGGCTGAAAAATGAACCACCCAAATTTTTTGTGGAGTTCAACTGAAATGGAGCATCCCTGGCATGCAGACGGATTAAGTGTCAGATGGATATACGTGTCAACCAACTTGTCTAGAATCTTTAGACTCCATGCCATACAGTTCGCTACCATATGTGCCGATAACCAAAAGGCACAAGTTGGGACCAAAGACTGGACTGCATTTTTCTAGGCTATGCACCAAGCAATATTTTTGGCGTTCACTCTCCTAATACTTGGAGTTTGACAACTGGTTGACGCCGCTTGATACTCGAATGTGTTGGGGAACGTAGTAATTTCCAAAAAATTCCTACACACACGCAAGATCATGGTGATGCATAGCAACGAGAGGGGAGAGTGTTGTCCACATACCCTCGTAGACCCAAAGCGGAAGCGTTAGCACAACGCGGTTGATGTAGTCGTATGTCTTCATGATCCGGTCGATCAAGTACCGAACGCACGGCACCTCCGAGTTCAGCACACGTTCAGCCCGATGACGTCCCTCGAACTCCGATCCAACCGAGTGTTGAGGGAGAGTTTGGTCAGCATGACGGTGTGGTGACGATGTTGATGTTCTATCGACGCAGGGCTTCGCCTAAGCACCGCTACAGTATTATCGAGGTGGACTATGGTGGAGAGGGGCACCGCACACGGCTAAAAGATCAAACGATCAATTATTGTGTCTCCAAGGGGTGCCCCCCTTCCCGTATATAAAGGAGTGGAGGAGGGGGAGGGCCGGCCCTCTCTATGGCGTGCCCTAGGAGGAGTCCTACTCCCACCGGGAGTAGGATTCCCCCCTTCCAAGTAGAAGGAGTAGGAGTCAAGGAAAGGGGAGAGAGAAGAGAAGGAAGGAGGGGGCGCAACCCCTCCCGCTAGTACAATTTGGACTAAGCCTTCGGGGGCGCCCAACCTCTCCTCTCTCTTTCCCCTAAAGCCCAATAAGGCCCATATACTCCCCGGCGAATTCCCGTAACTCTCCGGTACTCCGAAAAATACCCGAATCACTCGGGACCTTTCCGATGTCCGAATATAGTCGTCCAATATATGGATCTTTATGTCTCGACCATATCGAGACTCCTCGTCATTTCCCCGATCTCATCCAGAACTTCGAACTACCTTCGGTACATCAAAACTCATAAACTCGTAATATAACAGTTATCGAAACTTTAAGCGTGCGGACCCTACGGGTTCGAGAACTATGTAGACATGACCGAGACACGTCTCCGGTCAATAACCAATAGCGGAACCTGGATGCTCATATTGGCTCCCACTTATTCTACGAAGATCTTTATCGGTCAGACCGCATAACAACATACGTTGTTCCCTTTGTCATCGGTATGTTACTTGCCCGAGATTTGATCGTCGGTATCTCAATACCTAGTTCAATCTCGTTACCGGCAAGTCTCTTTACTCATTCTGTAATACATCATCCCGTAACTAACTCATTAGTTGCAATGCTTGCAAGGCTTATGTGATGTGCATTACCGAGAGGGCCCAGAGATACCTCTCCGACAATCGGAGTGAAAAATCCTAATCTCGAAATACGCCAACCCGACAAGTACCTTCGGAGACACCTGTAGATCACCTTTATAATCACCCAGTTATGTTGTGACGTTTGGTAGCACACAAAGTGTTCCTCTGGTAAACGGGAGTTGCATAATCTCATAGTCATAGGAACATGTATAAGTCATGAAGAAAGCAATAGCAACATACTAAACGATCGAGTGCTAAGCTAACAGAATGGGTCAAGTCAATCACATCATTCTCCTAATGATGTGATCCCGTTAATCAAATGACAACTCATGTCTATGGCTAGGAAACATAACCATCTTTGATCAACGAGCTAGTCAAGTAGAGGCATACTACTGACACTCTGTTTGTCTATGTACTCACACATGTATTATGTTTCCGGTTAATACAATTCTAGCATGAATAATAAACATTAATTATGAAATAAGGAAATAAATAATAACTTTATAATTGCCTCTAGGGCATATTTCCTTCAGTCTCCCACTTGCACTAGAGTCAATAATCTAGTTCACATCGCCATGTGATTTAACACCAATAATTCACATCACCATGTGATTAACACCCATAGTTCACATCATCATGTGACCAACACCCAAGGGGTTTACTAGAGTCAATAATCTAGTTCACATCGCTATGTGATTAACACTCAAAGAGTACTAAGGTGTGATCATGTTTTGCTTGTGAGATAATTTTAGTCAACGGGTCTGTCACATTCAGATCCGTAAGTATTTTGCAAATTCTATGTCTACAATGCTCTGCACGGAGCTACTCTAGCTAATAGCTCCCACTTTCAATATGTATCCAGATTGAGATTTAGAATCATCTGGATCAGTGTCAAAAACTTGCATCGACGTAACCCTTTACGATGAACCTTTTGTCACCTCCATAATTGAGAAACATATCCTTATTCCACTAAGGATAATTTTAACTGTTGTCCAGTGATCTACTCCTAGATCACTATTGTACTCCCTTCCCAAACTCTGTGGTAGGTTATACAATAGATCTGGTACACAGCATGGCATACTTTGTAGAACCTATGGCTGAGGCATAGGGAATGACTTTCATTCTCTTTCTATCTTCTGCCGTGGTCGGGCTTTGATTCTTACTCAATTTCACACCTTGTAACACAGGCAAGAACTCTTTCTTTGACTGTTCCATTTTGAACTACTTCTAAATCTTGTCAAGGTATGCACTCATTGAAAAAACTTATCAAGCGTCTTGATCTATCTCTATAGATCTTGATGCTCAATATGTAAGCAGCTTCACGGAGGTCTTTCTTTGAAAAACTCCTTTTCAAACACTCCTTTATGCTTTGCAGAATAATTCTACATTATTTCCGATCAACAATATGTCATTCACATATACTTATCAGAAATGTTGTAGTGCTCCCACTCACCTTTTTGTAAATACAGGCTTCACCGCAAGTCTGTATAAAACTATATGCTTAGATCAACTCATCAAAGCGTATATTCCAACTCCGAGATGCTTGCACTAGTCCATAGATGGATCGCTGGAGCTTGCACATTTTGTTAACACCTTTAGGATCGACAAAACCTTCTGGTTGCATGATATACAACTCTTTTTTTATTAACTCCATTAAGGAATGTAGTTTTCTTTATCCATTTGCCAGATTTCATAGAATGCGGCAATTGCTAACATGATTCGGACAGACTTAAGCATAGATACGAGTGAGAAGCTCTCATCGTAGTCAACACCTTGAACTTGTCGAAAACCTTTTGCGACAATTCTAGCTTTGTAGATAGTAACACTACTATCAGCGTCTGTCTTCCTCTTGAAGATCCATTTAATCTCAATGGCTCACCGATCATTTGGGCAAGTCAATCAAAGTCCATACTTTGTTCTCATACATGGATCCCATCTCAGATTTCATGGCCTCAAACCATTTCGCGGAATCTGGGCTCATCATCGCTTCCTCATAGTTCGTAGGTTTGTCATGGTCTAGTAACATAACCTCCAGAACATGATTACCGTATCACTCTGGTGCGGATCTTACTCTGGTTGACCTACGAGGTTAAGTAACAACTTGATCTGAAGTTCCATGATCATCATCATTAACTTCCTCACTAATTGGTATAGACGTCACAGGAACTGGTTTCTGTGATGAACTACTTTCCAATAAGGGAGCATGTACGGTTACCTCATCAAGTTCTACTTTCCTCCCACTCACTTCTTTCGAGAGAAACTCCTTCTCTAGAAAGGATCCATTCTCATCAACGAATATCTTGCCTTCGGATCTGTGACAGAAGGTGTACCCAACACTTTCTTTTTGGGTATCCTATGAAGACGCACTTCTCCGATTTGGGTTTGAGCTTATCAGGTTGAAACTTTTTCACATAAGCATTGCAACCTCAAACTTTAAGAAACGATAGCTTAGGTTTCTTGCCAAACCATAGTTCATACGGTGTCGTCTCAACGGATTAGACGGTGCCCTATTTAATGTGAATGCAGTTGTCTCTAATGCATAACCCCAGAACGATAGTGGTAAATCGGTAAGAGACAACATAGATTGTACTATATCCAATAAAGTACGGTTATGACGTTCGGACACACCATTATGCTGTGGTGTTCCAGGTGGCATGAGTTTGTGAAACTATTCCACATTGTTTTAATTGAAGGCCAAACTCGTAACTCAAATATTTTACCTCTCTGATCATATCGTAGAAACTTTTATTTTTGTTACGATGATTCTCCACTTCACTCTAAAATTCTTTGAACTTTTCAAATGTTTCAGACTTGTGTTTCATCAAGTAGGTATACCCATATCTGCTCAAATCATCTGTGAAGGTCAGAAAATAATGATACCCGCCGCAGCCTCAACACTCATCGGATTGCATACATCAGTATGTATTATTTCCAATAAGTCAGTTGCTTGCTCCATTGTTCCGGAGAACGGAGTTTTAGTCATCTTGCCCATAAGGCATGGTTCACAAGCATCAAGTGATTCATAATCAAGTGATTCCAAAATTCCATCAGCATGGAGTTTCTTCATGTGCTTTACACCAATATGACCTAAACGGCAGTGCCACAAATAAGTTGCACTAGCATTATTAACTTTGCATATTTTGGCTTCAATATTATGAATATGTGTATTACTACGATCGAGATCCAACAAACCATTTTCGTTGGGTGTATGACCATAGAAGGTTTTATTCATGTAAACAGAACAACAATTATTCTCTAACTTAAATGAATAACCATATTGCAATAAACATGATCAAATCATATTCATGCTCAACGCAAACACCAAATAACACTTATTTTGGTTCAACACTAATCCTGAAAGTATAGGGAGTGTGCGATGATGATCATATCAATCTTGGAACTACTTCCAACACACATCGTCAACTCGCCCTTAACTAGTTTCTGTTCATTCTGCAACTCCCGTTTCGAGTTACTACTCTTAGCAACTGAACCAGTATCAAATACCGAGGGGTTGTTATAAACACTAGTAAAGTACACATCAATAACATGTATATCAAATATAGCTTTGTTCACTTTGCCATCCTTCTTATCCACCAAATACTTGGGGCAGTTCCGCTTCCAGTGACCAGTCCCTTTGAAGTAGAAGCACTCAGTCTCAGGCTTAGGTCCAGACTTGGGCTTCTTCACTTGAGCAGCAACTTGCTTGCCGTTCTTCTTGAAGTTCCCCTTCTTCCCTTTGCCCTTTTCTTGAAACTAGTGGTCTTGTCTACCATCAACACTTGATGTTTTTCTTGATTTCTACCTTCGTCGATTTCAGCATCACGAAGAGCTTGGGAATTGTTTCCGTTATCCCTTGCATATTATAGTTCATCACGAAGTTCTACTAACTTGGTGATGGTGACTAGAGAATTCTGTCAATCACTATTTTATCTGGAAGATTAACTCCCACTTGATTCAAGCGATTGTAGTACCCAGACAATCTGAGCACATGCTCACTAGTTGAGCGATTCTCCTCCATCTTTTAGCTATAGAACTTGTTGGAGACTTCATATCTTAACTCGGGTATTTGCTTGAAATATTAACTTCAACTCCTGGAACATCTCATATGGTCCATGACGTTGAAAACGTCTTTGAAGTCCCGATTCTAAGCCGTTTAGGCATGGTGCACTAAACTATCAAGTAGTCATCATATTGAGCTAGCCAAACGTTCACAACGTCTGCATCTGCTTCTGCAATAGGTCTGTCACCTAGCAGTGCATCAAGAACATAATTCTTCTGTGCAGCAATGAGGATAAACCTCAGATCACGAATCCAATCCGCATCATTGCTACTAACATCTTTCAACTTAGTTTTCTCTAGGAACATATCAAAATAAACATAGGGAAGCAACAACGCGAGCTATTGATCTACAACATAGATATGCTAATACTACCAAGACTAAGTTCATGATAAAATTAAAGTTCAATTAATCATATTACTTAAGAACTCCCACTTAGATAGACATCCCTCTAATCATCTAAGTGATCACGTGATCCAAATCAACTAAACTATAACCGATCATCACGTGAAATGGAGTAGTTTTCAATGGTGAACATCACTATGTTGATCATATCTACTATATGATTCACGCTCGACCTTTCGGTCTCAGTGTTCCGAGGCAATATCTGTATATGCTAGGCTCGTCAAGTTTAACCTGAGTATTCTGCGTGTGCAAAACTGGCTTGCACCCGTTGTAGATGGACGTAGAGCTTATCACACCCGATCATCACGTGGTGTCTGGGCACGACGAACTTTGGCAACGGTGCATACTCAGGGAGAACACTTTTATCTTGAAATTTAGTGAGAGATCATCTTATAATGCTACCGTCAATCAAATCAAAATAAGATGCATAAAAGATAAACATCACATGCAATCAATATAAGTGATATGATATGGCCATCATCATCTTGTGCTTGTGATCTCCATCTCCGAAGCACCGTCATGATCACCATCGTCACCGGCGCGACACCTTGATCTCCATCGTAGCATCATTGTCGTCTCGCCAATCTTATGCTTCTACGACTATCGCTACCACTTAGTGATAAAGTAAAGCATTACAGGGCGATTGCATTGCATACAATAAAGCGACAACCATATGGCTCCTGCTGTTGCCGATAACTCGGTTACAAAACATGATCATCTCATACAATAAAATTTAGCATCATGTCTTGACCATATCACATCACAACATGCCCTGCAAGTTTTACGTGGCTGCTACTGGGCTTAGCAAGAACCGTTCTTACCTATGCATCAAAACCACAACGATAGTTTGTCAAGTTGGTGCTATTTTAACCTTCGCAAGGACCGGGCGTAGCCACATTTGGTTCAACTAAAGTTGGAGAAACTGACACCCGCCAGCCACCTGTGTGCAAAGCACGTCGGTAGAACCAGTCTCGCGTAAGCGTACGCGTAATGTCAGTCCAGGCCGCTTCATCCAACAATACCGCCGAACCAAAGTATGACATGCTGGTAAGCAGTATGACTTATATCGCCCACAACTCACTTGTGTTCCACTCGTGCATATGACATCTACGCATAAAACCTGGCTCAGATGCCACTGTTGGGGAACGTAGTAATTTCAAAAAAAATCCTACGCACATGCAAGATCATGGTGATGCATAGCAATGAGAGGGGAGAGTGTTGTCCACGTACCCTCGTAGACCGAAAGCGGAAGCATTAGCACAACGCGGTTGATGTAGTCGTACGTCTTCACGATCCGACCGATCAAGTACCGAATGCACGGCACCTCCGAGTTCACCACACTTTCAGCCCGATGACGTCCCACGAACTCCGATCCAGCCGAGTGTTGAGGGAGAGTTTCGTCAGCACGACGGTGTGGTGACGATGTTGATGTTCAACCGACGCAGGGCTTCGCCTAAGCACCGCTACAGTATTATCGAGGTGGACTATGGTGGAGGGGGGCACCGCACATGGCTAAAAGATCAAACGATCAATTGTTGTATCTCCAAGGGGTGCCCCTCTCCCCGTATATAAAGGAGTGGAGGAGGGGGAGGGCCAGCCCTCTCTATGGCGCGCCCTAGGAGGAGTCCTACTCCCACTGGGAGTAGGATTCCCCCCCTTCCAAGTAGTAGGAGTAGGAGTCAAGGAAAGGGGAGAGAGAAGAGAAGGAAGGAGGGGGCGCAGCCCCTCCCCCTAGTCCAATTTGGACTAGGCCTTCGGGGGCTCCCAACCTCTCCTCTCTCTTTCCCCTAAAGCCCAATAAGGCCCATATACTCCCCGACGAATTCCCGTAACTCGCCGATACTCCGAAAAATACCCGAATCACTCGGAACCTTTCCGATGTACGAATATAATCATCCAGTATATCGACCTTTACGTCTTGACCATTTCGAGACTCATCGTCATGTCCCGATCTCATCCAGAACTCCGAACTACCTTCGGTACATCAAAACTCATAAACTCATAGTATAACCGTCATCGAAACTTTAAGCGTGCGGATCCTACGGGTTCGAGAACTATGTAGACATGACCGAGACACGTCTCTGGTCAATAACCAATAGCGGAACCTGGATGCTCATATTGGCTCCCACATATTCTACGAAGATCTTTATCGGTCAGACCGCATAACAACATACGTTGTCCCCTTTGTCATCGGTATGTTACTTGCTCGAGATTCGATCATCGGTATCTCAATACCTAGTTCAATCTCATTACTGGCAAGTCTCTTTACTTGTTCTGTAATACATCATCCCGCAACTAACTCATTAGTTGCAATGCTTGCAAGGCTTAAGTGATGTGCATTACCGAGAGGGCCCAGAGATACCTCCCCGACAATTGGAGTGACAAATCCTAATCTCGAAATATGCCAACCCAACAAGTACCTTCGGAGACACCTGTAGAGCACCTTTATAATCACTCAGTAACGTTGTGATGTTTGGTAGCACACAAAGCGTTCCTCCGGTAAACGGGAGTTGCATAATCTCATAATCATAGGAACATGTATAAGTCATGAAGAAAGCAATAGCAACATACTAAACGATCGAGTGCTAAGCTAACGGAATGGGTCAAGTCAATGACATCATTCTCCTAATGATGTTATCCCGTTAATCAAATGACAATTCATGTCTATGGCTAGGAAACATAACCATCTTTGATCAACATTGTTTGTCTATGTACTCACACATGTAGAGGCATACTAGTGACACTTTGTTTGTCTATGTACTCACACATGTATTATGTTTCCGGTTAATACAATTCTAGCATGAATAATAAAAATTTATCATGAAATAAGGAAATAAATAATAAATTTATTATTGCCTCTAGGGCATATTTCCTTCAGAATTAATATAGGCACTTCTTCTTGTCAACATCGATGCTTGTCTGAGTGAACTTTGGAGTACATAGCAGCAACATAAGTACCTGTCCATCTGATCTTTTTGTGCAGTTCTACTGAAATGACCCAATGTAATGATTTGCCTGCGAGTTCAGGCTCCAAGTTCCTTCTTTATGAAATCGGCAAACAGTAGCACAATACCAAATTATCGATACATATGACAAGCACAATAATCAGGATAAAGACCAGTACCAACCTGTGTGAGGTAGCATATCAATTACTATTTCCTTTGACTGGAAGCCGAGATAAGCCAAGCGGTTGACAGGAAAGGAAGGAAGCAAGCCCAGATTAGCGACTGACAGGAAAGGAAGGAAGTTGTCGAGGCAATGAAGCACCCAAAGTTTTTGTGCAGTTCCACCAAAATCGAGCATCCCTGTTGGCACATATATTAAGAGAGTGAGATTACTGTAATAGTGGGACTAGTTGATGAAACATACACTAACAAATACAAGCACCCTCATTATCTTAATGGGTAAAGTTAGCAACATAGTAGTCTTGCTTAAAGAGAGGTATTAGTTTATTTAATCGGTGCCAATTATCTCAACACTCAAAGCATTGCCATGTATCATAGGTTGCAAAACTTTAATGTGCAAAGATAAAGGAGTTTCTCATGACAGTAGCACGATACAAATAGAGATGACAACAAACTAATATGGATGAAGGCCTTAGGCCGGTACCAACCTGAGCAAAAAAGCTTATTCATGTAGTCCCAGAAAAGATGATAAAGCACTCACTGGAACCACTCAATAGTAATATTTTTGTGCACTTCAATTGTATGGTTGAAATCACTCTTGTTTACCAGTGCTAAGATTATATCGAAAGATTATCAAGAACTTCCATCTGAGTTAAAGCACTGGCTGGGATACAGTTAATTGTAGTTTCTTGTGTAGTTCCACTAAAATGTATGATTTGCACAACATGATCCCTGTTTGCACAAGTAGGAACAAGGTGAAACCTTCATTAGCTTAGTGAGAAAGGATAGAAAGACATTAGCATATTACTCTAACAATAGCATCAAATTCATCATGGACAATACACAGAATTGGAAGGGCTCCCTGGAGAATCGTCTCACATGTCAGGTAGACGTTGCCGGAGCCCTTGAATGGCCTCGACTGAGGCCTCGGCTTCAGCAAGATCACCTTGGCACTGTTTATTCTTCTTCTTCTTCCTCTTCATGCTCTATTTCTATTTCTCCTAGCCAGTTGGTGAAACCAAGTACATGATTGGCTTTCTATTTCAGAATTGGTTTTTTCAGTGAGGGAGTACAAGTGTATTAGTAAACAATAGCATTATTTTCTCATGGCAGTCGCAAAATAGAGATGAACACATGCATTAAATATCATCTTACCTAAAGGAAGGTTATGGTGCCAATATGGATGATGAGGATTGGAACACAGATCTCCCTTTGTGCAGTTCCACCGAAATGAACCAACTGTACCATTCTGACATTCCAGTTAAACATCACAAAAGTCACTTCTTTTAAGAAGTGTTTTGTGCAGTGCACCAAAAGGTCACAACAGCAACCAGGTGAAATGGACATCCTGTTTGCACAAATAGCTACAAAGGAAACAGTCAGAGTCTCAAACAATTACAGGCAAAAACATTTGGCTAAACTTGTCATGTCTTATAACAGTGGCATGGCTTCATTTTACCAGGGGCATTAGATTAAGAACATCTAAATATTTTGTATAAGGGCATGGGACAGTGGGTGCACCAGCAGTCCAGCAGCATGTACCTAAACCGGGGCATAAAGTGGTGATTTAGAGTTTGTTGCCCCGAGAAACAAACATCCAAGAAACATATATGGGTTGGTCCCATTTTTGTTCACTCTAGCCACCTACTCCTATGTTTTTTTTGAAATGGAGGCGTGCCTCGGCCTCTGCATCATAATGATGCATGTAGCCATCTTATGTGTGGATAGCAAATCTAGTCCTGGTCATACCACTTTGTACAGTGTTTCTTTCCCTTTTCGACCAAGAGACCGGTTAGATGACCAGTCTGTACTACTTTCACCCCCCTATCCTTCCTGTTTGTACCAAGTCCAATGTACATACTAAATTCCGCCACCCCCACTTTATTTCTTGTTTGAACCAAGTACAAGATTCGACTCCATGAAGTAGCTTTACCTCTAACAATAGAAGAAAAAAATATGTGTCGTTGGACCATTTGATCGAGAGGAGCTGAGAGGTAGAAAATGATGCACATGCAGCCACGTAGCGAGCTGGGGAAGTAGAGCTAGGGCGATTTCGAAGGAAGATATACCTGAAGGTCATCGGGATGTGGATAGGTGGGCGGCAGGAGGCCGGATCAGCCCACACTAGGGCAACGACGAAGGGTTCGGAGGACCTCCCGCTCAGGCACTCGGCCAGAGATAACGGTGCGGCCGACAGTGGGTCTCCTCCCTCGCTGTCGATGACGGCCTAAACGATGCCCCTCCTCCCCTTCACTAGCGGAGGGGGTGTAACGCCCTCAGTTCGATGCGCCAGGTGTCCGCCAGTTTTTCATCGTCGTTGCCACGTCATTTTCTTGCGTGTTACATTTTGCCATGTCATCATCTACATTGCATCCTCATATTTTCAAAACTTGCATCCGGTCCTTTTCCCGGTTGTCAGTTTCGCGTTCCGACTCTCTCTCGCGCGCCAGTTGCACCTCCCAGACCTTGTTTCGTGAGTGGCCGAAAAATGTTCTCGGAATGGGTCGAAACTTGCCATGTGGTCTTATTATAGTGTCCACAGAGCGCCTCTCAAGTTTCGTCGCATTCGGAGCCCGTTTGGCTGCCCTACCGCCATCCGTAGCGGCACCGTTGCCGGTTTATTCGTCGGACGTTTTCGGTCTCCGGAAATCCGTGCCGGGCTTCCCTCTCTTCTCTTCCCACAACCCAAACCATTCTACACAACCCACTTAGGCCTGCCTAACCCCCCCTCTTGATCGGATCCGTCGGATCGCGATCGAAGGCTCCGAAACAGCCTCAAACCCCCAACCCTAACCCCTCTTTCTATAAATGGCAGCCCCCTTGCCATTTTTGTCACCCCTAACCTCCCTCCTTGATTTCCACGCCATCCCAATCATCAGCTGCCGCCACCTCCCACCTTCTCCTTCGATTCCGGCGCCCTCCACCTCCGTCGCGACACTTGGTGCGCCCCGATTGGCCCAGCCACCACCATCCGGCGCCGCTGGCCACTCCCAGGCCTCCACGTCGCCTCCCCAAGTCCCCACTTCACCGCCAGCCTGCCAAGCCCAGATCAGGGCCCGGGCGATCCCGCACCGCCGCCCGCAGTGTAGGAGCGCTCGCTCACCGCACCCCGCGCGCCTCCTCCTGCCAACCCGCTCGTCGGAGCCTCGCTGCTCCAGCGCCGCAGGCGACCTCCCAGGTCGACCCCGTCCCTCTGCTCCTCCGCCTTGCTCCCTCTCTTTCCCTTCTCTTCTCTCTCTCTCACGTTGCTCTCTCTCTCTCTCTCTCTCTCTCTCTCTCTTCTTCTTCTTCTTCTTCTTCTTCTACCGCAGGATCCACCATGGGCGCAACCCTCGAGCTCGCCGTTCTCGCCTCCGCCGCCGGGAATGGAGAGGTGGCCACCGATCCACCCTCCGACAGTCATCCTCGGACTCCTCCTTGCCTTCTCGACCCCCTGCGACCCTGCCTTGCCGAGCCGCCGCCGCCATGGCTCTGCTCGGGTTCGAGCAGAGCAGTTCGCCCCGCTCGCCTACAACGCGCCCGCGTGGGCCACCTCGCATGGGCCCCGCGACCCAGCTCTGCCAGCCCACCTCACCTCTTCACCGATCCGGCCCGAGAGGCCTAGTGGTGAGCGCCCGCTAACCTCTGCCCGGTATGCATTTTAGTGATTTAGCGCTCGTTCGGACTTGTTGATTTTCGGTTGTCCTTTTCTGAAACAGCATCATGCATGCATCTTGTGTGGACCGTAACTATGTGCATGTGGCTCCATTTGTGCGTATAATATGTAAAAATGTTCATTGCGAGATGCTCTTCACTTTATTCCATTGTGCCATGTTCATTTGAGTCCATCTGGATGCCCAAATCGCTGATGAAAGAGTGCTATATAATGTTTACTGCTGCTACTTATCAGTTTATGTTGATTTGTCATTTTTGTATCTTTTTGTGTGGTTTTCTTCTAAGCATGAAGTCTATATGTGTTATGAGCTACAATATGCCATCTTTGCTGTGCTGCAATCCACACTTCATGATATGCCATGTGTTGATTTATTTAAGCTTACAAAGTAGCCTCCATGATGTTGCTGATTTCTGTGACTTAGTCATTTCTGTTAAGTCTAAAACTGATATATTGAGATGCTATGTAAACATGTTGATACCTTGAGTTATATGCTTAATATGGAGATGTTCACTAAGGGTGTTTTGTTATACATGTGATTCTCTATCCATCCATGCCCCGTTTTACATTTATAGAGTGCTCTAGCATGTCTTAATCTTGCTCTACTTTGGCTATAAAATATTCCTGGCAGATTGTTTACATGTTGGTTGTTATTAGTGATCCTTGCATGCTATGAGCTTGTTCTTGCCATGGTTAGCTTCATGAACATGTCATCTTTCTGTTGCTATGATTATCTTGTTATGAAATGCTTTGTGATGAGTAATTCAAGCTCACAAACATGCCTACTTATCGTTGTTTATGCCATGCTCTGTTTTTCTGCCAAGTCTGAATCTGTTTATGAAACTTGCTATGTTTACATGGGTGCCATCGTATCTTCTGTACCTTTTTGGCTCATGATCAGTAAGAGACTTTTGTTATTTGCAATCATTAGATTCATGGCATGCCTTTGGTTGCCATAATAAGTTCCTGTAGCATGTGTTTTGATAGCTCCAACATTGCAACCTGACGTTATTTCTGCCATGTCCTGTGATTTCTGCCAAGTCTGTGAACCTATTATTATTTGCAATATTGCCATGTCCTTTTGAGAATTTTCTAGTAATTTCTGGAGATAGCTCAGTGTTCATGTTTTGTAATGATTTATCTGTACGTCATGCCCATGCCTTTTGTTTTCATATTGCGGTGCTGTAGCTTGTTGTTTTGATGCTTGCAATATGCCTAGTTGCTGTTTTGGACAGCTTGTCCTTTAAACTTGTATAGTGTGTATGTGTTGAACCGTTGCTCCGTTTTGAGTGTGCATATATGAAACTTGCTTAGTTTTGCATGCAGTTTCATGCTACCTTGTTGCATCCATGTTTTGAAATGTGTGCTTGATGTTTGAATGCATTTTGCATCAATGCCATGTTTAACTTGTTTTGCTCATATCTTCTAGGCCGTAGCTCCGAATTAAGTGAACTTTCTATGTAACTTGACTAGAATTTCGTGTAGATCATCGTGGTGCATCTTAACTTGTTGTTTATCAATGTGAACATAAGGTTTATTCAGATCTGGACAAATTTCGAAATTTGCATATGAGGACTTACCGGAATTGTTATTTGTTGTTTTCGGCCTCATTTAAACTTGCTTTGATGTGTTGCCATGAGTAGCTTCATGTAGTCTTGTCATGCATCATACTTGGTTGAGCATCATGCCTTGTTCATGTGTGGTGTGTTTACCATGTTGTGTGCTTCTTCTCGATAGTTCCCGTTTCGTTGCGATCGTGAGGATTCGTTCGTCTACGCTTGGGTTCGTCTTCGTGGCTTCATCTTCTTCATGGACTCGCTCTTTTTCCTTGCGGGATTTCAGGCAATATGACCATCACCTTTGATCTCATTACTATCATTGCTATGCTAGTTGCTTCGTTCTATCGCTATGCCGCGTTCCCTACCACTTGCTTATCAAGCCTCCTAAATTTCCATGAACCTCTGACCTTGTTAACCTTCCTAGCGAACCGTTGTTTGGCTATGTTACCGCTTTGCTCAGCCCCTCTTATAGCAATGCTAGCTGCAGGTGAAGATGAAGATTGCTCCATGTTGGATTATGTTTATGTTGGGATATCACAATATCTCTTATATTAATAATGCATCTATATACTTGGTAAAGGGTGGAAGGCTCGGCCTTATGCCAGGTGTTTTGTTCCACTCTTGCCGCCCTAGTTTCCGTCATATCGGTATTATGTTCCCGAATTTTGCGTCCCTAACGCGGTTGGGTGATTTATGGGACCCCCTTGACAGTTCGCCTTGAATAAAACTCTTCCAGCAAGGCCCAACCTTGGTTTTACTTTTGCCTAACAACCTATCACCCCTTCCCTCGGGTCGGCCAACCCGAGGGTCATCTTTATTTAGCCCCCCCCCCCCCCCGAGCCAGTGCTTCTCTAAGTGCTGGTCCGAATCGAGCCGCCTGTGGGGCCACCTCGGGGAAACTCGAGGCCTGGTTTTACTCGTAGCCTGTCTCATCCGGTGTTGCCCTAAGAACGAGATATGTGCAGCTCCTATCGGGATTGTCGGCACATCGGGCGGCTTTGCTGGTCTTGTTTTACCATTGTCGAAATGTCTTGTAACCGGGATTCCGAGACTGATCGGGTCTTCCCGGGAGAAGGAATATCCTTCGTTGATCGTGAGAGCTTATAATGGGCTACGTTGGGACACCCCTGCAGGGTTTGAACTTTCGAAAGACGTGCCCACGGTTATGTGGCAGATGGGAATTTGTTAATATCCGGTTGTAGTAAACTTGAAGTAAACTCTTTAAAATACACCAACCGTGTGCGTAACCGTGATTGTCTCTTTTCGGGGTTGTTCAAGAGGAGAACACGGTTTTTGGGTTATGTTTGACGTAAGTAGGAGTTCAGGATCACTTCTTGATCATTACTAGTTGACGACCGCTTGCTAAGCTCCTCTTCTCGCTCTTATTTGCGTAAGTTAGCCACCATACATGCTTAGTCGCTGCTGCAACCTCACCACTTTACCCCTTCCTTACCCATTAACCTTTGCTAGTCTTGATACCCATGGTAATGGGATTGCTGAGTCCTCGTAGCTCACAGATTACTACAACACCAGTTGCAGGTACAGGTTGTGCGATGATCATGACGCGAGAGCGATGTTTACTTGTGTTGGAGTTCTTCTTCTTCGTCGTTGATCTTGGGTTAGGTTCCTGGACGGCAGTCTGTGCTAGCAGGCTGGATGTCGTTTGAGTTTCTGTTTATGTTTCATCCGTAGTCGGATGTTGATCTTGTATATGATGTATTGTTGTATTCATGTGACATTGTATGTCTTGGTTGTATCCCCACTATTATGTAATATTGATGTAATGATATCCACCTTGCAAAAGCGTCTTCAAGATGCGCTTCTATCCTTGGTGGGACCGTCGAGTTCCTTTAGGATAGGGTCGCATCTTGGGCGTGACACGGGGATACGTCCGGATCTGTAACCAGCAATGAGGATAGAAAGATAGTGTTTTTTTATGGGAGAAAGACAGTGTTACCACCACTATCTTGTTTAGATCTGTAGAGGATGAGAGTGTGTGAATAGAGCAACCCTATCAAGCAAGCGTGGAGGCTCCGGCCTATATATACGTAGTGGGGTAGTTTTCCTTTTTCACTCCATGAAAACAATCGTTTAAAATTGTGTACGTGCCAGGTCATCTTTTTTTTGAGTTGTTGATTGTTTTTTGAGATAGCTACCCGCTTATTCCAAGTGGTGTTACGGTGTGCCAGGTCGCACATTGTATCGTTCAAGTCTGGTACAAGACCCTCCATCAAATGAACAACCACCTAATGACCCACAAGTATAGGGGATCTATCGTAGTCCTTCCGATAAGTAAGAGTGTCGAACCCAACGAGGAGCAGAAGGAAATGACAAGCGGTTTTCAGTAAGGTATTCTCTGCATGCACTGAAATATCGGTAACAGATAGTTTTATCATAAGGTAATTCGTAATGGGTAACAAGTAACAAAAGTAAACAAGGTGCAGCAAGGTAGCCCAGTCCTTAGCAAAGGACAAGCCTGGACAAACTCTTATATAAAGGAAAAAGCTCCCGAGGACACATGGGAATTATCGTCAAGCTAGTTTTCATCATGCTCATATGATTCGCGTTCGTTACTTTGATAATTTGATATATGGGTGAACCGGTGCTTGGGTACTACCCTTCCTTGGACAAGCATCCCACTTATGATTAACCCCTCTCGCAAGCGTCCGCAACTACGAAAGAAGAATTAAGGTAACCTAACCATGGCATGAAACATGTTGATCCCAATCAGCCCCTCACGAAGCAACGCATCAACTAGGGTTTAAGCTTCTGTCACTCTAGCAACCCATCATCTACTTATTACTTCCCAATGCCTTCCCCTAGGCCCAAACAATGGTGAAGTGTCATGTAGTCAACGTTCACATAACACCACTAGAGGAAAGACAACATACATCTCATCAAAATATCGAACGAATACCAAATTCACATGACTACTTATAACAAGACTTCTCCCATGTCCTCGGGAACAAACGTAACTACTCACAAATCATATTCATGTTCATAATCAAAGGGGTATTAATATGCATAAAGGATCTGAACATATGATCTTCCACCGAATAAACCAACTAGCATCAACTACAAGGAGTAATCAACACTACTAGCAACCCACAGGTACCAATCTGAGGTTTGGAGACAAAGATAGGATACCAGAGATGAACTAGGGTTTGAGAGGAGATGGTGCTGGTGAATATGTGGATGAAGATTGACACCCTCCCTGTCGTGGAATTGTCACGGCAGATGTCCTCTTGCAAGGACTTAGTCGTGGAGCCATCGCAACTAGGAAGCTTAAAGGGGTTAATCGGGACAAAGGAGACGAGAGAGTTATACTAGTTCGGTCCCTTACGGTGAAGGTAAGGCCTACGTCTAGTTGGGTTGGTATTGCTGAGGTTTCGATGACAAGGGAGCGAGACGCTATGCCCGGTTCTCGATGATCTTTTTCTTGCCCTAAGCCGCCAGCGGGTCGTCCCCTTATATACACGGGTTGACGCCCTGCGGCCTACAGAGTCCCGGCCGGCTCATAAACAGTGTTCGGCTCGGTGACTAGTTAATTCTACCTTATGATACAAGTCATGCCATTATAGCGGTTTATCACTATGGGCCTTAAGTCGCCTGTGGGCTTTAGACCCTTTATTGAACCGCCATCTTCATGCTTGATCTTGGGCTTCTTCTGATGAGTCCTTCTTTGCGTAACCCGGGCCCTTACGGGCGGCTTACACAAATAGTTATATCCCCAACATTAGGCCCCAGATTGATTTGAACTGGTTCATGTCAATCTCAAAATACCTTAAGAAATGAGCCTTCATTCTTCTGTCTGTGCAAAGGTTTTTAACCCGCCATGACGTCATCTTCTGGATCCGCGTTATCCCGTCGTGACGTCATCTTCAATTAAATTCATATTTACTCCGTCATATCCTCCAACGGATCTTTGCCTTTACTGACCATTCCGAAAACCGAGGCGTCAGGGTCGCTGGATAATGATGTTCGGTCTCCGAGTTTCTCGCGACGTCTCAGTCGACCCTTCCTTATAAATAGGCGCGACCTAGGTCTTTCCCATTCTCCTTCTTCAATCGTCTTCCTCCTCGCACTGTTTCTCTGCTGCTCGAGCTCTGTCGCCACCGCCGCCGCAGATCTCCTCATCTTCTTCAACTCAGGCCGCTGCATCAACCTGACTTGACCAGAGTAACGCGACGGAACCCTGCAATAGCTCTGCATCCGTAAGTCCTTTTCCTTCCCTGCTTCTAGATCTGCATTACGGCCTCCGAGTTCATCGGTGTTCATCGCCGCCCGTTGCAAACCCTTGATAGTTTTCATCCCCAATGCCCCTTTTTTGATCTTTGGACAGTTAGAACTGCTGCAGTGGCTGTTCCGCACCCATCTCGAATAGAAACAGATCTCGTTTCCCTTGTTTAAAGGCCTTCTTTGAATGTATGAACTTCTCTGCACTGACTTTAGGTCTAGAAATGTTTCCCTTTCAGAGCGACCATTTGATCCAAAATAATAGATGCAGCCTGTGAAATCTGTTTGTTCCACACTTAGCAAAAAAAAAACTGCATCTGTTGAATCTGTTTCACCACGGTAGTCCATGTGGCCGGTTTAAGACAATATGGATTGTGAGTCTTGCTTGCCTCTGGCGACTTTAAATAACTTAACTGCTTCTGAAAGTCGTCGCGGCTTAAATGTGGAAAGCACAATCAGTCATATGTCATTAGGCCCCTTCTTAAGCCGCCATCTTGAATTAATTAAAAATGCTCTTCTCCGGGTTATGAGTTGAACCGGATTTTTTTTACTTTGTCATAGGCTTCAATCTGCACAATGGCACCCAAGGCTCCCAAACCTCCCGTGACCTGTAACTGGGTCAAGTCCATCGTTACAGAAAGCACTTTGTCTGAGTTTGTGAAGTCCGGCCATCTGCCCAAGAAGGAGGTCATGTCTTATCCTGCTCCTAACCCGTCAGAGGATAAACCTCAACCCAAGGAGGGGGAGGTGATCGTGTTTACTAATCATATGAGCCGGGGTTTTGCTCCGCCCGGTTCAAAATTCTTTAGGGATGTTTTGCAATTCTTTGATCTCAGACCTCAAGATATCGGACCCAACTCTGTGTCAAATATTTGCAACTTCCAAGTCTTCTGCGAAGTATACCTTGGAGAAGAGCCCAATTTACTTTTGTTCAGAGAATTGTTCTACTTAAACCAGCAGAACGAACGCGCCAACGGGCCCAGTCTAGAACTTGGCGGCATCTCGATTCAGCGGCGAAGAGACTGCCTTTTCCCTTATGCTGAACTGCCGAGTCATCCAAAGGATTGGAACCAGACATGGTTCTACTGCCAGGACACTTCTCCGGCTGACGAGAACCCGCTGTCCGGCTTCTGCGCCTTGCGCCTTGAATCCAACCACCCGCTGCTGGACAAATTGAATGCTGTTAACGCCTTCCACTCGCTCCCACCATCAAGAAAATTAAAGCTCTCTTGGGGAATGGTTTACACGGCGTTGATTTGGTCCGAGTCTGGATCTCCTGGCGGGTAATTCCGTTAAGCCGCCGCCCCGGCTTAATGTGAACTTACTCAGGCGAGAAGGATGACCCACTGCGTCATAGCTCTAACGACTTACCAGATGATATGGTGGAAGCCATGACCCAGTCTTTATTGAAAGAAGGCACGGTGGTTAGTAATGCCTTTGGCTTACTTCCTTTTTGCAAGAAGAACCCGGCCCCTGCGGTGAGTCATTATCCTCCACAATTATCTTTATTGTGTTATACCTTGCTTTTACTCATTACCCTTTACCGTTATTCGTAGGCAAATAATGACTTCTGGAAGGCCAAGTATGACCATGAGGTTGCCAAACAAGCCAGAGCGGCAAAGAGAGCTGAAAGAAGAACCACTAAGATTGGAACTTCAAGGAAGAGGAAGCCCAGCGCCTCGGATATGCTGAAACTAGATGATACCGATGACGATGAAGAAGAGGTAACTCCTAACTCCCCTTACTCTTTTATCGTCATTTTATTGACATTAATTCCTTTTCAGGAGGATACAGGAAATAGCCAAGCCGTTGAGGAAGAGGCAACTATAATCTCCTCCGACTCAGAACCTTTGCCGAGGCTGAAAATCCGAAGAGTGACCCGAAAAGTAAGATTTTCACATCCTTTAGCTTACCAAGACCCTCAATTTCTTTTCAAGCGATAGACTCATGAGAGCCGGAGGCAGACTCGGACCAGCAAGGATACAGAACTCTCCTCCGGCTTACCTGACGTAACCAGGAAGCGCCGGACTGAGGTTATCTCCGATTTACGTTATGTATTACCTTTGGCGGGTTTAATTCATCAACCTCTCAATTCATTTGACTCCAATTATCAGGATTCTTCACCTTCCTTCGGCGAGTCTATGCAATCCAACATGCCGGCCTTCAAAACTGCCCCCGGGTAATATAAATTTGTCTTACCTTATGCCTCATTTTACTCATGTTTTTGTATTAACCCGTCTGTCTTTTCCACAGTGTGCAAGTAAAGCCCGGCAAAAGGGCAAAAAAGAATAAGCCGTCCCAAGAGCCGGTCATGACTGAACCGGAGCTCAGAACGGCTGCTCCTGATGTCTCTGCTCCCGAGCCTCCGCCTGAACCATCTCAAGACATTCCAGTAACTACCTCTGACCCGCCTGCTGAGCAAGTTCTCAACGTCTCTGATAACCCGGAGGCTCCTAGCCCGGCTAAAGCAGATGACCCGAAAGTTGAGATCACTAAAACTCAATTTATTGAGCCGGGAAGACCCACTATGTTGGCTAAGTGCTCTACCAAAGAGGAATATTTGGAACGCTGAAAGGCCAAGCTGGACGTCGCTGACTACACTCATTTGAGTATTGGAGAGATCGTCTCTGGCTATATCAATCAAGTACATAGCAGCCGTGACCTTGAAATTGACATGGTGAAGCAGATACAGCAAAAATCTGAGGTATGACTTATGCTACTTTTCCTTAACCATACTTACTATACCAGCCCCCAAGTCTATTGCTTATAAGTAAATATGTTGTAGACTTAGAAAACTTCCTAGTACTGCTTGTCCGGCTTAGAAAGAAGATATTTAACCCGGTTGTAGAATGACACTTTGAACTTGTGATACACATTAGCCCCCAAGTGTCAAGTATCTTTGCTTGCAAAGTGCTTGGGACTTAATTTCCACGAACCGGCGTAGTAATTTAAAGTTCTTCAGTATACATTAGCCCCCAAGTGTCAAGTACCTTTGCTTGCAAAGTGCTTGGGACTTAATGTTATCTTGTAATGATTCTGACTATAACCCGGCATCAATGCAGGCCACCATAAGTCAATTTGAGTCAGAGATTGCTGACCTGAAGAATCGCCTGGCAGCTCAAGAACTTGAAATTCAAAAAGCCAACTCCAAGTTTGAATTCAGCGTCTCCGAACAAGAGAAGTTGAAGAAGATCTTTGAAGCGGAGAAGAAAACCTGGGCGGATGAAAAGGGCTCACTCGTGACCCGGGCCGAGACAGCAGAAGCATCACTTGCGGAAGCAACAGCCGAGCTGTCCGGCTTAAAGCGCCAGATATCTCAAATGGTCTCAGCAATCTTCGGTAAGTTACTTTATATAAACCTTAAGTACTGCAAGCCTTCTTTTGATGACTATTTCAATTGTTATCTTCGGCTCACCTTCTGTTTATGAATGCAGGCCCAGGAGCACAAACCTCAAGCAGAACATGTTGATCAAACTGAAAGCGGTTTACACTCTGGTGGAGCAACTCTACACCGGGTCACAACGTGCTTTGGCCGGTGTGGCTTTATCAAATGATGCTCCCCATCTCCTGCAAGATGTGCTAAAGCGGCTTGTTGTGCTGCCTCAGCGGTTCTAAGAGCTAAGACGGGCATCTGCAAGAGCAGGAGCGATAGCCGCATTGAGCCGGGCCAAGGCGTGGCTTCCCGAGCTAGACCAGGCTGACATTGCTCTTGGGTATCCAGGCTTGAAGGAAGCTGGCACCTTATTCAATGAGACAGATTTCACCGCCTGCATGAAGGATATACGCCCTGTGGCCACTCTTATTGGGAATGAAACCGACCTTACCAAATATCAGCCGGGTTACGACAGCGAGAATCGAAGACTCCCAACACCTCTCTATGATGAAGTCAGCCTGATCCCTCCAATCCGTAAGCATACCTTTGCCCCCGAAGTCGACCCAGCCGGTTTAATAGATGATGAAGCTGAGTTTGAAGCTTGGAGTGGCATTGACTGGGCATCGTCAACCTTCCAGGACAAGGCAGCCGACGGAGAAGCGGAGAAGGATAACCCGGAATCTTCAAGCCAACCGAAGGAGTGAACCACCCGGCGTCATATGTTTGTGTCTTTGTGGAAAAAACAATGCTTCATTATTCAGACTTGGGGAGTCTTGTAATAGGGTAGAAAAACTCTTGATTTTTGCCATGCCATCGCGCATGTTTATGGCGCTCAATACTTTCGTAAGCCACCATCTTTATATACTTCAGGGTTAAATTGAACTCCTATTTCCCTTATGTTTAAACATAAATTTGCTTGCATTGCCCTGCATATAGAACAAACACAATTCCCTTGGCGATTTATCGCATCGGGGGTCACATAAGGTATTGATAACCCGGAGTGTAAATCAAAAAATCATAGAAAGGCAGGCTTACGAGTAGACCTGTTAGACATAATCATAACAGCATACCTGTGATCCTTGTGGTGATACCACCGGTTTATCTGATCCAAACCATGAGAGTAAGTTGTAACTCCTGGCACATATGATGTTCGCCAGGCACTTTAACAACCTAATATGATCAATATTAAACCGGTGGAAACAAGAACCACCCCATAATACTTTTAAGAGGAACTCAAGATAGTCAAACAATTATATTTACAAAGTATGATGAATAATAAACAAAATTCAAAGGCTTTTGATTCGAATACGATCAGTGAACCGTTCCAAAGGGGTTGAGCTAAGATTCGGATACGATCATATAGCCCCGAGTGGCTTTGGCGATGCCGATCAAGTGGGTATCGACAGTTATGTTCTCTTTGGTTCGAATACGACCTATGTTAGAACAGGAAGCCCCCAAGTGACCATGAGAGTTGTTTAATGACGCTGATTCGAATACGATCCACGTCAGACCCAAAGGGGTTAAGCTATGATTCAAATATGATCAACAAGCCCCCAAGTGGGTTTGGCAGTATGCCGATCAAGTGGGTATCGACAGCTATGTTCTCTTTGGTTCGAATACGACCTATGTTTGAATAGGAAGCCCCCAAGTGATCATGGCTAGATTCAGATATGATCATAAGCCGGACCAAAGGGAAAGCCGGATTCAGATATGATCTGCTCCCTGTTGGTTGTTGCCACCACATGATAATGGAGACATGTAAACTTTTGAGGGTGAAAAGGACAGAGGTCCTGCTTTATTCCTTTATATAATATATACATCATAAAAATATATACATCTTCGAGAGCCGGTGGCTCAAGTATAGTAAGGCCGAAGATGAGCGATATTCCATGGCCGGCGGGTCTCCTCCTCCGACTTACGTGAGTCTTTGTGCTCTCGAACATCGATAAGGTAGTATGACCCGTTGTTCAGGTTCTTGCTGACCACAAAGGGTCCTTCCCAAGGAGGGGATAGCTTGTGCATGTCGGATTGATCCTGGATGAGCCGGAGCACTAAATCACCTTCCTGAAAGGTTCTGGACCTAACCCAGCGGCTATGGTAGCGGCGCAGGTCTTGCTGGTAAATCGCCGAGTGCGCTATTGCCAAGTCTCGCTCCTCATCCAACAAGTCAAGTGCCTCTTGACGAGCTTTTTCGTTATCAGCCTCAATGTAAGCCGCCACGCGGGGTGAATCATGTCGGATGTCACTTGGCAGGACCGCCTCTGCCCCGTACACCATGAAGAAAGGTGTGTAACATGTGGATCTGTTAGGTGTAGTATTGATGCTCCAAAGTACAGAAGGTAACTCCTCCACCCAACAACCCGGCGTCCGCTGTAAGGGGACCAAAAGTCGGGGTTTGATACCCTTCAGGATCTCCTGATTAGCTCTTTCTGCTTGACCATTGGATTGAGGATGAGAAACAGCCGAAACATCAAGCCGGAAATGTTCGACAGAACTCTTCCATGGCACCTTTGGAGAGATTAGTGCCATTATCAGTTATGATGCTGTGTGGAAAACCAAAACGAAAGACTACCTTTTTCATGAACTGAACCGCCGTGGCTGCATCACACTTACTGACCGGCTCTGCCTCAACCCACTTTGCAAACTTGTCCACTGCCACCAGGAGGTGCGTCTTTTTATCCTTAGACCTTTTGAAAGGCCCGACCATATCAAGCCCCTAGACTGCGAACGGCCAAGTAATTGGAATCATCCTCAACTCTTGAGCTGGCACATGAGCTCGTCGTGAGAATTTCTAACATCCGTCACATTTACTGACCAGATCCTCCGCATCAGCATGAGGCGTGAGCCAATAGAAGCCGTGACGGAAAGCCTTGGCCACGAGAGATTTTGAGCCGGCATGATGACCGCAATCCCCTTCATGGATCTCATGAAGTATCTCCTGACCCTCCGCAGGCGACACACAACGTTGAAACGCCCCAGTGACGCTGCGATGATGTAACTCACCATGAACAATTGTCATGGATTTGGACCGCCAGATGATTTGTCTCGCCAAGGTCTCATCCTCAGGTAACTCTCCCCGGGTCATGTAGGCCAAATATGGCATTGTCCAATCCGGGATGACGTGAAGAGCCGCTACCAGCTGTGCCTCCGGGTCTGGCACCGCTAGGTCTTCCTCTGTGGGTACTTTGACAGAAGGATTATGCAAAACATCGAGAAAGGTGTTAGGTGGCACCGGCTTACGCTGAGATCCCAGCCAGCTTAAAGCATCAGCCGCCTCATTCTTCCTTCGATCAATGTGCTCCACTTGATAACCACTGAAGTGCCCAGCCACAGCATCAACTTCACGACGGTAAGCCGCCATAAGGGGATCCTTGGAGTCCCACTTGCCTGACACCTATTGAGCCACGAGATCTGAATCCCCCAAGCACCTTACCCGGCTCAAATTCATTTCTTTGGCCATCCGGAGACCATGGAGTAAGGCCTCATACTCAGCTGCATTGTTAATACAAGGAAACATAAGCCGGAGCACATAACAAAATTTGTCACCTCGAGGGGAAGTTAAAACGACTCCAGCCCCCGAGCCTTCTAACTGCCTGGACCCATCAAAGTGAATAGTCCAATATGTGTTATCTGGCTTCTCCTCAGGTGCCTGCAACTCTGTCCAATCATTGATAAAATCCACCAAGGCTTGAGACTTAATAGCAGTACGTGGCATGTACTTCAAACCATGAGGCCCAAGCTCAATGGCCCACTTGGCGACTCGTCCTGTGGCCTCTCTATTCTGGATGATGTCTCCCAAGGGGGCAGAACTTACCACAGTGATAGGGTGACCTTGGAAGTATTGCTTCAGCTTCCGGCTTGCCATGAACACCCTGTAAACAAGCTTCTGCCAATGTGGATACCTTTGTTTAGACTCAATGAGCACCTCACTGATGTAGTAAACCGGCCGTTGAACCGGATGCTCCTTGCCAGCCTCCTTGCGCTCTACCACGATTGTAACACTGACAGCTCGTGAGTTAGCAGCCACATATAATAGCAATGGCTCTCTATCAATGGGAGCCGCAAGGACCGGCGGCTCAGATAACTGTCTCTTTAAATCTTCAAAGGCAGTATTAGCAACATCACTCCAGACAAAAGTGTCTGTTTTCTTCATCATCTGATACAGCGGTAGGGCCTTCTCACCTAACCGGCTTATGAACCGGCTTAAAGCTACAACACAACCCGCCAATCGCTGAACATCGTTAATGCACGCCGGTTTAGCCAAAGAGGTAATTGACTTGATCTTCTCCGGATCAGCTTCAATGCCCCTGTTTGAGACCAGAAACCCCAAAAGCTTGCCTGCAGGTACACCAAATACACACTTGGCCGGGTTAAGCATCATCTTATAAACCCGGAGATTATCAAAGGTTTCTTTCAAATCAGATATTAAGGTTTCCTTCTCTCTGGACTTCACCACTATGTCGTCCACATAAGCGTGAACATTGCGCCCAATTTGATTGTGGAGACAGTTCTGTACACATCGCTGATAACTTGCCTGGGCACTCTTGAGCCCAAATGGCATAGATACATAGCAGAAGGCTCCAAACGGAGTGATGAAAGCCGTCTTCTCCTGGTCCTTAACTGCCATCTTGATCTGATGATAGCCAGAGTAAGCATCCAAAAAGCTCAAACGCTCACAACCCGCCGTAGCATCAATGATTTGATCAATACGGGGGAGAGCAAAGGGATCAGCCGGACAAGCCTTATTTAAGTCCGTGTAATCCACACACATCCGCGAGGTGCCATTTTTCTTGAGTACGAGCACCGGGTTAGCCAACCACTCCGGGTGAAAGACTTCAACAATGAACCCGGCCTCTAAGAGCCGAGTGACCTCCTCTCCAATAGCTTTCCGTCTCTCTTCATTGAACCGCCGAAGAAACTACCTGACCGGCTTATACTTCGGATCAATATTGAGAGTGTGCTCAGCGAGTTCTCTCGGTACACCCGGCATGTCAGAAGGTTTCCATGCAAAGATGTCCCGGTTCTCACGGATGAACTCGATGAGCGCGCTTTCCTATTTAGGATCCAAATTGGCACTGATGTTGAATTGCTTAGATGAATCGCCTAGAGTAAAATCAATAAGTTTGGTTCCAGCAGCCGACTTAAACTTCATCGTCGGGTCATGTTCTGTGGTTGGCTTCTTGAGGGAGGTCATATCCGCCGGGTCAATGTTATCTTGATAAACTTCAGCTCCTCTGTGACGCAAACAGACTCAGCATAAGCCGCATCGCCTTCTTCACATTCCAGGGCTATCTTTCAACTTCCATGCACAATGATGGTGCCTTTGTGACCCGGCATCTTAAGCTGTAAATAAATATAACACGACCGAGCCATGAACTTGGCATAAGCCGACCGCCCAAACAAAGCATGATATGGACTCTTAATTTTGACCACCTCAAAAGTTAACTTCTCATCCCTAGAATCGTACTCATCTCCAAAAGCCACCTCCAGTTCAATCTTACCGACGGGGTATGCCGACTTACCAGGCACCACTCCATGGAAAACGGTGTTGGACGTCTTTAAATTTTTGTCAGTCAAACCCATGCGCTGAAAGGTCTCGTAATAGAGGATGTTGATGCTGCTACCTCCATCCATAAGCACTTTAGTGAATTTATATCCACCGACCTGAGGTGCTACCACCAAGGCTAACTGACCCGGATTATCAACCCGGGGAGGGTGATCCTCTCTACTCCACACAATAGGCTGCTCTGGCCACCTCAAAAAACGGGGAACCGCCGGCTCAACAGAGTTCATGGCCCTTTTATGAATCTTCTGGTCAGGTTTGCATAAGCTAGTAGTGAACACGTGATACTGTCCACTGTTCAGCTGCTTCGGATGGCTCTGATAACCCGACTGCTGCTGCTGCTGACCTCCCTGACCAGACTGCTGCTGATTATATCCACCTTGATTTCCCTGAAAGCCGGAATTTGAACCGCCACCCGGGCCATGGAAACCGCCGGCTCCTGAGCCGCCACCTGGCCCGCCGAACATGTTGGAATTCTTGAAAGCCTTCATGATCACGCAATCCTTCCATAAGTGAGTCGTCGGCCTCTCCCGGGTGCCATGTTTCGGACAGGGCTCATTGAGTAGCTGCTCAAGAGACGGACCTGACCCGCCAGATCGAGGGGGCGGTTTTACCTTACGTCTCTGATTGTTACCCTGCGCATTAGCGTTGGCCACAAACTACGGGTTACCCTCAGCCTTACGCTTATTGCCTCCTTGATTCATCGGGTTATGCTGCTGACCCTTTCCATTGCCGTTCTTCTTTCCCTTCCCCGTCTTTTCCTCATCAGACGCGAGATCCTTGGTACTATCAGAATTGGCGTATTTGACTAAAGCCACCATTAGCGTACCCATGTCATTGCAATCATGCTTAAGGCGCCCCAGTTTCTGTCTCATAGGCTCAAATCGACAATTCTTACCTAGTCGTTCCGTCCAACATCATAGTGAAGTACTTAGCCATTGTCGCGTCACTGACCTCCAACAATTCCATAGCCATCTCATAGCTCTCAATCCAGGCCCCGGGCTGTAAGTCGGCCATATAATTTGGCACCTTTCGGGGTCCCTTGAAATCCTTAGGGAGTCGCACATTACGCAAAGCCGGCACCAGACACGGAACGCCGTCGGTCCTGGTGGCTACTCCCGCCTCAACAGAAGTCGTCGGATAATCCGGAAAGGACTGGTGAGCCGTTTGCTGAGCCGCTAAATGATCCGCTAGCTGAGCCGCCCGCTCCTCCTCCTGGCGTATCCGGTCCTGCACCGGGTTATAACCGCCGGGCTGGTTACGGCGCTGAGCGTTGCTTGACAAAGCTTCTGACTCCATGTGCCTGCTGTAACTCGGGCTCCGGTTTGGACGAGATGGAGCTAACCAGGGTGGAGGAGTTGAATGGATTCTGTCCCGGCTATAGGAATAAGTCTCTTACTGAGCTAGAGCCGTCTGGACAAGTTCTCTGATCCTCCGTGTCTCCATCGCTGTTGGATCATCACCGTCCACTAGGAGAGCCGCCAAACGTGTTGATGCTGCATCAAGTTCTCCATGGGGTTGGAAAAGTGACCCGGTGGTATCGGTACATAACAGGGCGGTGCCATATTCCCATGAGGAGGTGCCATTACCCGAGGCTGAACCGGTCCTCCTATTCTGGCTATCATGAACTGATTTGCATCTGGCGGGTTACTTGGGCCAGCTCCGGGTGTAGCGAAAAGATTCCGAGGATCATAAACCGGAGGCAAACGGGATTGATTTTTCTGATGTCTCCTCCTCATCACCTCGTTGGATGCGTTTAGGCTCATCGTAAGCTGGTAAGCCTCTGATTGGAGTTGTTGTGCCCGTGCGTCTAACGCCGCCCATTCTGTAGCCAACCTGGTGTCCTCAGCTGCTAAGGCCTCCTTGGCCTGAGCTATTTCCTCGCGCACCTGTGCCACTTCTGCATTATGCTCATCTTGATTCGCAGGAATAACCGTGGCGGTTAACAGGGCCATTGACTTATCCATCAGATCCATCAGCACCTGAGCCGGTGGGCGCACAGGGCCTCCTGCCCCGGCTGCTCCTGACCCGGATGTTATCGCTGCTGCGGCCGTGGAAATTTGGTCGGATTGAGTTCCAGCCATGAAGACTCCTGCCCAGCTTGGCGGCTCATAGGGGTCCGGAATACTGGAGCCATCGGAACAGCCCCAAGCCCGCCATCTTGCACCAGATACAGCGAAACTGTTGAACCGGCGGACGAATCACCGTCGAAGAGGACAGCCGTCTCACCACCATCTTCAGATCCTTCAGAAAGTTCCCCTCAGTGGATGCAACCCACGAAGGCACGCTTCACGACGGGTTAAGCTCGGGCGGGCCTCGCGCGCTGAGCCGTCTCGACGAGGTCGGTGCAGTTGTCCGGCTCAGGGCCCGGCTCACCAATCCTGCCGATGAAAACATGGATTCCGCCAAAGGGGACCCGGTACCCGTACTCAATTGAGCCGGCGTCGGGGCCCCAGCCTTCGTCATCGATGTAGATCTTGCCGCGACGACTCTTGGTCATCCGACCGACTGCGTATCCCTTGAGCCCTTCGAAGCTGACCTTCAAGAACTCAAATCCACCGTGCGCCAGCCCCATGGTGGGCGCCAACTGTCGTGGAATTGTCACGGCAGATGTCCTCTTGCAAGGACTTAGTCGTGGAGCCATCGCAACTAGGAAGCTTAAAGGGGTTAATCGGGACAAAAGACACGAGAGAGTTATACTAGTTCGGCCCCTTACGGTGAAGGTAAGGCCTACGTCTAGTTGGGTTGGTATTGCTGAGGTTTCGATGACCAGGGAGCGAGATACGCTATGCCCGGTTCTCGATGATCTGTTTCTTTCCCTAAGCCGCCAGCTGGTCGTCCCCTTATATACACGGGTTGACGCCCTGCGGCCTACAGAGTCCCGGCCGGCTCATAAACAGTGTCCGGCTCGGTGACTAGTTAATTCTACCTTATGATACAAGTCATGCCATTATAGCGGTTTATCACTATGGGCCTTAAGTCGCCCGTGGGCTTTAGACCCTTTATTGAACCGCCATCTTCATGCTTGATCTTGGGCTTCTTCTGATGAGTCCTTCTTTGCGTAACCCGGCCCCTTACGGGCGGCTTACACAAATAGTTATATCCCCAACACTCCCAATGAAAGGATCGATGGTGATGGCGATGGTGACGATTTCCCCCTCCAAGAGGGATGTTTCCCCTGTAGAACAGTTCCGCCTCGAGACGGCGGCGCTTCGTCCCAAAAGCTTCCTCCTTATTTTTTTCAGGGCAAAAGACTCCTTATATCAGAAGATGGGCATCGGGGGGCTTCCAGGTGGCCCACGAGGCAGGGGCGCGCCCTCCACCCTCATGGACGGTGGGTGGCCCCCCTCTCGTGCTTTCTTTGCCCAATATTTTTAATATATTCCAAAACTGACTTTCGTGGTGTTTCAGGACTTTTGGAGTTGTGCAGAATAGGTCTCTAATATTTGGTCCTTTTCCAGCCCAGAATTCCAGCTGCCGGCATTCTCCCTCTTCATGTAAACCTTGTAAAATAAGAGAGAAAAGGCATAAGTATTGTGACATAATGTGAAATAATAGCCCATAATGCCATAAATATCGATACAAAAACATGATGCAAAATGGACGTATCAACTCCCCGAAGCTTAGACCTCGCTTGTCCTCAAGCGGAAGCCGATATCGAAAAATATGTCCACATGTTTAGAGATAGAGGTGTCGATAAAATAAAATATGGACATGAGGGCATCATGATCATTCTTAAAACAACAACATATATATATTTTCATGTGATTTCTTATGCTAAAGTAACAATATATTCACAGTGTAAAGAATGAATCAGAAACTTCATTGAAAAACTAGCAAACTATAATCTCAGTCACTGAAGCAATTGCAATTTATCGTAACATCGGAAAGAGTCAATATAAGAGCTTTTCAGCAAGTCCACATACTCAACTATCATTTAGTCTTTCACAATTGCTAACACTCATGCAATACTTATGGCTATGAAGTTTTAATTGGACACAGAGAAAGATAGGGGCTTATAGTTTTGCCTCCCAACCTTTTACCTCAAGGGTAACGTCAACAATAATGCTTTATGAAAACCCACATCCAATTGGATATATATATATATATATATATATATATATATATATATATATATATATATATATATATATCATGATCTTTCCAACACATAGTGCTTGCCAAGGATAAAGTGTAAAAAGGAAAGGTGAAGATCACCATGACTCTTGTATAAGGTATAAGACAAAAATAAAAGATAGGCCCTTCGCAGAGGCAAGCAGAGGTTGTCATGTGCTTTTATGGTTGGATGCACAAAATCTTAATGCAAAAGAACGTCACTTTATATTGCCACTTGTGATAGGGACCTTTATTATGCAGTCCATCGCTTTTATTTCTTCCATATCACAATCTCGAATAAAGCTTATTTTCTCCACACTAATAGATCATACATATTTAGAGAGCAATATTTTATTGCTTGTAGCAATGATAACTTACTTGAAGGATCTTACTCAATCCATAGGTAGATATGGTGGACTTTCATGGTAAAACTAGGTTTAAGGATATTTGGAAGCACAAGTAGTATCTCCACTTGGTTCAAAGGGTTTGGCTAGCATGAGGGGGAAAGGCAAGCTCAACATGTTGGAAGATCCATGACAATATAATTTATTTCGGATATAAGAAAACATAACCCATTACGTTGTCTTCCTTGTCCAACATCAACTTTTTAGCATGTCATATTTTAATGAGTGCTCACAATCATAAAAGATGTCCAAGATAGTATATTTATATGTGAAAACCTCACTTTCTTTATTACTTCCTATTAATTGCAATGATGACCAAAACTATGTTTGTCAACTCTCAACAACTTTTATTCATCATACTCTTTATATGTGAAATCATTACTCTCCATAAGATTAATATGATATTTTTATTTATTTTTATTCTATCTTTTATTCCCTCAAGATCATAGCAAGATAGCAAAGCCCTCGACTCAAAACTAATCTTTATTATATATAGCTCACGGACTCGATTACATAGAAGGATCATAAAGCAAAACTCAAAACTAGATCATACTAAAACTTTATTCTACTAGATCAATATATTACCAAAAGGATCGAACTAAGAAAAACGTAAAATTTAGAAGTGTGATGGTGATACGATACCGGGGCACCTCCCCCAAGCTTGGGTGTTGCCAAGGGGAGTGCCCATACCATGTATTTATGTCTGTTTATACGGAGGTGGTGATGATGGAGTTGTTGATGAAGTCGTGTCACACATCGAGCGTAGGAGATTCTCCAATTTGCGAATAATGCCCTTGAGTGCGGTGATGTATTCTTGCAACAAAATATTTTCATGAGTGAGATACTTATTTTGCACCCGAACTATTTCAAACATCTTGAAAGCTTCTATTTCAGTAGGTGTAAGATGGTTATGGTAAGGTTGAAGGATGTCTTCTTCTTCTACTGCCGGAGCTTCATCCTTCGTGGCCTTCTTGATCCTATCACCTTTGTTTATCTCCTCAAGTTCCTCTCTCTTCATCTCTATCTTCATTAGCCAAGCATCCTCATCCGTGTTGTTGGAGGAGGGGGACAACATGATGCCTGGCCTTGAAAACTCCGGCAGAAAACAGCTCGAAACAAAAGCAGGAGATTTTTGCATGGTACAGTGGTCAAAACCTTCGGGAGTTTATATAATGAATTTTTACCGACTAAAAGAAGTATTGTGCAAGAAAACGGAGTCTGGGGGCACACGAGGTGCCCATGAGGCAGGGGGCGCGCCCTCCACCCTTGTGTACGCCTCGTGTCCTTCCTGGACTACTTATTATTTTCCTATTTTCTTAAATATATTCCAAAATGGAGAAAAATTGCTATGAGAACTGTTTTGGAGTCGGTTTACTTACCGTACCACATACCTGTTCTTTTTCGGAGTCTGAAACGTTCTGGAAAGTGTCCCTTATGTATTCCTATGGGGTTACGGTGTCAATAACATTGGTTTCAACATTTATGGGATAACCTGAGATATAATGTTTGATTCTTTAACCGTTCACCACCTTTGGATTTGTGCCCTAGAAGTTGTTGATTTTTATGGCACCGGAATGATAGACCTCCTCGATAACGCAAGGACCTTCCCCTTTAGAGAGAAGTTTCCTGCAAAAAATCTTAAACCAGAGTTGTATAACAAAACATAATCACCTACATTAAACTCACGCTTTTGTATCCTTTTGTCATGCCATCTTTTAACTTTTTCTTTAAACAGATTGGCATTCTCATAGGCTTGGGTTCTCCACTCATCAAGTGAGCTAATGTCAAATAGTCTCTTCTCACCGGCAAGTTTGAAGTCATAATTGAGCTCTTTAATGGCCCAATATGCCTTATGTTCTAGTTCGAGAGGTAAGTGACAAGCTTTTCCATAAACAATTTATACGGAGACATACCCATAGGATTTTTATATGCAGTTCTATAGGCCCATAATGCATCATCAAGTTTCTTGGACCAATTCTTTCTAGATCTATTAACAGTCTTTTACAAAATTAATTTAATTTCTCTAGTACTTAGTTCTACTTGACCACTAGATTGTGGGTGGTATGGAGATGCAATTCTATGACTAACATCATACTTAGCAAGCATTTTACGAAAAGCACCATGAATAAAATGTGAACCACCATCAGTCATTAAGTATCTAGGGACTCCAAACCTCAGAAAAGTAACTTCTTTAAGCATCTTAATAGAGGTGTTATGATCAGCACTACTAGTTGGAATAGCTTCTACCCACTTAGTAACGTAATCAACAGCAACTAAAATATGTGTATACCCATTAGAGGAAGGAAACGGTCCCATATAATCAAAGCCCCAAACATCAAATGGTTAAACAACAAGTGAATCGTTCATAGGCATTTCTTGACGTCTACTAATATTACCAATTCTTTGACATTCATCACAAGACAAGACAAACTTATGGGCATCCTTAAAAAGAGTAGGCCAATAAAAACCGGATTGCAATACCTTATGTGTAGTTCTATCTCCAGCGTGGTGTCCTCCATAAGCCAAGAGTGACACTTGCGTAGGATCTATTCCTGTACATGCTCAGGTACATAACATCTAATAACACCATCTACTCCTTCTTTATAAAGGTCATCCCAGAAGTAATGTCTTAAAACATAGAAAAACTTTTTCTTTTGCTGGTATGTGAAACTAGGTGGTATAAATTTAGCAACAAGGTAATTAGCATAACCAGCATACCATGGAGCAGTACGAGAAGCATTTATGACAGCTAATTGTTCAGCAGGGAAGCTATCATCAATAGGTAGTGGGTCATCAAGAACATTCTCTAACCTAGACAAGTTGTCTGCAACGGGGTTCTCATCTCCCTTTCTATCAATAATATGCAAATCAAATTCTTGTAGCAAGAGAACCCATCTAATAAGTCTAGGTTTGGCATCTTTCTTTTCCATAAGATATTTAATAGCAGAATGATCAGTGTGAACAATTACTTTAGAATCAACAATATAAGGTGTGAACTTATCACAAGCAAATACAACTGCCAAAAATTCTTTTTCAATAGTAGCATAATTTCTTTGGGCACTGTCTAGAGTTTTACTAGCATATTGGATAACATTTAATTTCTTATCGAATCTTTGTCCTAGAACAACACCTACAGCATAATCACTAGCATCACACATAATTTCAAAGGGTAAATTCCAATCAGGTGGTTGAACAATAGGTGCAGAAATCAAGGCTTTCTTAAGTATTTCAAATGCTTCTACACAATCATCATCAAAGACAAAAGGAACATCTTTTTGTAAGAGATTAGTCAGAGGCCTAGAAATTTTAGAGAAGTCTTTAATGAACCTCCTATAAAAACTGGCATGACAAAGGAAACTTCTTATACCTTTGATGTCCTTAGGACACGCCATCTTTTCAATAGCATCAACTTTGGCTTTATCAACTTCAATACCTCTTTCAGAAATTTTATGCCCCAAGACAATACCTTCATTAACCTTAAAGTGGCACTTCTCCCAATTCAAGACAAGATTAGTTTCTTCACATCTCTGCAAGACTCGGTCAAGGTTACTTAAGCAAACATCAAAAGAAGTTCCATAAACGGAGAAATCATCCATGAAAACCTCAACAATCTTTTCATAGAAGTTAGAGAATATAGCAGTCATACATCTTTAAAAGGTAGCAGGTGCATTACATAAACCAAAAGGCATACGTCTATAAGCAAAGGTACCGAAAGGGCAGGTAAAAGTGGTCTTATCCTGATCCTCTTTAGACACGGGTATTTGAGAGAAACCAGAATAACCATCTAGAAAGCAAAAATGTGTATGTTTAGATAATCTTTCTAGCATTTGATCAATAAAAGGTAAAGGGTAATAATCCTTTCTAGTAGCTTTATTTAATTTGTAGAAATCAATTACCATTCTATAACCTGTAATAATTCTTTGTGGGGTCAATTCATCTTTATCATTAGGAACAACAGTAATACCTCCCTTCTTAGGGACACAATGGACAGGACTTACCCACTGACTATCAGCAACGGGATAAATTATACCTCCCTCCAGAAGCTTTAGTATTTCATTTCTTACCACTTCTTTCATCTTAGGATTTAACCGTCATTGGTGATCCACAACCGGTTTAGCGTATTTCTCCTATTTTATTTTGTGCTGGCATAGAGTGGGACTAATGCCCTTAAGATCATCAAGAGTATATCCAATAGCAGCACGGTGCTTCTTTAGAGTTTTCAATAATTTCTCTTCTTCCTGCTCTGAAAGGTTAGCACTAATAATAACAGGATATATCTTCTTTTCATCAAGATAAGCATATTTAAGGGTATCAGGTAGTGGTTTAAGTTAAAACACGGGATCACCCTTGGGCGGAGGAGGATCCCCTAGAATTTCAATAGGCAAGTTGTGTTTCAAAATAGGTCCCTGTTTAAACAATACTTCATCTATTTCCCTTCTTTCATTCATAAACATATCATTTTCATGGTCTATAGAATATTGTTCTAAAGGATCATTAGGAGGCACGGCAATAGAAGCAAGACCGGTAATTTCATCTTTGCTAGGCAATTCTTTATCATGGGGTTGTCTACGAAATTTAGCAAAATTAAAATCATGAGACATATCCCCTAAACCAACAGTAAGAATATCCTTTTCACAATCTATCCTAGCACTAACAGTATTCAAGAAGGGTCTACCAAATATAATGGGGCAAAAGTCATCTTGTGGGGAACCAAGAACAAGAAAATCAGTAGGATATTTAACTTTCCCACACAAGACTTCAACATCTCTAACAATCCCAACTGGTGAAATAGTATCTCTATTGGCAAGCTTAATTGTAATATCAATATCTTCTATCTCAGCAGGTGCAATATCCATAATTTCTTTGTATAAGGAATGAGGTATTGCACTCGCACTAGCACCCATATCACATAAGCCATGATACCAATGATCTCCTATTTTAACGGAAACAACAGGCATGCCGACAACAGGTCTGTGTTTATTTTTAGTATCGGGTCTAGCAATTCTAGCAGCTTCATTACGGAAGTAAATAACATGCCCATTAATATTATCGACCAAGAGATCCTTAACCATAGCAATACTAGGTTCAACTTTAATTTGCTCAGAGGGTGTAGATGTTCTAGCATTACTCTTACGAACAATAGTTGAAGCTTTAGCATGATCCTTTATTCTAACAGGGAAAGGTGGTTTCTCAATATAAGCAGTAGGAACAATAGGATCAACATTATAAGTGATAGTCTTTTCTTCAACTTTAATAGGTTCAACTACTTTTACTTTAATGGGAGGATGATATTTAAACCACTTCTCCTTAGGGAGATCAACAAGAGTAGCAAATGGTTCACAAAAAGAAGCTACTATCTCAGAGTCAAGTCCATATTTAGTGCTAAATTCACAAAAAACATTGGTATCCATAAAAGAATTAACAGAATCAAACTTAGGTGTTATACCTGACTCCTTACCTTCATCGAGTTCCCAATCTTCAGAGTTGTGTTTAATTCTTTCCAATAAATCCCATCTGAATTCAATAGTCTTCATCATAAAAGAACCAGTATAAGAAGTATCGAGCATGGAGCGATTATTGAGAGAAAGCCGAGCATAAAATTTTTGAATAATAATTTCTCTTGAGAGCTAATGATTGGGGCATGAATACAACATTGACTTAAGCCTCCCCCAATCTTGAGCGGTACTCTCCCCTTTGCGAGGCCAAAAATTATATATATAATTACGATCACAATGAACCAGATGCATAGGATAAAACTTCTGATGAAATACCAATTTCAATTGGTTGTAGTTCCATGAACCAATATCATCACATAGACTAAACCATGTCAATGCCTTTCCCTTCAAAGATAAAGGGAAGAATTTCTTCTTGATAGCATCCTTGGGCATACCTGCAAGCTTAAATAGTCCACAAACTTCATCCACATAGATTAGGTGCATATCGGGATGTAACGTTCCATCTCCTGTAAAAGGATTAGCTAGCAGTTTCTCTATCACACCCGAAGGAATTTCAAAGTAAACATTTTCAGTAGGTTCAATAGGTTGAGGAGCAACTCTTTGCTCTACTGGTCGGGGTGAAGATACCCCGAACAAGCCCCTCAAAGGACAATTTTCCATAGTAACAAGTGACAGTAAATTTCAGCACACTATATAATTTTTTCCTTACCAAATTCCACCTACCAAATGCACTTCACTCCCTAGCAACAGCGCCAGAAAAGAGTCTTTATGACCCACAAGTATAGGGGATCTATCATATTCCTTTTGATAAGTAAGAGTGTCGAACCCAACGAGGAGCAGAAGGAAATGACAAGCGGTTTTCAGTAAGGTATTCTCTGCAAGCACTGAAATTATCGTTAACAGATAGTTTTATGATAAGGTAATTCGTAACGGGTAACAAGTAACAAAAGTAAACAAGGTGCAGCAAGGTGGCCCAATCCTTTTTGTAGCAAAGGACAAGCCTGGACAAACTCTTATATAAAGGAAAACGCTCCCGAGGACACATGGGAATTATCGTCAAGCTAGTTTTCATCATGCTCATATGATTCGCGTTCATTACTTTGATAATTTGATATGTGGGTGGACCGGTGCTTGGGTACTGCCCTTCCTTGGACAATCATCCCACTTATGATTAACCCCTCTCGCAAGCATCCACAACTATGAAAGAAGAATTAAGGTAAACCTAACCATAGCATGAAACATGTGGATCCAAATCAGCCCCTCACGAAGCAACGCATAAACTAGGGTTTAAGCTTCTGTCACTCTAGCAACCCATCATCTACTTATTACTTCCCAATGCCTTCCCCTAGGCCCAAACAATGGTGAAGTGTCATCTAGTCGACTTTCACATAAACCACTAGAGGAAAGACAACATATATCTCATCAAAATATCGAAGAATACCAAATTCACATGACTACTTATAACAAGACTTCTCCCATGTCCTCGGGAACAAACGTAACTACTCACAAATCATATTCATATTCATAGTCAAAGGGGTATTAATATGCATAAAGGATCTGAACATATGATCTTCCACCGAATAAACCAACTAGCATCAACTACAAGGAGTAATCAACACTACTAGCAACCCACAGGTACCAAGCTGAGGTTTTGAGAAAAAGATCGGATACAAGAGATGAACTAGGGTTTGAGAGGAGATGGTGCTGCTGAAGATGTTGATGAATATTGACCCCCTTCCGATGAGAGGATCGATGGTGATGATTTCCCCCTCCTGGAGGGAAGTTTCCCCGACAAAACAGCTCCGCCGGAGCCCTAGATTGGTTATGCCCAAGTTCCGCCTCGAGACGCCGGCGCTTCGTCCCGAAAGCTTCCTCCTTATTTTTTCATGGCAAAAGACTCCTTATATCAGAAGATGGGCCTTGGGGGGCTTCCAAGTGGCCCACGAGGCAGGTGGGCGCGCCCTCCACCCTCGTGGAGGTGGGTAGCTCCCCTCTGGTGCTTTCTTCACCCAATATTTTTAATATATTCCAAAATTGACTTTCGTGGAGTTTCAGGACTTTTGGAGTTGTGCAGAATAGGTCTCTAATATTTGCTCCTTTTCCAGCCCAAAATTCCAGCTGCCGGCATTCTCCCTCTTCATGTAAAACTTGTAAAATAAGAGACAAAAGGCATAAGTATTGTGATATAATGTGAAATAATAGCCCATAATGCCATAAATATCGATATAAAAACATGATGCAAAATGGACGTATCACCACCCCATCGTAAAATTTGTGAACAAGCTCACGGCTAAAATTATCGAAAACATGGGATGCCCGAACATGCACTATTATTTATATTTTCTATGTGGGAGTATCCTCAAAACAAAATGTGAGAGTACAATATTTATTGGGTCCCTTTGTAATTGGTGCTAAATTTTGACCAAAGATTTAACTGACAAAATGTTAGTGCATGTGAACAAAAATCATATCGTTTGATTCGTATTTGAACATAGTTTTCAATTATGTAATTTTTTGTGACATGCATGAACATTTGGTTAGTTAAATTTATAGTCAAAATTTGGCAAGGTGCATTAATCAACACATGCAAGTATCAAAAGGAGAGTCATGGCATGCATGCATGCGTTATACTTTAATGCATCGGTAAACAAAAATTATTGAAATATATCGAGTGCAGTGCTTTGATCTGTCGCGTCAACTCATACAATAAGAAGTTTGATTACTACAACGCCCTCTCGCCTTAACCGCACCTGCCTTTGGTTGCATGACAGGTGGGCCGCCCACCTGTTGGGCCCACCTGTCATACACGCAAAGGCAGGAGTAGTAAGTCAATGAAGCTGCGTCCCTCCCTCGCCCTGAGCATGGTGGCTGGCAGGACTAGGAGAAGCTTTCGTTCGCTAAACGCATACTCTCCCGCACGCGGTGGACATGCAGCAGTTCAATCGGTGCCAGATGGCCAGAAGCATACTGTAGTACTCCTCCACTGCAGTAGTACTCCATCATTATTCGACTTCCTGAAGAGGCGAAGAAAGCGCAGCCCAGACGCCCGTGTGGCAGTTTCATGTCTAGAGTAGTCTAGGATAGCGTGTACCGCGCGTGTAAGATTAAAATCGTTGGGGTCGGCTCCATGCTTTTTTTGATTAAAATAATCTTCTGGCCCTACCTGTCATCCTGGTGATTGTAGTTTGCACCCTCATCTGGTCAAGACAGGAATATATATTTTAATTTGTGGTGGGGTAAATGTTAGAGGTTCCAGCAAATATATTGTACACTGCGGGTCTTTCAGCCAAGTTTAGAGGCAACCATGTGGGTCCAGTGCTATGATGTGTCGCGTCAACTCGTACAACGAGGAGAAGCTTGATTTTACTACTACACGCCTTCTCCCTCGCCCATGCGCACGGTGGCTCGCAGACGAGGACATGCTTTTGCTTAGGCTGGTCGTAATGGAATACTAGTATCATGCATATGATACTACACATCCGTAGTGCATAGTATCATATGTTAGTATCATCAATGACTTCATTTATTAGCATGCATGACACATAGTAGCACAACATTTAATATGATACGGTATCATGATATGATATTCAACCCTCTCTTTCTTCATTTACTTCTATGCCACCTCATCAAATTTTCCTAGTTGGCGTGCATGATACTCCCTCCGTTCCTAAATATTTGTCTTTTTAGATATTTCAAATGGACTACCACATACGGATTTATATATACATATTTTAGAGTGTAGATTCACTCATTTTGCTGCCTATGTAGTCACTTGTTGAAATCTCTAGAAAGACAGATATTTAGGAGGGAGTACTACCAATGATACTCCCATTACAACTAGCCTTATAGAGTACTACAACAAGCTATCCCTCCCGCACGCGGTGGACGGACATGCAGAAGTGGATTCGATACTGTAGAAGTAGTAGTAACATCATTGTTCGTCTTCTCAAAGAGGCGAAGAGCCAAGCGCAACCCGAACGTGGCAGTTGCGAACGCTCGCCATAGTGTGTTTGGTTGCATTCTCATCTCAGCATAGTTGTTCCCTCTTCGTGCATGCTCATCCCAGCACCCCTCTTCATGCATGCTCTTCTCATGCATGCTCCTAGTGTATTTGTGTTAAGCTACTGTGGACACATGCACCCTTCATACACCCTACCAAACACCCAAAAGTGGGTCGAGAAGGGCTTGGAGCACGCATATAGCCAGGCTCTTGCATGAGACAAAATTGCTATTTGAACCCACTATTGTAGTACTACTTGCTAGTATAGCCATGTAAACCGGAAAGGAGTATTTGCCTTTCTAGAGATTTCAACAAGTGACTAGACTACACCCTAAATGAGTAGTACTAGAGCGAAATAGGTGAATCTACACCATAAATAAATGCGTAGTTCTCTCGTTTTCTCTCCACCCTGGTCGCGGTGCACAATATTGAGTACTCTTATATGACTAGCCGCTCTATCTACATGCGGGACATCAAAGCATCCGGGCCCGCGTGCCATCCACCAAATCATAGTGAGGTGCTATAGTCGAGACTCACCGGTCACCCCGGTGTGGCCGTCATGACCCATCATATCACAAAACCCACACCTTTACCAGCAGTGGTAAAGTGGCCTCGAAGTGGCCTCGAAGTTGGACTGGACGAAGCAACCATCATTTCACTGGAACGCGTTGAAGCCCTTTCTCCCCTTTCTTGAAGAAAACCTCACTCCAGGCTACTCACTTCTGCCATTTTTCTTCTATACGGACGAAGGAAAGGTGGGCGAATCAGTGATGCTACTATATTTTCATTCCAAGAATCTTCTTTTTGCGAAGCACCGATCGATACTCACAGCCTATTCTTTTCACGTTTTCATTGCGATTGTGGTTTCCTTTTGATTGCTTTTTGTTTGTCAGTTCATTGATGGATCCTGAAGCACTAGGCAAAGAGTTGCCGGCGGACAACCCACTGGAGACAGCGCTCTCCAGGAAGCGAGCACCGACCAACGAGTTGACCATGTTGGCGGGCCAACCCATGGAGATGAAGAACTCCAAGAAACAAGCACTGGCCAAAGAGTTGACGACGTTGGCGGACGAACTCCTCAAAGAAAGTTGGAAGAACAGCAAGGGCCGCACCGTGCCTACCCCAGAAAATCTAATGGCCACCTATGTGAGGCTCAAGGCCGAGTTTGAGGAGATAGTCATCGTTGAGAAGCAGTATTCCCCTGGCAAGGTGATGGCCCCCATCGAGGACGAGGAGATGGCCCTCGGAGGGATGGGATCCCCCGGTGAGCTGCACAAGGTAAAAAATAATGGCTTAACATAGTTATGGTTTTTGATTATTTGTAATGTGCTAGCTAATATGTTAGGGTTGTGCAGGTGCCGATGGACGTCCTTGATGATTTCGATGTCGCGGCCCGTCCTGTGGACAACACCCCAGGGATCGTTTTTGCTGTCGCGGTCCGTCCTGTTGACATCGCCCCTGAGATCGATTCCGATGTCGTTGTCCATCCTCTGGACATCGCCCCAGAGATCGATTCCGATGCCGCGATGGACATCACCCTAGAGATCTCCCATGCCGCTGTCTGTGCTGTGGTCATTGCCCGAGAGATCGATGACAAGAAATAGTTGGTCGCGCTAATCCTTCATAGTAGTTTGCACTGTGTTTAATTACCAGAACGATGTGTGTTATCAAACCATCTCAGGGCTCGTGCACTGTCTTGTGTGGGCGGTACTTGCTACTTTTGTTTCATAGTGAATCATGTGAACCCTCTCCGAGTTGTGGAAACATATGTATACTCACCAGCTTTTGATGTAATATATGGCATGCTTAGATGTAAGTTTGAACTGTTTATCATATCAGCTGGGCTTGTTTGATGATTCTTGGTGTTAGTAGGCTAGCTACCGTGCGAGCTATAGTACTTGCAAAACACTCACCAAAGAGAAACGCTGGGGTTGGTGAGCTCGTGGTACGCTTATACTGACCGTCGATCGGCCAATAGCCCAAGCTCCTAAAATTTTAGGCTTAGTGGTCGATCAGACAATAGTCGACACGGATACATTCAGACCTCATTTGGTTCATAGGGTAGGAAAATCGTAGCAAAAGTACAGAGACGTACAACACAAAATCATAGCAGTACAGAGATGTACTCCCTCCGTTCCAAAATAGATGACTCAACTTTGTACTACTGACTTTGAAACGGATGGAGTACAAATCCTAGGCGGGCTAGTTTGGCCTAGTGGGTTTCAGTGATATGACGTGGTACAGTGCCGTCCAGTCTTCGCGTGTGGTAGCAGTACTGTGGGTACAGTAAGTTTTCTCGAAGAAGCGGAATTCAACGAAGTCATGATGGTTCCTTCATCTGACCAACTTACAGTGGGAAAGGTTGGGCATGCGCTACGACCGGGGTGGACCAGGATAACTTTGTGCATGGTAGGTGGACCTGGATGGTCGACGTCCCACATGTCGGTGAATGAAAGTGTTCTTTCTGTTATAGTGGACGAGAAACAAGTATTAATTGTTTATTTTTTATGAAAGCTATTGTCTCCACTGTTACGATGGAGGAGTGTGAAACACGGCAGCCCAGTGAACTTGGCATGTGCACCACTCCCTCCTTCAAGGTTGGCTATAAGGTTACAACTTTTTCTCACTTTCTCTCTATCTATTTCCTCTCAAATGTTTTTACCTTTCTTTTTTTTAGACACAATTGTTTTTTATGCCTCTTTTTTTAGAATTAGTTTTTTTATACCTAGGAGCACGTGTAGAGACGGGCTCCTGCAGATCCCACTCCTTGACCTTGTCAATGCCTCTCTCTCCTCCACATAAGCGGGCTTAGGGCATGTACAATGGTTCTATTGTACGGATGCCACATAGGATAAATGATGAGGTGGAGGAAAGAGAAATCATAAGAAAAGGCTTGTCTTCTCTTATTTAAGAGAAGACAAGAGATGATCTCTTAGCACAATATGTTTCACCATGTTTTTAGGAATAACTAGTTATTGAAGATAAGGCTAAGAGATGATCCATTGTACACATGTTTTTTTGTCATCTCTAAATTACATGCAAGACTTATGATAAGACTATCTTATCAACCATTGTACATGCCCTTATAGCCCAGAATTTTACTGGTACTACTTGCTATGAATGCGGGAAGTTGGCGTCTGAGGGGGGAGCGCGCGCGGGGAGGTGGTGGGGTGGGGGTGTCGGTGTCAAAACCGGCGGATCTCGGGTAGGGGTCCCGAACTGTGCGTCTAGGCGGATGGTAACAGGAGACAAGGGACACAATGTTTTACCCAGGTTCGGGCCCTCTTGATGGAGGTAAAACCCTACATCCTGCTTGATTAATATTGATGATATGGGTAGTACAAGAGTAGATCTACCACGAGATTAAGGAGGCTAAACCCTAGAAGCTAGCACATGGTATGATTGTTGTATGTTGGAGTTGTTGTCCTACGGACTAAAACCCTCCGGTTTATATAGACACCGGAGAGGGTTAGGGTTACACAAAGTCGGTTACAATGGTAGGAGATCTGAATATCCGCATCGCCTAGCTTGCCTTCCACGCCAAGGAAAGTCCCATACGGACACGGGACGAAGTCTTCAATCTTGTATCTTCATAGTCCAGGAGCCCGGCTGAAGGTATAGTCCGGCTATCCGAACACCCCCTAATCCAAGACTCCCTCAGTAGCCCCTGAACCAGGCTTCAATGACGACGAGTCCGGCGCGCAGATTGTCTTTGGCATTGCAAGGCGGGTTCCTCCTCCAAGTTCTTCATAAAAGTTGATAAACACTAAAAGTAGTGTCCGGCTCTGCAAAATAAGTTTCCACATATTGCCATAGAGAGAATAATATTAACACAAATCTAATCTGCTGACGTATTCTGTAGCGTGACATCACACTACGGCCAAGCCCTTATTCGAATCGTTTTCACTTCCCCACCTCAGCGTATTTTGCGAGGCAGTTTCCTTGGCACGTCTTGTCAAAGCAGAGATCGTGTCCCCTATTTACGGGATTCTCATCAATACGGACGTGGGTAACCCAACCGCGCCATTTATCGCGGCGCTTGGGAGGCAAGCGAGTTTTACTAGGCTGTTGGGGACGCATAGCCGCATCCACCCATAAAAGGGGATAAGGATCCACCTTTTTACCTACGCCTTCTTCCTCCTTTGCCTATCCATCTCCTGCGCACCCGAGCTCCAGCGCCCAAGTCTGCACTTCCCACCTCAACCTTCTCCAGCCATGTCCGGAGCGGGAGGCAAGTGGATGGTCTCCTCCGTTACGGAGGGCCATGTCAAAAAACTAAGGAAGGTCGGATACTTGTCCGATAACATTGCGCACCGGCTTCCTGAAGAGGGGCAACTTCTCCCACCCCTAGGCCCCATGAGAGGGTTGTATTCCTTCCCCACTTCCTCCGCGGACTGGGCTTTCCACTCCACCCATTTGTTCGGGGACTCATGTTCTACTACGGCCTGGATTTCCACGATCTGGCCCCGAATGTTGTCCTCAACATCTCGGCGTTTATCGTCGTGTGTGAGGCTTTCCTCCGCATCCGCCCCCATTTCGGTCTTTGGCTCAAGACTTTCAACGTCAAGCCGAAGGTGGTGCGCAGCAGCTAGACGGAGTGCGGAGGCGCCATGGCGGGCAAGATAGCCAACGTCCTATGGCTCGAGGGCTCCTTTGTGGAGACCCTGAAGGGGTGGCAATCAGGGTGGTTTTAGATCACCGAGCCGCGCGACCCTGAATGGGTTGCAGCCCCTGAGTTCCGATCCGGACCCCCCACGCGGCTCACATCCTGTAAAGAGACGGGCCTGTCGTGGGGCAACGAGGAAGAGGTGACCATACTGCAAACATGCATCCAATCCCTGGCGAACAAGCGGCTCAAGCTTGTCAATATAGTCCAGGTCATGCTCGTCCGCCGGATCCTCCCGTGTCAACAACGGGCTTTCACACTGTGGGAGTTCGATCCGGCGTAGCACCAAACCTTGAGCAGGCTCTTCGACATGACGTACGAAGATGCCTGGAAGGTGCTGTTCAAGGGCGTCGAAGCTCCCGCGTCCGCGTCCGAGGACCGCAGATTCAGCACGCAGCGTCCAGCTAGCGCGGTGAGTTATCCTTACCTTTTATAGGAAATTTGTTTCTCATAGATTGACTTTATGCGGGATCTAAACTCCCCTACCTTTGACAGGCGTGGCAGGAGAAGTCCGGACAGGTCAACTGTCCGGCCCCTTTGCCCGAAGACCCAGCAGATGCTCGTTTATCGAAGATGCTGGCTCCGGTGCCTTATGTGGTGCCGGAGAAGAAGGCCAAGAAGAAGAAGGCCACGGGGACTCGAAAGAGTTCTCGTAATATGGTGGTGTCAGACTCGTCGTCTCACGAATCCGAGACGCACTCCTCCCGTGAAGACGCGGAGGAGGAAGAAGAAACCTCTCCCCCTCCGGCGGGGGGAGGAAAGAAGAGGAAGGCCGCCCCAACTGGGGAGGCCGAAGGGTTCAAGAAGGGGAGAACCCTTCCGCCGGACTACTCCCCTGACGCCGACGAGGGCGAAGAGGAGTGGACACAAAGGGCCAGGCGCCCTGCGGGATCGTAAGTATTCGGATACTAGAGTGACTCATAGCTTTCCTTTGTTGCACATCTTTTCCTTATGTCGAACATAATTATGCAGTCCGCCCAAGGCCGGGCTCGGCGAGTCGTCGAGCGGCTCCCTGGACTCGTCGGACGTGAATTCACTTCCGACGGCTACCTCCCCCCGCCCTGCGGACGACGCAGAAGTGTTGTCCCAACAGATTCCAAGCCAGGAGGAGGTGGTCCCGGAGGCGCCGCGAGGCGACCTCCCGGACTCCAGGAGTGGAGGGGACAAGACCCCCCAGGGCTCCAAGTCCAGCTTTGAGACGGACACCGTGCCGGAGTCTTCAGCGGTTCCGGACTGCGGTAGGCGAACTCCTTCTAAGAGGAGCAAGCCTTCTGAGCCGGCGGCCTCCGTCCAACCGGAGGTGCCGAACAATCTGCTAGAGGTGCTTAACGGCGCCTCCATCGACGAGGAGCACCGTACTATTATGAGTACGGTGATCCAGAAGGTTCAGTCCGCTAAGAGCGGGCTGACTGAAGCTTGTGCTAGCCTTTTAACAGGCTTCGAGGTAAGTAAAAATATGTAAAAATATTACCGCATAGACAGTAGCCCCTGATGCTCTGTTTGATGTTCGGAAAGAAAAGCCGAATAGAGGATCAATTAATTTCGCAGGAGTCTAACAAAAAATGAGTCAATATGCGTATGCAGGCTTCGCTGCTTGCTACCGCCGCACTGACTGTGGAGGTAGGTACCCTGAAACAGGGTCTCGAGCGGACCGAGCAAGAGCTCGGCCTTGCCAAGCGGCAGCTCGAGGAGAAAGAAGGTAAGAGATACCTTATAGAAAAATATATGTAAAAAGATGCAATTGCAAAAAAAATACAGGATTATGCTACTTGTTGCAGGGGCGACGACTGAGGTGGCAACCCTCAAGCAGGCGCTGTTCGAGGCCGAGAAGAGAGCGGCCTCGGAGCGCAATGAGCGGGAGAAATTTGAGGCGCAGGTCGGCGAGGCGCAGCAAGAGCTTCAGGCTCTCATGAAAAAACCTGAGAGTTTGGAGCTTGACTCTAAAACGCGAGCGTCCGAGCTCGCCGCGGCTGTCAAGACTGCCGAGTCTGCCAAGGCCGAAGCCCAGAAGGCCCTCGATGAATTGGATGCGGTGAAAAGGCGGCGGGTAAGGCATTTTTTATGCAAAGCAGACATATAAAAGTAAACTACTTGTTACTTACCCGAATCCGGAGCTCTCCAGGGGCGTTCACAGATCTTCCCCGCAGCATATCCGATGCCGCCGCATTCTACCGAGACGAAGAGGGCAGCTCGACAGAGAAGGTGTTCTGGTCTCAGTACGCTGAGGCCGGACACCCTGTGCCCTTGAGCGACCAGCTGAAGCAGCTGGTCGAGCTCCACAAGGCGGCCAAACAGGCCATGAAGGGCTTCATAGTTCGGCTGTGGCCTGGAGAGGCCCTGCCTGGGAGCTACTTCGGACTGGTGCGGCGGCTGGTGGAGGCATGTCCATGGCTCAAGGTCATCAAGCGCTCCGTCTGTATCGAAGGTGCCCGTAGGGCCCTTGCCCGTGCAAAGGTGCACTGGGGTAAGCTGGACGGTGAGAAGCATGTGAGGGACGGGCCGCCACCGGGGAAGGAGCATCGCAAGCCCGAGAACTATTACAAGGATGTTCTGAAGGGTGCCCGCCTTGTGGCGGATGAATGTACAAAAGATGTAATTTTTGAATGAACTCGCTCGTGTTGTCCTGTGCGCTGAAAACTTGTTCATTTGCGCTAAGCAATGCTTGTTGAATTTAAAATATTATTTTCTGTGCGGCCGTTTATCAAAAAATTGAGAGATGGCCAGTCGTCGGCTTCCGCCCCCATGCCACTAGTGCTGGGGTGTTCGGGATAAACCTGAGCGCTCTTTTTCCCATGTTTGGGTCCTTCGAGGGAGGCGCTCAGCACAACGAACAAGGCAATCGGACTATAATGCTTGAACACTCTCACTTAGCCATAGAACTTTATAATTTTAAATTTCGGCGAAGTCCCTAGTATTCAGAAGACCGAGTTCGAGGCGCTATCCACGCCTTGGCCGGACAAAATCCGGTTCCTCGCTCTAAGCGGCATAGGTCTTTAAGGACCCGAAAAACCTCTCGAACAGCGACCGGTCTCTCGCCTTATCATGACAGTCAGTTTTAGCTTTCTCTACTGAGGTGCTCCGCCCAGCTCAACTGGGGCACAATCGCAGTAGTTCTCCTAGTGCTACCTTAGCCGATATAGCGGAACGTAAGGCACCAAAACATAGGAGCCGGGCAAACCCAACTATTGACCCAAATCATGATTCGGAGCCGATGCATATAGTGCTATAAGTTCGGGGTGCTGCACTTATGAAGTGTTCGGACTTATTACACCATATTAAGGGGTACTGAAGCCCCTGGCGTATTTGCCGTACCACAGTGTACGGGTGCCACATGTCATTAATGAACATATATAAAAATAGAGTAATGCAAAAAATAGACAAAAAGTTATGCATTATTTATAAGGAGGCTGCTATCTAAGCAGGACGATACAGATAGTGCGATAAGCAAAAGAAATTGGACTATTTAACATGTCCTGTCCAGGGGTGAGCCGCGGAATTGTATTTAAAACAGGTATACTGCTCGTAAAAGAGACCACCTGGGAGTTCCATAATGCGGCATGGCTTGTCTGCTTTCCTGGATCTTGCATCGTTTGTACGGCAGTTGAATTGCCGAACAGGCCGTCCGAAGTGTGGAGTCCTGAAAGTAAGAGAAAGTAAAGAAAGAATTCGGCAGCCCCTAGTACGGTTTAAGCCGTGCTTTGGGTGTGCCGTGGTGATGCCCCTTCCCCCGTGCCCATGGTACTTTGACAGCGTAGTTATGTACGCGAAGTGCTTGTTTCACTATTTTGCGAGGGCTGGGGTTGGGGCCGCATTGCTACGCTTGCTCGAAATGTGCCAGGCGGTCTTGTTGTAGGTTACTCCGGGCACGCTTGACAGTGTCCGGCTTTTTAAGGGCCGGATGGAGAACTGCCTAGAGAGGCTGCTTTGTACTTCTGCTGCAAGCGCTGCCGTGTGCTCCTCCATTCGGAGGGAGCGTTCGGTGTTTCCGTTGACCGTGATTACTCCTCGGGGGCCTGGCATCTTGAACTTGAGGTATGCATAGTGCGGTACCGCATTGAACTTTGCGAATGCGGTTCGTCCGAGCAGTGCGTGATAGCCACTGCGGAACGGTACTATGTCAAAGATTAACTCCTCGCTTCAGAAGTTATCCGGAGATCCGAAGACCACTTCAAGTGTGACTGAGCTTGTACAATTGGCCTCTACACCTGGTATGACGCCCTTAAAGGTCGTTTTGGTGGGTTTAATCCTCGAGGGATCTGTGCCCATTTTCCGCACTGTATCCTGGTAAAGCAGGTTCAGGATGCTACCGCCGTCCATAAGGACTCTTGTGAGATGAAATCCATCAATAATTGGGTCTAGAACCAATGCGGCGAACTCGCCATGACGGATGCTAGTGGGGTGGTCCCTTCGATCAAAAGTGATCGGGTAGGAGGACCATGGGTTGAACTTTGGGGCGACTGGCTCCAGCGCATATACGTCCCGTAGTGCGCGCTTCCGCTCCCTCTTGGGGATGTGGGTTGCGTATATCATGTTCACCGCTGACCGGATTTCTTTTGAATGGCTTTTTCCGCTGACCGGATTTGTAGCCTCAGAATCTGGCATTTACTGCCGTATCCTCGTTGATGTCGCTGTTAACGCGGTGCTTTTGCTTGTTCCGGCGCGACCTGCCGCTTTTATCCTTGGTATCCGAATTACCAAGGTTCTTGGTTAAGTTGTTGCTGCGAGCTAGCCAGCTGTCTTCTCCCGCGCAAAAGCGGGTCATGAGTGTCGTGAGGGCTGCCATAGATTTCGGCTTTTCCTGTCCCAGGTGTCGGGCAAGCCACTCGTCACGGATATTATGCTTGAAGGCTGCTAGGGCCTCCGCGTCCGGACAGTCGACAATTTGATTTTTCTTTGTTAGGAACCGTGTCCAGAATTGCCTGGCCGATTCCTCTGGCTGCTGGATTATGTGGCTTAGGTCATCGGCGTTCGGTGGTCGCACATAAGTGCCCTGGAAGTTGTCAAGGAATGCGGCTTCCAGGTCCTCCCAAGAACCGATTGAGTCTGCTGGCAAGCTGTTAAGCCAATGCCGGGCCGGTCCCTTAAGTTTGAGTGGGAGGTATTTGACGGCGTGTAGATCATCACCGCGGGCCATGTGGATATGAAGGAGATAATCCTCGATCCATACCGCAGGATCTGTTGTGCCATCGTATGATTCGATGTTTACGGGTTTGAAGCCCTCAGGGATTTTATGATCCATTACTTCATCTGTGAAGCATAGTGGGTGTGCGGCGCCTCTATACTGGGCTATATCATGACGAAGCTCAAAGGAGCTTTGTCTATTGTGTTCGGCACGGCCGGATTTATTGTATCCGGAGTGACGATCGCCGTCACGTGTCGTGGGGCGCCCACGCGATCCGTAGATTGATCTTGTTTGCCTTGCCTTGTCCTCCAGTATATCTTGCAGGTCTGGCACGTTTTCCCGTGCCTTAGCATGTTTTGGGCGGCGTCGGGGCATGGCTTGAGTGGAGGGCCTAGAGGCCTCTCTGTCGCGGCCACGAGGTGGCCGGTCTGCCATGTCATGCGCTAGTGATGTAGGTGCTTCCTCCTCTAATCGGGGTAGCAGCCTGCGCTTTGGGTAACGCTTGGAGGGGCGTTCGAGTTCATACTCTTCGGCCGCAAGGACTTCAGTCCATCTGTCAGCTAGCAAATCTTGGTCAGCTCTAAGTTGTTGCTGCTTTTTCTTGAGGCTGCTTGCCGTGGCTAAAAGCCTGCGTTTGAAATGCTCTTGTTCGGCGGGGTCTGATGGTACGACAAATTCGTCGTCGTCGAGGCTTGCCTCGTCTTCGGAAGGAGGCATATAGTTATCATCCTCAACCTCTCGGTCTGCCGCTCTCTCATGAGGGCTGGCTTCTCCATCTTCTTGTGCCGAATCTTGCTGGAGGGGGTGTTCTTCGGCGCTATCCGGAGTAGTATTATCTCCAGTGCTGGAATCACCATTTTTGCTTTGGCGGGATTTAGAACGGCGCCGCTGGCGCCGGCGCTTGGGATGTTTTTTAGAGGTGTCATCCCTCGCTTTTCCATCTCCATCTCCATCTTTTTGAGTGTCCACCATATATGTGTCATATGACGAGGTGGCCTTCCAGCGCCCTATAGGTGTTGGTTCCTGTTCGTCTCCTGCATCGTCGTCCATACCGTCTATGTCTTTGGAGTTGAAGTCGAGCATGTCGGTTAAATCGTCGACAGTGGCTACAAAGTGGGTGGTGGGTGGGCTTTGAATTTCTTCATCGTCCGCATCCCATCCTTGCTGACCATAGTCCGGCCAGGGCTCTCCTCATAAAGAGAGAGACTTTAGTGAGTTCAGGATGTCGCCGAAGGGCGAGTGCTGAAAGATGTCCGCGGTGGTGAACTCCATGATCAGCGCCCAATCGGATTCGAACGGCAGGGGCGCGGGGGGGTTCAGAGTCCGGAGAGGAATCCGGATCCTCGGAGTCATGGGTCATGCAGAGTGCGGGGCTGGTGTTCGGCTCGATCGCCTTTGAGATCGCAGCCCCTGAGGTGGCGTCCAACCACTCATCCTCGATCGGCGCAGCAGGCTCCGAATTAAGGGTCGGAACCAACGCGCGTGCGGCCTCCAGGACACTGTTCGGCGGCAGAGCTAGATCATGCTCATCGAGACAGTGCGGCTCGCTTGGCTGTGGCTCGAATCCGTCGAAGATCAAGTCCCTGTGGATGTCAGTCGTGTAGTTCAAACTTCCAAACCTGACCTGATGGCCAGGGGCGTAGCTTTCGATCTGCTCCAGGCGGCCAACCGAATTGGCCCGCAGTGCGAAGCCGCCGAAGACGAAGATCTGTCCGGGGAGAAAATTCTCACCCTGGACCGCATCGTCATTGATGATCAAAGGAGCCATCGGGCCTAAAAGTGACGACACGGAGGAACTCTCAATGAAAGCACCAATGTCGGTGTCAAAACCGGCGGATCTCGGGTAGGGGGTCCCAAACTGTGCGTCTAGGCGGATGGTAACAGGAGACAAGGGACACAATGTTTTACCCAGGTTCGGGCCCTCTTGATGGAGGTAAAACCCTACGTCCTGCTTGATTAATATTGATGATATGGGTAGTACAAGAGTAGATCTACCACGAGATTAAGGAGGCTAAACCCTAGAAGCTAGCCTATGGTATGATTGTTGTATGTTGGAGTTGTTGTCCTACAGACTAAAACCCTCTGGTTTATATAGACACCTGAGAGGGTTAGGGTTACACAAAGTCGGTTACAATGGTAGGAGATCTGAATATCCGCATCGCCTAGCTTGCCTTCCACGCCAAGGAAAGTCCCATCCGGACACGGGACGAAGTCTTCAATCTTGTATCTTCATAGTCCAGGAGTCCGGCTGAAGGTATAGTCCGGCTATCCAAACACCCCCTAATCCAAGACTCCCTCAGGGGGGTTCTAGTGGGCCAGGGCGGTCAGAAGCGGGCTTGGAAGCGGTCAAGACTCCCGCATGGCCCACCTCAAATTATCATCATATATTTCTTGGAGTATGCGCGCGGCGAGCGGGCGATCTCTTCTCCCTCCCCCGTCTCTCCCTTCTCAGCCGACGCCCGCCGAGCGATTAGATTTCGGCTATCGATAGTTTATTCAATTGCAGTCCCACATGTTAGTGAAAATGCAAGACAACGCGTGTCCCCTCTGGTGAGCGGCGTGCGAGTCGGACTGTCGGGGATGTGACGCGAACACGATGTGTATGAGTCGTAAGTGTGCCGCCTTTTCCTTTTGAACTTGCAAAGCGTAACATTTTTGTGCGATCGATCGATAGAAATCCAGAACAAAATGACGAGGGCGGTGCTTCCCGCGCGTTAGGCGGGCTAGTTTGAGTGATATGACGTGCTACAATGTCGTCCGCTTGCTCCATTTTTATGTAAGCAAGAGTCTACACTCTTACGTGGGAGGAGTGCGAAACACGGCGGATCTGATTTTGATCGAGGGATAACTGTTCCTTGCGAAATAATGGAGTTCTGTTAGCGATTATAGCATGATAGTTAGGGCATCTCCAGCGCTGGCCCTCAAATTTACACCGGCATATATCCGAGGACACTAATGGATGCCATCCAATGCTGCCCGCATACCTTTCGACAACTATATGAACTAACTGGACGAAATTTGTGCAAACAAAGCAAATTTAAAATTAACCAAATGAAATTCATTACATTTCGAAAACTTTTCCTATAAACTGGACGAAATTCATTACATATTTCGCACAACCATACTAAAACCTATCGTAAACCTAATCTAACCGATCGCCGGCGCCTGACCACCATGTTCGGCCATGAACACGAGAAAGCCGGCCGTTGCCTTTGCCTCCTCCTCATCCGCCTCGATAACCTCCTCCTCTGGAGCACAAGGTTCTGAAGATTTCCACCTCCACGTCGCCGTCAAGCGGCTAATCGGCCACCGACGTTTATCCCACCAAGCTTATCTTCGACTTAGTGGAGGAGCGGTGGCCTTCCTGGGACCAGAGAGGCGGCGACCTACCGTGTACTACTCTTCCTCGCTACCAAGTGCACCCACGCACGCGTGCCGGCTTCGTGGTCGTGGCGGCAGAGGGCGGCCGGGGGGGAGCCGGCGATCTCCTTCGTCTGCTCCTGCATAGTACATCCAAGAGAGCTTTGGAGCGTGCCCGGAGCGGAGCCGCTGATGTCCTTCGTCTGCTCCTGCGACAGTACGTCCAAGAGAGCTTTGGAGCGCCAGGAGGCCATGGTTGGAGTGGTGCCTATAGATGGAAGGGACCGGAGGAGAATGAGTGTGGGTCTTTGGCTATAGCTGGGTGCTAGGGCTCAAGTTAATATAGCGGGCGAATGGCAATGAGCCGCGGCAGACGGATGGACGGCTGGCGCCGGAGTAGGTTCGTCGGCAGCCACGTGTCATTAATGTGGGCAGCGGACGGAAGGATGGTCGTTGTGTCATTAACGCAGAACAGTCGCTTGCACCGGGATGCCGCGCGGGTGGCACTTTCTTGGCCGTCATGTTGTTGCAATGCCGGCGCTAGTGAGAGGTCGCGTCGGGCGTGAATGCGGACGCTGCTTCAGTGACTTAACCGCAGGTGCGTTGGATCACTGACATGTGGGCCCAACGGGCATCTGGCCCGCATGTTAGTGACACACCAACTGCACCTGCAGTTAAGTCCGGTGAATGCGGCATTGACGTTCTGGAGAGACGGTGACCGTTTGAGGCGGAAGCGCGCGCTAGCGATGGAAGGGGTTTTAGTAGGCCAGGGCTGTCAGACACTGGCGTGGTGGTAAAATGTGAACTCATGGATGACGAGCCTTTGAAGCGTATGCGGCACGTATTGACAACCAGGTGTCCATGAAACCGCTCTTATCGCGAGCTAGCCTTCGACGACCACCATTAGACACCACACAATCATGCATAACTTATGAATAATGGACGAATCGATCAGACAAACACTCGTGTGCACACTATGATCGGTTGCTCACGATAGTACATACTCTGTACCATAGTACCCTCTCTAGCTAGGTTGTTTTATAGATTGTCGTTGTGATGGACGATATACATGAGCAAGGCGCCGAGTCACGAGTATGACCGTTGGTGACTTGGTGTTGAGCCAGGTGAATACATGCTCGGTGTTCGCGGAGGCCTCCAGCAAACGTCTAAACAGTAATGTCACGCACCGCCGGGGCGTGCAGGTGACGGGCTCGCCATTTGCATTGCGCCATGAGCAGGACTTAGATTGAGAGGGCGACGTGCATGCATTAGCATGGTTTGATAGCGTGAGCATGAGTGTCCAGCTGTCTGCACACGTACATGCTACTTGCCTCTATGGACGGTGTGCGCTAATGTGTGCATCACGTATAATATTAAAAAAATACGTTCGTGCATTTAACGCAAAGTATTTCATTTTCATTTGGTTGACAAGTGTGCGTTGCAGCGACGAGTCCGTGGTTTGATTCCTCACATACGCATAATTTTGGTTTGTATTTCTTTCTCCACTGACAGGTAGGCCCTCATAGATAGATAGATAAAGAACACGAGCTGATGAGGCGCATGCAGACTGTTTGACTGGTCAACCAGACAAATACGGAGCTATACGATGAGCCAGTGACCGTATAATCACCGTATCTCATATACAATGATCAAAGTGAGCTATGAAGACAAGTTCGGTGACCGCCAATGCATTTTACTCCGTAATAGATGTCCAGGATTGAAGGGGAACCCAAATTTCCTCCTTCTTCAGTCCTTGAGCTCTTGACAAACCAATGCACTATACGGTTGTCCGGCCACTCCACCCCAGAGCTGTCGTTCATGCCACCGCGCCGCACACTAACTGGTAAGGGAGCGATGTCATCCCGCCGCGCTAAGTTCCTCGCTGCCCACGACCGCACACAGAATGGTAGGGAAGCGATGGCATCCCGCCGTGCCGAGTTCATCGCCGCTCGCGACCTCACACCTATGTGGGCGGAATTTGAAGCTGCCAAGGCCGAATGGGCAGTAGAGCAAGAGGCGGCCAAAGCTGCACAAAGGGAGCAAAAAAGTCAGAAAGCACTCAAGAAAAGAGAGGCCCGCCGCCGAAAGAAAGAAGAGGACGAACGCGCTGCTGCGGAGAGGCCGGCAAAGATCCAAGCACGCTGGGGTGTCACCGACAAAGCCGGGAAGGAGAACGACGGCGTATGGCCAGCATGCGAGAAGTAGTAGTACTAGTAGTTAGTATGTGTGTCTGTGTGTAACGCCCCGGATGTAACTTGCCATATTTGTTACTCCAACTCTTGCCATTTTCGGCTATGTGTTATGATATTCCCTCGTGGTTGGGTTTTGTCTTCGTTTTGCATTTTGTCCATGTCATGCATTTTATATCATGGCATCATGTGCATCGCATTTGCATACGTGTTCGTCTCATGCATCCGAGCATTTTCCCCGTTGTCCGTTTTGCAATCTGACACTCCCACGTCCTCCGGCGCCCCCTTTTGCCTCTTTTCGTGTGCGGGTGTTAAACTTTCTCGAAATGGACCGAGATTTTCCAAGCGGCCTTGGTACACCACCGGTACACCGCCTGTCAAGTTTCGTGCAATTTGGAGTCCGTTTGATACTCCAACAGTTAACCGGGGAACCGTAAAGCCCTCGTGTGTGTTGCAGCTCAACACCCCTCGAAAACAGCCCAACAACCCATCTAAACCATCTCTATGTCCTTCGCCGTCGGATCACGATAACGTGGCTGAAAACTACACTCCATTTGGACACTCCAAACTCCCTCTACCTATAAATATGTGCAACCCTCTCCAAATCCCGGATGAAACCCTAGCCCCGCTCCTCTCCCCGCGTCGGACATGTCCGTCCGCGCCAGACGCTTCGCGCCGCCGCCTCCGCACCACTCGTGATCCGCCACGTGGCCTCCGCCCGCCGCCCACCGCCGTGGCCCGGCGAGCCCGCCGCGGGCCTGCCCGGCCCATCGCCGCCCGCGCCTCTCGCGGCTCGGCTCCGCCGCCCGCGCCCGAGCTCTCCCCGCGCCGTGCCCCGCGCCTCGCCGCCCACCTCGCGCCGCCGACCACCGTGCTGAGCTGCTCCAGCGCCGCCCCGCCGCCCTACCGTAGCCGGCCGCCGCCACCACCGCGCCGAGCCGCTCCAGCGCCGCCTTGCCGCCCTCCGTCGCGCCTCCCCCGTCGCCCCTCCGGCTTGCCGCCGGCCGGATCCGGCGAGATCCGGCCCGGGAGAGCCTCGCCGCCCTTCTTCCTTCCCCGCGGCGACGAACTCCGGCCAGCAACTCCGGCGAACCTCGGCTTCCGTGCCCCAGATCCAGATCCAACAAACCCTAGGGTTGACTTCGAAATTCCTAGTCATTTATTATGTTGCATTCTGAAGCCCTGTTCAACATGCCATATCTTCTCCTCCGTAGATCTGTTTTGCATGCATGATATATCGAAATGTTCATTAAGATGCCCTCTTCATTTTGTTCCATTGTGTCATGCTCTTTTGAGTCCATCTTCATGCCCTAATCATTGATTCAAGAGTGCTATAAAATGTTTCCTGCTGTTACTTAACAGTTTATGAGGATTTGTTATGTTTGTTGCATTTGATGTGTGCATCTTATGGGCATTAGCTCTACATGTGTTTTGGGTTATGTTATGCCATATTTATAGTGGTGCAATCCATGTATATTTTTGTGCCTTGTGGTGAGTGCATCAAGCTCGTGAAGTGGGCTACTTGTTGTAATGTTCTGTCAATGCTGAAACTGTTATATCATATTGCTATCTTTGCTTGATGCTACCATTTAATATATGCATAATCTGGAGTTGTTCACTAAGGATGTTTTGATATACATGTGATGATCTATCCATCTATTCCCCTATTTGCATTCATGGAGTGCCCTAGCATGACTCAATCTTGCTCTATTTTTGCTATAAAATGTTCCTGGCAAATTGTTTACGTGTTAATCAATTTTGCCAAGGTTGTTGTAGTTGATCCATGCATGCTATGAGTTTGTTCTTGCTTTGGTTAGCTTCATGAACATGTCTTCTTGCTAATGCTATGCTTATCTTGTCATGAAATGCCTTGTGATGAGTGAATCGAGCTCGCAAAGATGCCTTCATAATTTTGCTAATGCCATGCTCTGTTTTTCTGTAAGTCTGAAATCTGTAACGAAACTTGCTATGTTTACATGGGTGTCGTCATATCTTTTGGTCCTTTTTAGCTCATTTTCAGTAAGAGGCTTTTGTTCTATGCTTTTAGTAGATTCATTCCATGCCTTTTTTTGCTATCTTATGTTCCTGTAACATGTTATTTGCTTGCTCTAAACATGTCTCCCTGATTTTAATTCCTGGCATGTTATTTTCAGTCTGTGAAGCTGATATCTTTTGCACTTTTCCCAAGATTGTCTGAACCTGCTCTGGTGTGATTTAGCCGTAGCTCAGTGTTCATCTTTTGTCAAGCATCTTGATTACATCACTTTTATATTCTTTGTTGTTATGTTTGAGTGCAGTAGCTTAGTTTCTCGTTGCATGCTAAGTGGCATCATGCTGTTAATCGCAGAATTGTGCCATCCTTGTTTTGCTTGTCATTTGCAAACCGTGCATCTGATTCCGGTGATCTTTATATCGATTTCAACCGAAATCATCTCATCTTTCCAGCGGTATACTTGGTTTGCCAAGTTGATGCCTTGTTCATCGTTTTCCCTTCCGGAGCACGCATATGCATTGCATATCACATCTCGCATATCATGCCATGTATTGCATCATGTGCTTGTGCATTGCCCGTAATTGATTGTTGGTCCTTCGCTTGTGTTCTTGTTTTGGGTAGAGCCGGGAGACGAGTACGTGAACGAGGAACCTGTTGAGAACGCTTACGAGGATCAAGCTTTCGACAACTCTGAGAACTTTGCAGGCAAGATGACCATACCCTCGAAATCACTTCTATCTTTGCTTGCTAGTTGCTCGCTCTTTTTCTATGCCACGATACCTACCACTTGCTGTATCATGCCTCCCATGTTGCCATGTCAAGCCTCTAACCATCCTTACCTAGCAAACCGTTGTTTGGCTAAGTTATCGCTTTTGCTCAGCCCCTCTTATAGCGTTGCTAGTTGCAGGTGAAGATGAAGTTTGTTCCATGTTGGAACATGGATATGTTGGGATATCACAATATCTCTTATCTAATTAATTCATATATATATATACTTGGTAAAGGGTGGAAGGCTCGTCCTTATGCCTGGTGTTTTGTTCCACTCTTGCCGCCCTAGTTTCCGTCATACCGGTGTTATGTTCCTTGATTTTGCGTTCCTTACGCGGTTGGGTGATTTATGGGACCCCCTTGACAGTTCGCCTTGAATAAAACTCCTCCAGCAAGGCCCAACCTTGGTTTTACCATTTGCCACCTAAGCCTTTTTCCCTTGGGTTTCGCGGACTCAAGGGTCATCTTTATTTTAACTCCCCCCCCCCCCTCGGGCCAGTGCTCCTCTGAGCGTTGGTCCGAGCCGAGCAACCTGCGGGGCTACCTCGGGGAAACTCGAGGCCTGGTTTTACTCGTAGCTTGACTTATCCGGTGTGCCCTGAGAACGAGATACGTGCGACTCCTATCGGGATTTGTCGGCACATCGGGCGGCTTTGCTGGTATTGTTTTACCATTATCAAAATGTCTTGTAACCGGGATTCCGAGACTGATCGGGTCTTCCCGGGAGAAGGAATATTCTTCGTTGACTGTGAGAGCTTATGATGGGATAAGTTGGGACACCCCTGCAGGGTATTATCTTTCGGAAGTCGTGCCCGCAATTATGTGGCAGATGGGAATTTGTTAATGTCCGGTTGTAGAGAACTTGACACTTGACTTAACTAAAATACATCAGCCGCGTGTGTAGCCGTGATGGTCTCTTTTCGGCGGAGCCCGGGAAGTGAACACAGTTTGGGTTATGTATGAACGTAAGTACTTTCAGGATCACTTCTTGATCACTTCTAGCTTAGCGACCATGCATTGCTTCTCTTCTCGCTCTCTTTTGCGTATGTTAGCCACCATATTTGCTTAGTGCTTGCTGCAGCTCCACCTCATTACCCCATCCTTCCTATAAGCTTAAATAGTCTTGATCTCGCGGGTGTGAGATTGTTGAGTCCTCGTGACTCACAGATTCTACCAAAACAGTTGCAGGAGCCGACGATGCCAGTGCAGGTGACGCAACCGAGCTCAAGTGGGAGATCGACGAGGAACGTGGTCGTTACTATGTTTCTTTCCCTAATGATCAGTAGTGGAGCCTAGTTGGGACGATCGGGGATCTAGCATTTGGGGTTGTCTTCTTTTATTTTGGTTCCGTAGTCGGACCTTGATTGTACTCTGAATGATGTATGTTTAACTTATGTATTGTGTGAAGTGGCGATTGTAAGCCAACTCTCTTTATCCCATTCTTGTTCATTACATGGGATTGTGTGAAGATGACCATTCTTGCGACAAAACCTACAATGCGGTTATGCCTCTAAGTCGTGCCTCGACACGTGAGAGATATAGCCGCATCGTGGGCATTACACTGTGTCACCCGTACATTTGTTTAATTAATTACGAGCATGTACCAGTACTAGTTACTACTATAGTTTTTAGAACAAATTACCAGTACATTAGCCTAGACTCAATGAAAAAATTCCTATCATATGCATCAAATGGCATCTCTTTCTCTATAGGAATTGAGATGCATGTCATCTCACTTCCTATGATTTTCCTATTCCTATAAAATTCCTATCCTATGAACCAAAGAAGGCCTCTGCTGGAGTAACTACTGTAGCTAGCAGTACTGCTGGTACAGTAGTTTTCTTCAAGAAGCGGAATTCAACCAAGTCATGATGGTTCTTTCGTCCGAGCAACTTCACAGTGGGAAAGGTTGGGCCTGTGATTTGATGGCTCATTAGTAATTACTGCGGCGCGACGACCGGGGTGACTCTCCCTTGGAGTTCTGCAGGCATGTAAAGTGGACCAGCATGGTCGACGTCCCACATGTCGGCGAACGGAAGTATTCTTTCCAATATCGATGAGCAAGGAAACCACGTGGTATAGTATCACTACTGATTTATATTTATTTTTTATTTCTGATGAATGCTAGCGTTTCAACTCTTACGACGAAGGAGTGCCAAACACGGCACGTGCTGGATGTCCCACACGTCAGTGAAAGGAGTGGGACATGAACATCGTGATGGAGCGTCTCCACTTCTGGGTCGGAGACCACACGTAGTAGTACTAGTGGTATGAACGATACAAAGTGCGACCCGGAGAGAAATACACGTCTAGTTGGAAGGTCTCGGGGCATACACGTAAACAAATATAAAACCTAATATGTGCCTTAATATAGTAGTAGTACAGTACTTAGGCACATACTCCATAACATCACGGGGCATTGGACGTACAACATTTAGTGGTAGTAAGAGACAAATGCCTATATGCCACGCATGTTCATACTATTTGTGCCTTTCTACTTCACTTACTGCGCTACATTACTCAGGTTCGTACGTCCACTCCTGGGTACATGTCCGTCTCGTAGTTCCAGTCCCACGTGTTCTTCATAAATGGAATGATCCATAACGGTGGGCAACAGGAGTCCATATCATCGCAGTTAGTGTGGCTCCCCACGATGGAGACTCATCCAAACTATGGCCAGCCTCGATGCAGAGCAGTCACGTGCACCGGGAAGCGGCGCTCTCTCGGCCGTCGCGCTGCTTCAAAGCCAGCGCCAGTGAGAGGTCGCCTCCGCTCTGGCCGGGCATTAATGCGGCACTGATGTTCCGGGGTGACGCTGAACATTTCATGCGGGAAGCGCGCGCCGGCAAGGGAGGGGGTTAGGTCGGCCAGGACGGTCACACGCGGGCGTGGTGGTGGTATTAGTTTTGAACCGTTTCAGGTGTAGTACTGGTACCTTGCAAAACTACTCAATTATTGCACCCAGTTCCCTAAGAAAATGTGGTAAAAAAGTTACTCCATAGCCCGCTTCCCTTCTCCTTCCTCTTCCACCGCCTGTGCACGTCCGCAGGAAGCGACCGGTCAACCCTTATATAGGAGTGCTAGCACAAAAAGATGCATGCATGACCACTAAAATTTCCAGATTAAAGCGCCGCTCCGGCGGGAGTATGGCGTATGTCGTTACCTTTGGTCGGGCCATGGCTACCGGGCTACGATGACTAGATAAGAGGCGGCGGCAGGGAAATGAATGCAGCTACTGTTTGGGTTCGCCGCCCGACTTAAATAAATGCGCACCATCACGTGTACCCGTGGGTGCACAAATTGTAACATACGTGTCTGCTTAACTGGGCGTCACGTAACTGGTGTGTGAGAGATTCTGAGAGACAGAGTGCATGTGTGCGACTCTACTCTTTAGACATGTACTCAACCTTTTGCATCGGGATATAAGTATAATGGTATTACACTTTAGCTAGTGATTTACGCGGGCATGTTAATGTGGTTGTGTAAAAAAAATGTCACTTCCTACTCGTGATTTGTGTTATATAATTACTAGCAAGATGCTCGTGCATTGCATGGAACATCAATATGCATTTTTTTACAAAACACATGTTGTGATTGACCCATGTAGGAGTAATCCCATGTGTAAAAACTAATGATATCTTGAGAATTTTATTGGAAAACTGGTATCTCGACAATTTCATCGAAAAAAGATGAGAGATAAGGTGAGGAGGAGTGGAGCGTGGTGGTGACTCATTGTCGGACTGGGCGGAGGCATGGGGATGGACGGCGCCGGCAGGCGGCAGCGGCCACCATGCTAGATTGTTCCAGAGACTTCCTTTTTTAATTGCTAAGCAATGAGGTTGTGGGAGATAACGAAGATGAACGAGGCAAGGCCTTGTCTGTAAATGTGGAGAGAGGTGCGGGTATCTTTTGTAAAATTGTCACAGTTTGCTCTCTATCTGTCAGATATAGATCGGGCGGTCTATATTACAAGATGGCAGGCACACCATCATCACCAACTCGTTTCTGTATAAGAGTAGAGATGATAAGTTTGCTAACTACTAAAGTAAAGTGGAATTTGTCCATGTTATACAAGTAAATTAAGGTGATTGCTTATCATACGAATAAGGTTGGACGAAGGGTGGTAGGAACAAATGCTCCACCTAGAGCACGTGTGTGAGATGGAGTCTTAGTGTGTGGGGGTGGGGTGGTGTCTGTGTGTGTGTGACGCGGGGTCCTCGGGGGCGGATGTAATTTAAGTGTGCGTGGCTTCATCATAGTGTATGACAGAGGCCACCAACCAGGGGTGCCAGAGAGAAAAGGCTCGTAGAGAGGGAAGAGAAGGCGTGTGCGCGTGAGAGGAGTCGACATCGAGAGAACGTGTTTGTTCGAGAGACACCTAGGAAGACTACAATATATCGATGGTGCATGTAGGCAGGAATTAAATGAAGGGATGGTCTTATTGGTTTCGGGGATATAGGGGAAGAGTGGGAGAGGGGGTAGATAGAAGGAGATTGTTAAGTGTGAGTGCGTGTTTTACCCATCCAGGCGAAAGTAGAACGATTTGATGTGGCGTTAGGGTTGAGGGTAATTAACTATGTATGGAGACATAGGAGACCTTGAACGTGCATGTGCGTGAGGTATACATGTATGCGTGGGATGTGTGTGTGCGCGCGCGAGCATGATCAAGATAAAAGAAAGAAGACATAAGTCATAAGATCAATGATATGGGAGAGATCGGTATGACAATATGCATGCATGTGAGAGTGCAGGGAAGAAGGCTCGATAATTGAGCATGTTTTTTGTCTTTAAGAGATAGTGGCGTGGGCTGGAGCATGCATCTATGGCGAGCAGAGGGAGCGCGACACAACGATTGTGCAAAAGAGATCAACATATAAATGCATGTATGGAGAGACATATATAGCGTGGGTGATAGGAAGCAAGAGTGCCCGCGAGAAAGAAATGTTGACGGAGAAACTACAGATAGATACAGAGATAGAGATGCTAGCTAGAGGGACATCGGCTAGTTTGAGTGTTGGAGATGACCGCCGGGTGGTTCAGAGGGTGAAGTTATGTGTGTGAGAGAGAAAGATAAAAGGAGGGCACTTGACTGCATGTAGAGAGAAACATATATAGTGTGCGTGATAGGAAGCAAGAGTGAGGGCGAGAAAGAAGGTTGATGGAGAAACACATAAATAGAAAGATAAATATGCTAGCTAGTGTGTGTTAGAGATATGAGTCGAGTGGATCAGAAGGCTGAGTTATGTGTGTGGGTGTGAGAGAGATAGAGAGAGTGTGCATGTGAGTCACATACAAACAAATATCAGAGAGAAATGAGATCCCGAGAGACGGAGTTTTGTGTCTGCGAGAGAGAAAGATATTTCACAACAAGAGTGATAGCTAGAGAGACATATGAGGGAACGCAAGATATCTCTAGGGAGAGAGAGAGAGAGAGAGAGAGTGTGTGTGTGTGTGTGTGTGTGAGCGACATACAAGAGAATGGTGGAGAGATATGAGACCCTGGGAGACAGAGTTTGTGTTTGTGTGTGAGAAAGAGATATTTAAGACGAAGAGTCGTAGCTTCTCATATCTAAGGAGCGAAAGACATCTCTATGTGAGAGGGGGTGCGAGTGGCACACAGGGGAATAGTAGAGAGAAATGAGACCCCGGGAGACGAAGTTTGTGTTTGTGTGAGAGAAAGAAATTTCACATGGAGAATCATAGTTAGAGACACATAGCAGGGAGCGAGATATACTTAGGGAGAGATAGAGTGATGAAGGTCGAGGGAGAGGGTACCGTCAATGTTTTGCAAAGATAAAAGATCATTGTCGACATAGAGGTAGCACGGGAGATACCCGAGAGACGATGAACGCGTATAGGTTGATAGAGGCAGAGGTGTCCCGATGTTTCGATGAGATAGCAATCGTTTTCTGTGGGAGTCGACTTTGACGATCCGACTACGAACGTGCATAGACGTCGCGCCTTAGCAATCGCTAAACCAACTTCCGAGGGGTTATTGACCACGCCGGAGCACGATCAACCTGTCCACGAGGGTCTATTTCCTGCGAGCAAATGAAGAACAAGCAAGAAACTGAGATTGCAATCTATTGCAAATAAAATAGGAAAGATTTATTAATGAAGGTGGGGTTCTGTGACGCCTTCGTCTGGTCGTTGAACACAAACGAAGTACGTGAAGTTGCAGCTATGGCGAACTTTTATTCTAAACAAAACCCAAAGTCTAAACGACGCCCTAAGGGCTGTATATATGGAGGAAGAGGAGGGAATTTCGTGGCCCTTGAGGGTGGGGTCCGAAACCAACCCTAACTCTTGTTTCCCCACACATATGGACTCTAAAAATAGCCTATACTTAAGTATTTCGAAAATACATGGGCCTGGCCCAATAATAAGGTGATGCAGGACCTAGAATAGCCTATGGACGAATATTATGAAGTGGCATCTTGTATATTTCGTCCAAGGCTTCATGCACTCCTTATGGTGGCTTCAAAGTCCTGAAATCATCACTTGTAACTCCGTTCTTGATCCCCTTGCGCATGCCATCAACTCCATGTGTGTTCTTGCTCCAATGTTCATCCTTCTCCAAGCTAGGCCCTTCATTTGTAAGCAAAACAAATGTATCCAATTTAGGCAGTATCATATTCTCATGAACATTAGAATCATTACCAAGAAACGAAAGTACCTGGTAATTTAATTGGCGTGCGCGAGCTCTAGTAATTGGTCCAGTATATGTAACAGCAGGGGCTGTGGGTGTAACAATGGTATTGATGTCCTCATCATCCTCCCCTTCTTGAAATGAAGTCGTCCTCGATGGAAGCTCATCTTCCTCACCCAAATAAGGCTTCAAATCTGCAATGTTAAAAGTGGGACTAACCCCAAAATCTGCAAGCAGCTCAAGTTTATATGCATTATCATTTATTTTCTCTAACACCTTAAATGGACCATCAGCACGTGGCATTAGCTTTGATTTGCGCAAATTAGGAAACCTATCCTTACGCAAATGTAACCAAACAAGATCTCCAGGTGCAAAGACAACATTTTTTCTACCCTTATCTCCAGCAAGTTTATATTTAACATTCATACGCTCAATGTTTTCCTTAGTTAACTCATGCATTTTTAAGATCAATTCAGCATGTTGTTTAGCATCAAAATTAACCTTTTCCGAAGATGGAAGAGGCAACAAATCAATGGGTGCACGAGGTAGGAAACCATACACAATTTCAAAAGGGCACATCTTAGTAGTAGAATGCAATGAACGATTATAAGCAAATTCAATATGAGGCAAGCATTCTTCTCACATTTTCTTATTATTCTTCAAAATAGCCCTAAGCATAGTAGACAATGTTCTATTGACTACTTCAGTTTGTCCATCAGTTTGGGGGTGACAAGTAGTACTAAAAAGCAGTTTAGTCCCCAACTTAGCCCATAAACATCTCCAAAAGTGGCCAAGAAATTTAGTATCACGGTCTGAAACAATAGTATTTGGCACACCATGCAAGCGAATAATTTCACGAAAGAACAAATCAGCAACGTTAACAGCATCATCGCTTTTATAACATCGCCTATGCCTACTATTCCCCTGTGTGCCATTTTCGAGAATCTATCCACGACAACAAATATGCTATCCCTCCCCTTCTTTGTTCGAGGTAAACCTAAAACAATCCATAGATATATCCTCCCAACGAACACTAGGCACAGACAAAGGCAGATATAAACCATGAGGATTGAGTCGTGACTTAGCTTTTTGACATGTAGTGCAGCGAGCAACAAAACGCTCAACATCCCGTCTCATCTTTGGCCAAAAGAAATGTGTAGCAAGTACGTCCTCCGTCTTCTTCATGCCAAAGTGTCCCATTAATCCTCCTCCATGCGCCTCCTGCAACAACAAAAGACGAACAGAGCTAGCAGGAATGCATAGCTTGTCAGCACGGAACACAAAACCATCATTAACAACGAACTTGTTCCATGTTCTTCCTTCTTTACAATTCTGCATTACATCTTTAAAATCAGCATCATGCACATATTGATCTTTGATGGTCTCCAAACCAAATATTTTAAAGTCAAGTTGTGAAAGCATAGTATAACGACGAGACAATGCATCAGCAATAACATTTTCTTTACCCTTCTTGTGTATAATGACATAAGGGAAAGTCTCAATGAATTCAACCCATTTAGCATGTCTACGATTCAGTTTTGCTTGACTTTTAATATGTTTCAAAGATTCATGATCAGAATGTATAACAAATTCTTTGGGCCATAAATAATGTTGCCATGTTTCTCAGGTCCGAACAACAGCATATAATTCTTTATCATAAGTAGAATAGTTCAGACTAGGCCCACTCAATTTTTCAGAAAAGTATGCAACAGGTTTGCCATCTTGTAATAACACACCTCCTAATCCAATTCCACTAGCATCATATTCAAGCTCAAAAGTCTTATTAAAATCAGGAAGTTGGAGTAAAGGAGCATGTGTCAACTTATCTTTCAATACCGTGAAGGCTTCTTCCTGTGCGGTACCCCAAACAAAAGGCACATCCTTCTTTGTAAGCTCATTGAGAGGTGCAGCAATGGTGCTAAAATCTCTCACAAAACGCTTATAGAAACCAGCGAGTCCAAGAAAACTCCTCACTTATGTGACAATTTTTGGCTGCGGTCAACTCTCAATAGCTTCAATCTTGGATTTATCAACTTAAATTCCATGTGGAGTAACAACGTAGCCAAGAAAAGATACTCGGTCGGTGCAAAAGGTGCACTTCCCAAGGTTACCAAACAAACGTGCATCACGTAGAGCAATAAAAACAGCACATAAATGTTCCAAATGTTCTTCCAAAGATTTTCTATAAATCAGTATATCATCAAAATAGACTACCACAAATCGTCCAATGAAAGCACGTAAAACTTCGTTCATTAGTCTCATGAAAGTACTAGGTGCATTAGTTAACCCAAAAGGCATGACTAACCACTCATATAAACCAAACTTAGTTTTAAATGCTATTTTCCATTCATCTCCCAATTTCATATGAATTTGATGGTATCCACTATGCAAATCAACTTTGGAGAATATTGTAGAGCCACTCAGTTCATCAAGCATATCATCTAGCCTAGGAATAGGATGACGATAACGAATGGTAATATTATTAATGCCTCTACAATCAACACACATACGCGACGTACCATCCTTTTTCGGCACTAGAATAATAGGAACAGCACAAGGACTAAGGGTTTCGCGAATATAACATTTGTCGAGCAGCTCCTATACTTGACGCATAATCTCCTTCGTCTCCTCTGGATTGGTACGGCATGGTGCACGGTTGGGTAGCGATGCACCGGGAATTAAGTCAATTTGATGCTCAATCCCTCGAATAGGTGGTAATCCCGGTGGCACGTCTTGTGGGAAGACGTCAGCGAACTCCTGCAAAATGTGAGTGACAGCAGGGGCCAAAGAGGAAGGCACGTCCTTAAATGAAAATAATGCCTCTTTGCACACAAAAGCATAGCAAACAGATTTGCTAAAAACTAGCTCATCGATATCAGATTTGGTGGCAAGTAAACATGCACTTTTTAGTTTAATTTCAGAAGCAACACTAGATGGTTTATTATTAGGCTTCATTTGTTGCTCAAATTCTTTTGCCACAATCTGATTTTCACTCTTATTTTTCTCCTGTTTTGCTTTATTAGCTCTATTAATATCATCTTTCAAAATGGAATCAGGAGTCATAGGAAGCAAAGTAATATTTTTATCCTTATGAACAAGAGTATACTGATTGTTTCTACCATGGTGTACAGAATTTTTATAAAATTGCCATGGTCTACCAAGTAATAAGGAACATGCTTGCATAGGTACCACATCACAATCAACATAATCAGCATATGTAGAGATACTAAAATGCACACGAACAGTATGTGTTACCTTAACCTTGCCGCTGTTGTTGAACCATTGGATGTAGTAAGGATGTGGATGTGGTCTTGTGGTGAGAGATAGCTTCTCCACCATCTCCATGCTAGCCAAGTTGTTGCAGCTCCCTCCATCTATGATGACGCGAATAGAACGTTCCTTCACAACTCCCTTTGTATGGAACAAATTATGCCTCTGATTTTGCTCAGCTTATGTAACCTGCACACTCAAAACACGTTGAGCAACTAAACATTCATACCTGTCAGCATCTTCAGCAGCCATGTATTGCGTCTCATGATCAGAATCATCTCCACCGTGTTCTTCATGTGTAATAAGAGCCAAAGTCTCCTCATCATAGTCACTAGCGGACTCATACCCACCATCCTCAGTAACAATCATCACACGCTTAGATGGGCATTCTCTCGCATAATGACCTCCAGCCTTGCAACGTCGACAAATAATATCATGTGTTTGCCCTGTTGATGCCATGGATGAAGAAGAGCTTTTTGCCGGCCCAGAAGGTGTGCTCTTGGCAGATAGTGGTGATTGTGCCTACTTTACTGTATCACGGTTGGAGGTGGCAGCCGACGGAGGTGCTGGTGTAGCAGAACGTGTGGAAGTAGATGATGCACGTGGTGTCCATGATGATGGTCGACCTGCAGAAAAGTTAGTTCGCGCCAATGCCTGTCGATCCTGCACTTCATGTTCAGCTTTACAAGCAAGATGGAATAAACGAGTGATACTATTATAATCCATATAGTCTAGAATGGTCTGAATCTCTCTATTTAATCCACCCAGAAAATGTGCCAGCATAGCTTCATTCTCCTCAACAATACCACATCTAATCAAGCCAGTTTGTAATTCCTGATAATATTCTTCTACCGAATTTTTTCCTTGTCTTAAGCGCTGCAATTTTTTAAGTAATTCACGTTGATAATATGGTGGAACCCAACGAGTACGCATAGCAGTTTTCAAAGCAGCCCAAGTAGCTGGAACAGGATATAATCTACAATGTTCAGACCACCAAACACATGCAAAGCTAGTGAAAGCACAAACAGCAGCAGGAACACGTCTCTCCTCAGGATATTGTAAACATGTAAATCGTTGTTCAGTTTCTAACTCCCAAGTAAGATATATATCAGGAACATATCTACCCTCAAATGGTGGAATATTCAATTTTAGTTTAGGGAGATGGTCATGATCTCGTACCTGATGGGGAGCCCTAACATTGCCATTATTCGCATGTGGACGACCTGGTGGTTGTGGTGCTGGTGGTTGCACGTAGTTCTGATATTGATCAACCTCATCCTCGTAAACTCCCACATAATCATCCTCCCCCACATCAGCAGCAGGAGCCACAGAAGTATCAACAGCAGCACCAGCAGCTTGGCCAGGCTGAAGAGGGACACGGGTCGCTCAGCGGAGGGCTGTTTCGCGATGTGGAGGTAGTCATTGTTGCTGTTGTAGAGGTGCGTTAGGTGCAGCCGGTGGTGGTGGTGGTAGACGCACAAGCAATTCATTGAACTTGTTATCAAGCTTTGTTTCGAACGCCTTCTCAATGCCATCTATCTTCTCCATGGCCTCTTCAAATCTATTTAGCACATCTTCCACCTGTCCACTCATCATTTGCTGAAACTTATCATGTAACGCTTTGTTTGTCATGTTCTCCCAGTCAGTCTCGTCGGCTTGTGATCCTGCCATGGTTAGCAGCAATAGAAACACACAAGAATATGATTCTACAGACTACTAGGAAGTGGTGGTGGTGGTGTGGTGAACAGTCACAAATCCGTCAAGCAAATCTCAAATTCTTACCAGTTCTTACCCAGCAGCAGGCGGTGATCGGCAACCGTTGTAGTCAAAACTCTCAAAATCTTGGATAGAGTGATTGCCAGGGAGAGTCAAACGCATGACGTAGATGTATGTGGAGCTGGGAAGGCTTATAGTATGGTAGCAAAAAGGTCAGCAATAATCAATTCAGAGATGCAAAGTTGAATAAACGCTCAACGACGGTACTGTGCTGGTCCTAGGCTAGACCGTGCTAGAGACGCGAGCCTAGAACACTAACAAAATCAAGGCGCTGCACGGAAACAAGGGAAAAGCACACTCTGGAATTTTTTTGTTCGCTCTGTTTTTTTTTGCGCTCTTTTTTTTGCAAAAAATCACTATAATGGCGAGTGTCTCAAAAATCTTCCCAGGTCAAACTGACAGGATGGGTACAAAATTTTTTGACAAATTTTTTTTTCGGAAATCAGGGCAGCGACGCCGAGAAAGTGCGACCAAAAATCACTATGATGGCGAGTGTCTCAAAAGACTCAGAACAACCTAAAATAGGATAGGAAAAAAATATTTTTGGTTGCCGAAATTTTGGCCTAAAAACTGCCCGGGGGTCTCCAGACTCTTTTTTTTCCGAGACCTACGTAGGCAAGGAAACACGAATCGGAATTTAGATGGATCTCAAAACAAAGCTAATATGAGAAGAACTCGGATGGGTGGTGGATATATGGTGGTGATATATGGCAGTGGTGGTGGTATATGGATACGGATCGGTGGTGGTATATGGATACGGATCGGTGGTGGTATATGGATACGGATTGGTGGTGGTATATGGATACAGATTCAGAGCGGTGGCCGATAAGCAATGGTGGTAGATGGCAAGGCAATGATGATGGTGCGGCGGCGGGGTGACAACTTATGACCAGAACTTGAAAGTCTAAAAGACTAGACTCTAAGACCAGCAACTTGACACGACGATGCAACCGCAAATTCAATAAAGCAAAACCCTAAAAAGATTATGCAAAGGCTCAGATTGGTTCGGATATGATGAACTAACCCTAATTTTTTTGTGGCTTTTTCGTGGACTGTAGGTATGAAGAACAGACTCGATCTAAACTACGAAAAACTGTAAAATCTCACCGAGCAACCTGGAAATCTGATACCACTTGATAGAGGCAAAGGTGTCCCGATGTTTCGATGAGATGGTCGCTATCGTTTCTGTGGGAGTCAACCTTGACGATCCGACTACGAACGTGCGAGACATCGCGCCTTAGCAATCGCTAAACCAACTTCCGAGGGTTATTGACCACGCCGGAGCACGATCAACCTGACCACGAGGGCCTGTTTCCTGGGAGCAAACGAAGAACAAGCAAGAAACTAAGATTGCAATCTGGATATTGCGAATATAAGAGGAAAGCTTTATTAATAAAGGTGGGGTTCTGTGACGCCTTGGTCTGGTCGTTGAACACAAACGAAGTACGCGAAGTTGCAGCTATGGCGGACTTTTGATCTAAACAAAACCCAAAGTCTAAACGATGCCCTAGGGGCTGTATATATGGAGGAAGAGGGGGGGGAATTTCGTGGCCCTTGGAGGAGGGGTCCGAAACCCACCCTAACTCTTGTTTCCCCACACATACGGACTCTAAAAACAGCCTATATTGAAGTATTTCGAAATTACATGGGCCTGGCCCAAAAAGAAGGTGACGCAACACCTAGAATAGCCTCTGGGCGAAAATTATGAAGTGGCATCTTGTATATTTCGTCCAAGGCTTCATGCACTCATTATGGTGGCTTCAAAGTCCTGAAATCATCACTTGAAACTCTGTTCTTGTCTCCCTTGCACATGCCATCAACTCCATGCTTGTTCTTGCTCCAATGATCATCCTTCTCCAAGCTAGGCCCTTCATTTGTAAGCAAAACAAATGTATCCAATTTAGGCAGCATCATATTCTCATGAACATTAGAATTACTACCAAGAAACGAAAGTACCTGATAATTCAATTGGCGTGCGCGAGCTCTAGTAATTGGTCCAGTATGTATAGCAGCAGGGGTTGTGGGTGTAACAATGGTATTGATGTCCTCATCAGCGAGTTATGACACCAACAACAAACGGGTTGCTGCACCAACTCCTGAAGCTCAAAACCTGATCCCTCCAATCCGTAAGCACACTTATGCCCCTGACATTGAATCGTCCACCCTTATAAGCGACGAAGCTATGTTCCAAGCGTTAACTGGGATCGACTGGACAACTATTGACTTCCAGCCGCTGGGTAGAGACGAAGAAGATGAACCGATGCAAGATGACCCGCAACCGTCAGGTCAAGCTGGTGACCAACCATAATCCGGAGGCCGGTTTATTCGTCCATGTCCTGCAATACTTATTTGAGAAATAATTATCCTTTTGGGCACTGAAACGCCTTGTAATAAGCTAGTTAAAAACACTTGGTCTATTATGCCTTCGTGCATATTTATCTGCGACTGATGCTTGTTAATCCGCCAATCTTAAGATATGATGTTCATAATCCATAGCAATTTATTCAAGCTATCCCTGCAGATAAAAAGCTTAAAGCTCCCCGGCGGTTTACCACCGGGCGGGTCATAATGCCTGAATATATATATATATATAACCAACGTTTATAACCAAAGTTGTAAAAAGATAACCAAATATGGAAATACGTGATACCTGTGACCTTGAGTCATAATGTTGGCTGACCAACTTTGTAGTTAGGGTAACAATCCTAATCCAGAGTATAAGTAACTCCTGTTATATGATGCCGGTTTACAATAAAACCGTTCCGGGTTGTAATAAACACCGGTTTATTCAATACTGGTGACTTAGAGTCAAAACCAGACCGGGTTAAGAAACTCCGGGTTATAAGTGAGTATGTACTGACAACTTGTAGTTGACAGCCTAGCCGGTTTGATGAACACCGGTTTATCAAAAAACATCATAAGTCTTGTCAAAAGAGAGAAAAAACTTGGCAAAAGCAAATGAAAACTTGTAGTCGAGGCTTTTCACAGGCTGCCAGGCCCCAAATTCGAGGCTTTTCATGGGCTGCCAGGCCACTGAGTTAAACCATTTCACAAAGCCTTTTAAGATGGTCCTCAATTCAGAGATGCAAAGTTGAATAAACGCTCAACGACGGTACTGTGCTGGTCCTAGGCTAGACCGTGCTAGAGACGCGAGCCTAGAACACTAACAAAATCACGGCGCTGCACGGAAACAAGGGAAAAGCACACTCTGGAATTTTTTTTGGATGTAATAAGGATGTGGATGTGGTCTTGTAGTGAGATATAGCTTCTCCACCATCTCCATGCTAGCCAAGTTGTTGCAGCTTCCTCCATCTATGATGACGCGAACAGAACGTTCCTTCATAACTCCCTTTGTATGGAACAAATTACGCCTCTGATTTTGTTCAGCTTGCGTGACCTGCACACTCAAAACACATTGAGCAACTAAACATTCATACCTGTCAGCATCTTCAGCAGCCATGTATTGCGTCTCATGATCAGAATCATCTCCGCCGTGTTTTTCATGTGTAATAAGAGCCAAAGTCTCCTCATCATAGTCACTAGCGGACTCATACCCACCATCCTCAGTAACAATCATCACACGCTTAGATGGGCATTCTCTCGCATAATGACCTCCACCCTTGCAACGTCGACAAATAATATCATGTGTTTGCCCTGTTGATGCCATGGATGAAGAAGAGCTCTTTGCAGGCCCAGAAGGTGTGCTCTTGGCAGATAGTGGTGATTGTGCCTGCTTTATTGTATCATGGTTGGAGGTGGCAGCTGACGGGGGTGCCGGTGTAGCAGAACGTGTGGAAGTAGATGATGCACGTGGTGTCCATGATGAAGGTCGACCTTCAGACAAGTTAGTTCGCGCCAATGCATGTCGATCCTGCACTTCACGTTCAGCTTTACAAGCAAGATGGAATAAACGAGTGATATTATTATAATCCTTATAGTCTAGAATGGTCTGAATCTCTCTATTTAATCCACCCAGAAAACGTGCAAGCATAGCTTCATTCTCCTCAACAATACCACATCTAATCAAGCCAGTTTGTAAATCCTGATAATATTCTTCTTCCGAATTTTTTCCTTGTCTTAAGCGCTGCAATTTTTGAAGTAATTCACGTTGATAATATGGTGGAACCCAACGAGTACGCATAACAGTTTTCAAAGCAGCCCAAGTAGCTAGAACAGGATATAATCTACAATGTTCAGACCACCAAACACATGCAGAGCTAGTGAAAGCACAAACAGCAGCAGGAACACGTCTCTCCTCAGGATATTGTGAACATGTAAATCGTTGTTCAGTCTCTAACTCCCAAGTAAGGTATATATCAGGAACATATCTACCCTCAAATAGTGAAATATTCAATTTCAGTTTAGGGAGATGGTCATGATTTCGTACCTGAGGGGGAGCCCTAACATTGCCATTATTTGCATGTGGACGACCTGGTGATTGTGGTGCTGGTGGTTGCACGTAGTTCTGATGTTGATCAACCTCATCCTCGTAATCTCCCACATAATCATCCTCCTCCACATCAGCAGTAGGAGCCACAGAAGTATCAATAGCAGCACCAGCAGCTTGGCTAGGCTGAAGAGGGACACGGCTCGCTCGGCGGAGGGCTGTTTCGCGAGGTGGAGGTAGTCGTTGTTGTTGTTGTAGGGTGCGTTAGGTGCAGCCGGTGGTGGTGGTGGAAGACGCGCGAGCAATTCATTAAAATTGTTATCGAGCTTTGTTTCGAATGCCTTCTCAATGCCATCTATCTTCTCCATGGCCTCTTCAAATGTATTTAGCAAATCTTCCACCTGTCCACTCATAATTTAGTGAAACTTATCATGTAACTCTTTGTTTGTCATGTTCTCCCAGTCAGTCTCGTCGGCTTGTGATCCTGCCATGGTTAGCAGCAATAGAAACACACAAGAATATGATTCTACAGACTACTAGGAAGTGGTGGTGGTGGTGTGGTGGACAGTCACAAATCCGTCAAGCAAATCTCAAATTCTTACGAGTTCTTACCCAGCAGCAGGCGGTGATCGGCAACCGTTGTAGTCAAAACTCTCAAAGCTTGGATAGAGCGATTGCCAGGGAGAGTCAAACGCACGACGTAGATGTATGTGGAGCTAGGAAGGCTTATAATATGGTAGCAAAAAGGTTCAACAATAATCAATTCAGAGATGCAAAGTTGAATAAACGCTCAACGACGGTACTGTGCTGGTCCTAGGCTAGACCGTGCTAGAGACGCGAGCCTAGAACACTAACAAAATCACGGCGATGCACGGAAACAAGGGAAAAGCACACTCTGGAATTCTTTTTTGCGCTCTTTTTTCTTGCGCTCTTTTTTTTGTGCTCCTCTTTTTTTTGCGAAAAATCACTATAATGGCGAGTGTCTCAAAACTCTTCCCAGGTCAAACTGACAGGATGGGTACAAAAATTTTTTGACAATTTTTTTTTCGGAAATCAGGGAAGCGATGACGAAAAAGTGCGACCAAAAATCACTATGATGGCGAGTGTCTCAAAAGACTCAGAACAGCCTAAAAATAGGATAGGGAAAAAATATTTTCGGTCGCCGAAATTTTGGCCTAAAAACTGCTCGGGGGTCTCCAGATGGCGAGCTCCTCTTTTTTTTTCCGAGACCTACGTAGGCAAGGAAACATGAATCAGAATTTAGATGGATCTCGAAAACAAACCTAATATGAGAAGAACTCAGATTGGTGGTGGATATATGGTGGTGGTATATGGCAGCGGTGGTGGTATATGGATACAGATTGGTGGTGGTATATGGATACGGATTGGTGGTGGTATACGGATACGGATTGGTGGTGGTATATGGATACAGATTGGTGGTGGTATATGGATATGGATTTGATGCGGAGCATCCCATGATCATCCCCATGGACCTACCATCGTCGCATCAAGAGCCAAGAGGACCCTTGACACGAGCACGAGCTAGAGCTCTCGAGAACGAGGTGACTTCCTTCCTTAGTGATATCACATATGATCCACTCGAGACATGGCTACTACCTAAATCCGATATGCTATGCATGATCAGGTGTCAAGAGGTGCCTCCCGAAGATGCACGTGAAGACGGACAAGCCGCCAAGTCCACGGATGAAGAGAACCACGGAAACGGGCAAGTTCACCTTCCAGACCCCTGACATCGGGCCAAGACCCCGGACATCCGGTCCCTGGAGATGCCAGCACAGCAGCCACAACCCAGCCAGAAAAACTACAGGGCCCGGACATCCGGCCCCCAGGCCCGGACATCCGGCCTCCCACGAAGCCCCGGACATCCGGCCCCCAGCCCGGAAATCCGGCCTCACCTATCCAGAGACCACAGAAGTTTTGCACTCCAGCCCGGACATCCGGCCGTCAGCCCGGACATCCGGCCGCTCCCGAAAGCCCGGACATCCGGCCCGACGCCCAGACATCCGGCCTCGCCTGTCCGTGAACCGTGAAGGGCTTTGCCCATGTACCCTCTCTCGCCCCCCTAGACTATATATACTTCATCCCCTTCCTCTTTCTAGGGTTAGCGTTGGTTTAGCTCATATGTGAGATAGAGCTTCGCTCATCCATACCGATCTCCTCCTCGAGAGAGACTGCGGCCCCTCTTCGGAGAAGATCATTGGATTCAAGACCCCCTCTTGAGTGGCCCCCTTCAAGACCTCCTTCTAGGAGAAGAACCGGTTACTTTGTATCGTCCTTTGTTGACTTTGGATCATCATGTATCTCTTTGTGTTATTGGATCTAGCGCATGTGTAATCGAATCTTGTTGGTTTGGGTGATTCTCTTGTGTTTCTCCTCGTGAATCCCCTCGTGTTCTCCGTGTTTCTCTTTGGGATCCACTCCTTTCGTGAAAGATCGGCCATCAAGGGTTCCACCCTACATCATCTTGGTATCATGAGCCGCGTTGATCACGATTTCGGAGCCCCCTCTCTTTGTTTTCTAGCTTGATTTTGTTGTTTTTCGTCCTAATTCGAAAATTCCCCACCAAAAATAGCCCCAAAATTTTTTGTGATTTGTTGGTGTGATGAAGTTTTGTTGGATTTGATCCGCGGATTTCGTGTGTTGCAGGTAGATCTAGCATTCCCCCACCTTTTCCCCAATTTCCATCCACAAAATCGCCCGAATTTTGCCCCGGATTTGACCTCTCCACGCGGTGTTCTTCAAATTCGTCCACGGATCTTGAGCCCGGACATCCGGCCCGACAAGCCCGGACATCCGGCCATCACCCCCGGACATCCGGCCCTTGGCAGCAAAACCACCCATCCACCATCCGTTTTCCGCCTAACTCTCGCCAAATTTTGTCCCGGTGCCCGCATACACTTCCGCATACCTCCACCACTTCCGCATAACACCACCTTAGCCTTTCCCGCTACCAACTCCGACAATTTTGCCAAATTTTGCTTTGAGAATTTGAGTTGTGGTTTCCGTGTCCTTTTGTGTTTCAGCTATCTAGGTACGGTTCAACATCACATCACCATCGCTCATCTTCGCTGTTGGGCCAGGCCCAAAACAGGGCACGGGCACGCGCGGCCTGGGTCACGTCGCACCTTGCTCCGTATCCACCGCGTCCTCCCCGAACGGCACGCGTCGATTGCGGCGTCGTGGGAGAGGTCGTGGGTGGTTCCTTTATTCAGAAAGGTGAAACGTCTGCCCCCCTCCCTCCTTATAAGCAGGGGGAACAGGGGCAGTTCGCCCATCTGCCCGTTGCTATTCCCTCCTCGAGAATCTCCGCCACTCCCCTTCTTCCCAAAGCCGAAGGAGAGCAGCGCCCCGCCCCCATCGCCACCAGCACCACCAACGTCGCCGTCCTCGCTCTCCATTCCCGCCTGTCGGGGGAAATGTGCCTCCACGAACACCTATGGGGACCGAGCCCCTTTCTGGTTCGGCGGGGGGCAGAGGTCGCCCGAAGAGCGGATCGAGGCGATGCACACAAGGGGATTTACCCAGCTTCGGGCCGCACGGATGCGTAAAACCCTACTGCTGCTTTGTGGTTTGTATTGTGTTCTTGGGAGCGCTGAGTGCTACAGTACACTCAGGCAACTAATCAGACCGGGTGTGGGTGGTCTGCTTCCCCTTCTCCCGTTGCGCATGGGGCCTCCTTTTATATGTGCAAGGGGTTACCCACAGGTAGCAACGTAGGCGGGGGCAAAACTGGAAAACGCTGTGTTGGGTACAGCTGTTTGCACAGTGCTATCATACCTAACTCTGACGACAGGGGACAAGGGCATTAAATGCCCGTCTGGGTCACCCAAACAGTGCAGAAAAGGGACCGTCAGGAGCGCCACCGTTTGCCATGATGGCTACTCTGTCAGCGTTGCTTCGCCACCGCATGCCCCTGGCTGCGCAGCCTCTCACCACGTACGCCTGGAATGGCCCCAGAGCGACGCGTGGGTGGATGAGCTGGAGCGCAGGCGCGGGGTGGTGACTTGCCGTGGCAAGCGCCTTGCCGCGGTTGGTGCCTTGTCGCGCCCGGGAGCTTGTCGCTCACCGGTCCTTGCTAGGACGCGTGGCGCGTCGCAGCAGGTCTCTTGTCGTGCCTTGGTCGGCCTTCCCAGCAAGCTCCTCTTGCCGGGGCCTTGTGCTTCGAGCGGACGTCCCGGCAAGCTCCTCTTGCCGGGGCCTTGCTCTCTTCGGGTGGCCTTCCCGGCAGGCTCCTCCTGCCGGGGCCTTGGCTTAAATACTTTGTTCTTGGATGGCCCGAGGAGGGACCATGGAGAGTTTTGGCGGTCGCCTGGCAAGCCTTGCCGCGGGGTGCTACGACTGCCCGTGCACAAGTTCGGGGTACTAAGGTACCCCGACTTTAGTACACCGACAGGAGCCCCCGGGCCTGGGCCATACACGGTGACGAGCGCTGTTGGGCCAGGCCCAAAACAGTGCACGGGCACGCGTGGCCTGGGTCACGCTGCATCTTCTTCTGCATCCACCACGTCCTCACCGAATGGCACGCGTCGAACGCGGCATCGTGGGGAGAGGCGTGCGTGACGTAGGCGGCGTGCGCGGGGCTGAGCCCCGCAGGCATGCGTCATGTCGCAATAAAGGGGGACGGTTCGTGCTATCTCCATAAGTGGAGGGAGGCGTGGAGGCGCGACTCGTTTGCTGGACGGGGCCGAGGCACGGTTTCCGAGGCGTCCGCTCCCCATGATCACGGGCGAGCGGAGGTCGCCTCAGCCGTCGCCTCGGTCTTGCACGCCAGCCACGCGGCTCCCATGCACCTGGGGTCGCGGACGGTGGAGGCAGGAAACCGGGCCGAGGCAGCAGGCCGGTCCCAGTCGCCTGCCCTTCCTGCGTCTTGATTGGCCGAGCGGGGCGGTCGAGCCCCCACCCTGCTCCTTTATAAAGAGCAAGAGGGGGGGCGACGAAAACCCACACTCCTCCATCTTTGCTTCTCTTCAGCTTCTGATCCCCTCTCTCCATTCGCCATGGAGAAAGGGAATCCTGGTCCTTCATCGGTGGCGGCGAGGGTCGCCGCTAGGCAACGCGCCCCTCCTCCCCTTGCACCCGCGGTGGCAGAGCCAACCATAAGGGGAAGGGGGAGGGGGCGAGGTCATGGACGAGGTTGTGGGCGAGGCCGAGGCGCTCAGGGACGAGGCGGACGGGGCGACGCGCTGGCCTCGCCTCCGCCAGCGGCCCCTCTTCTCATGGCAGTCCACATCGGGGACGACCCTTGCGAGTTCTTCATCAGGCTGCGCCGGGCGCCTCATCGTCGCCTCCGTCTCCCGGCTCCCTTCGCGAGCGTGATGGAGATGGAACAACTCGAGACGCTAAGACTGCGCATGAGGGGCTGCGGGATCAGCGGCATGCGGGTCCACGTTGAGTCCCCAGCCCCCAGCGTGATGTATCTTGGTCGAGGGTGGAAGACGTTCGCCCGTATCCACAGCTTGATGGAGGGGTTCACCCTGCATTTTAAGTTGATGGAGGGCGACCTCCTCTCCGTCAAGGTCTTCGGGTGCTTCGGGACCCGGGCCCGGTGCTGCGTGGATAGCTCCTCCGATAGCGAAGGCTCCTCCTCGAGCGAGAGTGACGAGGAGGGGAGCGACAGCGACGACGAGGGTAGCGGTCGTCGGGATGACGGGTCCGACTAGGCGTCGGTCGCGGCTCCGCGTGGCACCGGCGACCCTATCATCCGTGTCGCCGGCTCCTTGAGCTTCCCGGGGTCGTCTCCTTGGCGGCTGGCGTGGCGAGGCTGCGGAAGAGGAAGAGGGCTAGCGGCAAGGCCGTCAAGTCGGAGTACGAGGGCGAGGTGCCCTCGACAGCGTGCTGACTCCCTGTCGCCCCGTCAAGCCCTGCTTCCGACGCCGCCGTCACCGTCCAGCTTTCAGCCGGCCCCCGGGGCTTTCTGTTTGTGTCTTCTGCCACCCGTAGCTCGCCTAGGCGCCCCTTTTGCCCTTTTCGCCTCCTTGTCCTACCTCCTGAGGAGAGAGACAAGAAAGGGATTATGGGCATCTTATCTTTTTTTTTCAATCTGTAAGCCCTCGGGCCTTAGCTGTGTTTAAAACTTGTAATCCCATCTTTCATGTTTTTCATTCTCTCTGAACTGTACCTGAGCGGAATGTTTTTAATGAAAAGGGGATGTTTGCCGGGCCATTTGTCCCGTGGGTAAAACCCACGCCAAGGAGCGAATCCTTTATGTCGTTAAGATAGACACTTCTTTGCCCGGCAACAGGCCCTGCCGTCTTCCCGCGCCACTCGACCTTCCTCACGCCTTTGGTGGAGGTAGGGATGAGGCGGGTTCGGGCTCCTCATTCCGTTCCTTTGCCGCCACGGCTGCTACCAAAACTGGCCCCAGGAACGCGCTCCGGGGCTCAGAGTTAAGGGAGCACGGTAGCTTTTTAGGAAGAAACAAGGTTTTCGCATTCCTCAGTCCATAAGAGAATGCATGACAAGGGATGAAAAACTTATCTAGGATTGCAGCCCCCGGCAACTTTGGCTTGCCGCGGACGAATCCTCGTACTTGCAGCCCCCGGCAACACTGGTTTGCCGGGGACCAGATGCTGGTCCGCCCTTCTTCTCTTCTTTGTCCTTAAGCGGTCTGGCCAGGATATGCAAAACCCTGCGAACCAAAGGAAACAAAAGAACAGGAAAAAGGACGCAGACTCGACCTCTAAGCTAGGGGTTAGCAGCTGTTAGGCACTATCAACCCTAACCAAGGACGAGACTCGACTCAGCATGCATGCTAAAACTTAGGGCGCCAGCGCTTCATTTACTGCTGCTCAGGGTCTGCGCCTGGCTTTGTACAAAGGATTACATGCAACAGCGGCAAGACTTGTACAAAAGGTTGGTTGCCGGGCGGGGCCCGACAACCGCGCCTTACGGGTAAAACTTACGAAGATGCTCAATATTCCAGGAGTTGCTCACCGGAGTGCCATCTTCGGTCTCGAGGCGGACAGCGCCGGGCCTCGTGACTCGTCTCACCCGGTAAGGGCCTTCCCACTTCGGCGTCAACTTGTTATGATTCTTGGCGGACGGAGCGCGCCGAAGAACAAGGTCGCCTTCCTCGAAGCTTCTGGCTTTAACTTTGCGGCTATGGTAGCGACGCAAAGCTTGCTGGTAGCGAGAGGCTCGCACAGCAGCCTGAAGACGATCTTCCTCAAGGAGCAGCGCGTCATCTTCACGCAGCCGCTCTTGCTCAAGCTCATCATAAGCGAGCACTCGAGGTGACCCATATACGAGTTTCGTGGGGGTAACTGCTTCTGCTCCATAGACTAGAGCAAATGGTGTCTGGCTAGTGGCTCGATTTGGCGTCGTTCTGATCGACCAAAGAGCCACCGGCAGCTCCTCGATCCAGTTTCTTCCGCACTTGTGCAGCCTGTCGAAAGTTCTGGTCTTGAGCCTGTGCAGCACTTCAGCATTGGCCCTTTCTGCTTGACCGTTGCTCCGGGGATGAGCAACAGAAGCGAACTAGACCTTGGCGCCGAGATCTTGGACGTATTGCATGAAGGCGCGGTTCGTGAACTGCGTACCGTTGTCGGTGATGATCCTGTTGGGGATCCCGAAGCGGCAAACAATCGACCTGAAGAACTTGACTGCTGACTTTGCTGTCACCTTCCTCACTGGTTCCACTTCCGGCCACTTTGTGAACTTGTCAATTGCGACGTACAAGTACTCAAAGCCCCCGACAGCTCGGGGGAAGGGGCCGAGGATGTCGAGCCCCCAGACCGAAAATGGCCAGGATAAAGGGATCGTTTGGAGAGCTTGAGCTGGCTGGTGTATCTGCTTGGAATGGAACTGGCACGCTTCACACTTGGTTACTTGTGCAGTTGCATCCTGGAGGGCTGTCGGCCAGAAGAAACCTTGCCAGAACGCTTTGCCGGCAAGTGCTCTGGCGCCAATGTGGTGACCACATATGCCTCCATGTATCTCTGCCAACAGCTTTTGTCCGTCTTCCCGGGAAATACACTTCAATTTCACACCGTTGCGCCCTCTTCTGTACAGCGTGTTGTCGACGAACTGGTACATACTCGAGCGCCGGGCTACTCTTTCCGCTTCTTCTTGTTCTTCGGGAAGTTCTCCGTTCTGGAGGAAATGGACAGTCTGCTGCGCGCATGCTGGAGCCTGTGGCTCAACAACAAGGACTGAAGGCACATCTGCTGCTGCGGGAACGTCCGCTTCTACGGCGAGGATCTGGGGCTCAGCCGGAGCTCGACGTTCCCCGGCAAGCTTGCCGGGGCAAAACTTGTCGGGAGCGCCTGCTTCTACGGAACAAACCCTGGGGTTTGCCGGAGCAGACGGCTCCTCAGCGCTCTTGGCGTCGATCTTGGGGACCTTCTTGGCGGCGGCTCCGGGGAGCTCTGCTGGAAGATAGTCGCCGGAGACCAACTTCCTCTTTTTGCTCTGTCCGGTTGATGGTGTCACGGATGGCTGAGTCAGCTTGAGCACAAAGGTTCCTGGTTCCACAGGTAACCTAAGTGCTGCGCACTTTGACAGGCCATCAGCAATGTTGTTCTCAGCTCTTGGAACGTGTTCCATTTGCAGGCCGTCAAAGCGCTCTTCTAGCTTCCTCACTTCATCAACGTACGCTTCCATCAACGGACTCTGGTAATCTTTGTTCACTTGGCGGACGACAAGCTGCGAGTCACCCCTGACAATGAGCTTCTTGATCCCAAGTTCTGCCGCGATCCTGAGACCGACGAGCAAACCTTCATACTCTGTAGTATTGTTGGTTGGTTGCTCCTTGGGGAAGTGCATCTGGACTACGTACTTGAGGTGCTCTCCGGTGGGCGCGATAAGCAACGCGCCAGCACCGGCGCCTTGCAGCGAGAAGGCACCATCAAAATACATCAGCCACTCTTTGCTTGCTTCTTTGGCGGGGATGCTCGTCTCTGGGATTTCTTCGTCTGGCGTTGGTGTCCACTCCGCTATGAACTTCGCCAAGGCTCTGCTTTGGATAGTCGAGGTGCTCTCGAACTTGAGACCGAAGCTCGACAGTTCCAGCGCCCACTCGACAATCCTGCCTGTTGCTTCTGGATTCTGCAGTATCCTCTTCAGCGGAAAGCGGGTGACAACTGTAATCTCATGTGCTTGGAAGTAATGGCGCAGCTTTCTCGAGGCCATGAGAAGGCCTAAAAGCAATTTCTGCACACCAGAGTACCTTGACCTAGCCCCCTGCAGAAGGGAGCTGACAAAGTAAACTGGGCGCTGCACCATTTTCTTCTTCTGCACCTCCACTTGCTCCCGCGCAGATTCATCCTTGTCGGGGCCAGAGCTTGTCGGGGAAGTCCCCTGCTTGTCGCTGGACGTGCTTGCCGCGGTTGCTGGCTCATCATCTGCCTCCCTCTCCGCTACTAACGCAGCACTAACCACTTGATTGGTTGCCGCCAGGTACAGCAGCAACTTCTCTTGTGGTTTAGGCGCGACAAGTATTGGAGCGGAGGATAGGTATTTCTTCAAGTCTTGCAGCGCAGCCTCCGCTTCCGGAGTCCATTTCACTGGACCCTCCTTTTTCAAAACTTTGAAAAATGGCAGGGCGCGTTCTGTAGACTTGGAAATAAACCTGCTGAGAGCCGCGACGCAGCCGGCAAGCCTTCGTACATCCTTGACGCGTGTTGGTGCTTCGATCTGCTCGATGGCCTTGATTTTGTCTGGATTGGCTTCGATTCCTCGCTGATACACGAAGAACCCGAGAAGCGTGCCGGAAGGGACTCCAAACACGCACTTCTCAGGGTTGAGCTTGAGGCTGATCCTACGCAAGTTCGTGAAGGTCTCTTCTAAATCTTGAATCAGGGTTGCCCTGTCCCTGCTTTTGACCACTATGTCATCCATGTAGGCTTCCACATTTCTGTGGATTTGCGGCTCAAAAGCGGTATGGACAACCCTCGCAAACGTCGAACCAGCATTCTTCAAACCGAAAGGCATCCGTACGAAACAGTACGTGCCACATGGAGTGATGAATGCGGTCTTCTCCTCATCTTCTTCAGCCATGAAGATCTGATGGTATCCTGAGTAGGCGTCAAGAAATGAAAGCATGTCACATCCGGCCGTGGAGTCAACAATCTGGTCAATGCGCGGCAAGGGAAAGGGATCCTTGGGACAAGCTTTGTTAACATCAGTAAAGTCGATGCAAAGCCTCCATTTCCCATTTGCTTTGCGCACGACAACAGGATTGGCCAACCACGTCGGATGGAGCACACCTCTGACGAGGCCTGCTGCTTCCAACTTCTTGATCTCTTCTGCGATGAACTCTTGGCGCTCCACAGCTTGCTTCCTGACTCTCTGCTTGACGGGCCGCGTGTGAGGACAGACGGCGAGGTGGTGCTCAATCACTTTCCTGGGAACGCCGGGGATGTCAGATGGTTGCCAGGCAAACACATCGATATTCGCCCGCAGGAAAGCAACGAGCGCGCTTTCCTATTTGGAGTCGAGAGTGGCACTGATGGTGAAGGTACCACCAGTGTCGTCCTCCTTGGCGGACACCTTCTTGGTCGTTGGCAGAGCTGCCATTGTCTTCTTACTCTTGCCGGTGGAGCTCGATGGCGCGTCCTCGACGGTAGCGCAGCACTCCGAAGAGGTGCGCTTGCCGGAGTGGGCACCAGAGCACTTGCCGGGCTTGGTCTTCTTCTTCCCTCCGGGAGCTTCGGCGGCAAGCGGCTTGTGATCCGCTGCGGCTGCTGCTTCCCGGTAGATCTTGTCGGCACAGATAAGGGCATCCTTCTTGTCGCCGGGGACAGAGATGACGCTTATCGGGCCTGGCATCTTGAGCATGTTGTATGCGTAGTGAGAGGCCGCCATGAATTTGGCGAGCGTTGGACGGCCGAGAATTCCATTGTAGGGCAACGGAAAATCGGCAACGTCAAAAGTGATCCTCTCTGTCCTGAAGTTCAGCTTGCTGCCAAATGTTACTGGCAACGTTATCTTCCCCTTCGGCTTGCTCCTTCCCGGGTTGATTCCTTGGAACGTGCTGGTCTCTTCGAGCTCGCTGTCGGGGACCTGGAGTTTCCGGAGCACAGCGGAGGAGATCAGGTTCAAGCCGGCCCCGCCGTCGACTAGCATCTTGGTGACCTTGAGGTTGTGGACTGTTGGCGAGACCAACATCGGCAAGCACCCGATCGCAGTTGTGCGGTCAGGGTGGTCCTCAATATCGAAGATGATAGGCGTGCTGGACCATTTCAGAGGCTTGCGCGACTCGACGGGTGGTTCCGCTGCATTGACTTCCCGCGCCCACTGCTTGAGTTGGCGGTGAGAAGTATGCAGGGAAGCACCGCCGTCTACGCACAAGACCTCTGTGGCTTTCTAAAACTCCTGCTCACTGGTCTCGACGTCATCCATGTCTTCGTCTTCATCGTCGTCTTCATTCTTGTCGCGGCCACGGGGAGGTCTGTCCGTTTGCCGTTGCTTGTCCTTGTCGCGGCATCCTCCCTGGCCGGGGCGCTTCGTGCCCGATCCTCCGCCACCTCCCCGGGCTCTCTCCTTGTCGCGTCGTTCGTACTCGGCCTTTTGCAGCTCGACGAGCCGCTCGACCTGCTTACAGCTCTGGAGGTCATGGCCCTTGGTGCGATGGATCTTGCAGTACTGTTTGTTGGTGCCGTCCCACTTGTCGGCGACCGCCACAGCCTGGCAGTTGGCGCATCCGGCAACCTCCTTGCCGGAGCTACCAGCCTGGGCCTTCTTGGCGGCGCCTTCATCGCCAGACTGCTCAACAACCAGTACTTCTTGGCTCTTCTTCTTCCTGTTGCTCCGCCGCCGGTTCTTCCTTGCCGGGGCGGTATCTTCACTGTCAGATTCTCCTGCTCCAGTGTTCTCTCCGGGGAGTTTCCTCCCTTCCTCAGCACGTGCACACTTGTCGGCCAGGGCATATAGCTCACTGACGTCTTTGATCTTGCACATCGCCATCTCCTCCCGCATCCTGCGGTTACGCACGTTCTGATGGAACGCGCTGATAACCGCGGCAGGGTGGACGTCTGGGATGTTGTAGTGTACGCGGCTGAATCTCTGGATGAACTTGCGCAAGGATTCCCCTTCCTTCTGGACGAGCAGATGAAGGTCGCTCGCTTGGCCATGGGGTTTGTGGCCGCCTGTAAAGGCGCCAACAAACTGATGGCACAAGTCTGTCCAGGAGGTTATGGAGTTATCCGGCAAGTGCATGAGCCAGGATCTGACGTTGGATTTGAGTACCAGCGGGAAGTAGTTGGCAAGGATCTTGTCGTCCCACCCCCCAGCAGCCTGCACCGCAATGGTGTAGATGCTGAGGAACTCCGACGGCTGCGACTTGCTGTCGTACTTCTCTGGTACGTCTGGCTTGAAATTCTTCGTGCTGGGCCACTGGACTTGCCGCAGCTCACGGGTGAACGCAGGGCAGCCTACCGCGTACGGCAGGTCGCCTGGTCCCCCGGGCGCATGCATGTCGACAGAGGGCCCAGCGCGCTGGTCTGATTGACGCCGCGCTTCTCTCCGACGCTCGATGCGAGTACGAGCGTCCTCTTGCTCTCGCTCGTGAAGAACTTGGCGTTGATCGCGACGAGTTCGCGGATTCGACGACGCAGTGGAGTCATTGTCGTGATGGTTCCGGCGAGTCGGCGATCTTGGCCTTTGGGGCGGGGAGTGCACGTTGTCGCGCCCCCACCGGTCTTGGCGCCATCGGTTCTCGCCTTGCCGACCTGCCGCGGCTGCGACGCACTGTGCTGCCGCGGGGTGTCGCCGTTAGCGAAACCGATGAGGCTCTGTATCGTGGCCCTCCAGTCGTCGAGCTTGTCCGCTGTTGGAGGGTAGTCTAGGAGCAGTTGAGCTCGCGCCAGGGCTTTTGCTGGAGTGGCGGGCAGCGGTGGCGAACGGCGCGTGGAGCGGGATGTGCTCGAACTTCTAACTACGTTAGAAGGAGCAACACCCGGACCAGGCAGTCGCGCCACGCTCGCGCCAGCGTGTTGGTGTGAGTGTTGGCCTTGAGCGCCCTGGGATTCGCCGGCTCGATCTGGGTCCAGCGAGCGTATGGTACCGTGAGTGCCAAGACACTGCTGGTCCCGTGCCTCCTGAGAGGGGCGCGGTGCATGTTCGGACGCCGTGGCACCATGAGCTGGCTCGGTGGCGCCCGTTCCGCCGCCGGTGCCATCCCCACCACCCGTTTGCTCCAGGGGCGGTGGGTTCGATGCGGACGGACCAGCCACCTCTGGAACCTTCTTCTTCGGTGGCATGTCGACGAAGATGATGGAGATCTAGCCTGTGTAGACGCCGGATCAGGTTCACACAACTTCGACGCCCCCTACCTGGCGCGCCAAAGGTGTCGGGGGAAATGTGCCTCCACGAACACCTATGGGGATCGAGCCCCTTTTTGGTTCGGCGGGGGGCGGAGGTCGCGCGAAGAGCGGATCGAGGCGATGCACACAAGGGGATTTACCCAGCTTCGGGCCGCACGGATGCGTAAAACCCTACTGCTGCTTTGTGGTTTGTATTGTGTTCTTGGGAGCGCTGAGTGCTACAGTACACTCAGGCAACTAATCAGACCGAGCGTGGGTGGTCTGCTTCCCCTTCTCCCGTTGCACATGGGGCCTCCTTTTATATGTGCAAGGGGTTACCCACAGGTGGCAACGTAGGCGGGGGCAAAACTGGAAAATGCTGTGTTGGGTACAGCTGTTTGCACAGTGCTATCATACCTAACTCTGACGGCAGGGGACAAGGGCATTAAATGCCCGTCTGGGTTGCCCAAACAGTGCAGAAAAGGGACCGTCAGGAGCGCCACCGTTTGCCACGATGGCTACTCTGTCAGCGTTGCTTTGCCACCGCATGCCCCTGGCTGCGCAGCCTCTCGCCACGTACGCCTGGAATGGCCCCAGAGCGACGCGTGGGTGGATGAGCTGGAGCGCAGGCGCGGGGTGGTGACTTGCCGCGGTTGGTGCCTTGTTGCGCCCGGGAGCTTGTCGCTCACCGGTCCTTGCTGGGACGCGTGGCGCGTCGCAGCAGGTCTCTTGTCGTGCCTTGGTCGGCCTTCCCAGCAAGCTCCTCTTGCCGGGGCCTTGTGCTTTGAGCGGCCGTCCCGGCAAGCTCCTCTTGCCGGGGCCTTGCTCTCTTCGGGTGGCCTTCCCGGCAGGCTCCTCCTGCCGGGGCCTTGGCTTAAATACTTTGTTCTTGGATGGCCCGAGGAGGGACCATGGAGAGTTTTGGCGGTCGCCTGGCAAGCCTTGCCGCGGGGTGCTACGACTGCCCGTGCACAAGTTCGGGGTACTAAGGTACCCCTACTTTAGTACACCGACACCGCCATGGCTCCGGAAGCCGAGAAGGCAAAGTCGGCCGAGGCGCAGCAGCTCGCGGCGCTGCGGAAGGAGCGGGCTATCTTCCCTCCGAGGCTTGAGGCGACGGAGCTGAAGGAGGACTTCTACCTCTTCTGGTCGACGGGGACGCGAGCGCATCCGCGCCCGAAGGTACTCCCAGCCACTGCTTGGGATAAGTATCCCACTGGGTATCCCTTCTTTGCCTTGTTCTTCTACTGCGGGCTCTGCCCGCCCTTCTCAGAATTCTTTTGCGATGTCATGAACACCTACGGGCTCCACCTTCTTGATTTCACCCCCAATGTTGTCCTGACCATGGCAGTTTTCGCACATCTCTGCGAAAACTTTGTCGGGATCCATCCAAACGTAGCTCTTTTCCGCCATTTCTTTTCGCCTCGGGTTGAGAAAGGAGAGCCTTTATTCGGCGGAATCGCCTGGATCTCGAAAGCTGGCAAGAAGGATGCTTATCTGGAGGGAGAGCTCCGCAGCAAGTGGGAGGAGTGGAGGGCGGACTAGTGTCTGATCGTTGAGGAGAACCCGCAGCCGTTTACTGCTCTGCGCGAAACCCCAGTAGTGCGCGGCAGTGATTGGAGTAGCCTGGCCCCGGAGGATGACAGACTAAGGATCGCCGTCCACCGGATCCAACGCCGCCAAAGATGTCGGGGTTTTCTGGCTCCTCGAGCACCTATGGGGACGGAGCCCCTTCTCGGTTCGGCAGGGGGCGGAGGTCGCGCGAAGAGCGGATCGAGGCGAAGCACACAGGGGGTTTTTACCCAGCTTCGGAGCTCTCCGGAGAGATAACACACCTACTGCTGCTTTGTGGATTGTATTGAGTTCTTGCTCGGGAGCGCTGAGTGCTACAGTACACTCAAGCAGCTAACGAGACCGAGCGTTCTTCTGTTTTCCTCTCAGAGATCGCTCTCCGGGGGCCGATCCCCCTCTACGTTGTGCATGGGCCTCCTTTTATATGTTCAAGGGGTCTCCAACAGGTGGCAACGTAGGTAAGGGCAAAAATGGAAACATGATGTGGTAGGTACAGCTACCTACACAGTGTATCATACCTAACCCTGACGGCAGGGGACAAAGGCATTAAATGCCTATCTACGTCACCCAGACGGTGCAGAAAAGGGACCGTCAGGGGCGCCACCGCTTGCCACGATGGCGATCTTGTCAGCGCTGCATGCCACAGTGTACCCCTGGCTGCACAGCCTCCCGCCACGTATGCCTGGAAGGGTCCCGGAGCGACACGTAGGTGGGTGAGCTGGAGCGCAGGTACATAGTGGTTGCTTGCCGCGGCAAGTGCCTTGCCGCGGCCGTTGTCTTGCCGCGGCCGGGAGCTTGTCGCTCGCCGAGTCCTGCCGGGACGCGTGGCGCGTTGCGGCAAGTTCTTTGAGATGCTCTGGTTGGCCTTCCCGGCAAGCTCCTCTTGCCGGGGTCTTGTGCCTCGAGCGGCCTTCCCGGCAAGCTCCTCTTGCCGGAGACTTGTCTCCTTGGCTTAAATACTTTGTTCTTCAATGGCTCCAAAGGAACCATAGAGGGCCTTGGTGGTCACCTGGCAGGCCTTGCCGCGGGGTGCTGCGACTGCCCGTGCACAAGTTCGGGATACTAGGGTACCCCTACTTTAGTACACCGACATTCGCCAAGGACAACTACGAATGGCTACATCAGCATCAATTTGGTATCACCTTCACCTTGGATATCAACTTGGTATCGCGATATCATCTTACTCTTTTGCAATTGCATTGATAACCCCATGGCCTTACTTTTGCGTCACTTACCCATCGAGACTAGCCTTTGAGTATTGCCGGCAACGTGACTTGTGCACATTAGTATTCATACTTCCCATAGCATACATACTATCATCGTGTTGCATATCTCGGCATAATCACTTGTGTCACAAAGTTGTTGTCGCATACACAATTGCTATTTTGGTTTGTGAAGCATTGCATGAGAAAAGAGCTCAAACATCAAAGAGCCAAACAAGCTTTTAAGCAAAAGAGGAAAGATAAGCAAAGAGCTTATAATCAAGAACCATAGCATCATACAACATTAAGATTGTCATACTCGATCATCTTGGATCAAAGCATAGGAACATCATACATATAGTATACTTGGGATAGAAGTCGTTGCATTTTTTCTTAGTAGGTTGTGCACAAGTTCGTATCCGCCTATTGTGCAATCGTGCTAGCGTCTCTCTAGTGTTGTGAAACAAGAGCATCTTGGTGAATTCCACATTTTGGCTCATCCTTGGTTGCATAACCCCATCTTATCTATTTGCGTGTGTGTTTCCGTGTACCATATCTTGCTATTGGTCTACTTGTTGCATTTGCAAATTTGTGAATCTTTTCCAACATTATTGAGTCTCACTTACAATTGCATCAAATTTTGTGCCACCATCCTAACCGAGCTCCAGCATAAGCTTTTACTTGTGTAGGTGTGAGAACCGACAAGAATTGGTACCAATTGTGCTATTTCCTTGCTACACACTGGAGTCATCTTTGATCCATTGTCAACATCGGTCAAGGTACATTTGATATTGGTTCTTCCCTTTCTCCCACCCACATCTTTGTTTGGAATGATGGATAGGCCAAGTACTTCTACCAACCCACTCTTATTGGAGCAAGACGACGACATGTCTTCCTTCGTCACCAAGAATCAACTATTTGGTGCACAACGGGCTTTGCATCAAGAACAACTTGCTTTGGGCGATCGCATCGACAATCTCGCCACCGACCTACGACAATCCGAGAATCGTACAAGGGATTACTTCGACAACAAGCTCAACGAACACAAGCTTGAGAATGACGCAAGAATGGACGAGATTCATGCTTTGTTGCTTCGTTCTTCTCCTTCGACTTCGTCAAGAAGGAGCCGCTCAAGTCGACACTCCGACGACACCATATCCGGTTCAAGTACACCGACATCGAACACTCTTCGTCGTGCCGCGCGTCAAGATCATCAAGCTAACCGCAATCCTCTACACGACTCCGACTCTCAAGAGCATCAACATCGCCAAAACCAAGCCGCTTGCGCACAAGCACAAGAACGGCAACATCAACGACAACAAGAACAAGAGGAGCGAGCGCGACAACATCAAGATGCACAAGACGCCGAGGCGGAACGCCAAGAACAACAACTACGTGAAGCTCAAGCACTTGAAGCGCAGCGTGCCCTTCATGACTCAAGTCGTGCCGTAGCCCAACGAGGCCGACAAGCTCGACTACATCAAGAAGCGCTTCACGATGAAGCTCAAGAAAGAATTTACCAAGCACGTGTGCATCAACAAGCTCCTCGTCAAGATAGACAAGCTCCACCTCAAGCGAGACAAGAACGTCAAGTCCATCAAGAGCAAGAAGATAATGGACCCCCTCCTCGCCAAGAGCAACATGAGGTTGACAATCCTTCTCGCCAAGAGCAACATGAGGAAGACAACCATCTCCGCCAAGAGCACCATGAAAATGTCAATCCTCAACGACATGGGCGTCATCATCCCCGACCCCAACACAATGAAGAGCAACGATACGGCAAGCTAAAGTTCAAGTTCAATGGAAGCAATGACCCCAAAGAGTACATCTCATGGGCATTGAAGGTTGACAAAATCTTCCGCTTGCACAACTACGAAGAAGAGAAGAAGATCGCAATGGCATCCCTTGAATTCCAAGACTACGTCCTCATTTGGTGGGAACAAGTCATTGAGCGCCGAGCGGTAAGAGGTGAACCACCCATCACCACTTGGAGACAAATGAAGGATGTCATGAGAGCATGGTTTGTGCCAAACTACTACAACCGCGACCTCTTCAAGAAACTTCAACAACTCAAGCAAGGAACCAAGAGCGTTGAAGAGTACTACAAGGAAATGGAGATTGCCATGATACGAGCCAACGTCAAGGAAGATGATGAGCAAACTATGGCACGGTTCTTGAATGGGCTCAACCATCCTATCAAGAAGATCGCCGACTTCCAACCATACTCGAACCTCACCGAGTTAGTGCACCAAGCTACCAAAGCGGAACGGCAAGTACAAGACGACTTCAAGTATGCCAAGTTCTCATCCAAGTCCTATGGCCTCTCCAACAATCAAGTTTTGACGACTCCCACACCTTCTACCTCAACCAAGCCATCTACAAGCAACGGCGACAAGTCAAGTTACAAGAAAGCTTCGACAAGCTCAAGTCGTCCTTCTACTACAAGCAACTTCAAGAAAGCTTCATCATCATCTACTCCACCCGATGAGACCGTCAAGACAAGTTATATGAAATGCTTCACATGCGGAGGCCGAGGCCACAAGTCCTTCAAGTGCACAAACAAGCGCACCATGATCCTCAACGATGACGGAACCTATGACTCCATGAGTGAAGGAGAAATGGAAGCTCTTGAGCAAGTGGCCATGCACCGACAAGTGAACAATGAAGATGAAGATGACCAAGTCTTTTGCTATGAGGATTCAAGTCCCGCTCTTGTTGTCTCCAAGGTCTTGACTCTTCAACATCAACAAGACGAAGATCAAAGATGCCATATCTTCCACACAAAGGCTGGCATTAATGGACGTTCCGTCAAGGTCATCATCGATGGAGGTAGTTGCCACAACTTAGCAAGTGAAGAACTTTGCTCCAAGCTCCAATTGGTCAAGATGAGGCACCCTCACCCCTACAAGGTTCAATGGCTAAGCGACACCGGCACCATACAAGTCGAGCATAGAGTACAAGTCTCTTTCAAGATCGGCGCCTATGAAGACACATTGGAATGTGATGTCCTTCCGATGACCGTTTGCCACCTCCTCCTTGGACGGCCATGGCAATTTGACTGAGGTGTCATTCACAACGGGCGTACAAATCACTATAGCTTCAAGATGAAAGGGAAAGAGTTCGTACTACGTCCTATGTCCCCAAGTCAAGTGCTCGCCGACAAGCAAGCCACCCATCATGGAGAGAATAGTGAGAGAGCGAACCACCAAAAAGAGAGTGAGCGCAACAAGCCCAAATCGAGTACCTCCACGATGAGCTACAAGAAAAACTTAGTTCTCTTGCCACCAAACGTGAGATGAGAGAAGTGTGTGAGAACCCATCAAGTGTCCTACACTATGTCCTATTGTGCAAGGACGAGGTAACAAAAACTAACAACTCTCATGATCTACCTTTGGTGTTATCTTCTCTATTGCAGGAATTCCAAGATGTTTTCCCCGATGAGCTACCTCCGGGTCTACCTCCACTACGAGGCATTGAGCACCGAATTGATCTCATCCCCGGAGCACCGCTTCCCAACAAAGCTCCATACCGCGTCAACCCCGAAGAAACCAAAGAAATACAAAGGCAAGTAAAGCATCTCATAGACCATGGACATGTGCATGAAAGTTTGAGTCCTTGTGCCGTACCGGTCATTCTTGTACCAAAACGTGACGGTAGCTTTCGCATGTGCTCCGATTGTAGACCTATCAATGCTATAACCGTTAGATATAGGTACCCCATTCCACGCCTTGATGATATGCTTGATGAACTTAGCGGTGCCACTATGTTTTCCAAAATTGATCTTAAAAGTGGTTACTATCAAATCCGCATACAAGAGGGTGATGAATGGAAAACCGCTTTCAAAACAAAGTTTGGTCTCTATGAGTGGTTAGTCATGCCTACGGGTTTATCGGAAGCACCCGGTACTTTCATGCGTCTTATGCATTACGTGTTTCGCCCTTACATTGGTGAATTTGTTGTTGTCTACTTTGATGATATCCTTGTGTTTAGCAAATCTCTCGAAGAGCATGTCACCCACCTTCGCACCATGCTACAAACTCTTCGAAAAGAGCAACTTTATGCTAATATGTAAAAATGCCTATTTGGTGTTGACAAGCTTGTTTTCTTGGGTTTCGTAGTATCTTCTAAGGGTGTTCATGTTGATGAATCTAATATCAATGCTATTAAAACTTGGCCCCAACCAACCAATTTGCAACAAGTGCGTAGTTTTCTTGGTTTAGCCGGTTTCTACCGTAGATTTGTGAAGGATTTTAGCACCATTGCTTCACCTTTGCATGCTTTGAGTAAGAAAAATGCACCGTTTGTTTGGGGAACATCTCAAGTTATTGCTTTCAATGAGCTTAAGAATTTGCTTACTCATGCTCCCGTGCTTGCATTACCCAACTTTGACAAACCTTTTGAAATTCATTGTGATGCTAGTGGTAATGGCATAGGAGGCGTGTTAACGCAAGAGAAGCGCCCCATTGCATACTTTAGTGAGAAGCTATCCGGAGCGTGTTGGGGATATAACTATTTGTAAGCCGCCCAGGAGGGGCCGGGCTACGCAAAGAGGGACTCATCAGAAGAAGCCCAAGACCGAGCATGAAGATGGCAGTTCATTAAAGGGTCCAAGGCCCATAGGCGACTTGAGGCCCATAGTGGTAAAGCGCCATGACGGCATGACTTGTATTATAAGGTAGAATTAACTAGTCTCCGAGCCGGACACTGTTGATGAACCGACCGGGACTCTGTAGGCCGCAGGGCATCAACCCGTGTATATAAGGGGACGACCCGCTGGCGGCTTAGGGCAAGAAACAACTCCTCGAGAGCCAGGCATAGCGTATCTCGCTCCCTGGTCATCGAAACCTCAAGCAATACCAACCCAACTAGACGTAGGCCTTCCTTCACCGCAAGGGGCTGAACTAGTATAAAACCTTGCATGTCCTTTTTCCCGATTAACCCCTTTAAGCTTCCTAGTTGCGATGGCTCCACGACTAAGTCCTTCCAAGAGGACATCTGCTGTGACAATTCCACGACAGTTGGCACCCACCGTGGGGCCAACGCACGATGGATTTGAGTTCTTGAAGGGCGGCTTCGAAGGGCTCAAGGGATACGCGGTTGGCCGGATGACCAAGAGTTGTCACGGCAAGATCTACATCGACGACGAAGGCTGGGGCCCCGACGTCGGCTCAATTGAGTACGGGTACCGGGTCCCCTTTGGCAGAATTCACGTCTTCATCGGCCGGATCGGTGAGCCGGGCCCTGACCCGGACAACTGCACTGACCTCATCGAGGCGGCTCAGCGTGCGAGACCCGCCCGAG